>CM040431.1:82782671-83512511 GCA_022702705.1 Papilionanthe hookeriana x Papilionanthe teres
TTGTACTTCGTTCAGTTACGTATTGCTGTTAGGTACCGGCCGAAGGAGTGGGAAGCTGGAAGTTAGGTACCAGTCTCGGAATAGAGTCGGAAGTTAGGCTGCTGGCCACGAAAGAGAGGAGACGGGGAAGTTAGGTACCGGCACCGAAAGGGTGAGAACTGGAAGTTAGGTACCATACTCGGAAGAGAATCAGAAGTTAGGTACCGAGCTCGAAAGAAAGGAAATTGGAAGTTCGGTACCAGCCCTGAAAGGGTGAGAACTAGAAGTTAGGCACAAGTCTCAGAAGAGTGTCAGAAGTTAGGTACCGACCTCGAAAGTTAGGGAGCTGGAAGTTAGGTACCGGCCCGAAAGGGTGAGAGCTGGAAGTTAGGTACCGATCTCGGAAGAGAGTCGAAAGTTAAGTACCGACCTCGAAGAGAGGGAACGGAAGTTAGGTACCAGGCACCGAAAGGGTGAGAAGCTGAGTTAGGTACTGAGTCTCGGAAGAGAGTCGGAAGATAGCTGCCGACCTTGAAAAGAGGAGCTGGAAGTTTGGTACCGGCCTAGAAAGGGTGAGAACTCGAAGTTAGGTACCGGTCTCGAAGAGAGTCGGAAGTTCGGTGCGACCTCGAAGAGAGGGAACTCGGAAGTTGGGTACCAGCCCGAAAGGGTGAGAGCGGAAGTTAGGTACCGGTCTCGTATGAGAGTCGGAAGTTAGGTACCGACCTCGAATGAGAGAGGAATCGGAAGTTTGGCACCGCCTCGAAAGGGTGAGAACTCGAAGTTAGGTACCGATCTCGGAAGAGAGTCGGAAGTTAGGTACCGACCTCGAAGAGAGGAGCTGGAAGTTAGGTACCGGCCCGAAAGGGTGAGAACCGGAAGTTAGGTACCAATCTCGGAAGAGATTTAGAAGTTAGGTACCGGTCCTCGAAAGAGAGGAAGCTGGAAGTTTAGTCACCGACCCGAAATGATGAGAGCTGGAGTTAGGTACCGGTCTCGGAAGACGAGTCCAAAGTAAGTGCACGACCTCGAAAGAGAGAGGCTGGAAGTTAGGTACCAGCCAGAAAGGGTGAGAGCTGGAAGTTAGGTGCTTGTCTCGGAAGAGAGTCCGAAGTTAGGTACCGACCTCGAAGAGAGGGAGCGGAAGTTAGGTACCGGCCCCGAAAAGGGTGAGAGCTGGATGTTAGGTACCGGTCTCGGAAGAGAGTCGGAAGTTAGGTACCGACCTCGAATGAGAGGAGCGTGAAGTTAGGTACCGGCCCGAAAGGGTTAGAGCGGGAAGTTAGGTACCGGTCTCGGAAGAGAGTCGGAAGTTTGGTATCGACCTCGAGAAGAGAGGAGCTGGAAGTTAGGTACCGGCCCGAAAGGGTGAGAACTGGAAGATAGGTACCAGTCTCGGAAGAGAGTCGGAAGTTAGGTACCGACCTTGAAAGAGAGGAAACTGGAAGTTAGGTTCCAGCCCCGAAAGGGTGAGAACTGGAAGTTAGGTACCAGCCTTGGAAGTGAGTCGGAAGTTAAGTACCGACCTCGAAAGAGAGGGAACGTGAAGTTAGGTACCAACACCGAAAGGGTGAGAATTGGAAGTTTGGTACCAGTCTCGGAAGAGAGTTGGAAGTAAGGTCACCGGAGCTCGAAAGAGAGGGAGCTGGAAGTTAGGTACCGGTCCGAAAGGTTGAGAACTAGAAGTTAGGCATTAGTCTCGAAGAGAGTCGGATGTTAGGTATCGACCTCGAAAATGAGGGAGCTGGAAGTTATGTACCAGCCCAAAAGGGCGAGAACCGGAAGTTAGGTACCGGTCTCTGAAGAGAGTCGGAAGTTAGCTACTGACCACGAAAGAGAGGGAACAGGAAGTTAGGTACCAGCACCGAAAGGGTGAGAACTAGAAGTTAGGTACCAGTCTCGGAAGAGAATCGGAAGTTAGGTACCGAGCTCGAAAGAGAGGAAATTGGAAGTTCAGTACCTGCCCTGAAAGGGTGAGGACTGGAAGTTAGGCACAAGTCTCAGAAGAGTGTCAGAAGTTAGGTACCGACCTCGAAAGTTAGGGAACTGGAAGTTAGGTACCAGCCCCGAAAGGGTGAGAACTGGAAGTTAGGTACCGATCTCGGAAGAGAGTCGAAAGTCAAGTGCCGACCTCGAAAGAGAGGACTGGAAGTTAGGTACCAGCACCGGAAGGGTGAGAACTGGAAATTAGGTACTAGTCTCGGAAGAGAGTCGGAAGTTAGCTACCGACCTCGAATGAGAGGGAACTGGAAGTTAGGTACCAGCACCGGAAGGGTGAGAACTGGAAGTTAGGTACTAGTCTCGGAAGAGAGTCGGAAGTTAGGTACCGACCTCGAAAAAGAGGGAGCTGGAAGTTTGGTACCAGCCGAAAGGGTGAAAACTCGAAGTTAGGTACAAGTCTCGGAAGAGAGTCAGAAGTTAGGTACCGACCTCGAAAGAGAGGGAACTGGAAGTTAGGTACCAGCCCCGAAAGGGTGAGAACTGGAAGTTAGGTACCGGTCTCGTATGAGAGTTGGAAGTTAGGTACCGACCTCGAATGAGAGGGAACTGGAATTTTGGTACCAGCACGAAAGGGTGAGAACTCGAAGTTAGGTACCGATCTCGGAAGAGAGTCGGAAGTTAAGTACCGACCTCGAAAGAGATGGAGCTGGAAGTTAGGTACCAGCCCGAAAGGGTGAGAAGCTGGAAGTTTGGTACAAATCTCGGAAGAGATTTAGAAGTTAGGTACCGATCCTCGAAAGAGAGGAAGCTGGAAGTTTAGTACCGACCTCGAAATGGTGAGAACCGGAGTTAGGTACCGGTCTTGGAAGAGAGTCCGAAGTAAGGTACGTCGACCACAAAGAGAGGAAGCTGGAAGTTAGGTACCAGCTCGAAAGGGCGAGAAGCGGAAGTTAGGTACTTGTCTCGGAAGAGAGTCCAAAGTTAGGTACCGACCTCGGAAGAGAGGGAACCGGAAGTTAGGTACATGCCCCGAAAGGGTGAGACCTGGATGTTAGGTTCCAGTCTCGGAAGAGAGTCAAAAGTTAGGTACCGACCTCGAAAGAGAGGGAACTGGAAGTTAGGTACCAGCACCGAAAGGGTGGGAACTGGAAGTTAGGTACCAGTCTCGGAATAGAGTCGGAAGTTAGCTACTGACCACGAAAGAGAGGGAACAGGAAGTTAGGTACCAGCACCGAAAGGGTGAGAACTGGAAGTTAGGTACCATACTCGGAAGAGAATCAGAAGTTAGGTACCGAGCTCGAAAGAAAGGAAATTGGAAGTTCGGTACCAGCCCTGAAAGGGTGAGAACTAGAAGTTAGGCACAAGTCTCAGAAGAGTGTCAGAAGTTAGGTACCGACCTCAAAAGTTAGGGAACTGGAAGTTAGGTACCAGCCCCGAAAGGGTGAGAACTGGAAGTTAGGTACCAGTCTCGGAAGAGAGTCGAAAGTTAAGTACTGACCTCGAAAGAGAGGGAAGCGGAAGTTAGGTACCGAGCTACGGAAGGGTGAGAGCTGGAAATTAGGTACTAGTCTCGGAAGAGAGTCGGAAGTTAGCTACCGACCTCGAAAAGAGAGGCTGGAAGTTTGGTACCAGCCCGAAAGGGTGAGAACTCGAAGTTAGGTACCGGTCTCGGAAGAGAGTCGAAGTTAGGTACCGACCTCGAAAGAGAGGAACTGGAAGTTAGGTACCGGCCCGAAAGGGTGAGAGCCGGAAGTTAGGTACCGGTCTCGTATGAGAGTCGGAAGTTAGGTACCGACCTCGAATGAGAGGGAACCGGAAGTTTGGCACCGCGCTCGAAAGGGGGAGAACTCGAAGTTAGGTACCAGTCTTGGAAGAGAGTCAGAAGTTAGGTACCGACCTCGAAAGAGAGGGAACTGGAAGTTAGGTACCAGCCCCGAAAGGGTGAGAACTGGAAGTTAGGTACCAATCTCGGAAGAGATTTAGAAGTTAGGTACCGTCCTCAAAAGAGAGGGAACTGGAAGTTTAGTACCAGCCCCGAAATGATGAGAACTGGAGTTAGGTACCGATCTCGGAAGACGAGTCAAAGTAAGGTGCCGACCTCAAAAGAGAGGAACTGGAAGTTAGGTACCGGCCCGAAAGGGTGAGAAGCTGGAAGTTAGGTGCTTGTCTCGGAAGAGAGTCCGAAGTTAGGTACCGACCTCGAAAGAGAGGAGCTGGAAGTTAGGTACCGGCCCAAAGGGTGAGAACTGGATGTTAGGTACCGGTCTCGGAAGAGAGTCGGAAGTTAGGTACCGACCTCGAATGAGAGGAGCTCGTAAGTTAGGTACCGGCCGAGAAAGGGTTAGAGCTGGAAGTTAGGTACCGGTCTCGGAAGAGAGTCGGAAGTTTGGTATCGACCTCGAGAAAGAGGGAGCTGGAAGTTAGGTCACCGGCCCGAAAGGGTGAGAACTGGAAGATAGGTACCGGTCTCGGAAGAGAGTCGGAAGTTAGGTACCGACCTTAAAAGTGAGGAAGCTGGAAGTTAGGTTCCGGCCAGAAAGGGTGAGGCTTGGAAGTTAGGTACCGGCCTTGGAAGTGAGTCGGAAGTTAAGTACCGACCTCGAAGAGAGGGAACGTGAAGTTAGGTACCAACACCGAAAGGGTGAAAATTGGAAGTTTGGTACCGGCCTCGGAAGAGAGTTGGAAGTAAGGTACCGAGCTCGAAAGAGAGGAGCTGGAAGTTAGGTACTGATCCCGAAAGGTTGAGAACTAGAAGTTAGGCATTAGTCTCGAAGAGAGTCGGATGTTAGGTATCGACCTCGAAAATGAGGGAGCTGGAAGTTATGTACCAGCCCAAAGGCGAGAGCTGGAAGTTAGGTACCGGTCTCGAAGAGAGTCGGAAGTTAGCTGCTGACCACGAAGAGAGGGAACGGGAAGTTAGGTACCAGCACCGAAAGGGTGAGAACTAGAAGTTAGGTACCGGTCTCGGAAGAGAATCGGAAGTTAGGTACCGAGCTCGAAGAGAGGAAATTGGAAGTTCGGTGCACCTACGAAAGGGTGAGGGCTGGAAGTTAGGCACAAGTCTCAGAAGAGTGTCGGAAGTTGGAGTAGCCGACCTCGAAAGTTAGGGAGCCGGAAGTTAGGTACCGGCCCGAAAGGGTGAGAGCTGGAAGTTAGGTACCGATCTTGGAAGAGAGTCGAAAGTCAAGTACCGACCTCGAAAGAGAGGAAGCTGGAAGTTAGGTACCAAGCCGGAAGGGTGAGAGCTGGAAGTCAGGTACTAGTCTCGGAAGAGAGTCGGAAGTTAGCTACCGACCTCGAATGAGAGGGAGCTGGAAGTTAGGTACCGGCACGGAAGGGTGAGAGCTGGAAGTTAGGTACTAGTCTCGGAAGAGAGTCGGAAGTTAGGTACCGACCTCGAAAAGAGGAGGCTGAAGTTTGGTACCGGCCGAAAGGGTGAAAACTCGAAGTTAGGTACAAGTCTCGGAAGAGAGTCGGAAGTTAGGTACCGACCTCGAAGAGAGGGAGCCGGAAGTTAGGTACCGGCCCGAAAGGGTGAGAAGCTGGAAGTTAGGTGCCGGTCTCGTATGAGAGTTGGAAGTTAGGTACCGACCTCGAATGAGAGGAGCTGGAATTTTGGTACCAGCCACGAAAGGGTGAGAACTCGAAGTTAGGTACCAGTCTCGGAAGAGAGTCGGAAGTTAAGTACCGACCTCGAAAGAGATGGAGCTGGAAGTTAGGTACCAGCCCCGAAAGGGTGAGAGCTGGAAGTTTGGTACAAATCTCGGAAGAGATTTAGAAGTTAGGTACCGTCCTCGAAAGAGGGAAGCTGGAAGTTTAGTACCGACCTCGAAATGGTGAGAGCCGGAGTTAGGTACCGGTCTTGGAAGAGAGTCAGAAGTAAGGTGCGACCACAAAAGAGGAGGCTGGAAGTTAGGTACCGGCCAGAAAGGGCGAGAAGCTGGAAGTTAGGTACTTGTCTCGGAAGAGAGTCCGAAGTTAGGTACCGACCTCGGAAGAGAGGGAGCCAGGAAGTTAGGTACATGCCCGAAAGGGTGAGACACTGGATGTTAGGTACCGGTCTCGGAAGAGAGTCGGAAGTTAGGTACCGACCTCGAACGAGAGAGCTGGAAGTTAGGTACCGGCCCGAAAGGGTGAGAAGCTGGAAGTTAGGTACCGGTCTCGGAATAGAGTCGAAAGTTTGGTATCGACCTCGAAAAGAGGGAAGCTGGAAGTTAGGTACCGGCCCGAAAGGGTGAGAGCTGGAAGATAGGTACCGGTCTCGGAAGAGAGTCGGAAGTTAGGTGCCGAGCTCGAAAGTGAGGGAGCTGGAAGTTAGGTACCGGCCCGAAAGGGTGAGGAGCTGGAAGTTAGGTACTAGCCTCGGAAGTGAGTCGGAAGTTAAGTACCGACCTCGAAGAGAGGAACGGAAGTTAGGTACCAACACCGAAAGGGTGAGAGCTGGAAGTTTGGTACCGATCTCGGAAGAGAGTTAGAAGTAAGGTCGCGAGCTCGAAAGAGAGGGAAGTGGAAGTTAGGTACCGGTCCGAAAGGGTGAGAACTAGAAGTTAGGCACCAATCTCAGAAGAGAGTCGGAAGTTAGGTACCGACCTCGAAAATGAGGGAACTGGAAGTTATGTACCAGCCCCAAAAGGGTGAGAACTGGAAGTTAGGTACCAGTCTTGGAAGAGAGTCGGAAGTTATGTAGCGACCTCGAAAGAGCGTGAACTGGAAGTTAGGTACCAGCACCCAATGGGTGAGAACTGGAAGTTAGGTACCAGACTCAGAAGAGAGTCGGAAGTTAGGTACCAAGCTCGAAAGAAAGGGAACTAGATGTTAGGTACCAGCCCCGAAAGGGTGAGAACTGGAAGTTGGACACCAGTCTCAGAAGTGTGTCAGAAGTTAGGTACCGACCCTCGAAAGTGAGGGAGCTGGAAGTTAGGTACCGGCCCGAATGGGTGAGAGCTGGAAGTTAGGTACGAGTCTCGGAAGAGGAGTCGAAAGTTGGGTACCGAGCCTCGAAAGAGAGGGCTGGAAGTTAGGTACCGACAACGAAAGGGTGAGAGCTGGAAGTTAGGTACCGAGTCTCGGAAGAGAGTCGGAAGTTAGGTACCAGAGCTCGAAAGAGAGAGCTGGAAGTTAGGTACAAGCCCGAAAGGGTGAGAAGCTGGAAGTTAGGTACCGGTCTCGGATGAGAGTCGGAAGTTAGGTACGAGAGCTCGAAGAGAGGGAACTCGAAGTTTGGTACCAGCCCAGAAAGGGTGAGAACTCGAAGTTAGGTACCGATCTCGGAAGAAAGTCGGAAGTTAGGTACCGATCCTCGAAGAGAGGGAACTAGAAGTTAGGTACCGAGCCCGAAAGGGTGAGAGCGGAAGTTAGGTTCCGGTCTCGGAAGAGAGGCGGAATTTAGGTACCGACCTCGAAGAGAGGGAGCTGGAAGTTAGGTACCGGCCGGAAAGGGTGAGGGCGGAGTTAGGTACCAATCTCGGAAGAGAGTCGGAAGTTAGGTACCATCCTCGAAGAGAGGAGCTGGAAGTGGGTACCGGCCCGAAATGTTGAGAGCTGGAGTTAGGTACTAGTCTCGGAAGAGAGTCGAGTAAGGTGTCGACCTCGAAAGATAGGGAGCTGGAAGTTAGGTACCGGCCCGAAAGGGTGTGAAGCTGGAAGTTAGGAACCGGTCTCAGGAAGAGAGTCGCAAGTTAGGTACCGACCTCGAAAGAGGGAAGCTGGAAGTTAGGTACCGGCCCGAAAGGGTGAAGGCTGGATGATAGTACCGGTCTCGGAAGTGAGTCGGAAGTTAGGTACCGTCCTCGAATGTGAGGGAGCGCAAGTTAGGTACCGGCCCGAAAGGGTGAAAACTTGAAGATAGGTACCGAGTCTCGGAAGAGAGTCGGAAGTTAGGTACCGACCTCGAAAAAGAGGAGCTGGAAGTTAGGTACCGGCCCGAGATGGTGAGGATTGGAGGATAGGTACCGGTCTCGAAGTGAGTCGAAATTTAGGTACCAACCGTGAAAGAGGGAGGCTGGAAGTTAGGCACCGGCTCCGAAAGGGTGAGAATTGGAAGTTTGGTACCATTCTCGGAGCCGAGTCGGACGTTATGTACCGACCTCGAAGAGAGGGAGCTGGAAGTTAGGTACCAACACCGAAATGGTGAAGCTGGAAGTTTGGTACCGGTCTCGGAAGAGAGTCGGAAGTTAGGTACCGAGCTCGAAAAAGAGGAGCTGGAAGTTAGGTACCGGCCCTACAAGGGTGAGAAGCTGGAAGTTAGGCTCCGGTCCGGAAGAGAGTCGGAAGTTAGGTACCGACCTCGAAAATGAGGAGCTGGAAGTTAGGTACCGGCCCAAAGGTGAGGAGCTGGAAGTTAGGTTCCGGTCTCGGAAGAGAGTCGAAAGTTAGGTACCGACCTCGAAGAGAGGGAGCTGGAAGTTAGGTACCGGCACCGAAGGGTGAGGCGGAAGTTAGGTACCGGACTCGGAAGAGATTCGGAAGTTAGGTACCGAGCTCGAAAGCGAGAGCTGGAAGTTAGGTACCGGCCAGAAAGGGTGAGGATTGAAAGATTGGCACCGAGTCTCGGAAGTGTGTCGGAAGTTAGGTACCGACCTCGAAAGTGAGGAAGCTGGAAGTTAGGTACCGGCCTCAGAAAGGGTGAGAACTAGAAGTTAGGTACCGGTCTCGGAAGAGAGTCGAAAGTTAGGTACCGATCTCGAAGAGGGGAAGCTGGAAGTTAGGTACCCGGCGACGAAAAGGGTGAGAAGCTGGAAGTTAGGTACCGAGTCTCGGAGAGAGTCGGAAGTTAGGTACCGACCTCGAAGAGAGGAAGCTGGAAGTTTGGTACCCGGCCCGAAAGGGTGAGAACTCGAAGTTAGGTACCGATCTCGGAAGAGAGTCGGAAGTTAGGTACCGACCTCGAAGAGAGGGTACTAGAAGTTAGGTACCAGCCAAAGAGTAAGAAGCTGGAAGTTAGGTACCGGTCTCGGAAGAGAGTCGGAAGTTAGGTACCGACCTCGAAGAGAGGAGCTGGAAGTTAGGTACCGGCCCGAAAGGGTGAGAGCTGGATGATAGGTACCGGTCTCGAAGAGAGTCGGAAGTTAGGTACCGACCTCGAATGTGAGGGAGCGCTGAGTTAGGTACCGGCCCGAAAGGGTGGGAACTTGAAGTTAGGTACCGGTCTCGGAAGAGAGTCGGAAGTTAGGTCTCGACCTCGAAAATGAGGGAGCGGAAGTTAGGTACCGGCCAGAGATGGTGAGAGCTGGAAGATAGGTACCGACCTCGGAAGTGAGTCGGAATTTAGGTACCAACCTTGAAGAGAGGGAATTGGAAGTTAGACACCGGCTCCGAAAGGGTGAGAGCTGGAAGTTAGGTACCGGCCTCGGAAGTGAGTCGGAAGTTAAGTACCGAGCCTCGAAGAGAGAGGCTGGAAGCTAGGTACCGACACGAAAAGGAGAGAGCTGGAAGTTTGGTACCGATCTCGGAAGAGAGTCGGAAGTTAGGTGCTGAGCTCGAAAGAGAGGAAGCTGGAAGTTAGGTACCGGCCCGGAAAGGGTGAGAACGGGAAGTTAGGTACCAATCTCGGAAGAGATTTAGAAGTTAGGTACCGTCCTTGAAAGAGAGGAAGCTGGGAGTTTAGTACCAACCCAGACATGGTGAGAACTAGAGTTAGGTACCGGTCTTGGAAGAGAGTCGAAGTAAGGTACTAACCTCGAAAGTGAGGGAGCTGGAAGTAGGTACCGGCCCGAAAGGGTGAAGCTGGAAGTTAGGTACTTGTCTCGGAAGAGAGTCCAAAGTTAGGTACCGACCTCGAAGAGAGGAAGCTGGAAGTTAGGTAGCGGCCCGAAAGGGTGAGAGCTGTATGTTAGGTACCGGTCTCGGAAGAGAGTCGGAAGTTAGGTACCGGACCTCGAATGAGAGGAAGCTGTAAGTTAGGTACCGGCCACGAAAGGGTGAGGCGGGAAGTTAGGTACCGATCTCGGATGAGAGTCGGAAGTTTGGTATCGACCTTGAAAAGAGGGAAGCTGGAAGTTAGGTACCGGCCCGAAAGGGTGAGGAGCTGGAAGATAGGTACCGGTCTCGGAAGAGAGTCGGAAGTTAGGCACCGAGCCTTGAAAGTGAGGCTGAAGTTAAGTACCGGCCCGAAAGGGTGAGAAGCTGGAAGTTAGGTACCGGCCTCGGAAGTGAGTTGGAAGTTAAGTACCGACCTCGAAGAGAGGGAACGGAAAGTTAGGTACCAACACCGAAAGGGTGAGAGCTGGAAGTTTGGTGCCGGTCTCGGAAGAGAGTTGGAAGTAGAGTGCCAGAGCTCGAAGAGAGGGAAGC
Source organism: Papilionanthe hookeriana x Papilionanthe teres (assembly GCA_022702705.1). Lineage (NCBI taxonomy): Eukaryota > Viridiplantae > Streptophyta > Magnoliopsida > Asparagales > Orchidaceae > Papilionanthe > Papilionanthe hookeriana x Papilionanthe teres. The sequence goes on from CM040431.1 coordinate 82,792,884, forward strand.
TGGAAGTTAGGTACCGGTCCGAAAGGGTGAGAACTAGATGTTAGGCACCGAGTCTCGGAAGAGAGTCGGAAGTTAGGTACCGACCTCGAAAATGAGCGGGCGGAAGTTATGTACCAGCCCAAAAGGGTGAGAATTGGATGTTAGGTACCGAGTCTTGGAAGAGAGTCGGAAGTTATGTACGCGAGCCTCGAAGAGAGGGAGCGGAAGTTAGGTACCGGCACCCGAAAGGTGAGAGCTGGAAGTTAGGTACCAGTCTCAGAAGAGAGTCGGAAGTTAGGTACCAAGCTCGAAAGAGAGGGAACTGGATGTTAGGTACCAGCCCCGAAAGGGTGAGAACTGGAAGTTAGACACCAGTCTCAGAAGTGTGTCAGAAGTTAGGTACCGACCTCGAAAGTGAGGAAGCTGGAAGTTAGGTTCCGGCCCGAAATGGTGAGAGCGGAAGTTAGGTACGAGTATCGGAAGAGAGTCGAAAGTTAGGTACCAGACCTCGAAGAGAGGGCTGGAAGTTAGGTACCGGCACCGAAAGAGTGAGAGCTGGAAGTTAGGTACCAGTCTCGGAAGAGAGTCGGAAGTTAGGTACCGACCTCGAAGAGAGGGAGCGGGAAGTTAGGTACCGATCTCGGATGAGAGTCGGAAGTTAGGTACCGAGCCTCGAATGAGAGGAAGCTGGAAGTTTGGTACCGGCCCGAAAGGGTGAGAACTCGAAGTTAGGTACCGGTCTCGGAAGAAAGTCGGAAGTTAGGTACCATCCTCGAAGAGAGAGAGCGGAAGTTAGGTACCGGCCCGAAATGGTGAAGCTGGAGTTAGGTACCGATCTCGTAAGAGTGTCCGAAGTAAGGTACTCTCCTCGAAAGATAGGGAGCTGGAAGTTAGGTACCAGCCCAGAAAGGGTGAGAGCTGGAAGTTAGGAACCGGATCTCGGAAGAGAGTCGGAAGTTAGGTGCCGACCTCGAAAGAGAGGAAGCTGGAAGTTAGGTACCAGCCCGAAAGGGTGAGAGCGGAATGATAGTATCGGTCTCGGAAGTGAGTCGGAAGTTAGGTACCGAGCCTCGAATGTGAGGGAGCTTGTAAGTTAGGTACCGGCCCGTAAGGGTGAGAACTTGAAGTTAGGTACCAGTCTCGGAAGAGAGTCAGAAGTTAGGTACCGACCTCGAAAAAGAGGGAACTGGAAGTTAGGTACCAGCCCCGAGATGGTGAGGATTGGAGGATAGGTACCAGTCTCGGAAATGAGTCGGAATTTAGGTACCAACCTTGAAAGAGAGGGAAGCTGGAAGTTAGGCACCGGCTCGAAAGGGTGAGAAGCTGGAAGTTAGGTACCGGCCTCGGAAGTGAGTCGGAAGTTAAGTACCGACCTCGAAGAGAGGAGCTGGAAGTTAGGTACCAGCACCGAAAGGGTGAGAATGGAAGCTTGGTACCGGTCTCGGAAGAGAGTCGGAAGTTAGGTACCGGAGCTCGAAAAGAGGAAGCTGGAAGTTAGGTACCCGGCCCGAAAGGGTGAGAAGCTGGAAGTTAGGTACTTGTCTCGGAAGAGAGTCCGAAGTTAGGTACCAACCTCGAAGAGAGGGAAGCTGGAGGTTAGGTACCAGGCCCGAAAGGGTGAGAGGCTGGATGTTAGGTACATGTCTCGGAAGAGAGTCGGAAGTTAGGTGCTGACCTTGAATGAGGGAAGCTGTATGTTAGGTACCGGCCAGAAAGGGTGAGAGCGGAAGTTAGGTACCGGTCTTGGAAGAGAGTCGGAAGTTTGGTATCGACCTTGAAAAAGATGGGCTGGAAGTTAGGTACCGGCCCGAAAGGGTGAGAATTGGAAGATAGGTACCGGTCTCGTAAGAGAGTCGGAAGTTAGGTACCGACCTTGAAAGTGAGGAGCTGGAAGTTAGGTACCGGCCCGAAATGGTGAGAGCTGGAAGTTAGGTACCGGCCTCGGAAGTGAGTCGGAAGTTAAGTACCGACCTTGAAAGAGAGGAACGGGAAGTTAGGTACCAACACCGAAAGGGTGAGAAGCTGGAAGTTTGGTACCGGTCTCGGAAGAGAGTTGGAAGTAAGGTACCGAGCTCGAAGAGAGGAGCGGAAGTTACGTACCAGTCTCGAAAGGGTGAGAACTAGAAGTTAGGCACAAGTCTCAGAAGAGAGTCGAAAGTTAGGTACCGACCTCGAAAATGAGGGAACTGGAAGTTATGTACCAGCCCCAAAAGGGTGAGGCGCGGAAGTTAGGTACCGGTCTTGGAAGAGAGTCGGAAGTTATGTACCGACCTTGAAAGAGAGGAGCGGAAGTTAGGTACCGGCACCGAAGGGTGAGAAGCTGGAAGTTAGGTACCGGTCTTAGAAGAGAGTCGAAGTTAGGTACCAAGCTCGAAAGAGGGAAGCTGGATGTTAGGTACCGGCCCGAAAAGGGTGAGAAGTCGAAGTTAGACACCGAGTCTCGAAGTGTGTCGAAGTTAGGTACCGACCTCGAAAGTGAGGGAGCTGGAAGTTAGGTACCGGCCCGAAAGGGTGAGAGCGGAAGTTAGGTACGAGTCTCGGAAGAGAGTCGAAAGCTAGGTACCGACCTCGAAAAGAGGGCGGAAGTTAGGTACCGGCACCTAGAAGGGTGAGAAGCTGGAAGTTAGGTACCGGTCTCGGAAGAGAGTCGGATGTTAGGTACCGACCTCGAAGAGAGGAGCTGGAAGTTAGGTACAAGCCCCGAAAGGGTGAGAGCTGGAAGTTAGGTACCGGTCTCGGATGAGAGTCGGAAGTTAGGTACCGACCTCGAAGAGAGGAACTCGAAGTTTGGTACCGGCCCGAAAGGGTGAGAACTCGAAGTTAGGTACAAGTCTCGGAAGAGAGTCGGAAGTTAGGTACCAGACCTCGAAGAGAGGGAACTAGAAGTTAGGTACCAGGCCCTAAAGGGTGAGAACTGGAAGTTAGGTTCCAGTCTCAGAAGAGAGGCGGAATTTAGGTACCGACCTCGAAAGAGAGGGAACTGGAAGTTAGGTACTAGCCCCAAAAGGGTGAGAACTGGAAGTTAGGTACAAATCTCGGAAGAGAGTCGGAAGTTAGGTACCATCCTCGAAAGAGAGGGAACTAGAAGTTAGGTACCGGCCAGAAATGGTGAGAGCTGGAGTTAGGTACCGGTCTCGGAAGAGAGTCGAAGTAAGGTGCGACCTCGAAAGATGTGGAGCTGGAAGTTAGGTACCGGCACCGAAAGGGTGAGAGGCTGGAAGTAAGGTACCAGTCTCGGAAGAGAGTCAGAAGTTAGGTGCCGAGCTCGAAAGAGAGGGAACTGGAAGTTAGGTACCAGCCCCGAAAGGGTGAGAACTGGAAGTTAGACACCAGTCTCAGAAGTGTGTCAGAAGTTAGGTACCTACCTCGAAAGTGAGGGAACAAGATGTTAGGTACCAGCCCCAAAAGGGTGAGAACTGGATGTTAGGTTCCAGTCTCGGAAGAGAGTCAAAAGTTAGGTACCGACCTCGAAAGAGGGAAGCTGGAAGTTAGGTACCGAGCACCGAAAGGAGTGGGAGCTGGAAGTTAGGTACCGATCTCGGAATAGAGTCGGAAGTTAGCTACTGACCACGAAAGAGAGGGAACAGGAAGTTAGGTACCAGCACCGAAAGGGTGAGAACTGGAAGTTAGGTACCATACTCGGAAGAGAATCAGAAGTTAGGTACCGAGCTCGAAAGAAAGGAAATTGGAAGTTCGGTACCAGCCCTGAAAGGGTGAGAACTAGAAGTTAGGCACAAGTCTCAGAAGAGTGTCAGAAGTTAGGTACCGACCTCAAAAGTTAGGGAACTGGAAGTTAGGTACCGGCCCGAAGGGTGAGAAGCTGGAAGTTAGGTACCGGTCTCGGAAGAGAGTCGAAAGTTAAGTGTCGACCTCGAAAGAGAGAGCTGGAAGTTAGGTACCGGCACGGAAGGGTGAGAACTGGAAATTAGGTACTAGTCTCGGAAGAGAGTCGGAAGTTAGCTACCGACCTTGAAAAAGAGGGAACTGGAAGTTTGGTACCAGCCCCGAAAGGGTGAGAACTCGAAGTTAGGTACCAGTCTCAGAAGAGAGTCAGAAGTTAGAGTGCGACCTCGAAAGGAGGGAGCTGGAAGTTAGGTACCGGCCCGAAAGGGTGAGAGCTGGAAGTTAGGTACCGGTCTCGTATGAGAGTCGGAAGTTAGGTGCCGACCTCGAATGAGAGGGAAGCTGGAAGTTTGGCACCTGCCTCGAAAGGGTGAGAACTCGAAGTTAGGTACCGGTCTTGGAAGAGAGTCGGAAGTTAGGTACCGACCTCGAAAGAGGGAAGCTGGAAGTTAGGTACCGGCCCGAAAGGGTGAGAGCGGAAGTTAGGTACCAATCTCGGAAGAGATTTAGAAGTTAGGTACCGTCCTCGAAGAGAGGAGCTGGAAGTTTAGTACCGACCCGAAATGATGAGAAGCTGGAGTTAGGTACCGGTCTCGGAAGACGATCCGAAGTAAAGTGCGGCCTCGAAAGAGAGGCGGAAGTTGGGTACCGGCCCGAAAGGGTGAGAGCTGGAAGTTAGGTGCTTGTCTCGGAAGAGAGTCCGAAGTTAGGTACGCGAGCCTCGAAGAGAGGGCTGGAAGTTAGAGTACCGGCCCGAAAGGGTGAAGCTGGATGTTAGGTACCGATCTCGGAAGAGAGTCGGAAGTTAGGTACCGACCTCGAATGAGAGGAGACGACAAGTTAGGTACCGGCCGAAAGGGTTAGAGCGGAAGTTAGGTACCGGTCTCGGAAGAGAGTCGGAAGTTTGGTATCGACCTCGAGAAAGAGGGAGCTGGAAGTTAGGTACCGGCCACGAAAGGGTGAGAAGCTGGAAGATAGGTACCGAGTCTCGGAAGAGAGTCGGAAGTTAGGTACCGACCTTAAAAGTGAGGAAGCTGGAAGTTAGGTTCCGGCCCGAAAGGGTGAGAGCTGGAAGTTAGGTACCGGCCTTGGAAGTGAGTCGGAAGTTAAGTGCCGACCTCGAAAGAGAGGGAACGTGAAGTTAGGTACCAACACCGAAAGGGTGAGAATTGGAAGTTTGGTACCGAGTCTCGGAAGAGAGTTGGAAGTAAGGTACCGAGCTCGAAGAGGGGAGCTGGAAGTTAGGTACCGATCCAGAAAGGTTGAGAGCTAGAAGTTAGGCATTAGTCTCGAGAAGAGAGTCGGATGTTAGGTATCGACCTCGAAAATGAGGGAGCTTGGAAGTTATGTACCGGCCCAAAGGGCGAGAGCGGGAAGTTAGGTGCCGGTCTCCGAAGAGAGTCGGAAGTTAGCCTGCGGCCACGAAGAGAGGGAACGGGAAGTTAGGTACCAGCCCAGAAAGGGTGAGAACTAGAAGTTAGGTACCGGTCTCGGAAGAGAATCGGAAGTTAGTCTGCCGAGCTCGAAGAGAGGAAATTGGAAGTTCGAGTACCTGCACTGAAAGGGTGAGGAGCTGGAAGTTAGGCACAAGTCTCGGAAGAGTGTCGAAGTTAGGTACAGACCTCGAAAGTTAGGGAGCTGGAAGTTAGGTACCAGGCCGAAAGGAGTGAAGCTGGAAGTTAGGTACCGGTCTTGGAAGAGAGTCGAAAGTCAAGTACGACCTCGAAGAGGGAAGCTGGAAGTTAGGTACCGGCACCGGAAGGGTGAGAGCTGAAGTGGGTACTAGTCTCGGAAGAGAGTCGGAAGTTAGCTGCCGAGCCTCGAATGAGAGGAGCTGGAAGTTAGGTACCGGCACCGGAAGGGTGAGAGCGGGAAGTTAGGTACTAGTCTCGGAAGAGAGTCGGAAGTTAGGTACCGACCTCGAAAAAGAGGCTGGAAGTTTGGTACCGGCCCGAAAGGGTGAAAACTCGAAGTTAGGTACAAGTCTCGGAAGAGAGTCGGAAGTTAGGTGCCGACCTCGAAAGAGAGAGGCTGGAAGTTAGGTACCAGCCCAGAAAGAGGTGAGGGCTGGAAGTTAGGTACCGGTCTCGTATGAGGAGTTGGAAGTTAGGTACCGACCTCGAATGAGAGGGAGCGGAATTTTGGTACCGGCCACGAAAGGGTGAGAACTCGAAGTTAGGTACCGGTCTCGGAAGAAAGTCGAAGTTAAGTACCGACCTCGAAAGAGATGGAGCTGGAAGTTAGGTACCGGCCCCGAAAGGGTGAGAGCTGGAAGTTTGGTACAAATCTCGGAAGAGATTTAGAAGTTAGAGTACCGTCCTCGAAGAGAGAGGAGCTGGAAGTTTAGTACCGAGCCTCGAAATGGTGAGAGCGGAGTTAGGTACCAGTCTTGGAAGAGAGTCCGAAGTAAGGTGCGACCACGAAAGAGAGAGCTGGAAGTTAGGTACCGGCCACGAAAGGGCGAGAGCTTGGAAGTTAGGTACTTGTCTCGGAAGAGAGTCCAAAGTTAGGTACCGACCTCGGAAGAGAGGGAACGGAAGTTAGGTACATGCCCCGAAAGGGTGAGGACACGGATGTTAGGTTCCGGTCTCGGAAGAGAGTCGAAAGTTGAGGTACCGAGCCTCGAAGAGAGGAGCTGGAAGTTAGGTACCGGCAGAAGGGTGGGAGCGGAAGTTAGGTACCGGTCTCGGAATAGAGTCGGAAGTTGGCTACGACCACGAAAGAGAGGGAACGGGAAGTTAGGTACCGGCACCGAAAGGGTGAGAAGCTGGAAGTTAGGTACCATACTCGGAAGAGAATCGAAGTTAGGTACCGAGCTCGAAAGAAAGGAAATTGGAAGTTCGGTACCGGCCACGAAGGGTGAGAACTAGAAGTTAGGCACAAGTCTCGGAAGAGTGTCGGGAAGTTAGGTACCGACCTCGAAAGTTAGGGAGCTGGAAGTTAGGTACCGGCCCCGAAAGGGTGAGAGCGGGAAGTTAGGTACCGATCTCGGAAGAGAGTCGAAAGTTAAGTGCCGACCTCGAAAGAGGGGCGGAAGTTAGGTACCGGCACGGAAGGGTGAGAGCTGGAAGTTAGGTACTAGTCTCGGAAGAGAGTCGGAAGTTAGCTACCGACCTTGAAAGAGAGGCTGGAGTTTGGTACCGGCCCAGAAAGGGTGAGAACTCGAAGTTAGGTACCGGTCTCGGAAGAGAGTCGAAGTTAGGTGCGACCTCGAAGAGAGGAGCTGGAAGTTAGGTACCGAGCCCGAAAGGGTGAGGAGCCGGAAGTTAGGTACCGGTCTCGTATGAGAGTCGGAAGTTAGGTACCGACCTCGAATGAGAGGGAGGCTGGAAGTTTGGCACCTTGCCTCGAAAGGGTGAGAACTCGAAGTTAGGTACCGATCTTGGAAGAGAGTCGAAGTTAGGTACCGACCTCGAAAGAGAGGAGCTGGAAGTTAGGTACCGGCCCGAAAGGGTGAGAGCGGAAGTTAGGTACCAATCTCGGAAGAGATTTAGAAGTTAGGTACGCAGTCACTCGAAGAGAGGGAGCTGGAAGTTTAGTACCGGCCCGAAATGATGAGAGCTGGAGTTAGGTACCGGTCTCGGAAGACGATCCAAAGTAAGTGCGACCTCGAAGAGAGAGGCTGGAAGTTAGGTACCGGCCCAGAAAGGGTGAGAGCGGAAGTTAGGTGCTTGTCACGGAAGAGAGTCGAAGTTAGGTACCGACCTCGAAGAGAGGAGCTGGAAGTTAGGTACCGACCCCGAAAAGGGTGAGGCGCGGATGTTAGGTACCGATCTCGGAAGAGAGTCGGAAGTTAGGTACCGACCTCGAATGAGAGGAGCGCGAAGTTAGGTACCGGCCCGAAAGGGTTAGAGCTGGAAGTTAGGTACCGGTCTCGGAAGAGAGTCGGAAGTTTGGTATCGACCTCGAGAAGAGAGGCTGGAAGTTAGGTACCGGCCAGAAAGGGTGAGAGCTTGGAAGATAGGTACCGGTCTCGGAAGAGAGTCGGAAGTTAGGTACCGACCTTAAAAGTGAGGGGCTGGAAGTTGGGTTCCGGCCCGAAAGGGTGAAGCTGAAGTTAGGTACCGGCCTTGGAAGTGAGTCGGAAGTTAAGTACCGACCTCGAAGAGAGGAACGTGAAGTTAGGTACCAACACCGAAAGGGTGAGAATTGGAAGTTTGGTACCGGTCTCGGAAGAGAGTTGGAAGTAAGGTCACCGGAGCTCGAAAGAGAGGGAGCTGGAAGTTAGGTACCAGGTCCGAAAGGTTGAGAACTAGAAGTTAGGCGTTAGTCTCGGAGAGAGTCGGATGTTAGGTATCGACCTCGAAAATGAGGGAGCTGGAAGTTATGTACCAGCCCCAAAGGGCGGAAGCTGGAAGTTAGGTACGGTCTACGAAGAGAGTCGGAAGTTAGCTACTGACCACGAAAGAGAGGGAACGAGAAGTTAGGTACCGGCACGAAAGGGTGAGAACTAGAAGTTAGGTACCGGTCTCGGAAGAGAATCGGAAGTTAGGTGCACGAGCTCGAAAGAGAGGAAATTGGAAGTTCGAGTACCTGCACGAAAGGGTGAGGGCTGGAAGTTAGGCACAAGTCTCGGAAGAGTGTCGGAAGTTAGGTACCGACCTCGAAAGTTAGGGAGGCTGGAAGTTAGGTACCAGCCCGAAAGGGTGAAGCTGGAAGTTAGGTACCGGTCTTGGAAGAGAGTCGAAAGTCAAGTGCGACCTCGAAAGAGGGAGCTGGAAGTTAGGTACCGGCACTGGGAAGGGTGAGAGCTGGAAATTAGGTACTAGTCTCGGAAGAGAGTCGGAAGTTAGCTACCGACCTCGAATGAGAGGAGCTGGAAGTTAGGTACCGGCACCGGAAGGGTGAGAGCTGGAAGTTAGGTACTAGTCTCGGGAGAGTCAGAATTAAGGTACCGACCTCGAAAAAGAGAGCTGGAAGTTTGGTACCGGCCGAAAGGGTGAAAACTCGAAGTTAGGTACAAGTCTCGGAAGAGAGTCGGAAGTTAGGTACGCGACCTCGAAAGAGAGGCTGGAAGTTAGGTACCGGCCCGAAAGGGTGAGAGCGCGGAAGTTAGGTGCCGGTCTCGTATGAGAGTTGGAAGTTAGGTACCGAGCCTCGAATGAGAGGGAGCTGGAATTTTGGTACCGGCCACGAAGGGTGAGAACTCGAAGTTAGGTACCGGTCTCGGAAGAGAGTCGGAAGTTAAGTACCGACCTCGAAAGAGATGGAGCCGGAAGTTAGGTACCGGCCCGAAAGGGTGAGAGCGGAAGTTTGGTACAAATCTCGGAAGAGATTTAGAAGTTAGGTACCGATCCTCGAAAGAGAGGAGCTGGAAGTTTAGTACCGGCCTCGAAATGGTGAGAGCTGGAGTTAGGTACCGGTCTTGGAAGAGAGTCCGAAGTAAGGTGCGACCACAAAGAGAGGAAGCTGGAAGTTAGGTACCGGCCCGAAAGGGCGAGAAGCTGGAAGTTAGGTACTTGTCTCGGAAGAGAGTCCAAAGTTAGGTACCGACCTCGGAAGAGAGGAGCCGGAAGTTAGGTACATGCCCCGAAAGGGTGAGACACGGATGTTAGGTTCCGATCTCGGAAGAGAGTCGAAAGTTAGGTACCGACCTCGAAGAGAGGGAAGCTGGAAGTTAGGTACCGGCAGAGAAAGGGTGGGAAGCTGGAAGTTAGGTACCGAGTCTCGGAATAGAGTCGGAAGTTAGCTGCGACCACGAAGAGAGGGAACGGGAAGTTAGGTACCGGCACCGAAAGGGTGAGAAGCTGGAAGTTAGGTACCATACTCGGAAGAGAATCAGAAGTTAGGTACCGAGCTCGAAAGAAAGGAAATTGGAAGTTCGGTACCGGCCACGAAAGGGTGAGGAACTAGAAGTTAGGCACGAGTCTCGGAAGAGTGTCGAAGTTAGGTACCGACCTCGAAAGTTAGGGAAGCTGGAAGTTAGGTACCGGCCAGAAAGGGTGAGGCTGGAAGTTAGGTACCGAGTCTCGGAAGAGAGTCGAAAGTTAAGTCCTGACCTCGAAAGAGAGAGCTGGAAGTTAGGTACCGGCTACGGAAGGGTGAAGCTGGAAATTAGGTACTAGTCTCGGAAGAGAGTCGGAAGTTAGCTACCGACCTTGAAAAAGAGGGAACTGGAAGTTTGGTACCAGCCCCGAAAGGGTGAGAACTCGAAGTTAGGTACCAGTCTCAGAAGAGAGTCAGAAGTTAGAGTGCGACCTCGAAGAGAGGGCTGGAAGTTAGGTACCGGCCCGAAAGGGTGAGAGCGGAAGTTAGGTACCGGTCTCGTATGAGAGTCGGAAGTTAGGTACCGACCTCGAATGAGAGAGAGCTGGAAGTTTGGCACTGCCTCGAAAGGGTGAGAACTCGAAGTTAGGTACCGAGTCTTGGAAGAGAGTCGAAGTTGGGTACCGACCTCGAAAGAGAGGGAGCTGGAAGTTAGGTACCGGCCAGAAAGGGTGAGAGCTGGAAGTTAGGTACCAATCTCGGAAGAGATTTAGAAGTTAGGTACCGTCCTCGAAAAGAGAGAGCCTGGAAGTTTAGTACCGGCCCGAAATGATGAGAAGCTGGAGTTAGGTACCGATCTCGGAAGACGAGTCCAATAAGAGTGCGACCTCGAAAGAGGGGCTGGAAGTTAGGTACCGGCCCGAAAGGGTGAGAGCTGGAAGTTAGGTGCTTGTCTCGGAAGAGAGTCCGAAGTTAGGTACCGACCTCGAAAGAGAGGGAGCTGGAAGTTAGGTACCGGCCCAAGGGTGAGAAGCTGGATGTTAGGTACCGGTCTCGGAAGAGAGTCGGAAGTTAGGTACCGACCTCGAATGAGAGGGAGCTGTAAGTTAGGTACCGGCCCGAAAGGGTTAGAGCTGGAAGTTAGGTACCGGTCTCGGAAGAGAGTCGGAAGTTTGGTATCGACCTCGAGAAAGAGGGAGCTGGAAGTTCGTGCCGGCCCGAAAGGGTGAGAGCGGGAAGATAGGTACCGGTCTCGGAAGAGAGTCGGAAGTTAGGTACGGACCTTAAAAGTGAGGAGCTGGAAGTTAGGTTCCGGCCCGAAAGGGTGAGAGCTGGAAGTTAGGTACCGGCCTTGGAAGTGAGTCGGAAGTTAAGTACGCGACCTCGAAAGAGAGGGAACGTGAAGTTAGGTACCAACACCGAAAGGGTGAGAATTGGAAGTTTGGTACCGATCTCGGAAGAGAGTTGGAAGTAAGGTACCGAGCTCGAAAGAGAGGAAGCTGGAAGTTAGGTACCGGTCCGAAAGGTTGAGAACTAGAAGTTAGGCATTAGTCTCGGAAGAGAGTCGGATGTTAGGTATCGACCTCGAAAATGAGGAAGCTGGAAGTTATGTACCCGGCCCAAAGGCGAGAGCTGGAAGTTAGGTGCCGGTCTGCGAAGAGAGTCGGAAGTTAGCTTCGGCCACGAAGAGAGGGAACGGGAAGTTAGGTACCGGCCAGAAAGGGTGAGAACTAGAAGTTAGGTACCGGTCTCGGAAGAGAATCGGAAGTTAGGTACCGAGCTCGAAGAGAGGAAATTGGAAGTTCGATGCACCGCTACGAAAGGGTGAGGGCTGGAAGTTAGGCACGAGTCTCGGAAGAGTGTCGAAGTTGGAGTGCAGACCTCGAAAGTTAGGGAGCTGGAAGTTAGGTACCGGCCACGAAAGGATGAAGCTGGAAGTTAGGTACCGAGTCTTGGAAGAGAGTCGAAAGTCGAATGCGACCTCGAAAGAGGGAAGCTGGAAGTTAGGTACAGGCCAGGAAGGGTGAGAGCTGGAAGTTAGGTACTAGTCTCGGAAGAGAGTCGGAAGTTAGCTACCGACCTCGAATGAGAGGAGCTGGGAAGTTAGGTACCGGCCACGGAAGGGTGAGGCGGAAGTTAGGTACTAGTCTCGGAAGAGAGTCGGAAGTTAGGTACCGACCTCGAAAAAGAGAGCCTGGAAGTTTGGTACCGGCCGAAAGGGTGAAAACTCGAAGTTAGGTACAAGTCTCGGAAGAGAGTCGAAGTTAGGTACCGACCTCGAAAAGAGGAGGCTGGAAGTTAGGTACCGGCCCGAAAGGAGTGAGCTGGAAGTTAGGTACCGGTCTCGTATGAGAGTTGGAAGTTAGGTACCGACCTCGAATGAGAGGGAGCTGGAATTTTAGGTACCGGCCACGAAAGGTGAGAACTCGAAGTTAGGTACCGATCTCGGAAGAGAGTCGGAAGTTAAGTACCGACCTCGAAAGAGATGGAGCTGGAAGTTAGGTACCGAGCCCGAAAGGGTGAGAGCGGGAAGTTTGGTACAAATCTCGGAAGAGATTTAGAAGTTAGGTACCGTCCTCGAAGAGAGGGAGGCTGGAAGTTTAGTACCGAGCCTCGAAATGGTGAAGCTCGGAGTTAGGTACCGAGTCTTGGAAGAGAGTCCGAAGTAAGGTGCGACCACAAAGAGAGAGGCGGAAGTTAGGTACCGGCCCGAAAGGGCGAGAGCTGGAAGTTAGGTACTTGTCTCGGAAGAGAGTCCAAAGTTAGGTACCGGACCTCGGAAGAGAGGGAGCCGGAAGTTAGGTACATGCCCGAAAGGGTGAGACACGGATGTTAGGTACCGGTCTCGGAAGAGAGTCGGAAGTTAGGTACCGACCTCGAACGAGAGGGAGCTGTAAGTTAGGTACCGGCCAGAAAGGGTGAGAGGCTGGAAGTTAGGTACCGAGTCTCGGAATAGAGTCGAAAGTTTGGTATCGACCTCGAAAAGAGAGAGCTGGAAGTTAGGTACCGGCCACGAAAGGGTGAGAAGCTGGAAGATAGGTACCGGTCTCGGAAGAGAGTCGGAAGTTAGGTACCGACCTTGAAAGTGAGGGAACTGGAAGTTAGGTACCAGCCCCGAAAGGGTGAGAACTGGAAGTTAGGTACTAGACTCAGAAGTGAGTCGGAAGTTAAGTACCGACCTCGAAAGAGAGGGAACGAAGTTAGGTACCAACACCGAAAGGGTGAGAGCTGGAAGTTTGGTACCGATCTCGGAAGAGAGTTAGAAGTAAGGTGCCGAGCTCGAAGAGAGGGAAGTGGAAGTTAGGTACCGGTCCGAAAGGGTGAGAACTAGAAGTTAGGCACCAATCTCGGAAGAGAGTCGGAAGTTAGGTACCGACCTCGAAAATGAGGGAGCTGGAAGTTATGTACCGGCCCAAAGGGTGAGAACTGGAAGTTAGGTACCAGTCTTGGAAGAGAGTCGGAAGTTATGTAGCGACCTCGAAAGAGCGTGAACTGGAAGTTAGGTACCAGCACCCAATGGGTGAGAACTGGAAGTTAGGTACCAGACTCAGAAGAGAGTCGGAAGTTAGGTACCAAGCTCGAAAGAAGGGAACTAGATGTTAGGTACCGGCCCGAAAGGGTGAGAAGCTGGAAGTTGGACACCGAGTCTCGGAAGTGTGTCGGAAGTTAGGTACCGACCTCGAAAGTGAGGGAGCTGGAAGTTAGGTACCGGCCCCGAATGGGTGAGAGCTGGAAGTTAGGTACAAGTCTCGGAAGAGAGTCGAAAAGTTAGGTACCGACCTCGAAGAGAGGAGCTGGAAGTTAGGTACCGACAACGAAAGGGTGAGAGCGGAAGTTAGGTACCGGTCTCGGAAGAGAGTCGGAAGTTAGGTACCGAGCTCGAAGAGAGAGAGCTGGAAGTTAGGTACAAGCCCGAAAGGGTGAGAGGCTGGAAGTTAGGTACCGGTCTCGGATGAGAGTCGGAAGTTAGGTACCGAGCTCGAAGAGAGGGAACTCGAAGTTTGGTACACTGCCACGAAAGGGTGAGAACTCGAAGTTAGGTACCAGTCTCGGAAGAAAGTTGGAAGTTAGGTACCGTCCTCGAAAGAGAGGGAACTAGAAGTTAGGTACCAGGCCCGAAAGGGTGAGAACTGGAAGTTAGGTTCCAGTCTCAGAAGAGAGGCGGAATTTAGGTACCGACCTCGAAGAGGAGGCTGGAAGTTAGGTACCGGCCCGAAAGGGTGAGGGCTGGAAGTTAGGTACCAATCTCGGAAGAGAGTCGGAAGTTAGGTACCATCCTCGAAAGAGAGGAGCTGGAAGTGGGTACCGGCCCGAAATGTTGAGAGCTGGAGTTAGGTACTAGTCTCGGAAGAGAGTCGAAGTAAGGTGCGACCTCGAAAGATAGGGAGCTGGAAGTTAGGTACCGGCCCGAAAGGGTGTGAGGCTGGAAGTTAGGAACCGGTCTCAGGAAGAGAGTCGCAAGTTAGGTACCGACCTCGAAGAGAGGAGCTGGAAGTTAGGTACCGGCCCGAAAGGGTGAGAGCTGGATGATAGTACCGGTCTCGGAAGTGAGTCGGAAGTTAGGTACCGTCCTCGAATGTGAGGGAGCGCAAGTTAGGTACCGGCCCGAAAGGGTGAAAACTTGAAGATAGGTACCGATCTCGGAAGAGAGTCGGAAGTTAGGTGCCGACCTCGAAAAGAGGAGCTGGAAGTTAGGTACCGGCCCGAGATGGTGAGGATTGGAGGATAGGTACCGATCTCGGAAGTGAGTCGAAATTTAGGTACCAACCGTGAAAGAGGGAAGCTGGAAGTTAGGCACCGGCTCCGAAAGGGTGAGAATTGGAAGTTTGGTACCATTCTCGGAAGCGAGTCGGACGTTATGTACCGACCTCGAAAGAGAGGAAGCTGGAAGTTAGGTACCAACACCGAAATGGTGAGAGCTGGAAGTTTGGTACCGGTCTCGGAAGAGAGTCGGAAGTTAGGTACCGAGCTCGAAAAAGAGGAGCTGGAAGTTAGGTACCGGCCACGAAAGGGTGAGAACTAGAAGTTAGGCTCCGAGTCCGGGAAGAGAGTCGGAAGTTAGGTACCGACCTCGAAAATGAGGAGCTGGAAGTTAGGTACCAGCCCGAAGGTGAGAGCTGGAAGTTAGGTTCCGGTCTCGGAAGAGAGTCGAAAGTTAGGTACCGACCTCGAAGAGAGGCTGGAAGTTAGGTACCGGCACGAAAGGGTGAGAGCGGAAGTTAGGTACCGGACTCGGAAGAGATTCGGAAGTTAGGTACCGAGCTCGAAAAGCGAGGGAACTGGAAGTTAGGTACCAGCCCCGAAAGGGTGAGAAGTGAAAGATTGGCACCAGTCTCAGAAGTGTGTCGGAAGTTAGGTACCGACCTCGAAAGTGAGGGAACTGGAAGTTAGGTACCAGCCCCGAAAGGGTGAGAACTAGAAGTTAGGTACCAGTCTCGGAAGAGAGTCGAAAGTTAGGTACTGATCTCGAAAGAGGGGAGCTGGAAGTTAGGTACCGCGGCCGACGGGGTGAGAGCTGGAAGTTAGGTACCGGTCTCGGAAGAGAGTCGGAAGTTAGGTACCGACCTCGAAAGAGAGGAGCTGGAAGTTTGGTACCGGCCACGAAAGGGTGAGAACTCGAAGTTAGGTACCGATCTCGGAAGAGAGTCGGAAGTTAGGTACCGACCTCGAAAGAGAGGGTACTAGAAGTTAGGTACCGGCCAAAAGAGTAAGAGCGGAAGTTAGGTACCGGTCTCGGAAGAGAGTCGGAAGTTAGGTACCGACCTCGAAAGAGAGGAGCTGGAAGTTAGGTACCGGCCCGAAAGGGTGAGAGCTGGATGATAGGTACCGGTCTCGAAGAGAGTCGGAAGTTAGGTACCGAGCCTCGAATGTGAGGGAGCGCGAGTTAGGTACCGGCCCGAAAGGGTGGGAACTTGAAGTTAGGTACCGATCTCGGAAGAGAGTCGGAAGTTAGGTGCTTGACCTCGAAAATGAGGGAACTGGAAGTTAGGTACCAGCCCCGAGATGGTGAGAACTGGAAGATAGGTACCAGCCTCGGAAGTGAGTCGGAATTTAGGTACCAACCTTGAAAGAGAGGGAATTGGAAGTTAGACACCAGCTCCGAAAGGGTGAGAGCTGGAAGTTAGGTACCGGCCTCGGAAGTGAGTCGGAAGTTAAGTACCGACCTCGAAAGAGAGAGCTGGAAGCTAGGTACCAACACCGAAAAGGAGAGAGCTGGAAGTTTGGTACCGGTCTCGGAAGAGAGTCGGAAGTTAGGTGCTTGAGCTCGAAAGAGTGGGAGCTGGAAGTTAGGTACCGGCCGGAAAGGGTGAGAACAGGAAGTTAGGTACCAATCTCGGAAGAGATTTAGAAGTTAGGTACCGTCCTTGAAAGAGAGGGAACTGGGAGTTTAGTACCAACCCCGACATGGTGAGAACTAGAGTTAGGTACCAGTCTTGGAAGAGAGTCGAGTAAGGTACTAACCTCGAAAGTGAGGGAGCTGGAAGTAGGTACCGGCCCGAAAGGGTGAGAGCTGGAAGTTAGGTACTTGTCTCGGAAGAGAGTCCAAAGTTAGGTACCGACCTCGAAGAGAGGGAGCTGGAAGTTAGGTAGCGGCCCCGAAAGGGTGAGAGCTGTATGTTAGGTACCGGTCTCGGAAGAGAGTCGGAAGTTAGGTACCGACCTCGAATGAGAGGAGCTGTAAGTTAGGTACCGGCCCGAAAGGGTGAGAGCTGGAAGTTAGGTACCGATCTCGGATGAAGTCGGAAGTTTGGTATCGACCTTGAAAAAGAGGGAGCTGGAAGTTAGGTACCGGCCCGAAAGGGTGAGAAGCTGGAAGATAGGTACCGGTCTCGGAAGAGAGTCGGAAGTTAGGCACAGAGCCTTGAAAGTGAGGCTGGAAGTTAAGTACCGGCCCCGAAAGGGTGAGAAGCTGGAAGTTAGGTACCGGCCTCGGAAGTGAGTTGGAAGTTAAGTACCGACCTCGAAAGAGAGGGAACGGAAAGTTAGGTACCAACACCGAAAGGGTGAGAAGCTGGAAGTTTGGTGCCGATCTCGGAAGAGAGTTGGAAGTAAGGTGCCGAGCTCGAAAGAGAGGGAAGCTGGAAGTTAGGTACCGATCCAGAAAGGGTGAGAACTAGATGTTAGGCACCGGTCTCGAGAGAGAGTCGGAAGTTAGGTACCGACCTCGAAAATGAGCGAGCGGAAGTTATGTACCGAGCCCAAAAGGGTGAGAATTGGATGTTAGGTACCGGTCTTGGAAGAGAGTCGGAAGTTATGTACCGACCTCGAAAGAGAGGGAAGCTGGAAGTTAGGTACCGGCACCCGAAAGGGTGAGAGCTGGAAGTTAGGTACCGGTCTCGGAAGAGAGTCGGAAGTTAGGTACCAAGCTCGAAAGAGAGGGAACTGGATGTTAGGTACCAGCCCCGAAAGGGTGAGAACTGGAAGTTAGACACCAGTCTCAGAAGTGTGTCAGAAGTTAGGTACCGACCTCAAAAGTGAGGGAACTGGAAGTTAGGTTCCGGCCCGAAATGGTGAGAGCTGGAAGTTAGGTACTAGTATCGGAAGAGAGTCAGAAGTTAGGTACCAACCTCGAAAGAGAGGAGCTGGAAGTTAGGTACCAGCACCGAAAGGGTGAAGCTGGAAGTTAGGTACCGGTCTCGGAAGAGAGTCGGAAGTTAGGTACCGACCTCGAAAGAGAGGGAACTGGAAGTTAGGTACCAGTCTCGGATGAGAGTCGGAAGTTAGGTACCGACCTCGAAAGAGAGGGAAGCTGGAAGTTTGGTACCGACCCAGAAAGGGTGAGAACTCGAAGTTAGGTACCGAGTCTCGGAAGAAAGTCGGAAGTTAGGTACCATCCTCGAAGAGAGAGAGCTGGAAGTTAGGTACCGGCCCGAAATGGTGAGAGCTGGAGTTAGGTACCGATCTCGTAAGAGTGTCCGAGTAAGGTACTCTCCTCGAAAGATAGGGAAGCTGGAAGTTGGGTACCAACCCCGAAAGGGTGAGAGCGGGAAGTTAGGAACCGGTCTCGGAAGAGAGTCGGAAGTTAGGTGCCGACCTCGAAAGAGAGAGCTGGAAGTTAGGTACCGGCCCGAAAGGGTGAGGCGGAATGATAGTATCGGTCTCGGAAGTGAGTCGGAAGTTAGGTACCGAGCCTCGAATGTGAGGAAGCTGTAAGTTAGGTACCGGCCCCGTAAGGGTGAGAACTTGAAGTTAGGTACCGAGTCTCGGAAGAGAGTCGGAAGTTAGGTACCGACCTCGAAAAAGAGGAGCTGGAGTTAGGTACCGGCCCGAGATGGTGAGGATTGGAGGATAGGTACCAGTCTCGGAAATGAGTCGGAATTTAGGTACCAACCTTGAAAGAGAGGGAACTGGAAGTTAGGCACCGGCTCCGAAAGGGTGAGAAGCTGGAAGTTAGGTACCGGCCTCGGAAGTGAGTCGGAAGTTAAGTACCGACCTCGAAGAGAGAGGCTGGAAGTTAGGTACCAACACCGAAAGGGTGAGAATTGGAAGCTTGGTACCGGTCTCGGAAGAGAGTCGGAAGTTAGGTACGGAGCTCGAAAAGAGGAGCTGGAAGTTAGGTACCGGCCCGAAAGGGTGAGAGCTGGAAGTTAGGTACTTGTCTCGGAAGAGAGTCCGAAGTTAGGTACCAACCTCGAAGAGAGGAAGCTGGAGGTTAGGTACCAGCCCCGAAAGGGTGAGAAGCTGGATGTTAGGTACACTGTCTCGAGAAGAGAGTCGGAAGTTAGGTGCCGACCTTGAATGAGGGGAAGCGCTATGTTAGGTACCGGCCCGAAAGGGTGAGAAGCTGGAAGTTAGGTACCGATCTTGGAAGAGAGTCGGAAGTTTGGTATCGACCTTGAAAAAGATGGAGCTGGAAGTTAGGTACCGGCCCGAAAGGGTGAGAATTGGAAGATAGGTACCGGTCTCGTAAGAGAGTCGGAAGTTAGGTACCGGACCTTGAAAGTGAGGAGCTGGAAGTTAGGTACCGGCCCGAAATGGTGAGAAGCTGGAAGTTAGGTACCGGCCTCGGAAGTGAGTCGGAAGTTAAGTACCGACCTTGAAAGAGAGGAACGGGAAGTTAGGTACCAACACCGAAAGGGTGAGAAGCTGGAAGTTTGGTACCGGTCTCGGAAGAGAGTTGGAAGTAAGGTACCGAGCTCGAAGAGAGGAGCGGAAGTTACGTACCAGTCTCGAAAGGGTGAGAACTAGAAGTTAGGCACAAGTCTCAGAAGAGAATCGAAAGTTAGGTACCGACCTCGAAAATGAGGGAACTGGAAGTTATGTACCAGCCCCAAAAGGGTGAGAACTGGAAGTTAGGTACCAGTCTTGGAAGAGAGTCAGAAGTTATGTACCGACCTTGAAAGAGAGGGAACTGGAAGTTAGGTACCAGCACCCAAAGGGTGAGAACTGGAAGTTAGGTACCGGTCTTAGAAGAGAGTCAGAAGTTAGGTACCAAGCTCGAAAGAGGGAAGCTTGGATGTTAGGTACCGGCCCCAAGGGGTGAGAAGTCGAAGTTAGACACCGATCTCGGAAGTGTGTCGAAGTTAGGTACCGACCTCGAAAGTGAGGGAGCTGGAAGTTAGGTACCGGCCCGAAAGGGTGAGGGCGGGAAGTTAGGTACGAGTCTCGGAAGAGAGTCGAAAGCTAGGTACCGAGCCTCGAAAGAGGAGCGGAAGTTAGGTACCGGCACCGAAAGGGTGAGAGCGGAAGTTAGGTACCGGTCTCGGAAGAGAGTCGGATGTTAGGTACCGACCTCGAAAGAGAGGAGCTGGAAGTTAGGTACAAGCCCGAAAGGGTGAGGCTGGAAGTTAGGTACCGGTCTCGGATGAGAGTCGGAAGTTAGGTACCGACCTCGAAGAGAGGAACTCGAAGTTTGGTACCGGCCCGAAAGGGTGAGAACTCGAAGTTAGGTACAAGTCTCGGGAAGAAGTCGGAAGTTAGGTACCGACCTCGAAAGAGAGGAACTAGAAGTTAGGTACCGGGCCACAAAGGGTGAGAGCTGGAAGTTAGGTTCCGGTCTCGAGAGAGAGGCGGAATTTAGAGTACCGACCTCGAAAGAGAGGAAGCTGGAAGTTAGGTACTAGCCCCAAAGGGTGAGAAGCTGGAAGTTAGGTACAAATCTCGGAAGAGAGTCGGAAGTTAGGTACCATCCTCGAAGAGAGGGAACTAGAAGTTAGGTACCGGCCCAGAAATGGTGAAGCTGGAGTTAGGTACCGGTCTCGGAAGAGAGTCGAAGTAAGGTGCTGACCTCGAAAGATGTGGAGCTGGAGTTAGGTACCGGCACCGAAAGGGTGAGGAGCTGAGTAAGGTACCGGTCTCGGAAGAGAGTCGGAAGTTAGGTGCCGAGCTCGAAGAGAGGGCTGGAAGTTAGGTACCGGCCCGAAAGGGTGAGAGGCGGAAGTTAGACACCGGTCTCGGAAGTGTGTCGAAGTTAGGTACCTACCTCGAAAGTGAGGGAACAAGATGTTAGGTACCGGCCCAAAGGGGTGAAGCTGGATGTTAGGTTCCGGTCTCGGAAGAGAGTCGAAAGTTAGGTACCGACCTCGAAGAGAGGGAGCTGGAAGTTAGGTACCGGCACGAAAGGGTGGGAGCTGGAAGTTAGGTACCGGTCTCGGAATAGAGTCGGAAGTTAGCTGCGACCACGAAGAGAGGGAACGGGAAGTTAGGTACCGGCACCGAAAGGGTGAGAGCTGGAAGTTAGGTACCATACTCGGAAGAGAATCGAGAGTTAGGTGCCGAGCTCGAAAGAAAGGAATTGGAAGTTCGGTACCGGCCACGAAGGGTGAGAACTAGAAGTTAGGCACAAGTCTCGGAAGAGTGTCGGAAGTTAGGTACCGACCTCGAAGTTAGGGAGCTGGAAGTTAGGTACCGGCCAGAAAGGGTGAGAGCTGGAAGTTAGGTACCGGTCTCGGAAGAGAGTCGAAAGTTAAGTGCGACCTCGAAGAGGAGGCTGGAAGTTAGGTACCGGCACGGAAGGGTGAGAAGCTGGAAATTAGGTACTAGTCTCGGAAGAGAGTCGGAAGTTAGGCTACCGGCCTTGAAAGAGAGAGCTGGAAGTTTGGTACCGGCCCGAAAGGGTGAGAACTCGAAGTTAGGTACCGGTCTCGGAAGAGAGTCGAAGTTAGGTGCGACCTCGAAGAGGAAGCGTGGAAGTTAGGTACCGAGCCCGAAAGGGTGAGAGCTGGAAGTTAGGTACCGGTCTCGTATGAGAGTCGGAAGTTAGGTACCGACCTCGAATGAGAGGAAGCTGGAAGTTTGGCACTGCCTCGAAAGGGTGAGAACTCGAAGTTAGGTACCGGTCTTGGAAGAGAGTCGGAAGTTAGGTACGGAGCCTCGAAGAGAGGGAGCTGGAAGTTAGGTACCGGCCCAGAAAGGGTGAGGCTGGAAGTTAGGTACCAATCTCGGAAGAGATTTAGAAGTTAGGTACCGTCCTCGAAAAGAGGAGCTGGAAGTTTAGTACCGGCCCGAAATGATGAGAAGCTGGAGTTAGGTACCGGTCTCGGAAGACGGTCCGAAGTAAGGTACGACCTCGAAAGAGAGGGAGCTGGAAGTTGGGTACCGGCCCGAAAGGGTGAGAAGCTGGAAGTTAGGTGCTTGTCTCGGAAGAGAGTCCGAAGTTAGGTACCGACCTCGAAAGAGAGAGCTGGAAGTTAGGTACCGGCCCGAAAGGGTGAGAGCGGATGTTAGGTACCGGTCTCGGAAGAGAGTCGGAAGTTAGGTACCGAGCCTCGAATGAGAGGAAGCGTAAGTTAGGTACCGGCCCGAAAGGGTTAGAGCTGGAAGTTAGGTACCGGTCTCGGAAGAGAGTCGGAAGTTTGGTATCGACCTCGAGAAAGAGGAGCTGGAAGTTAGGTACCGGCCAGAAAGGGTGAGAGCTGGAAGATAGGTACCGAGTCTCGGAAGAGAGTCGGAAGTTAGGTACCGACCTTAAAAGTGAGGGAACTGGAAGTTAGGTTCCAGCCCCGAAAGGGTGAGAACTGGAAGTTAGGTACCAGCCTTGGAAGTGAGTCGGAAGTTAAGTACCGACCTCGAAAGAGAGGGAACGTGAAGTTAGGTACCAACACCGAAAGGGTGAGAATTGGAAGTTTGGTACCGATCTCGGAAGAGAGTTGGAAGTAAGGTACCGAGCTCGAAAGAGAGGAGCTGGAAGTTAGGTACCGATCCGAAAGGTTGAGAACTAGAAGTTAGGCATTAGTCTCGGAAGAGAGTCGGATGTTAGGTATCGACCTCGAAAATGAGGGAAGCTGGAAGTTATGTACCGGCCCAAAGGGCGAGAAGCTGGAAGTTAGGTGCCGGTCTACGAAGAGAGTCGGAAGTTAGCTGCGACCACGAAGAGAGGGAACGGGAAGTTAGGTACCGGCCTAGAAAGGGTGAGAGCTAGAAGTTAGGTACCGAGTCTCGGAAGAGAATCGGAAGTTAGGTACCGAGCTCGAAGAGAGGAAATTGGAAGTTCAGTGCACCGCACTGAAAGGGTGAGGAGTGGAAGTTAGGCACAAGTCTCGGAAGAGTGTCGGAAGTTAGGTACCGACCTCGAAAGTTAGGGAGCTGGAAGTTAGGTACCAGCCCGAAAGGGTGAAGCTGGAAGTTAGGTGCCGGTCTTGGAAGAGAGTCGAAAGTCAAGTACTGACCTCGAAGAGAGGAGCTGGAAGTTAGGTACCGGCACGGAAGGGTGAGAGGCGGAAGTGGGTACTAGTCTCGGAAGAGAGTCGGAAGTTAGCTACTGAGCCTCGAATGAGAGGAGCTGGAAGTTAGGTACCGGCACGGAAGGGTGAGAGCTGGAAGTTAGGTACTAGTCTCGGAAGAGAGTCGGAAGTTAGGTACCGACCTCGAAAAGAGGGAGCTGGAAGTTTGGTACCGGCCCGAAAGGGTGAAAACTCGAAGTTAGGTACAAGTCTCGGAAGAGAGTCGGAAGTTAGGTACCGACCTCGAAGAGAGGGAGCTGGAAGTTAGGTACCAGCCCCGAAAGGGTGAAGCTGGAAGTTAGGTACCGGTCTCGTATGAGAGTTGGAAGTTAGGTACCGACCTCGAATGAGAGGGAGCTGGAATTTTGGTACCGGCCACGAAAGGGTGAGAACTCGAAGTTAGGTACCGATCTCGGAAGAGAGTCGGAAGTTAAGTACCGACCTCGAAAGAGATGGAGCCCGGAAGTTAGGTACCAGCCCCGAAAGGGTGAGAGCTGGAAGTTTGGTACAAATCTCGGAAGAGATTTAGAAGTTAGGTACCGTCCTCGAAGAGAGAGGCTGGAAGTTTAGTACCGACCTCGAAATGGTGAGAGCTGGAGTTAGGTACCAGTCTTGGAAGAGAGTCCGAAGTAAGGTGCGACCACGAAAGAGAGGCTGGAAGTTAGGTACCGGCCCGAAGGGCGAGAACTGGAAGTTAGGTACTTGTCTCGGAAGAGAGTCCAAAGTTAGGTACCGACCTCGGAAGAGAGGGAACCGGAAGTTAGGTACATGCCCCGAAAGGGTGAGACCTGGATGTTAGGTTCCAGTCTCGGAAGAGAGTCAAAAGTTAGGTACCGACCTCGAAAGAGAGGGAACTGGAAGTTAGGTACCAGCACCGAAAGGGTGGGAGCTGGAAGTTAGGTACCGGTCTCGGAATAGAGTCGGAAGTTAGCTACGGCCACGAAGAGAGGGAACGGAAGTTAGGTACCGGCACCGAAAGGGTGAGAGCGGAAGTTAGGTACCATACTCGGAAGAGAATCAGAAGTTAGGTACCGAGCTCGAAAGAAAGGAAATTGGAAGTTCGGTACCAGCCCTGAAAGGGTGAGAACTAGAAGTTAGGCACAAGTCTCAGAAGAGTGTCAGAAGTTAGGTACCGACCTCAAAAGTTAGGGAAGCTGGAAGTTAGGTACCGGCCCCGAAAGGTGAGAGCTGGAAGTTAGGTACCGATCTCGGAAGAGAGTCGAAAGTTAAGTGCTTGACCTCGAAGAGAGGGCTGGAAGTTAGGTACCAGCACCGGAAGGGTGAGAACTGGAAATTAGGTACTAGTCTCGGAAGAGAGTCGGAAGTTAGCTACCGACCTTGAAAAAGAGGGAACTGGAAGTTTGGTACCAGCCCCGAAAGGGTGAGAACTCGAAGTTAGGTACCGGTCTCGAGAAGAGAGTCGAAGTTGGAGTACGCGACCTCGAAAGAGAGGACCCGGAAGTTAGGTACCGGCTCCGAAAGGGTGAGGAAGCTGGAAGTTAGGTACCGGTCTCGTATGAGAGTCGGAAGTTAGGATACCGACCTCGAATGAGAGGAAGCTGGAAGTTTGGCACCTGCCTCGAAAGGGTGAGAACTCGAAGTTAGGTACCGATCTTGGAAGAGAGTCGAAGTTAGGTACCGACCTCGAAAGAGAGAGAGCTCGGAAGTTAGGTACCAGGCCAGAAAGGGTGAGAACCGGAAGTTAGGTACCAATCTCGGAAGAGATTTAGAAGTTAGGTACCGTCCTCGAAAGAGAGGGAGCTCGGAAGTTTAGTACCGACCCCGAAATGATGAGAAGCCGGAGTTAGGTACCGATCTCGGAAGACAGATCCAAAGTAAGGTGCGACCTCAAAAGAGAGGGAACTGGAAGTTAGGTACCGACCCGAAAGGGTGAGAGCGGAAGTTAGGTGCTTGTCTCGGAAGAGAGTCCAAAGTTAGGTACCGACCTCGAAAGAGAGGAGCTGGAAGTTAGGTACCCGACCCAAAAGGGTGAGAGCCGGATGTTAGGTACCGGTCTCGGAAGAGAGTCGGAAGTTAGGTACCGACCTCGAATGAGAGGGAACTCGTAAGTTAGGTACCGGCCCGAAAGGGTTAGAGCTGGAAGTTAGGTACCGAGTCTCGGAAGAGAGTCGGAAGTTTGGTATCGACCTCGAGAAAGAGGGAACCGGAAGTTAGGTACCGGCCCGAAAGGGTGAAGCTGGAAGATAGGTACCGGTCTCGGAAGAGAGTCGGAAGTTAGGTACCGACCTTAAAAGTGAGGGAAGCTGGAAGTTAGGTTCCGGCCCGAAAGGAGTGAAGCTGGAAGTTAGGTACCGGCCTTGGAAGTGAGTCGGAAGTTAAGTACCGAGCCTCGAAAGAGAGGGAACGTGAAGTTAGGTACCAACACCGAAAGGGTGAGAATTGGAAGTTTGGTACCGATCTCGGAAGAGAGTTGGAAGTAAGGTACCGAGCTCGAAGAGAGGGAGCTGGAAGTTAGGTACCGGTCCCGAAAGGTTGAGAACTAGAAGTTAGGCATTAGTCTCGAAGAGAGTCGGATGTTAGGTATCGACCTCGAAAATGAGGAGCTGGAAGTTATGTACCAGCCCGAAAGGGCGAGAGCTGGAAGTTAGGTACCGGTCTACGAAGAGAGTCGGAAGTTAGCTACCGACCACGAAAGAGAGGGAACGGGAAGTTAGGTACCGGCACCGAAAGGGTGAGAACTAGAAGTTAGGTACCGGTCTCGGAAGAGAATCGGAAGTTAGGTGCCGAGCTCGAAAGAGAGGAAATTGGAAGTTCGATGCACCGCCACGAAAGGGTGAGGACTGGAAGTTAGGCACAAGTCTCGGAAGAGTGTCGGAAGTTAGGTACCGACCTCGAAAGTTAGGGAAGCTGGAAGTTAGAGTACCGCCCCGAAAGGGTGAGAACTGGAAGTTAGGTACCAGTCTTGGAAGAGAGTCGAAAGTCAAGTACTGACCTCGAAAGAGAGGGAACTGGAAGTTAGGTACCAGCACCGGAAGGGTGAGAACTGGAAATTAGGTACTAGTCTCGGAAGAGAGTCGGAAGTTAGCTACCGACCTCGAATGAGAGGGAACTGGAAGTTAGGTACCAGCACCGGAAGGGTGAGAACTGGAAGTTAGGTACTAGTCTCGGAAGAGAGTCGGAAGTTAGGTACCGACCTCGAAAAAGAGGGAACTGGAAGTTTGGTACCAGCCCGAAAGGGTGAAAACTCGAAGTTAGGTACAAGTCTCGGAAGAGAGTCGAAGTTAGGTACCGACCTCGAAAGAGAGGGAACTGGAAGTTAGGTACCAGCCCCGAAAGGGTGAGAACTGGAAGTTAGGTACCGGTCTCGTATGAGAGTTGGAAGTTAGGTACCGACCTCGAATGAGAGGGAACTGGAATTTTGGTACCAGCCACGAAAGGGTGAGAACTCGAAGTTAGGTACCAGTCTCGGAAGAGAGTCAGAAGTTAAGTACCGACCTCGAAAGAGATGGAACTGGAAGTTAGGTACCGGCCCGAAAGGGTGAGAGCGCGGAAGTTTGGTACAAATCTCGGAAGAGATTTAGAAGTTAGGTACCGTCCTCGAAAGAGAGGAGCTGGAAGTTTAGTACCGAGCCTCGAAATGGTGAGAGCCGGGAGTTAGGTACCGGTCTTGGAAGAGAGTCCGAAGTAAGGTGCCGACCACAAAAGAGAGGGAGCTGGAAGTTAGGTACCAGCCCCGAAAGGGCGAGAACCGGAAGTTAGGTACTTGTCTCGGAAGAGAGTCCAAAGTTAGGTACCGACCTCGGAAGAGAGGGAGCCAGGAAGTTAGGTACATGCCCCGAAAGGGTGAGACACGGATGTTAGGTTCCGGTCTCGGAAGAGAGTCGGAAGTTAGGTACCGACCTCGAACGAGAGGGAGCCGTAAGTTAGGTACCAGACCGAAAGGGTGGGAAGCTGGAAGTTAGGTACCGGCCTCGAATGAGTCGGAAGTTAGCTACCGACCACGAAAGAGAGGGAACAGGAAGTTAGGTACCGGCACCGAAAGGGTGAGAACTCGGAAGTTAGGTACCATACTCGGAGAGAATCGGGAAGTTAGGTACCGAGCTCGAAAGAAAGGAAATTGGAAGTTCGGTACCGGACCACGAAAGGGTGAGAACTAGAAGTTAGGCACGAGTCTCGGAAGAGTGTCGGAAGTTAGGTACCGACCTCGAAAGTTAGGGAACCGGAAGTTAGGTACCAGGCCCGAAAGGGTGAGAGCTGGAAGTTAGGTGCCGGTCTCGGAAGAGAGTCGAAAGTTAAGTACCGACCTCGAAAGAGAGGGAACCGGAAGTTAGGTACCAAGGACCGGAAGGGTGAGAACTGGAAATTAGGTACTAGTCTCGGAAGAGAGTCGGAAGTTAGCTACCGACCTTGAAAAAGAGGGAACTGGAAGTTTGGTACCAGCCCCGAAAGGGTGAGAACTCGAAGTTAGGTACCAGTCTCAGAAGAGAGTCAGAAGTTAGGTACTGACCTCGAAAGAGAGGGAACTGGAAGTTAGGTACCAGCCCCGAAAGGGTGAGAACTGGAAGTTAGGTACCGGTCTCGTATGAGAGTCGGAAGTTAGGTACCGACCTCGAATGAGAGGGAACTGGAAGTTTGGCACCTGCCTCGAAAGGGTGAGAACTCGAAGTTAGGTACCGGGGTCTTGGAAGAGAGTCGGAAGTTAGGTACCGAGCCTCGAAAGAGAGGGACCGGAAGTTAGGTACCAGCCCCGAAAGGGTGAGAACTGGAAGTTAGGTACCAATCTCGGAAGAGATTGAGAAGTTAGGTACCGTCCTCAAAAGAGAGGGAACTGGAAGTTTAGTACCAGCCCCGAAATGATGAGAACTGGAGTTAGGTACCGACTCTCGGAAGACGAATCAGTAAGTGCATTGACCTCGAAAAGAGAGGGAACTGGAAGTTAGGTACCAGGCCCGAAAGAGTGAGAAGCTGGAAGTTAGGTGCTTGTCTCGGAAGAGAGTCCGAAGTTAGGTACCGACCTCGAAAGAGAGGGAACTGGAAGTTAGGTACCAGCCCCAAAAGGGTGAGAACTGGATGTTAGGTACCAGTCTCGGAAGAGAGTCGGAAGTTAGGTACCGACCTCGAATGAGAGGGAACTGTAAGTTAGGTACCAGCCCCGAAAGGGTTAGAACTGGAAGTTAGGTACCAGTCTCGGAAGAGAGTCGGAAGTTTGGTATCGACCTCGAGAAAGAGGGAACTGGAAGTTAGGTACCGGCTCGGAAGGGTGAGAGCCGGAAGATAGGTACCGGTCTCGGAAGAGAGTCGGAAGTTAGGTACCGACCTTAAAAGTGAGGGAGCTGGAAGTTAGGTTCCAGCAAAGGGTGAGAACTGGAAGTTAGGTACTCAGCCTTGGAAGTGAGTCGGAAGTTAAGTGCCAGACCTCGAAGAGAGGGAACGTGAAGTTAGGTACCAACACCGAAAGGGTGAGAATTGGAAGTTTGGTACCGACCTCGGAAGAGAGCTGGAAGTAAGGTACCGAGCTCGAAAGAGAGGGAGCGGGAAGTTAGGTACCAGTCCGAAAGGTCGAGAACTAGAAGTTAGGCATTAGTCTCGGAAGAGAGTCGGATGTTAGGTATCGACCTCGAAAATGAGGGAAGCTCGGAAGTTATGTACCGGCCCCGAGGGCGAGAACTGGAAGTTAGGTACCTGGTCTTCGAAGAGAGCTCCGGAAGTTAGCTACCGACCACGAAAGAGAGGGAACAGGAAGTTAGGTACCGGCACCGAAAGGGTGAGAACTAGAAGTTAGGTACCGAGCCTCGGAAGAGAATCGGAAGTTAGGTACCGAGCTCGAAGAGAGAGAAATTGGAAGTTCGGTCACTCGCCACCGAAAGGTGACCTGGAAGTTAGGCACGAAGTCTCGAAGAGTGTCGAAGTTAGGTACCGACCTCGAAGTTAGGGAGCTGGAAGTTAGGTACCAGATCCCGAAAAGGTTGAGAACTGGAAGTTAGGTACCGGTCTTTGGAAGAGAGTCGAAAGTCAAGTACCGACCTCGAAAGAGAGGGAAGCTGGAAGTTAGGTACCGGCACCCGGAAGGGTGAGAACCGGAAATTAGGTACTAGTTCTCGAAGAGAGTCGGAAGTTAGCTACCGACCTCGAATGAGAGGGAACTCGGAAGTTGGGTACCGGCCACCGAAGGGTGAGAACTGGAAGTTAGGTACTAGTCTCGGAAGAGAGTCGGAAGTTAGGTACCGACCTCGAAAAGAGGGAACCGGAAGTTTGGTACCGGCCGAGAAGGGTGAAAACTCGAAGTTAGGTACGAGTCTCGGAAGAGAGTCGAAGTTGGTACTGACCTCGAAAGAGAGGGAAGCTCGGAAGTTAGGTACTCGGCCAGAAAGGGTGAGAACTGGAAGTTGGGTACGCGGTCTCGTATGGAGAGTTGGAAGTTAGGTACCGACCTCGAATGAGAGGGAGCTGGAATTTTGGCACCGACCACGAAAGGGTGAGAACTCGAAGTTAGGTACTAGCGTCTCGGAGAGAGTCGGAGGTTAAGTACCGAGCCTCGAAAGAGATGGAACTGGAAGTTAGGTACCCGGCCCGAAAGGGTGAGAACGGAAGTTTGGTACAAATCTCGGAAGAGATTTAGAAGTTCAGGTGCAGATCCTCGAAAGAGAGGGAATCTGGAAGTTTAGTACCGAACCTCGAAATGGTGAGAACTCGGAGTTAGGTACCGTCTTGGAAGAGAGTCCGAGTAAGGTGCGACCACAAAAGAGAGGAACCGGAAGTTAGGTACCGGCCAGAAGGGCGAGGACCGGAAGTTAGGTACTTGTTCGGAAGAGAGTCCAAAGTTAGGTACCGACCTCGGAAGAGAGGGAACCGGAAGTTAGGTACATGCCCCGAAAGGGTGAGACCTGGATGTTAGGTACCGGTCTCGGAAGAGAGTCGGAAGTTAGGTACGCGACCTCGAACGAGAGGGAATCGTAAGTTAGGTACCGGCCGAAAGGGCGAGAAGCTGAAGTTAGGTACCGATCTCGGAATAGAGTCAAAAGTTTGGTATCGACCTCGAAAAGAGGGAGCTGGAAGTTAGGTACCGGCCCGAAAGGGTGAGAGCCGGAAGATGCAGGTGCACTTCTCGGAAGAGAGTCGGAAGTTAGGTACCGACCTTGAAAGTGAGGGAACTGGAAGTTAGGTACCAGCCCCGAAAGGGTGAGAACTGGAAGTTAGGTACTAGCCTCAGAAGTGAGTCGGAAGTTAAGTACCGACCTCGAAAGAGAGGAACGAGAAGTTAGGTACCAACACGAAAGGGTGAGAAGCTGGAAGTTTGGTACCGATCTCGGAAGAGAGTTAGAAGTAGATGCCGAGCTCGAAAGAGAGGAAGTGGAAGTTAGGTACCGAGTTCCGAAGGGGTGAGAACTAGAAGTTAGGCACCAATCTCGGAAGAGAGTCGGAAGTTAGGTACCGACCTCGAAAATGAGGAGCCGGAAGTTATGTACCGGCCCAAAGGGTGAGAGCGCCGAAGTTGGGTACCGGTCTTGGAAGAGAGTCGGAAGTTATGTAGCGACCTCGAAAGAGCGTGAACTGGAAGTTAGGTACCAGCACCCAATGGGTGAGAACTGGAAGTTAGGTACCAGACTCAGAAGAGAGTCGGAAGTTAGGTACCAAGCTCGAAAGAAAGGGAACTAGATGTTAGGTACCAGCCCCGAAAGGGTGAGAACTGGAAGTTGGACACCAGTCTCGAAGTGTGTCGAAGTTAGGTACCGGACCTCGAAAGTGAGGGAGCTGGAAGTTAGGTACCAGCCCCGAATGGGTGAAGCTGGAAGTTAGGTACAAGTCTCGGAAGAGAGTCGAAAGTTAGGTACCGACCTCGAAAGAGAGGAGCTGGAAGTTAGGTACCGACGACGAAGGGTGAGAACTGGAAGTTAGGTACCGGTCTCGGAAGAGAGTCGGAAGTTAGGTACCGAGCTCGAAAGAGAGGGAGCTGGAAGTTAGGTACAAGCCCGAAAGGGTGAGAGCTCGAAGTTAGGTACCGGTCTCGGATGAGAGTCGGAAGTTAGGTACCGAGCTCGAAGAGAGGGAACTCGAAGTTTGGTACATCGCCGAAAGGGTGAGAACTCGAAGTTAGGTACCGATCTCGGAAGAAAGTTGGAAGTTAGGTACCGTCCTCGAAAGAGGGAACTAGAAGTTGGAGTACCGAGCCCGAAAGGGTGAGAGCTGGAAGTTAGGTTCCGGTCTCGGAAGAGAGGCGGAATTTAGGTACCGACCTCGAAAGAGAGAGGCTGGAAGTTAGGTACCAGCCCCGAAAGGGTGAGAGCTGGAAGTTAGGTACCAATCTCGGAAGAGAGTCGGAAGTTAGGTACCATCCTCGAAAGAGAGGAGCTGGAAATTGGGTACCGGCCCGAAATGTTGAGAGCTGGAGTTAGGTACTAGTCTCGGAAGAGAGTCCGAAGTAAGGTGCGACCTCGAAAGATAGGGAGCGGAAGTTAGGTACCGGCCCGAAGGGCGTGAGCTGGAAGTTAGGAACCAGTCTCAGGAAGAGAGTCGCAAGTTAGGTACCGACCTCGAAGAGAGGAGCCGGAAGTTAGGTACCAGCCCCGAAAGGGTGAGAACTGGATGATAGTACCAGTCTCGGAAGTGAGTCGGAAGTTAGGTACCGTCCTCGAATGTGAGGGAACTGTAAGTTAGGTACCAGCCCCGAAAGGGTGAAAACTTGAAGATAGGTACCAGTCTCAGAAGAGAGTCGGAAGTTAGGTACCGACCTCGAAAAAGAGGGAACTGGAAGTTAGGTACCAGCCCCGAGATGGTGAGGATTGGAGGATAGGTACCAGTCTCAGAAGTGAGTCGAAATTTAGGTACCAACCGTGAAAGAGAGGGAACTGGAAGTTAGGCACCAGCTCCGAAAGGGTGAGAATTGGAAGTTTGGTACCATTCTCGGAACTGAGTCGGACGTTATGTACCGACCTCGAAAGAGAGGGAACTGGAAGTTAGGTACCAACACCGAAATGGTGAGAACTGGAAGTTTGGTACCAGTCTCGGAAGAGAGTCGGAAGTTAGGTACCGAGCTCGAAAAAGAGGGAACTGGAAGTTAGGTACCGGCCATAAAGGGTGAGAACTAGAAGTTAGGCTCCGAGTCCGGAAGAGAGTCGAAGTTAGGTACCGACCTCGAAAATGAGGGAGCTGGAAGTTAGGTACCGGCCCCAGGGGTGAGAGCTGGAAGTTAGGTTCCGGTCTCGGAAGAGAGTCGAAAGTTAGGTACCAACCTCGAAAGAGAGGGACTGGAAGTTAGGTACCAGCACCAAAAGGGTGAGAACTGGAAGTTAGGTACCAGACTCGGAAGAGATTCGGAAGTTAGGTACCGAGCTCAAAAGCGAGGGAACTGGAAGTTAGGTACCAGCCCCGAACGGGTGAGAATTGAAAGATTGGCACCAGTCTCAGAAGTGTGTCAGAAGTTAGGTACCGACCTCGAAAGTGAGGGAACTGGAAGTTAGGTACCAGCCCCGAAAGGGTGAGAACTAGAAGTTAGGTACCAGTCTCGGAAGAGAGTCGAAAGTTAGGTGCCGATCTCGAAAGAGGGGAAGCTGGAAGTTAGGTACCGGCGACAAAAGGGTGAGAGCTGGAAGTTAGGTACCGGTCTCGAAGAGAGTCGGAAGTTAGGTACCGACCTCGAAAGAGAGGAACTGGAAGTTTGGTACCGACCCGAAAGGGTGAGAACTCGAAGTTAGGTACCGGTCTCGGAAGAGAGTCGGAAGTTAGGTACCGACCTCGAAAGAGAGGGTACTAGAAGTTAGGTACCGGCCCAAAAGAGTAAGAGCGGAAGTTAGGTACCGGTCTCGGAAGAGAGTCGGAAGTTAGGTACCGACCTCGAAAGAGAGGGAACTGGAAGTTAGGTACCAGCCCCGAAAGGGTGAGAACTGGATGATAGGTACCAGTCTCGAAAGAGAGTCGGAAGTTAGGTACCGACCTCAAATGTGAGGGAACTGTGAGTTAGGTACCAGCCCCGAAAGGGTGGGAACTTGAAGTTAGGTACCAGTCTCGGAAGAGAGTCGGAAGTTAGGTACTGACCTCGAAAATGAGGGAGCCGGAAGTTAGGTACCAGCCACGAGATGGTGAGAGCGGAAGATAGGTACCAGCCTCGGAAGTGAGTCGGAATTTAGGTACCAACCTTGAAAGAGAGGGAATGGAAGTTAGACACCGGCTCCGAAAGGGTGAGAGCTGGAAGTTAGGTACCGGCCTCGGAAGTGAGTCGGAAGTTAAGTACCGACCTCGAAAGAGAGGAGCTGGAAGCTAGGTACCAACACCGAAAAGGAGAGAGCTGGAAGTTTGGTACCGGTCTCGGAAGAGAGTCGGAAGTTAGGTGCGCGAGCTCGAAAGAGAGGGAAGCTGGAATTTAGGTACCAGCCTGGAAAGGGTGAGAACTGGAAGTTAGGTACCAGTCTCGGAAGAGATTTAGAAGTTAGGTACCGATCCTTGAAAGAGAGGAGCGGGAGTTTAGTACCAACCCCGGACATGGTGAGAACTAGAGTTAGGTACCGGTCTTGGAAGAGAGTCCGAGTAAGGTACTAACCTCGAAAGTGAGGGAGCTGGAAGTAGGTACCGGCCCGAAAGGGTGAGAACTGGAAGTTAGGTACTTGTCTCGGAAGAGAGTCCAAAGTTAGGTACCGACCTCGAAGAGAGGGAGCTGGAAGTTAGGTAGCGACCCGAAAGGGTGAGAACTGTATGTTAGGTACCAGTCTCGGAAGAGAGTCGGAAGTTAGGTACCGACCTCGAATGAGAGGGAACTGTAAGTTAGGTACCAGCCCTGAAAGGGTGAGAACTGGAAGTTAGGTACCAGTCTCGGATGAGAGTCGGAAGTTTGGTATCGACCTTGAAAAAGAGGGAGCTGGAAGTTAGGTACCGACCGAAAGGGTGAGAACTGGAAGATAGGTACCAGTCTCGGAAGAGAGTCAGAAGTTAGGCACCGACCTTGAAAGTGAGGGAACTGGAAGTTAAGTACCAGCCCCGAAAGGGTGAGAACTGGAAGTTAGGTACCAGCCTCGGAAGTGAGTTGGAAGTTAAGTACGCGACCTCGAAAGAGAGGGAACGGAAAGTTAGGTACCAACACCGAAAGGGTGAGAGCCGGAAGTTTGGTGCCGATCTCGGAAGAGAGTTGGAAGTAAGGTACCGAGCTCGAAGAGAGGGAACTGGAAGTTAGGTACCAGTCCCGAAAGGGTGAGAACTAGATGTTAGGCACCAGTCTCAGAAGAGAGTCGGAAGTTAGGTACCGACCTCGAAAATGAGCGAACTGGAAGTTATGTACCAGCCCCAAAAGGGTGAGAATTGGATGTTAGGTACCAGTCTTGGAAGAGAGTCGGAAGTTATGTACCGACCTCGAAAGAGAGGAAGCTGGAAGTTAGGTACCGGCACCCGAAAGGGTGAGAGCTGGAAGTTAGGTACCGGTCTCGGAAGAGAGTCGGAAGTTAGGTACCAAGCTCGAAAGAGAGGAGCTGGATGTTAGGTACCGGCCCGAAAGGGTGAGAAGCTGGAAGTTAGACACCGGTCTCGGAAGTGTGTCGAAGTTAGGTACCGACCTCGAAAGTGAGGGAAGCTGGAAGTTAGGTTCCGGCCCGAAATGGTGAGAAGCTGGAAGTTAGGTACAAGTATCGGAAGAGAGTCGAAAGTTAGGTACCAACCTCGAAAGAGAGGAGCCGGAAGTTAGGTACCAGCACCGAAAGGGTGAGAACTGGAAGTTAGGTACCAGTCTCGGAAGAGAGTCGGAAGTTAGGTACCGACCTCGAAAGAGAGGGAACTGGAAGTTAGGTACCAGTCTCGGATGAGAGTCGGAAGTTAGGTACCGACCTCGAAAGAGAGGGAACTGGAAGTTTGGTACCAGCCCAGAAAGGGTGAGAACTCGAAGTTAGGTACCAGTCTCGGAAGAAAGTCGGAAGTTAGGTACCATCCTCGAAAGAGAGAGAACTGGAAGTTAGGTACCAGCCCCGAAATGGTGAGAACTGGAGTTAGGTACCAGTCTCGTAAGAGTGTCCGAAGTAAGGTACTCTCCTCGAAAGATAGGGAACTGGAAGTTAGGTACCAACCCCGAAAGGGTGAGAGCTGGAAGTTAGGAACCAGTCTCGGAAGAGAGTCGGAAGTTAGGTACCGACCTCGAAGAGAGGGAGCTGGAAGTTAGGTACCGGCCCGAAAGGGTGAGGACCGAATGATAGTATCGGTCTCGGAAGTGAGTCGGAAGTTAGGTACCGACCTCGAATGTGAGGGAGCTGTAAGTTAGGTACCGGCCCCGTAAGGGTGAGAACTTGAAGTTAGGTACCGATCTCGGAAGAGAGTCAGAAGTTAGGTACCGACCTCGAAAAAGAGGGAACTGGAAGTTAGGTACCAGCCCCGAGATGGTGAGGATTGGAGGATAGGTACCAGTCTCGGAAATGAGTCGGAATTTAGGTACCAACCTTGAAAGAGAGGGAACTGGAAGTTAGGCACCGGCTCGAAAAGGGTGAGAAGCTGGAAGTTAGGTACCGGCCCTCGGAAGTGAGTCGGAAGTTAAGTACCGACCTCGAAGAGAGGAGCCGGAAGTTAGGTACCAACACCGAAAGGGTGAGAATTGGAAGCTTGGTACCGAGTCTCGGAAGAGAGTCGGAAGTTAGGTACCGGAGCTCGAAAAGAGGGAAGCTGGAAGTTAGGTACCGGCCCGAAAGGGTGAGAAGCTGGAAGTTAGGTACTTGTCTCGGAAGAGAGTCCAAAGTTAGGTACCAACCTCGAAAGAGAGGGAGCTGGAGGTTAGGTACCGGCCCGAAAGGGTGAGAAGCTGGATGTTAGGTACATGTCTCGAGAGAGAGTCGGAAGTTAGGTGCCGACCTTGAATGAGGGGAGCTGTATGTTAGGTACCGGCCCGAAAGGGTGAGAAGCTGGAAGTTAGGTACCGGTCTTGGAAGAGAGTCGGAAGTTTGGTATCGACCTTGAAAAAGATGGAGCTGGAAGTTAGGTACCAGCCCCGAAAGGGTGAGAATTGGAAGATAGGTACCAGTCTCGTAAGAGAGTCGGAAGTTAGGTACCGACCTTGAAAGTGAGGGAACTGGAAGTTAGGTACCAGCCCCGAAATGGTGAGAACTGGAAGTTAGGTACCAGCCTCGGAAGTGAGTCGGAAGTTAAGTACCGACCTTGAAAGAGAGGGAACGGGAAGTTAGGTACCAACACCGAAAGGGTGAGAACTGGAAGTTTGGTACCGATCTCGGAAGAGAGTTGGAAGTAAGGTACCGAGCTCGAAAGAGAGGGAACTGGAAGTTACGTACCAGTCTCGAAAGGGTGAGAACTAGAAGTTAGGCACAAGTCTCAGAAGAGAGTCGAAAGTTAGGTACCGACCTCGAAAATGAGGGAACTGGAAGTTATGTACCAGCCCCAAAAGGGTGAGAACTGGAAGTTAGGTACCAGTCTTGGAAGAGAGTCGAAGTTATGTACCGACCTTGAAAGAGAGGGAAGCTGGAAGTTAGGTACCGGCACCCGAAGGGTGAGAACGGAAGTTAGGTGCCGGTCTTAGAAGAGAGTCGAAGTTAGGTACCAAGCTCGAAGAGAGGGAACTGGATGTTAGGTACCAGCCCCAAAAGGGTGAGAAGTCGAAGTTAGACACCAGTCTCAGAAGTGTGTCAGAAGTTAGGTACCGACCTCGAAAGTGAGGGAACTGGAAGTTAGGTACCAGCCCCGAAAGGGTGAGAACTGGAAGTTAGGTACAAGTCTCGGAAGAGAGTCAAAAGCTAGGTACCGACCTCAAAAGAGAGGGAACTGGAAGTTAGGTACCGGCACCGAAAGGGTGAGAACTGGAAGTTAGGTACCAGTCTCGGAAGAGAGTCGGATGTTAGGTACCGACCTCGAAAGAGAGGGAACTGGAAGTTAGGTACAAGCCCCGAAAGGGTGAGAACTGGAAGTTAGGTACCGGTCTCGGATGAGAGTCGGAAGTTAGGTACCGACCTCGAAAGAGAGGGAACTCGAAGTTTGGTACCAGCCCCGAAAGGGTGAGAACTCGAAGTTAGGTACAAGTCTCAGAAGAAAGTCGGAAGTTAGGTACCAACCTCGAAAGAGAGGGAACTAGAAGTTAGGTACCAGGCCCTAAAGGGTGAGAACTGGAAGTTAGGTTCCAGTCTCAGAAGAGAGGCGGAATTTAGGTACCGACCTCGAAAGAGAGGGAACTGGAAGTTAGGTACTAGCCCCAAAAGGGTGAGAACTGGAAGTTAGGTACAAATCTCGGAAGAGAGTCGGAAGTTAGGTACCATCCTCGAAAGAGAGGGAACTAGAAGTTAGGTACCAGCCCCGAAATGGTGAGAACTGGAGTTAGGTACCAGTCTCGGAAGAGAGTCCGAAGTAAGGTACTGACCTCGAAAGATGTGGAACTGGATGTTAGGTACCAGCACCGAAAGGGTGAGAACTGGAAGTTAGGAACCAGTCTCGGAAGAGAGTCGGAAGTTAGGTGCCGACCTCGAATTAGAGGGAACTGGAAGTTAGGTACCAGCCCCGAAAGGGTGAGAACTAAATGATGGTACCAGTCTCGGAAGTGAGTTGGATGTTAGGTACCGACCTCGAATGTGAGGGAACTGTAAGTTTGGTACCAGCCACGAAAGGGTGAGAACTTGAAGTTAGGTACCAGTCTCGGAAGAGAGTCGGAAGTTAGGTACCGACCTCGAAAAAGAGGGAACTGGAAGTTAGGTACCAGCCCCGAGACGGTGAGGATTGGAGGATAGGTACCAGTCTCGGAAGTGAGTCGGAATTTAGGTACCAACCTTGAAAGAGAGGGAACTGGAAGTTAGGCACCAGCTCCGAAAGGGAAAGAACTGGAAGTTAGGTACCAGCCTCGGAAGTGAGTCGGAAGTTAAGTACCGACCTCGAAAGAGAGGGAACTGGAAGTTAGGTACCAACACCGAAAGGGTGAGAACTGGAAGTTTGGTACCAGTCTCGGAAGAGAGTCGGAAGTTAGGTACCGAGCTCGAAAAAGAGGGAGCTGGAAGTTAGGTACCGGGCCCAAAAGGGTGAGAACTGGAAGTTAGGCACCAGTCTAAGAAGAGAGTCAGAAGTTAGGTACAGACCTCGAAAGAGAGGGAACTGGAAGTTAGGTACCAGGCCCGAAAGGGTGAGAACAGGATGATAGTACCAGTCTCGGAAGTGAGTCGGAAGTTAGGTACTGACCTCGAATGTGAGGGAACTGTAAGTTAGGTACCAGCCCCGAAAGGGTGAGAACTTGAAGTTAGGTACCAGTCTCGGAAGAGAGTCGGAAGTTAGGTACCGACCTCGAAAAAGAGGGAACTAGAAGTTAGGTACCAGCCCCGAGATGGTGAGGATTGGAGGATAGGTACCAGTCTCGGAAGTGAGTCGGAATTTAGGTACCAACCTCGAAAGAGAGGGAACTGGAAGTTAGGCACCAGCTCCAAAAGGGTGAGAACTGGAAGTTAGGTACCAACCTCGGAAGTGAGTCGGAAGTTAAGTACCGACCTCGAAAGAGAGGGAACTGGAAGTTAGGTACCAACACCGAAAGGGTGAGAACTGGAAGTTTGGTACCAGTCTCAGAAGAGAGTCGGAGGTTAGGTACCGAGCTCGAAAAAGAGAGAACTGGAAGTTAGGTACCAGCCCCGAAAGGGTGAGAACTGGAAGTTAGGTACTTGTCTCGGAAGAGAGTCCAAAGTTAGGTACCGACCTCGAAAGAGAGGGAACTGGAAGTTAGGTACCAGCCCCGAAAGGGTGAGAACTGGATGTTAGGTACAAGTCTCGGAAGAGAGTTGGAAGTTAGGTACCGAGCTCGAATGAGAGGGAACTCTAAGTTAGGTACCAGCCCCAAAAGAGTGAGAATTGGAAGTTAGGTACCATTCTCGGAAGAGAGTCGGAAGTTTGGTATCGACCTCGAAAAAGAGGGAACTAGAAGTTAGGTACCAGCCCCGAAAGGGTGAGAAATGGAAGATAAGTACCAGTCTCGGAAGAGAGTCGGAAGTTAGGTACCGACCTTGAAAGTAAGGGAACTGGAAGTTAGGTACCAGCCCCGAAAGGGTGAGAACTGGAAGTTAGGTACCAGCCTCGGAAGTGAGTCGGAAGTTAAGTACCGACCCCGAAAGAGAGGGAACGGGATGTTAGGTACCAACACCGAAAGGGTGAGAACTGGAAGTTTGGTACCAGTCTTGGAAGAGAGTTGGAAGTAAGGTACCGAGCTTGAAAGAGAGGGAACTGGAAGTTATGTACCAGTCCCGAAAGGGTGAGAACTAGAAGTTAGGCACCAGTCTCAGAAGAGAGTCGGAAGTTAGCTACCAACCTCGAAAATGAGGGAACTGGAAGTTATGTACCAGGCCCAAAAGGGTGAGAACTGGAAGTTAGGTACCAGCCCCGAAAGGGTGAGAACCTGAAGTTAGACACCAGTCTCAGAAGTGTGTCAGAAGTTAGGTACCGACCTCGAAAGTGAGGGAACTGGAAGTTAGGTACCAGCCCCGAAAGGGTGAGAACTGGAAGTTAGGTACCAGTCTCGGAAGAGAGTCGAAAGTTAGGTACCGACCTCGAAAGAGAGGGAACTGGAAGTTAGGTACCAGCACCGAAAGGGTGAGAACTGGAAGTTAGGTACCAGTCTCGGAAGAGAGTCGGAAGTTAGGTACCGACCTCGAAAGAGAGGGAACTGAAAGTTAGGTACCAGCCCCGAAAGGGTGAGAACTGGAAGTTAGGTACCAGTCTCGGATGAGAGTCGGAAGTTAGGTACCGACCTCGAAAGAGAGGGAACTGGAAGTTTGGTCGCTGCCCCAAAAGGGTGAGAACTCGAAGTTGGTACCAGTCTCGGAAGAAAGTCGGAAGTTAGGTACCGACCTCGAAAGTGAGGGAACTAGAAGTTAGGTACCAGGCCCGAAAGGGTGAGAACTGGAAGTTAGGTTCCAGTCTCAGAAGAGAGGCGGAATTTAGGTACCGACCTCGAAAGAGAGGGAACTGGAAGTTAGGTACCAGCCCCGAAAGGGTGAGAACTGGAAGTTAGGTACCAATCTCGGAAGAGAGTCGGAAGTTAGGTACCATCCTCGAAAGAGAGGGAACTAGAAGTTAGGTACCAGCCCCGAAATGGTGAGAACTGGAGTTAGGAACCAGTCTCGGAAGAGGGTCCGAAGTATGGTACTGACCTCGAAAGTTAGGGAACTGGATGTTAGGTACCAGCCCTGAAAGGGTGAGAACTGGAAGTTAGGAACCAGTCTCGGAAGAGAGTCGGAAGTTAGGTACCGACCTCGAAAGAGAGGGAACTGGAAGTTAGGTACCAGCCCCGAAAGGGTGAGAACTGGATGATAGTACTAGTCTCGGAAGTGAGTCGGAAGTTAGGTACCGACCTCGAATGTGAGGGAACTGTAAGTTAGGTACCAGCCCCAAAAGGGTGAGAACTTGAAGTTAGGTACCAGTCTCGGAAGAGAGTCAGAAGTTAGGTACCGAACTCAAAAAAGAGGGAACTGGAAATTAGGTACCAGCCCCGAGATGGTGAGGATTGGAGAATAGGTACCAGTCTCGGAAGTGAGTCGGAATTTAGGTACCAACCTTAAAAGAGAGGGAACTGGAAGTTAGGCACAAGCTCCGAAAGGGTGAGAACTAGAAGTTAAGTAACAGCCTCAGAAGTGAGTCGGAAGTTAAGTATCGACCTTGAAAGAGAGGGAACTGAAAGTTAGGTACCAACACCGAAAGGGTGAGAACTGGAAGTTTGGTACCAGTCTCGGAAGAGAGTCGGAAGTTAGGTACCGAGGTCGAAAAAGAGGAAACTGGAAGTTAGGTACCAGCCCCGAAAGGGTGAGAACTGGAAGTTAGGCACCAGTCTCAGAAGAGAGTCAGAAGTTAGGTACCGACCTCGAAAATGAGGGAACTGGAAGTTAGGTACCAGCCCCAAAAGGGTGAGAACTGGAAGTTAGGTTCCAGTCTCGGAAGAGAGTCGGAAGTTAGTTACCGACCTCGAAAGAGAGGGAACTGGAAGTTAGGTACCAGCACCAAAAGGGTGAGAACTGGAAGTTAGGTACCAGTCTCGAAAGTGATTCGGAAGTTAGGTACCGAGCTCGAAAGAGAGGGAACTGGAAGTTAGGCACCAGCTCCGAAAGGGTGAGATCTAGAAGTTAGGTACCAGCCTCGGAAGTGAGTCGGAAGTTAAGTACCGACCTAGAAAGAGAGGGAACTGGAAGTTAGGTACCAACAACGAAAGGGAGAGAACTGGAAATTTGGTACCAGTCTCGGAAGTAAGTCGGAAGTTAGGTACCGAGCTCGAAAGAGAGGGAACTGGAAGTTAGGTACCAGCCCCGAAAGGGTGAGAACTGAAAGTTTGGCACCAGTCTCAGAAGAGAGTCAGAAGTTAGGTACCAACCTCGAAAATGAGGTAACTGGAAGTTAGGTACCAGCCCCAAAAGGGTGAAAACTGGAAGTTAGGTTCCGGTCTCGGAAGAGAGTTGGAAGTTAGGTACCGACCTCGAAAGAGAGGGAACTGGAAGTTAGGTACCAGCACCAAAAGGGTGAGAACTGAAAGTTAGGTACCAGTCTCGGAAGAGATTCGGAAGTTACGTACCGAGCTCGAAAGAGAGGGAACTGGAAGTTAGGTACCAGTCCCGAAAGGGTGAGAACTAGAAGTTAGGCACCAGTCTCAGAAGAGAGTCGGAAGTTAGAAGTTACGCCGTTCTTAAAGTTCAAGACCAACCGCCCGCTCGACATTTCCCTGCAAAAAGACAAGGAAAAGAATCAGGGGCTGTACTAAGAACAAGAACATTAAGAAAATGTTTATTAAAGATATCTTGCTTTATTATCATTCTTATATTTTTAAACTTAACAGGAATAAAGTGGGATAAGATCGGGTAAGAGATTTTGATTTGGAAAAGAAAACAAGGAAAATTTTATTGTCAGGATTTTATTTATTTTAGCACATTTTTATTTTTTGGGTTCGGACCCAGTCATAAGTAATCACTTCACCTGTGCTTCTAGGGATGGAAAGTTCATTCCTTCGAAACATCAGGTAGCGTAATACTTTTTCAAGTATCGTCCATTGATCGGAAGCATATGTCGTTCTCCTTGGCAATTCACTAGGCTGGTAGGAACCTCCCGAGTATGCGCTTCAACCACGAAACGGTCCTTCCCGAGTGGGTTCAAATTTTCCTCCTATCTTGCGGTGTGCGAGAATAGGTCTTTTGAGAACGAGAACTAAATCACCAACTTTGAAGGTTCTTGGGCGGACCCGGTTGTCATGGGCTTGAACCATCTTAGCCCAGTACAGGTTCTAAATTCGTTGCTTGCTGCAAGTCTTTTCCCTTCCGGGCTCTCTAATTCTTCGAGTCGTAATTTGGCGTTCTCTTACAGTTGTGATTTTATTTGCAACTGCAATTCTGAGTAAAGGAAGCTGAACCTCTAAGGGTAACACTGGCTCGGACCCATACACCAGAGCGTAAGGTGTAGCTTGCGTAGGAGTTCTGAAGGTTGTCCGGTAGGCCCATAAGGCTTCTAACAACTTCTCGTGCCAATTTCTCTTATTATCGTCCAAGGTTTTCTTTAAGATTTGAACGAGAGTTTTATTAAAAGCCTCGGCGAGGCCGTTCGCTCTTGGGTAGTAAATTGTTGAGTATCGCCGGTCGATTCCGTGTCTCACGACAAAATTGTTGATTTGCGTGCTTCGAATGCGTGACCCATTATCCGAGATGATCTGCGCGGCACCCCGAAACGGTAAACAACTTGGTTCTTGAAAAATTGTAGTACGTGATGTGCTTTCACTACTCTAAGTGGAGCTGCCTCGCCCACTTGGAAAAGTAATGCGTAGCCGCAAGAATGAAGCGATGTCCTTTTGAAGATGGTGGTTCTATTGGACCCACTATATACGTGCCCCAACATTCGAATGGCCACGATGCAATTGTCGGATGTAGCACATTTGGAGGTTGGTGTAGAACCACTCCGTGCACTTGGCAGCGATGACGGCTCTTGGCGATTTTCATGCGGTCGGTCATCATCGAGGGCCGGTAGTATCCTAGTCTTTTAATTTTCATTTTCATCTTTGGACTCGACTGGTGAGCGCCACAGAGTCCTGAATGCACCTCCTTAACAATTTCACGGGCCTCGGACCCGCTTAGGCACCTTAGCCACATTTGATCAAAAGACCTTCTGTATAATGTGTTGTTTACTAATGCGTAGGACAGAGTTCTTTTCTTGATCTGATGGGCTGACGACCTATCATCTGGTAGTTTTCCTGTTTGCGGAGTAATCCATTAATGGTTGTCGCCCAATCTTCCATGTTTTCACATCCTTTGTTGCAGTCGATCCTTTTTCCTTTTCGATTTGTGTATCGTGTCTATGTCAAGTTGTGATAGGACTCGACGTCCGTGAGCTGACACTTCCAGCGATTCATCTTGCAAACAGGCAAATTCTTTTGCGAGACGAGCTAGCGCATCCGCTAAAGCGTTTTCTTTTACGGGAATTTTGTAGATTGTCACATTCGGAATTTGTTCCAACGAGTCGTATGGCATACTTGGAAGTATTGTTCGAGTCTTGGCTTTAAAATTTTGTCTTGTCCGGCGATCCGTTGAATGATTAACTGTGAATCCCCGTAGATGTTGATGTACTGTTATCCCCATTTGAATGGTTAATTCCGATCCTGTTATGAGGGCTTCGTATTACGCTTCGTTGTTTGTACACGGCTCGTCAAGTGGTAGGAGTATCTTAACATCCCCCGTCCGGTGTTATAAAGATTAGCCCGATTCCTGCCTTACCGGGCACTATCACTTGCGATTCTTCGTCTTTGTGCGCTGAAGATGCTCCGTCGAAATATAATTCCCAACGTCGATCATCAAGGTCTTCTAGGTTCATTATTTGTTCATCTGGCAAGTCGTCATTGAGAGGCGATTCGCCGCGAAGGGTGTCTTTGCGAGGAAGTCTGCTAGGACTTGTCCCTTTACGGCACGAAGAGGAACGAAAGTTATATCGAATTGCAATAATATCATTGACCATCTGGCAAGTCTGCCGGAAAGCGTTGGACGAGTCATCAAGTATTGCAATGGATTAAACTTCGAGATTAGGTTGACCTTATGAGAAAGCATGTCATGCATGAGCTTTTGAGCGGCGAAGATCGGGGCCAAACAATGCTTTTCAATTGCGGGATACCTTTTTTCCGTCGGCAGTAAACGACGGCTTAGGTAATAAAGTGCATTTTCTTTACCCTCATCATT
Source organism: Papilionanthe hookeriana x Papilionanthe teres (assembly GCA_022702705.1). Lineage (NCBI taxonomy): Eukaryota > Viridiplantae > Streptophyta > Magnoliopsida > Asparagales > Orchidaceae > Papilionanthe > Papilionanthe hookeriana x Papilionanthe teres. The sequence goes on from CM040431.1 coordinate 82,836,160, forward strand.
GACACTGGGCTAACGGGGCTCCGAGAGAGTCGTCTAAAGCCGCGGTATAAAGTATTAGCGGTCTACACGAGGCTAGGGTCTGCTAAGACGGGAGGTGTCATTAAATATTGTTTAATGTCCTCGAAGGCCTTCGGCATTTCTCTTCCCAAATAAATTTGGCGTGCTTTTTAACTAGTGCCGAGAAAGGCTGACACCTACCTGACAGGTTTGAGATAAAGCGTCGAAGATATGCCAGCTTCCCTTGAAAAGATCGTAATTGTTTTAAGGTTCTGGGAGGTGGCATTTCTAAGATAGCTTTAATCTTCTCCGGGTCGATTTCAATTCCACGATGTCGGACAACGAATCCTAAGAATTTCCTGGAGGTGACGCCGAAGGCGCATTTTAAGGGATTCATCTTAAGGTTAAATTGTCTTAATCGTTCGAAAACAATTCTCAAATCATACAAGTGGTTGTCCTTTATTTTGCTTTTGATGACCACATCGTCCACGTAGCATTCGACTTGATTATGGATGAGATCATCAAAAATTCTTTTCATTGCTCTCTGGTAGGTTGCTCCTGCGTTCTTCAGTCCGAATGGCATCACGGTGTAGCAAAATACCCCGATCGGCGTTCTGAATGCTTGTAAGCTTTTCATCTTACGGAGCCATTTTTATCTGGTTGTATCCCGAAGATCCATCCATGAATGAGAATATTTCATGTGTTGAAGCAATGTCGATCATTAATTCGGGATCGGTAGAGAGAATTCATCTTTCGGACATGCCTTGTTTAAATCTACGAAATCCACACAAATTCGATCCGACCATTCTTCTTCTCGATTGGTACCACGTTGGCTAACTCAAGTCGGGTATTGTTCTTCACGGACAAATTTAGCGTCTATTAGCTTTTTAACTTCGGTTATGACTTGTTGTTCGATTTCTAGATGCATTCTTCGGGACCTTGTCGGCTGGAACGAAGTGGGGTCCACTCCTAGTTTATGGATTGCGACCTCGGAGCTAAACTCTGGCATCTCATCGTAGCTCCAAGCAAAACGGTCTTTAAATTCCATTAATAACTTGATTATTTCTTCGAGTCTTCTTTATTGAGTAAGGAGCTAACAAAGGTAGGTCTAGGCTCTTCGCTAGTACCTAAGTTAACTTCCGTTAATTCATCTATTGTAGATTTGATTTCTTCTTCGAATTCGGTGGAGCGTCTCCAATTTGTAAATCTTCGAGTTCGTCCGTAGTTTCCATGCGGTTTTCATTAGATTCGCAAGTGACAACCAAGCAAAATTCGGTATCATCAGCCGATCTCTACGTGCCGAATCCGAGACCATGCTTTGAGTTGGGTGGACGACCGGAGTTATTCCATAAATTTTCAAAACGTTGTGATTGACCTTTTGTCCATTGTCGAGGTAAGAAACCATGCTGAATTAAATTTTGAACACAGGGAGAATACCACTCAAAAGGCAATTCCATTAATTCGATGAAGTAGCATCTTCAAGTTGTACATTATTTTCGGTTTTGGAGGAAGGAGCACCACGGTAGAATTTGATGGGTTTTGCACCACCGCTACGTACCTCTTTGACCTCCATACCCTCAATCTTATTAGAATGGATCGGGGTCAGGGTCATAGCATGTACGTAGTGGTTAATCTTCTCGTACATTGATTTATATTCTTCGTTTCTTTCATCTTCGAGAGGGATTCTGAATTGCGGCTTCTTTCGACTTATTGTCGCTGCTTCTTGTTTGATTTCTTTTTCTTCTTCAGAACTATCTTCCCGATCAACATTAATGGTTGGTTTCCTCGTCCGATCGTCCTAACGTCTCTACCACGACCTCGTCCCCGGCCTCGACCTCGGATGCGAGTTGTGGAGAAACCTTCACCATCTCGCCGTAAGGGAGTGGTGAGTGGCTGTTGGACTAGAACTCCAGGTTCTTCGTTGTCCCGAACTTTCTTTGCTTCATTTGTTATGGTATCTCTGGAGAAGATCGTTTTCTTCGGTGGTGCATAATAAGCTGCATCCTCGTGGATTCCAATTTCATGTACGGAGAATGGTTGTAAGTCACCTTTGATGCACTGGTTCCCCTCCATCGTAGTACTTGATGCATCGATGTAGAGATGATGGTACCATCCTGTTTTCATGTATCCATGGTCGGCCCGGTAGAGCGTTGAACGATGTTTCGAATCGATTATGTGAAATTTCGCGGTTGTCTTTGCTAAGTCACCGGTCTTCATTAGCAGTGTTATTGAGCCGAGGGCTCTTTCTCCTTTCCGGTTGAATCCTCTTAATAACATTTTGTCCGCCTCGAGCTCGCGGGCATCAATTTCCAAGTATGCTTAGCGTTCGAAGATTCATTATATTGATTGATGCTCCTGGATCCACCAATACTCGGAGAGTGTAAACTTCCCAATTGTAAGCTGAAATGTACAATGGTCGGTTGTGGTCTCGTTGTTCCAAGTAGTAGGTCATCGTCCGTGAAGGTAACACCTCGTTGTTCCTTTAACGAGCAAACCTCATCTAAGGACTCTCCGGCCATTTGAGCTAAGCAAATTTCGGATCGAGTAAGGCCTTGATCGGAGCTTCTCTCATCTCCTTTGATAAGATGAGAGCGTCGTAGATGCTCGGTTTGGCTGGTAGTTTCCTAAGATGGGCTAGCACGTTGTAGTCCACTTTATTTTCATGTGTTTACGCTTCTTCTCGAATGGGTATTCCTTCGCGGGGTTGGTTCTTCCTGAACAACCACACGCTTTCCTTTGTCCTTTGGACCCATTCTCGGAGGTAGAACTTTTCCACTTCTTAAGTTGACTTCGTAATTTCCTCTCGAATCTATTGTTGAGCTTGCCGGTGTCTCTTCTTGAATCGGAATGACGGGCTCTTCCGGATTAGCTTCGAGTCCGAAGGCTCTAACTCTATCGTGATCTGGAGCTCCTCGAAACTCGCAGATAGATTCGTTGCTTGTTGAACTCTCGTAGCCTCCTCGATGGATGTCTTCTTCGTTATTTTGCTTGTCGAGATCGTGTATGATTTGAGAATTGTTGTTGGTATCGAAATCGATATCCGGATTACCGTTAGTTACGTAATTGTTAGAAACAGTCAGAACGTAGCCAACGCCATCTCCCTTATCATTATATGATCCCACCGAAGTGAGTAGATAATCATACAGAGTCAGGGGTTCGAGGGATTTCTTCCCCGAATCGGAAACAACTATCCTAGGATAAGCAGCCCCTAGTCTAGCCTTAGGTGCCTCGGTCTTCTCTTCTTCGTCAATTTTCTTCTTTTCTTCGATCGTCTCCTGTTGAGGTGGTTCTTCTATCGCAAGTGATAGTACCGGCTTAACAGGTTTCAAACTCTGAATTGAAGCTCGCACCGAAGCGGTTTGGATGCTTGTCTAAAATCTTTTGAAGACCTCGTCCAAGCGGTAGTCCATCCATCGTCGGTCGTATAGGGATCTATCGGAATGATAGGATCGGTCGAGACAACATTGACGGAACCTCCTTTACGGGGTTCCTTCATGTACTCCTTCGGGATCGTTATATTCCCTTTCCGAAGGTTGTCATTGAGCCAACTTTTGAAGGTAATACAATCTTCTATTTTGTGTCCGAAGCATCACGGTGGTAAGGGCAAAAGTTGGGATCACCTTTCTTGTTGACTTCCTCCGGTCTTTTAGGCTGCGGCAGCTTGGAAATCCGGAGTCTTCATCGGACTACTGGAACATTTTCGGCACTTGCTTCATTCTTGAACGGATATTCTCTCGCTCAAAAGCTCTCTTAATGTACGTTGCGGACGAGGCGATTGTTCATCTTGCGGAGATGAGCGATAAGTCTGGGCCGAGGTTGCTTGGTAATTCTGTTGTGGTTGCTTGCGGCCGTTCTGGTGGTATTTGCATCGGTTGCTTGCCTTTGTCAACTGCTGCAACGATCCCGGATTTCTTTTCAAAAGTCTTTACAGGCTTTTGTTTATCTGTTTTGTCGGTGAAACTTAACTGCTTCGCCTCTTCTTGTAAGCTTCCGGCCTTGCTTAACAACTTCTCAAAAGTCTTAATAGTGAATCCCTTGAGGAGAAGTGCTATCGGGCCGTGAATGCTTTTTAGTAAAATGCCGACTGCATGTTGTTCTTGCAGTTGTGGTTCACACTTCATGCTTAAGTTCCTCCATCGAAGTATGTAATCCACCAAAGTTTCATTCGGCTTTTGTTTCTCTACCACTAAATCACCTATAGTGATGTGGTGCTGAGCTTCGGCGAATCGCTTGATGAAGAGGTTCTCTAGCTGCGAGAATGTCTTTACCGAACCGTTTGGTAATTACGCATACCGGTCGAAGGCGATTCTCGACGGACTGCGACGAGCTGTCGGAAGAGTAATGCATCACTCCCGCCGGCATTGCAACAAGCGGCACGAAAGTGTGCCACATCTGTGTCGGGGGTTCCCGGTTCCGTCGAAGGTCTTGAACGAGAGGTGGTACGAAGCCTTTCGGGTATTGGACGGCGTCGAATTCTTACGGGTAAGGTCTACCCGTCCGAATGGATGTCCCGCTCTTCGATTGTGCTAAGGCTTCTCGCACCTGCTGTTCCACCAAGTTCTTGATATCCTTTTCAGGAATCATACTTTGTGTTGTATCCTTCTTTAATTGATCATCTCCATTGACGGACGTAATCTCCTTTCCTCCGTCTACAATGTGAATGACTTCCGGGGGTGTCTCCCTTTGTGGTTGTACTTGACTCTGGAGAGTGGCCAGAGCTACGGCCATCTCTTCCATCCTTTTCGCCATTTGAGCGATCGTGTCGTCTTTTTCCTGAAGCTGCCTCCTCATTAGTTCTGGCTCCTCTCTTTCTGCGGGTTGCGGGAGCACCTTGCGAAGGCGATGAAGCTCGTGTCTCAACCATGTTGATTTCGCGTATTCGTCGTCCATAAATTCCGATGAATCAATCTCGTCTCCGAACTTTTCTTCTCTTTCTTTTGCCAATCGTCGGATATCGGTTCTCGACTTTTCCATGGCATCTTCTAGCGGGGCTTTACGTGTGTCTTCGTGGTTGTCGTGCGATAGGCTGCCGGGTCCCTTTCTCGCGAGTCCCCTTCATCGCGGTAGCACTTTCTTCGGATTCGAGTCTCCTGGCGAGACTTTCTTTCTCGAGCTGCTTGTTTCGATCTCAGCTGCCCGGTGAGTGGGACGCCATACCATCCTTCGGCGGCGAAGGTCTAGGACCGGATGGTCCGTCGGCCAAATGCTTGGAAGGTGGTATCCTCCCTAATTTGTAATCCCGAGACGACAACGGGCGGACTAGCCTTCATTCCTTTACTTGGCTTTTACGTCATGATGGCGGGTTCTACTCGGGGCCCAAGACGGGATTTGGACGGCACCCGCCCTATCCTTCGTAGAATTTCGACACGGGGCGGTTTTCCTTCTTTGCTAACTTTTACTACCAAAGTTTGCAGTCGAGCAACACGGCGTAGTTCTAGTTCTTTTCTTGCGGCTATCATTGTAATATGCGGGGCTGTGGTAATGTGGCGGCAATCTTGCGAATATTTTCTTCATCTTCTGCGGCGGAGAGGGGATGAAACCTGCTTCCTCCCAAGAGTGGTATGTATTCAGGCAGCGGTGTATATTACGGCGGTTCTGGAATTTCTTCTAGGAAAGCAACTTCAGCAGCTCTGGCTTCTTTAGCAATCCTTCTACTTCGTTTCTTCTTTGGGTCCTTGTCGGTGACGGAATCTTTGAAGCTGGACCCGATTTCGAAAACGGAAGGTCTTACGGGAAGATCTGTACCCTCCACGGTAACGAGTCCATCATAATTCTGGATTTCTTTCCCCTTTGATTTGGCAAAAGTCGGGGTAGGTGCGGAAACAACTAGACCGGTGGGGTAGTAAGAACGAGTCCTCCTGCGGACAACGGTATTCCTCTTAGTCGGGATCCTTTGCGAGAGGAGGGAATTCTTGGGTCGACCTAAGGTTGAACTCGAGCGGCGGCTCCTCGGCTTCGGATACCTTGTTCATCGGTGCAAAGAGGGAGACGTCGGTGATCTTGACGTTCGTGTTTTCAAATCCTTGTCCAAATCGGATGATTCCATTGTCGGGCGGCTCATCCTTGTAGACGGCGAGGTCCGGTCCATTGGTAAAAGAGAAAATCGGTTTCGGGGCTTCCATTTCTGCGGGGTAGATTCGGTTGTCGGTCCAAGTTATGCTTCTTTTCTTTAGGACGAAAAGAAAGGAATTGAAAAGAGTCCGAACTCATTCATGTTCATGTATTTATAAGAAGGAATCACTTATTAAAAGAATCACTTATTAGAGGGTTTGTTTATTTAGAACGGAGTGTTCAAAGGGGTAGAGAAGGTAAGGAATTTGAATCGGAGTTGGAAAGGAAAAGAGAGTCTTAAGCAAGACTTCTCGACTCGAAGGATCACTCCTAAACTAACACCTATTGGGGGTCCACCCCACCTCAGAAATGAGGTAAAAGGATCTTGGAACCTCTCCGTTTAGGGGTGTCTAAACGAGTGGCTCCTAAATCCGAGAGAATGTTGGTTATACTTGTTCAAGGTAGAAATGAACATAGTATCCCAACGGAAAGAAGGGTAGTTTGATCCATAAGGGACATGGATGCACTACCGATTTTTGAAAGCAGAATTGTCTGATTAGAATGGAGAGAGGAATCCTTCCCCAGCGGAGTCGCCAGAAGTTGTCGGCATATTTTTAGGTTGAGTGTTGTATTTTGAAAAGAGGTCGCCTTCAGAAGTTGTCGGCGAATTTTTAATTTAATTTACATATATATATAATTTGAAAAGTAGTGTTTTGATTTTGAAAATAATTTTAAAAAATTTTAAGATATGAAGTCAAACTGATCTCACATCTCAAATAGTTTATATAAACGAGCACCGCACCACAAACCGTGTATCTATCCCGAAGCACGTTCATCATACTCGGCATCGTAATTACTCTTCCTCTAGGTATACTCAGATAAATGATCAATTTTCTTATCAATAGAATCAACTCTGCAGTGAGTTTGAAATAACTCATGCTGCTGCTCCAGAAATTGATCAGGCAACGATTCCCAAAAACTAGATGGTGGCTCAGCAGTAGAAGTAGAAGGTCTGGAAGTGGAAGGTCTACCTGAAGTGTGTGCAGAAGTAGAAGGAGCGGTCGATCTCTTCCCTCGAAGACGATCATATATACTAACACTCTCCTGCCTAATTGGCTTGGTAGACTTCAGCTTCTCCTCAGAAATATCAGCAGTGACTCCATTGCTAACACATAAAGATTAGATCAAAGATGGGATTCTCAGTCCCACATAAGTGCTGAACTTGCAGTAGACTCCACAGAATCATAAATAATACTGCCGACATCTATCGGCTTCCTCTCCTGAATGCAGTAGTTTAAGATAGCTCGATCTCTGGTGACTTCACTTAGGTGGTTGGAAGGTAGAAGTCTAGCAGAAATAAAATAATGCCAAGTCTTTGAAATACCATTTAACTTGGAAGATTAGAAATTTACCCGTTTTTCATTCCGGATCTTCTAGGCTCCAGTGCCATCAGTCAAATAATCAATAATTCTTTCAAGCTCTCCCTCAGATGGAGATAATCCAGAATAGTGGCACTAGATGGTAGGTGGCAGTCCATAAAACACATTGATCCTCTCCAGTGTAAATCCTACTCCAATACCTTTGACGAAGGCTTCGTTGTATTCCACATCTAAAAAGTTACCATAAAATTTGCGCAACAATTTTGTTCTTGATCATTTCACCCGGATTGTAAAAGCTTCGCTCCGAGATCAACTTTCTCGATGTCGCAAATTAGTGATATCGAAAATGCGTTGCTACAGTCGCGGACTTGCTATTGTCAAAATTTTCTCGTCCCTTCCCTCGCTTAGATTTCAGTGTCATCTAAACGTGAAAGAAAATAAGAACAAATTTAGGAATCAAATATTTAAACTCATTTTAAGTTTAAGAAACTTAAAATAAGTTTAAAAATCCAAATTGAATACCTAAAAATCAAAATTTTTCTCAAAATTTTTGTTTTTAGCAAAACATAGGAAAAACTATGGTGAAAATCGAAAAAAAATGGATTAGAGTGTAGATCTGACCTCGAGACGAATAAATCAAGTGATTTCACGCCCAAATACTTGATGTTTTGACCTTAAAATGGATCTAAGAGGTGTATTTTCATGAAAATGGGGAAGAAGATGAAGCTTAGGAGTCATCCATGGCTAATGGGGTTTATATGGTGTTTTTTGGGTAAGTAGGCCGAACCGGCGCTTAGGCGCCGAATTCTGGCGCCTAGGCGCCAGACTCGCCTTTCACAAAAATCACTCTAAAAATTTTATTTTCCACCAAAATTCATAAATTCAACTTCCAATTACTCATATTAGAGTAGGGCTTCAGTTTTTAACTTCTAAAACATTTTCTAAAAAATTTCAAAATTAAATATTAAATCTGCCAATCAAACACAAGGTTTAAATCAAACTCCTCTTATTTCCATTTATAATCTTCAATATTGGCTAAATACACTTCAGATAAGTATAACATAATGATTCAAGTCCTAACACACAATCAAACAATACAATTTGAAAACAAATACAACACACATTAAACATGAAAGCAAATACACAAACAAACACAATCAATTCACTAAATCGATACAACGACTCATTAGATAAATCAGGATCTCACCAAATCACTATCTAATTTCCATCATCTTGACAAGGAAAGGTATTCAGCCCACTTGGGAAGAACACTAATGCTCTTGGAAAATCCGTAGTCGTTTTCTCGTCGATCCAATTGTTCTTTGCATACATCTCCACTTGAGCATCTTGATAAGCTGCTAGATGATCAAATTGAAGTTTCGCTTGTCATTCCAGATGTTCAATTTGATGGTACATCTCATGGAGGCGATCTCCAATACTTTTAAAATCTGCTTCAAATTTATCAAGACGACTAGAAATTTTCTCCAAACTTACAGTGATGAAACCATTGAAGTAGGGTTGAGGATCTTTTGGACCTTTGTCTCTAGCCTCTTCTCCAAGATTTCTCCTCTTCATTTCTTCAAAAATCCTCTCTAATCTCTCAAGAATGGAGTGTAAGGGTCGAAATATTGATTGCATAGGGATTGGGGACAATGATGGGTTAATTTAAAGGTGAAAATCGTGTGAAAAACTGAAAGTTTTCAGTTTTTACACTACCCAGTAGCCGTGGCGCTTAGGCACCAAATCTGGCGCCTAGGCGCCAGACCCATCGACACACAGCTTATTCTGGCGCTTAGGCACCGAATTCTGGCTCCTAGGCTCCAGAACCATGTTCGACTCCGTTTCGCCTAACGCCAAATTTCAATGTTTCGTTCTCAAAAAATAGGTAAATTATAATGATAAGATCGAAACAACCTCAATAACACAATTATACATGATTTCAATGATGGTTAACTTGATCTCCTTTTTACTCACATATGAAATGGAGTGATCCAAAGTCCAAACTTTACATACTTCAAGATAATTTTTAATTTTCTGAAGTTATATAAAATTAGTCAAGACCGAGACATAAACATACATTAATAATGTAAAAACACGCTAAAAATAAAATCTATGGGTTGCCTCCCATTAAACGCTTGGTTTAACGTCGTCAGCCCGACTTAAGTAATTCTTTTAATCAGGTTGACTTAATTCATAAGCCTCTTTATAAATCTTTTTTATGTCTCCCAAATAAGGCTTTAATCTTAATCCATTAACTTTAAAAAATTTTCCCGTTTTGGGGTCTTTAATGTCCATGACTCCATATTGGTATACTTTTTCAATTATATATGGTCCTATCCATTTTGATCTCAATTTTCCAGGAAAAAGTCTTAAACGAGTATTAAATAGTAATACTTCTTGTCCAAGCTCAAATATTTTTCTTGAAATCTTTTTATCATGTAATATCTTCATTGTCTCTTTATAAATTTTTGCGTTATCATATGATTCATTTCTTATTTCATCCATCTCATTTAATTGTAATAATCATTTTTCTCGTGCAGTATTCAAATCAGAATTAAACTCCTTTATCGCCCAATAAGCTTTTTGTTCAAGTTCAACAGGTAAGTGACAGTGTTTTCGAAAAACTAACCGGTAAGATGACATTCCGATTAGTGTCTTATAAGCTGTTCTATAAGCCCATAATGCAGAATTAAGTCTATCAACCCTATCAGTTCTTTTAGGATTAACAGTCTTCTCTAAAATTCTTTTAATTTCAATGTTTGATACTTCAGCCATTCCACTTGTTTGTGGGTGATATGCAGTTGCAATTTTATGTTTGATTCCAAATTTTTGCATTAATGATTAAATTCTTATATTTCTAAAATGACTTCCACCATATGTGATAATTACCTTAGGCATTCCAAATCTTGAAAAAATCATTTTACTTAAAAATTTAGATACACTTTTGGAGTCACAGTTAGGTAAAGCTACAGCTTCAATCCACTTTGAAACATAATCAACTGCTAATAAAATATAAATTTTTCCAGATGATGGTACAAATGGTCCCATAAAGTCTCCCATATATCAAAAATTTCAACTTCCAATATATAGTTTAAAGACATTCCATCTTTCTTGGATATATTTCCCATCCTTTGACATCGATCACATGTTTTAACATAATGTCTCACATCTCTGAATAAAGTAGGCCAATAAAATCCTGAATTTAAAATTTTAAATGCAGTTTTATCTACTCCAAAGTGTCCTCCAAATTCGGAATCATGACATTTTTGAATAATAGCATAAGTTTCTTCATAAGGTATGCGTCTTCGAATTATAGAATCTCTTCCTAATTTAAATAAATGAAGATCTTCCCAAATATAATATTTAGCATCATTTTTAAATTTCTTAATAAAATTTTCATCCAATCCATAAGGTAGAATATTGCTAACTAAATAGTTAACTATATCCGCATACCAAGGTGTTTGGTATCCTTGAATAACATATAAATGTTCATCAGGAAATTTCTCATTTATGTTTTCTTCAGTAATAACATCATTCTTAATTCTAGATAAATGATCAGCAATTTGGTTGTTCGTTTCTTTTCTATCCACTATTTGAAAATCAAATTCTTGAAGAAGTAAAACCCATCATATCGGTCTAGGTTTAACATCCTTTTTTGACATTAGATATTTAATAGCGGAATGATCAGTATGAACTATGCATTTAGTACCAAGAAGATAAGGTCTAAATTTATCAAAGGCATATACTATAGCTAGAAGCTCTTTCTTAGTTGTAGTGTAATTTCTTTGAGTTTCAGTAAGAGTTTTACTAGCATAATATATAACTTTAAAAATTTTCTCATATTTTTGTCCTAATAAAGTTCCAATTGCAAAATCACTTGCATCGCACATTAATTCAAAAGATTTATTCCAATTAGGTGCAACAATGATAGGTGCAGTTATTATTTTTTTTTTAAATATTAAAAGCATTAACACAGTCTTTGTTAAATTCAAATTTAGCATCTTTTTTCCAATAAATGACTGAGAGGTTTAGCAATTTTAGAAAAATCCTTTATATATCTTCTATAAAATCCAGCATGACCTAGAAAACTTCTCACATCAGTAACAATAGTAGGTGGTTGTAATTCAACAATAATTTTCACTTTTGCTTGATCTACTTCCATCCCTTTTTGTGAAATCTTGTGACCAAGTACAATGCCTTATGTGACCATGAATTGACATTTTTCCCAGTTAAGAACTAAGTTTGTTTCTTCACATCTTTTCAGAATTTTGGAAATATTTTCCAAACAAGATTCAAAAGAAGTTCCAAAAACTGAAAAATTGTCCATGAATATTTCAATTCCTTTGTCAATCAAATCACAAAATATTGACATCATACATCTTTGAAAAGTTGCAGGTGCATTACATAAACCAAAAGACATTCTTCTAAAGGAAAATGTTCCATAAGGACTTGTTAATGTTGTTTTCTCTTGGTCCTCAGGAGCGACAGGTAATTGATGATAACCAGAATATCCATCCAGAAAATAGAAATATGAGTGCCCAACTAATTTATCAAGCATTTGATCCAAGAAACGTAAAGGAAAATGATCCTTTCTAGTGGCGTCATTTAATTTCCTATAATCAATGCAAATTCATCATCCAATAACTTGTCTTGTAGGAATTAGTTCATTTTTATCATTGATAATGACAGTTACTCATCCTTTCTTTGGAACACAATGAATAGGACTTACCCATTGGCTATCCGAAATAAGATAAATAATACCAGCATCTAACCATTTAGGAATTTTTTTTTTAACAACCTCTTTCATGATAGGATTTAATCTTCTTTGCGGTTCAATAGTAGGTTTAAAATTTTCTTCCATTAAAATTTTTTGCATACAAATGTACGGGCTTATTCCTCTTATGTCAGCAATTGTCCAACCAAATGCTTTCTTAAAATTCTTTAACACTCCTATCAATTTTTCTTCTTGATCTTTACTTAGCTCAGAAGAAATAATAACAGGTAAATTTAATGAATTTCCCAGAAATGCATTCTTTAAATGTGAAGGTAACATTTTAAATTCCAGTTCAGGGGCTTTTTTAATTGAGGGTAAAAGTATATCATTTTGAGTTATGTTCAAACTTTCCCAATTATCTTTAATATAAATTGTTTCTTCTTCTTTTAGTTCTTCATCTTTATCGGTTAATAAGTTAAAATTTTCTTCAGAAATTACTTTACATTTTTCTTGATAATGTTTCTCAATTAAATAATCAATTATATCCATTTGATAACACTTTTCTTTGTCAGGGTACTTTATTGATTTAAGGACATTAAATTTAATCTCTTGATCATTAACTCTCATGGTTAATTCTCCTTTTTGCACATCAATCATAGCTCATCCGGTCGCTAGAAAATGTCTCCCTAAAATAATAGGTATTTCTTTATCTTCTTCCATATCAAGTACAATGAAATTTACAGGGAAGATAAATTTATCTACTTTAACAAGAACATCCTCTATAACTCCTTTAGGGTAAGTGATAAATCTATCAGCTAACTGAAGGGTTACAGTGGTGGGAGTAATCTCTCCTAAATTCAACCTTCGAAAAATAGAAAATGGCATGAGATTAATACTTGCTCCTAAATCGCATATAGTTTTTCCACAAAACTTTTCTCCAATATCACAAGGTATAGTAAAACTTCCAGGATCTTTAACTTTTCAAGGTAATTTCTTTTGAATTATTGCACTACATTCTTCACTTAATGCAACAGTTTCAAAAGCTTTAAATCTTCGTTTCTTAAAATATCTTTCATAAATTTTGCATAAGTTGGCATATGTTCCAAAGCTTCAGCAAAAGGTATGTTTATAGTAAGTTTCTTAAAAATTTCAAAGAACTTAGAAAATTGATGATCAAACTTCTGCTGTTTAAGTCTTTGAGGAAAAGGTGGTGGTAGTTTTTCAACTCCATATTAATAGAAATATCAGTTTGATCTTTATTAGGAGAAGGAGTTTCTTTAGATTTTTCAATCTCTTCAACCTCAATCTTATTTTTCAATTTCATTCTGCATTATTTCTTTTAATTCCTTTCCACTTCTAAGTTGTACAGCTTTAACATGTTCATGTTCTTTTCCAGTATCTTTTGGAATGATTTCAACATTACTAGGAAGTGTTCCTGGGGGTCTATAATTAATTAAATTAGCGATTTATCCCATCTGATTCTCAATATTATGAATAGCAGTGTTTTGATTTTGTAATTGATTACTTAGTTGTAAAATTAAATCTTCTATAGATAACTTTTTCTATTGATTGTTAAATCCAGTTGGTTTATAGTTTGAAATAACTTGATTATTCCAATTTCTAGTGAGATGAGATTGATTATTACCCCATTGTTGTGAATTATTCCAGTTAAAATTAGGATGATTTTTCCATCCAAGATTATAATAATTTGAATAAGGATTATTTTTACTAGCAATAGCTTGTAAAGTCTCAATAGTTTGAGAATTTTCAATATTAGCAGAGTTATTATGTGATATATTAATAGAAAAACTATCTTAATTCTTAGACATTGCTGCTACTTGTGAAGCTAAAATAGAAAAGGCTTCATTATCATGAATACTTGTCATTCTTTTAGGATTAATCCTTTCAGAAGGCCATTGAAAATTATTGTTAGCCATTTCTTCAATTAAAGTGTAAGCTTCGTCAAATGATTTAGACATTAAAGAACCTCCAGCAGCAGCAACAATAATAGATTTTAAAGATCCAATTAATCCATTAAAAAATGTTTGAATAATTAACCAATCAGGTTAAGCATGATGAGGACATTTTCTTAATAGTTCTTTAAATATTTCCCAAGTTTCATAAATTGTCTCCTCGTCAAATTGACTAAATGAAGTAATATCATTTCTTAATTTAGCAGTTATAGAAGGAGGAAAATATTTAGCAAGGAATTTTTGTGCCATTTCAGCCCATGTTTTAATAGAACCTGTTGCTAATGAGTTTAGCCACATCTTTGCTTTATCTGTTAAACAAAAAGGAAAGAGTCTAAGCCTAATAACATCATCAGAAATATTATTATATTTAAAGGTAGCACAAAGTTCTAAAAAACTAGCAAGGTGTAAATTTGGATCCTCATTTGGTGTTCCACCAAATTGATTGTTTTGAATCATTTGAATAAAAGACGGTTTAAGCTCAAAAGAATTAGCATTTACAGTGGGTATTTGAATACTACTATGAAGTTCATTAACTGTAGGGTTAGCAAAATCCCTTAATGGTTTATAAACATTTTGATCATTAATTTCAATTGGATTTTGTAAATTGTTATGTAAATTAGTCATTTCTTGAAATTTTTGAATTTGTTTTCCTTTTTTAATTCTTCTAACAGCTCTTTCTAATTCAGAATCTAAAGGTAATAATCCTTCAGATTCAGAACTACGCATAAAATGTCAATTAGCAATAATTAAAATAAATATTATTATTATATATATGTTTTTTTTTGTTTTCTTTTATAATAAAGAAAAATGAATAAAATAGAAATACTTAAAATCTAAAAGTTTGCCTCTGCTCTCCCCGGCAACGGCGTCAAGAACTTGACCCAATATAAATATATGCGTACTAAAATCTTCTTCCCCGGCAACGGCGCCAAAAACATGACCCGAAGTCCTCTAAAGATCAACGTACTAATTAATGCTTTCAAAAATATATGTTATAAATAATAATAGTGAATAGTGTATATAAATATAATTTTATGGAAAATATTTTACACACTAGAGGTTCTATGTAAGTATACGTATCGTTTCAAATAATATAGGGCTTTCAAACAGACCCCAGTATCGATCCCACGAGGAGAGAGTTATAGATCCTTAAATATTTTTATTTTAAATTATTTCTTTTATAATTAAAAATAAAATATTTTAATTTACTAGATGCAATAATAAAGTAGAAATAATATAATTGATGTAAATAGCAATAAAAAAGCAACATTCTCCCTTTCAATTATTCCAAGATTTTCTAAGAGAATAATAATATTCGTGGAGAATATAAATTTATGGTATTGTGCCAAGTAGAAGCATTCATATTCTTTACCCTTTGATCCAGGTGCAAAGAACATTGGCTAGCCTATAGATCAGGTCCGGATGTATTGTTAGTAGAATGGGTTAATCTAGGCTCACACTACTAGATGTCCTAGGGTGGCTATGGTCGGCCCTACTATTGACCCATTCCTTTTCTATAAACCAAATCACAAGAATTTAGTCTGTCACTCTAAAAACTTATCAATTCTATGCTCATTATATAATATCTTCTTGTTTATTTGCACTTCACCCTGAATAACCCGCACAAGGCCTTCGAATACCCAAGGATTCATGTGATATCTACAAGTTAAGAATTCATCTCCTTCTAGGTCTCAAAACTCTTCAACAGGTTTTAACAATTTAAATGACCAATTTAAATAGTAAATTAAGAACCGGTATTAATATCATCACAATTTTTTGAAAATATATGATTTTTAGTTCTCCGACAAATATTGTATTATCTTATTTATTTTTTCATAATTGAAAGGAGAAAGTAAAGTAACTACTGAGAATACATTGAAATTAAATAACAAAACATAATAAATAAACTTTGAATCAAAATAAAAATACTTATCTTAGTTGTTTCTCCTACTAAACTTCTGATTCCTACTGACTCCACAGCGTAATGAACTACAGATGCACCAACTCTTTCAAACTCTGAATACAAACACTAAAATAAACTCACTAATTTATGAAGGAAAGTAAAAAGGTGACCCTAATATGATCTATCTAATTCTCTCTCTAGATTGGACTCTAGATAGGAGTGGTATATGGGGCATTTTTCTCTAATGGAATACCCTCCTATTTATAGGCTTTAAGGTTTGCCTCAAGGCACCTCTTCAAAATGTGTCCACATTCAATGAATCTTCTAGAAGGTGTGTCTGGCGCCTAGGTGCCGGAATCTGGCTCCTAGGCACCGGACACCACGTCTAGTTCTTCGCACCTCTTCACTTTAGATCGCACCTCTTCGCGATTAAAACCGTTTTGAAGCGTCCAAATACATTGTATCACATGTCCTATAAACCAGGAACAACTACCAATCTTCTAGAAGGTCCAATAACCACTCACACCGTCAAAATAACCGCCCAAAAGTCGTCAAAAACTTAACATTTTTCTGTATCGAGCTGGCGCTTAGGCGCCGGACTCTGGTTCCTAGGCGTCGGACTACGGCGCCTAGGCGCCAGGCCAGTAATTTCGATAATTTTGCATTTTGGCTCTATTTTTGCTCCTTTTTGCTTTTTTTTTTGCTCCTTTTTCATATTTTTCTCCTTCTTGAACATTTTTGCATTACCTACATCCAAAAACACAAAAATACCTTTCGTTAAGGCACAATATTCTTAAAATTTAATAAAAATCAAGGCATAAAAATAGGTATTTTTTCTTGGATCAGTCACATCCCTAATCTTAATAATCCAAATTTTAGCTTATTATTCCAAATTCAAATCACTTAATTAATTAAGGTTTACTTTAAGTATTTTCAAGATAATTAATGGGTTTCTACCCCTTAATTCTCTAGGTTTCAATCATCTAATGAAAATTTTAAAATCAGATATTTTACCCCCCCCCTTTGAGTAAACCTAAATATTAATTAGGGTTAAAATTCTTTAATTACCTTTATGCCCCTTTAGGTTTATTCATTTCATAACTCATCAAATTAAGCTCAAATGAAGTTAAAATTTTTATGTCACTTTACTCACATGTCAATTAAGACATTAGAGGATAAAATGTGATTTTTTGTTTAATTTAATTTAATTTATATATTTATTTTTATAAAAAAATATGGGTTTTCAATAAAAATTCAACAACATGACCAAGGTAAGGTTTCTATCCTTAGGAAAATTATGGGATGTTCCTACCTACTAGAGGACCACGTGAACCAATTTTGGTGATTTTTTAATTATATTTTATTTATTATAATTATTTCAAGTTTTAAGGTATTAATTACCTTTAAAATAAAATTAATGTTGAAAAATGGATTTTATATTTTTCTTAAGTCTCTCCGACCTCAAGGAGTCCAGGGAAATAAATTTTATATTATTTTGATTTTTCTTTTATTTATTAGAATTATTTTAATGAGAAAGTTTGAAAATTCATTTTTTAATATTAAAAATTACATTAAGCCTTTAAAATTCAATATCTCAACCTAGGGACTTAGGAAAAATATTTGGATTGTTTCTAAGTGATTAGGGAGCAAAATATGACATTTTTATGAATTTTAATATTTTGAGATTTTTATCATTTTTTAATTATTAAAATTTTAAAAAAAAGGTAAAAAAGAAGTTTTTAAAAAAAATCCAATTTTAATTTTCTTAGACTCCTCTGGTATTAGAGAAGTCCCAAAACCAATTTGGTGAGTTTTTGAAATGTATTTTAGGTTTTATCAATTTTTAAATTTTAATTTAGCCATGTGATTTAATTAATCCATTTAATGTGTTAAACCATTTCCAATTCATTCCAAATTTTTATGTGGGACTCCTCTAACCCTAAAGATTAGTGGAGAATTATTTTCAAGTGGTTTTGATGTGTGGTTAATCTTAATTAATGAAAGTTCAATTTTGGGTGTTTGGACCAATTAGGGTTATTCTTAAGGAATTAAACGAAACCAAAATTTTCCTAGGGTCTTCTGGTCATAAGGTACCTCCTTAAATTTTCTTAGAATTTATTGATCAACAAACTAATTACTGGAATTAAAATGATAAAACAGACACATAAATTTGAAAAATCAATATCTTACCACAGAGATGGCCTCTGGCCTTGGAAAATTTAGGGAATGTTCCTAAGAACAGAGGCTAAAAAAGCCCTATGGTCTCATGCCATGGTGAATTGTATGCATGCATGGAGAACTAAAATATTAAAATCAATAAATAATTAATTAAAAATAAAATACTCAACAAAATAGATCAATTATTTTTCCACATTATTCTCCTCTATTCAATGAGCAAGAGGGTATTTTTAGTTTATTTTTAGGATTTTCCTATGCAAAGATATGAATTTTTGAAGTTTCTGGTATTTAAATAATTCAAAAAAATCTGGATTTTCCTACTTAAGTGACGCGGCGACAACTCAACCTCGGCAGATCCGAAAGCCCACACGTCGCCTTCTGTTTTATCGTCGCCATCTGACTGGGATGCCACGTGGAGCGCGGTTCCTGCCCCGTTTCGTGGTTCGACGCGATCTAGGTCGTTCGTCCGATACACGCGCGAATGGACGGCATTCGCTCATCGTCCCCGTCTGGTTCAACCCGAGAGCCGTCTACCTTCTACGCTTAATATCTCACTCAATACTTAAGCAAATTAAATGTTCTTATGCTCTATGAACTCGTCTCGACATGAAGACACATCTATACGGCTAACATGCTATGAAATCAAGCCAAACAAAATGGAAATTTGCTGGAAGCTCGGGAGGGAGGAGAGTTTCCATACCTTGGTCCAAGAGGTGAAGCCTCGATTGGATGTGCTCAGCACGTTCGTTGGAGTCCAAGGAAGCTTCAGATTGAGCCTCAAGCGCTGGTGAAATGTCTAGCTATGAAAGTGACTAGACCCGATTTCGAGCTCTGGCCGATAGAGCAATTGGGTGGCTAAGAGAGAGGGCTTTCACTGGGGAACTCCTTCTCTTGGTGCTATGAAGGTGTGGATGAGTTTAATTTGGTTTTGGTACAGTTTCTGGGGTTGTCCTGTTTTCCTGCCTGAGATTGAGTTATGAAATTGAGCAACCAGTGGGAATTGGGGCAGAAAAAATAGTATGGATGAGCTTCTCTTGGTTGGGAGGAGCTCTGGGAGTAATTTCAGGGAGTTTGGTGAAAGATTTTTTAGCACCTTTGGCGAGGCTGAAACGTGGGAATTTTATAGCCATGGCCGGAGAGGGGAGCTCAGGGCTAGGCAATGAGTGGTTTAGGCTGCTTAGGGTGAGGGCTGAGCAGGCAGGGTGGATGGTGAAAGGATTGCCCACTGCCAAGGCCAAATTTTGGGTTTCAAGGACACATGGGCTGCTCGGGAGTGACTGTTCCGCGGTCGGGGTGGTCGGCAAGGATGGTCGGTGGTGGTGGGCGGCGAGGAGGAGTGGAGGAGGAGTTTAGCTCAATTAATTGAGGCAGGGAGGTTGCTTAAAGGGAGATTAAGGATGGGACATGGCCTTAGCCATGTGGCTTAGCCCATTGGTCCAAAGTGGTGGACCATTGGTCCATGGCTCATGGGGCATGGGTTAGGTTAGGTCAAACCCACCTTAGGAGGCCTAGGGTCAGCAGCCAAGAAGTTGGTTTAGTTAATTTTGGTTTGGTTTGGTTCAATTTGGTTCATGTGTACAGTTGGGTTCACATGGGCTTGAGTTTGGCTAACTTGAGTTTGGGTTTAAATTGGATCAAATTGATTAGTCAACATTGTGTAGATGATTGTAAGGAAGATTTTTCATGAAGAGATGAAGTGGATTTGAGTTCATTTGGGGTTTCAATTTGGAGGATTTTGGGGTCTTGGTCAATTTTGGTCACCATGGGTTAGGTTGGGTTTAGGTTTGACTTGAGTTTTGTTCAAGGCCAATTGATGGTCCGAAATGTTTCACATGATTGTTAGGAAGGGTTTAGGATAGAAATTGGGTGGAAAGTTTGGGCTTAGGGGATTCAATTTGGAGATTTAGGGGTAGGTGATAACTTTAGGGAAAATTTGGGGATTTTGATTTCAAATGAATTTTGAGTTAGGTTTGGGTTCAAATTGAGAGCCAATTGATGTTTTTTTTTGGTGTATGGATGTATTAGGAAGAATTTAGAGTTGATTTGGGGGGAAATTAAGTTGGATTGGGTTGGATTTGGGTAGGTTTGGGTCATAGGCTAAGATTGGGGTTTTGGTTTCAAGTTGAAATTGAATTCAAGTGGAGTCAAATTGGGTTTAGTTTTGGTTTAAATTGGTATTGGAAATGTTGAATTGAAGTTTAGGATTGGGTTTGAGCAAAATTGAGGTCAATTGAGTTGACTTGGTTTGACATTGGGTCCACATGGGTCAAATTGGGGATTTTGATTAAAGTGGGTTAAATTGGTAAAATTGGCTTATGGTTTAGTTGAAAAAAATGCAATTGGTAATATTTGGGATTTTCTGAAATTTTTTGGTACTTTTTTGAAATTTTGGAATTTTGGGCCAAAAGGGGTATTTAGGGTATTTGGAGGTTATTTGGAGAGTATTGGGGTATTCTATTGGATTTAAAAGGTAGGGATTGTTTTAAAATGATTCTTAGGATTTTAAGGAATTTTGGGTAATTTTTGGGACTTTTTGGATAATTTTGGTGGTTGTGGGGGCCATTTAGGTAGCTTTGGGTAAGCTTTGGGGACCCAATGTCAAAACCAGAAATTTTAGCAATTGAATGGGGTTTCAAATAAGGAAGAATGAGACCATTTTAGTGAGGTCAAGATTGAGTAAAAATTGATTTAGAATGGAATTAGGGTTTGGAACCATGAGTCATGGACTTAGCTAAGTCCAACAACTTTGGGCCCAAGTGTAGCCAAATGGTAACCACTTTATGATCCTTCACATATTGACCTTAGCCATCTTAATCAAAGATTAGTGGCTTGGGTTCAACCATGTGAGTTTCATAAGGGTAGAAAGGCAAGGGTTCAAGGTTCAGGTTAAGTGGCTTAGGGGTGTGTGTGTGTGCAACAGAAGCTCAAGTCACCAAGGTCACCTAGGGTAGTCCTATGGCTTGGACATCCTATAGGAATTCACTATTGGTTGCCCATATGCTGGTTTTAACCTTCCAAGGTGATTTAGAGGTTTACAACCATCCAAGTGGGGTCCCAAGAGGAGTCAAGAGGTGGCTGAATTGCAAAAGGGTGGGTCCCAATTCTAGTTTTCTAGGATAGCCAATGAGAAGTCCTATGGCTAGATCCTAACCACTAAGAGGAAAGAGAAGACCTCACAAAAAATGAGGTCAACACATCACAAAGAGATTTTTCATTTTCAAGCCTGGACAAATGATCAGCAATTTGATTATCAGAACCCTTACTATCTACTATCTCAAAATCAAATTCTTACAAAAGAATAATCCATTTAATCAATCTCTGATTCGCATCCTTCTTTTTCATTAAATATTTGATAGCAGAATGATCAATATGCACCACACATTTAGTTTTAATTAAATATGATTGAAATTTATCAAAGCCAAATACTATAGCTAATAACTCTTTTTCAGTAGTGGTATAATTAATTTTAGCATCATTAAGAGTTTTACTAGAATAATAAATAACTTTGAAAATTGTATCATATTTCTGACCTAAAACATCACTAATAGCATAATCGCTAGCATCACAAATTAATTCAAAAGGTTTTTCCAAATTTTGTGAAATTATAACAAGTGCAGTGATTAATTTTTTTTAATGTTTCAAAATATTTTAGGCAATCATCATCAAAATAAAAAATTGCATCCTTTTCCAGTAAACGACATAAAGGTTTTGTAATCTTTGAAAGGTATTTGATGTAACGCATGTAGAATCCAGCATGTCTCAGAAAACTTCTAATTCCCCTTACATTGGTCGGGCAAGGTAAATTAGAGATAACTTGAATTTTTACAGGATCTACCTCCAAACCTCTTTCTGAAATCCGATGTGCCAATACAATTCCTCCTGCTACCATAAATTAGCATTTTTCCCAGTTAAGGACTAAATTAGTTTCTTCAGAGCATTTTAGAACTGTAGACAAATGTTCTAAGCATGATTCAAATGAAATTCCAAACACTGAAAAGTCATCCATAAAAACTCCAATCCCTTTTTCAATTAAATCACACAAAATAGCCATCATACATCTTTGAAATGTAGCAGGGGCATTACATAAACCAAAGGGCATTCTTCTAAAAGCAAACGTGTCATAAGGACTGGTAAATTTAGTTTTCTCTTGATCCTCAGGAGTAATATGAATTTAGTCGTAACCAGTATATCCATCCAGAAAACAAAATTATTTATGCCTAGCCAGTCGATCCAACATCTGATCTAGAAATGGGAGTGGAAAATGATCTTTCATTGTGGCAAGATTTAATTTTCTATAATCAGTGCATATTCACCACCCTGTAACTTATCTTGTTGGAATCATTTCATTCATTTCATTAACCATCACAGTTACTACTCCTTTGTTAGGAACACAGTGAATAGGACTAACCCATGCACTATCCTGAATAGGGTAGATAATTCCAGCATCCAAACACTTCAAAATTTCTTTCTTAACAACATCTTTCATGATGGAATTTAATCTCCTTTGGAGATCAGCCCGAGGTTTGCAATTATCTTCCATTATTATTTCGTTCATACAAATTGAAGGACTGATTCCTTTAATATCAGCAATTATCCATCCAAAGGCTTTCTTATACTTCTTCAAAATTTCAAGCAAACTCTCTTCTTCTTTTTCAGTTAATTGAGATGAAATTATAACAGGCAAGGTTGAGGACTAACCCAGAAAAACAAACTTCAAATGATTAGGAAGCATTTTTAACTCAAGTTCAGGAGTTTTTTCAATTGATGGACCATAAGATTCAACTTTTTCAATCATATCCAGCAGTTCAAAATTTTCATGAACATAATTTAAATCTTCCTCATGAAAATCTTCAGAATGATGTAACTCCTCTTCTTGCTTATGTTCCAATTCTTCTCTTTCAGGTTTTCTTCATAAGTTGACTTGAAATGACATTCACTCAAACATCTGATATCATCCATCCTATAACTTTCATCATCTTTACCTCTTGCAGGATATTTCGTCGATTTTGAAATATTGAATGTAACAGTTTGATCATTAACCCTCATCGTTAATTCCCCTTTTTGTACGTCTATCATTGCTTTGCCCGTGGCCAGGAAAGGTCTTCCTAAATTTTTTGGTATCTATTTATTTTCCTCTATATCAAGCATAATGAAGTCAACAGGAAAGATTAATTGATCCACTTTAACCAAAAAATCTTCTATAACTCCTTTTAGATATGTGATTAAATGATCTGCTAATTGCCAAGTTACAGTAGTTGTGGTTATTTGTCCTAATCTCAGTCTTTTGAATATTGATAGAGGCATAAGGTTAATGCTTACACCCAAGTCACATAAAGCTTTTCCATAAAATCTGTCTCTGATTGCACATGGAATTGTGAAACTACTAGGATCATTAAGCTTTTCAGGAAGCTTCTTTTGAATCATTGCACTGTACTCATCATAAAGTGCAACTGTCTCATTATCTTCAATCTTCCTCTTCTGTTGAGAATCTCCTTCATAAATTTCACATAGCTCGGCATTTGTTCAAAGGCTTCAGCAAATGGAATATTAATGGTAAGCTTCTTAAATATCTTCAAGAATTTTGAAAATTGCTTATCCAAATTTTGTTGACGAAGTCTCTGAGGAAATGGAAGTGGTGGCTTTTCCAAATCAACCTTTGGTGGAGAAATTGGTCTTCAAAAATCTTTCAGAGCGTCCTCTTTTGGTTGTTCAATCTCTTCTTTCTCTAATTCAATTTATTTCTGAACTTTACCATCCAACTCTCTTCCACTTCTCAGTTAAATTGCTTTTACATGCTCTTTATTCTTATCTCTTGGATTCACTTCAGTATTGCTTGAAAGCATTCCTTGGGATCTATTACTTAATAAATTCACAATTTGCTCTAATTGATTTTCAGTATTTCTGATGGTTGCTCCATGAATTTGCAATTGATTTCCTATATGTGACATAACCTCTTCAATAGACAACTTCTTCTCCTTTAATTGTAAAGCATTGTTAAAACTTGGAGGATAGGATTGTCTATAATTATTATTTCCTTAGTTGTTCTAGTTCCCCAATGGGTTTACTTAGTGGTTCCCCCATTGTTGATTAATACCACCCTGATTATTGGTATTCTAGTTAAATTTTGGATGATTCTTCCAACCTGGGTTATAATAATTAGAATATAGGTTATTACGCTTGCTTATAGCATTCAAAGTTTCTGGTGAAGAATAATAATCAACCATTTGGCCTAATCGATTTTCTTCAATCATGGAATTTGGCTAAGAAAAATTCATCCCAAGTTGGTCTATCTTCCTTGAAATTGTAGCAACTTGATTTGCTTAAATTGTAAAAGCATAATTTTCATGAACACTGGCTACCTTTTTAGGATTTAACCTTTCAGAAGGCCATAGAAAATTAATTTTAGCCATTTCTTCAATTAAAGCATAAGCATCAGAAAACTATTTAGAAATTAATGATCCACCAGCAGTAGCATCGATAATTGATCTAAGAGATCCAACTAATCCATTGTTAAAGGTTTGAATTATTAACTAATCTAGTATCAAATGATGTGGACATTTTTTTAGGAGATCTTTAAATTATTCCCTTGCTTCATATATTAATTCACCTTCAAACTGACAAAAAAGATGTAATATCATTTCTTAATTTCGCAGTCCTCGAAGGTGGAAAAAAATTAGCAAGGAATATTTGTGCTAAATCACCCCAAGTTCTGATAGATCCAGGTGCTAACGAATTTAACCATAACTTAGCTTTATCCCTTAGTGAGAAAGAAAAAAGTCTGAGTCTAATAGCATCATCCGAAACACCATCATATTTAAAAGTAGCACACAACTCTAGAAAATTAGCGAGATGCAAATTAGGATCTTTAGATGTTGCTCCTCCAAATTGATTATTTGACACCATTTGGATAATAGAAGGTTTAAGCTCAAAATAATTAGCAGCTACAACAGGGTGCTGAATACTACCACGAAGTTCATCCACTGTAAGGTTAGCATAATCTCTTAATGGTCTGAATTCTTAATGGATGCCAACATTTTGATTTTGATGATTTTCCATTCCTTGAATATTTTTATCTTTTTCAGAACTTTTAATTTTTTATATTTTTTTGATAGTTCTTTCTAATTCAGAATTGTAAGACACAAGTCCCTCAGAACCTGAACTACGCATACAACAGTAAAACAAAACACATTAAAAAAAATAAAGAAAAGTTAAAATTTAAATTTTTCTTAATTTTTTTTAAAAATGCAGTTTTAATTAATTTCCCCTGCAACGGCGCCAAAAAATTGATCCCAGATATTTATGCTTACATTTATTATATCTGAAAATTATGATTTTAAAATATGGGATATTACGCAAGTATACGTATCGTTTATTAAATAATATAGGACTTTTTGATTAAGCCTCGACATATCTAACCCACAGGGAAATGTAAAAACCTTTTAAAGAAATAAGAAAATAATATTTTTACATTTTAGATGACTTTTTAAAGTATGTTTTGATTTGTAAAGTTTGAAAGTTGATTTTGGTATTTTTCATAAAAGGCTAAGCAAGAAATGAAATTTATCAGAACTTTAAAATACGATATAAAATACTAGGAAATAAAATATCTTTTTCTTTCTCTTATAAAGCAGTAATAATTGTGAAAATATTGTTGTGGAATTATTTAAATGTGTTGTGACAAGTAGGAGCAAATTTATTCTTTACCCTTGGTTCTATAAAGAACATTTGTTAATTTGAAAATTTAAAATTTTGAACATTGTTAGGTGTTGGCATATTTTTTTAGATTTTAAATTTAATTTAAATATATATATATATATATATATAATTTGAAAGGTCGCATTTGATTTTTGAAAATAATTGTATGTTTGAAATTTTTAAGATATGAGATCAAACCGATCTCACATCCCAAATAGTTTTTATAAACGAGCACCACACCACAAACCGTGTATCTATCCCGAGGAATACACATGCTGATTGATGGTGGGGCTCGATTAAATAAATTAGAAGAATTGTGACATTCATTTGTTATGCACACCAATTTTATAAGCCGACAAGTTCCCCTACTTAATATAAAGTAATTAAGTAGGGTTTATATTACCTCGGTTCTTAAAATCCCCTATAAGGGCAAGCCCCTATAGTTAATTACATCCTAAATGATGGGAATCATTTAAAAAAACCCTCGATAATGATCAATGGTTTTGCTGTCAATAATTTCAAAGTTTAAGGTCTCAATGGATTGAATTTTGGAATTTCAAAAAAGAGATTAGCTCAAATTTGGAACAGTCTATTTCAGGAGTCAAAAGGAAAAGAAGTAGGGGATGTCACAGACCCGAAGTGAACTTTGGTGAATTCCCGACTATCCTATTGTTTGGCTTTAATTTAGGAGAGTTATTTAATGTTTCAGTCCTGCCAATTTTAATTAATTAGGACTTATACTTGTATGACATGATCACACAAATAGGCTTGAAGATGTGAGGGTTTATGTCACACGAAACGACTACCTCGGAGTCCTAAGACCGATTAGGGCTTAATTTGCATAACATGATTATTCAAATGCCTAACAAAAAGTTAAGGATTTATGTTGGACTAGGAAAACTACCTCAAAATCCTATGACTTTGTTATTTAATTCTAGGAAAGGTTTTGCTGAAGTAGACATAAGTTTGGCTGATGAAGATGGCCGTGTTGCCAACTATGCTCCAAGCTTCTTTTTGTTTAGAGGTTTAGTTTTAGAAAGTGGCAATTAAAAGATGAGAGAAGTGTTTTGGTTTAGAAAAGTTAAAAATTGAGATGGCTTAGTATTTTAATTAAAACAAATCTTAAAGTTGATTAAGCAGACTAGATTAAGATCCCACAGCTTCGTCATCCCGACACCGCTATTTTCTTTGGATTCACTTAGTCCAGATGAATATGGTAAACTCAACTGAATGAGTTCCACACTTACATTTAGATCGTGGGAAATCTCTTTAGCAACACATGGATTACATCATCCGAGAGATTCCTGATCATCCAATGAGTCATTTTAATTTTAGTTATAATTACAATTTATTTCTGTTGGTCATGAAATTTTGAGTTGTTTAAGTTTGATGGGTTCGATCATTTTTTATGCATTTATAAGTACAGGAAAAAAAAACATTTAATAAATTGCGGAATGTAAATTGCAATAAACTTAAATGCGTACCTGATGGGCTATCCCTTGATTTTCACCTGCACTTAAAACACATGTCAAGGCATTAATATAATCACAAGAAAACACCTAGGTAAAGCTAACAGAAGGTTCTGGTTGTCTACCAAAATCCTAATCCTCTTGCTAGTCAATTCTTTTGACGTCTAGGTTTTGATGTTATATTAAGGATAATTTTCTTCACCAAAAAACAATGAAGTCTCACTGTTCTTTTAAAACAGCCCCTCAAGTTAGAGAAGTGCTCGGAATTAATTTATGAACATCTTATTAAACATTTTAGGGATTACTTTAAGTTTAGTTAGTTTCATTGTGGTGATGAATCACTCATCCAGGTTACTCTTGCTCAGAGAACTAGGATGTTTGATTATCCTATGAGTAAAGTGACATTTAACTTAATGCTCCATTGAAGAATTATAATAATGAAAGCCTTTAGGGGCAGACTAGGTAATTAGAGGATTCTAACCTCCCTTAATTGAAGTTTGAGTTGATGGTTCAAAATGATTTAGTTATGATTAATCTTCTTTTTCCTTTAGATTATATTTTAAGTTTGGAATAGTGTTCAAGTTGTTTAATTCAATTAAGTTTTATTAGTTTAAGTGATTTTAACTTTTAAGATTGATTTTTAAATGTTCTATATTCATTCTTAATTTAAGTTTCGGGAAATTTCAAATTAATTTCCTTTATTGTCTTCTTTCATTTTTTATTTTTATTTAATTTAATTTAATCATAAGAGTTTTCAAAACGTAATCCTCTTCTAAAATATTAATTTCAATCATTATCTTAAAGTTATATTAATTGATATTTAAACAAAGTTTAATTAAATTAAAGATTAAAGAATTTAATTTAGAGAATTAGAATTTTTTTATTGCATTTCTTCTTAATCTTCAATCATCCAAGCTTTGATTAATCTTTCAAATTTTATGTAATTTAATTAATGTTTCTTTCTTTTAATCATTAAGGTGATTTAATGGGTTCCTACCACTTAAAGTCACTTTATTTCAATCATCCAAAAAAAAGGTTAGGATCAAAGATTTACCCTCCCTTTGATTAAACCTAAAGATTAATTAAGGTTAAAATCCTTTAATTATTTTAATGCCCTCTTAAGCATATTTGTATCATAATTCTTCAAATCAAGCTCAAATGAACTTGAGAATTATATGTGACCTTACTCACATGTCAATTAAGACATTAGAGGAGGAAATGTGATTTTTTCAATTTTAATTGAATTTATATAGTAATTTTAATGAAAATAAGGATTTTTTAATGAAAATTCAACAACATGAACATGGTAAAGTTTCTATCCTTAGGAAAATTATTTGAGGTTACTACTGACTAGAGGACCACTTGGACCAATTTTGGGGATTTTTTGAATTTTACTTTATTTATTATAATTATTTCAAATTTTAAGGCTTTAATTAATTATAAAATAAAATTAAATTTAAAAAATGGATTTAATATTTTTCTTAAATCACCCTGATCCCAAGGGACTCAGAAAAACAAAATTTATATTTTTTTGATTTCTCTTTAAGTTTTTAGAATTATTTTAGTGAAAAGGTTGGAAAATTCATTTTTTAATAATAAAATGTCCTAGTCCTTAAAATTCAAAATCTTTACTTAGAGACTTGTAATAAATTTTTGATTAGTTCCTAAGTGATTAGGGGATCAAAATATGACATTTTTATGAAATTTAATATTTTTATGATTTTATAATTTTTTAATGATTAAAATTTTAAAAGTAGGGTTAAAAATGAAATTTTTTAGAAAAATCCAGTTTCAATTGTCTTAGACTCCTCTGACACCAGAGACTCCACAAAATAAATTTGGTGAATTTTTTAAATATATTTTAAGTTTTATGAAATTTTGAAGTTTAAATAATGGTCATGTTACTTAAATAATTCATTTAGAGGGTTAAAATATTTTTAATTGACTTGAAAATTTTTATGGGGTTTCCTCTGACCCTAAAGATCAGTGGAGAAAAGATCTCAAATTATTTTGATTTTTTTAATTTCCTTAATTAATTCAAATTTCATTTTAGGTTAAGTTAAACATTAGGATTAGTTACAATGTTTTAAGCCATAAAATAATTTTCCCAACTCCCTCTGGTAATAGGGAACCTATCCTAATTTTCCTGAAATTTTTCAAATAGTATGCTAATTATTGGAATTAAAATACCAAAGCAGGCATAGAAATTTGGAAGATAGATAGCTTGCCATAGAGGTGGCCTCTGGCCTTGGAAAATTTAGGGAATGTTCCCAAAAACATAGGCTACAAAAGCCCTTTGGTCTCATGCCATAGTGAATTGTGTGTGTGAGTGGAGAATCAAAATATTTAAATCAGTGTTTAATTAATTAAAAATTAAGTACTTAACAGAATAGCTCAATTCTTTTTCTACATTATTCTCCTCTATTCACTGAGCAAGAGGGTATTTTTCTTTTAATTTTTTGATTTTTCTACACAAAGATATGAATATTCAAAGTTTCAAGGAGTTAAATAATTCTTAAAATCCAGAATTTCCTACTTAACCATGTCGGCACCAACTCAACCTATGGTGGGTCGAAGCTCCATGCGTCACATCCTGATTCGGTACAGCCATCTGACTCGTCAGCCACACGGCATGCGGTTCATGTTCTGTTGCTCCGTCTGGCTTGATCCTGGCCATCCGTCCAATACACGTGCGTACCGACAACATCCGTTCTTCGTCCCAACTGGTGTGAGCCGAGAACCGTCCACCTTCTAGACCTAATATCTCACTCGATAATCATTTAAATCGAGTGCGGTTTCTTCCTACATGCTCGTCTAGCCTAGAGGAGTCTATCCATACGGCTAACATGCATCGAAATTAAGCAGAATAAAATGGGGAATTCCTGAAAGCCCGGGAAGAAGAAGAGTTTAATAGCTTATCTCTGAGAAGTGAACCTTTGATCAGAGATGCTCAGCACGTTTGTTGGAGTCCCAGGAGGCTACGGATTGAAACTCTTGCTCTGGTGAAATGCCTAGGTAGAACTTCGTTCAAGCCCGATTTGAAACCTTGGACGATAGAAGAACTGGCTGGTCAGGTGAGGGGGCTTTCACTGAGGAACTTCTTCTCTACCTTTGGTGAAGGTGAAGGTGTAGGTGAGTTTTATTTGATTTCTATGGAGATTTGGTGAGTGTCCTGTTTACTGGCCTGAGACTGAGCTTTGAAATTGAGCTCAACCAGTGGAGATTGAGGCAAGAAAGTAGCGGGGTTCTTCTTCTCTAGACTGGGAGAAGCTTTGGGGATGATGGGGGGGGGTTCTGTTGAGAAAAATTTCAACAACTCTTTCATGGCCGAGAGGTGAAGTTTAAATGGCTAGGGCCATTGGGTTGAGCCATGGCTCAATTGGTGGGTGATTTCAGTTGCTTAGGTGGAGAGCAGAGAGGCTCTAAGGTTTTATTTCACTGAGGTGGCCAATTGGGTAAGTTTGGGTGAGTTTAGGCAGGTGGTGGCTCTCGGTTTTGATCCCCTCTATCGACTAGGCCAGCCGGCAAGTACAGAGGAGCTGGCCCCAGGTCAAGTGAGTCAGGTGGCAGTTTTTAATGGTGATTAACCGTGTATGGGAGGATTTGGGGTGAGGCAAAAGGAGATTTAACCATTTAAGGGAAGAGATCCCTTAAAATGGGTGACCCTTGATCGATGTCTCACTTAGCTTGGGCTAGGTGGATCTAGGGTGGCTCCTAGAGTCCACTTGGTGGATGTGGGAAGCTTGGTTTAGCCACCCTTGGTTCAATTTGGCTAGGTTAGGTCATAGGTTTAATTTGGCTCATTTGGGTTTAGGTTGGGCTAACATGGGTTTGGGTTTGATTTAGGTCCAAGTGTCTTGAGCAACATTATGTAAATGATTGCTATGAAGAACTTTATTGCAGACATGGAATGGTTTTGAGTTCAATTGAAAGGTCAATTTGATGGATTTTTGGATTTGGTTAATTTTTTCAAGGTTGGATTAAGTTGGGCCCATGTTGGGTTAAGGTTGGGTTTTGACCCAATTGAAAGTTTAAAATGGTATAGGGGGGATGTATTGAAGAGTTCCCAACATCAATTGGAAGGAAATTTTAGGGTTAGGCCAATCAATATTATAGATTTAGGGCATGTGTCCCATTTAGGGTAAAATAGGACATCTTGAATTTCAACTGGATTTAGATTAATCTTAGGCTCAAATTGGGGTAATTGAAGGTTGCATGGGTTTCATGGGAATGTCATGGAAGGTCTAGGATTAAAATTTGAAAGGGAAAAAAATGGTGTTGGGTTAATTGGGGGTTTTGGATTAATTAAGAAAATTTGGGGGTTTTGGATTTCAAATGGAATTGAACTCAAATGTAAATCAATTTGGACTTGGATTTGGTTCAGATTGATAGTGGGGATGTTGAATCAAGGTTTTGAATTGAAATTGGGCAAAATTGAAGTCAGATGGGTTGGTTTGGTTTGACATTGGGTCCATTTAGGTTAAAAATGGGCCAAATTGGGGATTTTGATTAAATTCGGTTAAATTGGTAAAATTAGCCTATGGTGTAGTTGAAAAAAATAAAATTGGGAATATTTGGGATTTTCTGGAATTTTTTGGAATTTTTTGGAATTTTTGAATTTTTTGGATTTTTGAGCCAAAGAGGGTATTTAGGGTATTGAGAGGTTATTTGGAGTGAATTGGGGTTTTTTGGTGGATTTAAGAGGTGGGAATTGTTTCAAAATAATTTTTCAGAATTTTGGGAATTTTGGGAATTTTGGGTGATATTTGGGAATTTTTGGAGGGTTTTGTGGTTGTAGGGGTATTTTAGGTAATTTTGGGTAGGCTTGAGGACTCAATGTCAAAACCAAGAATTTTGGCAATAATTGGAATTTGTTATGGTAGAGGTAGTGAAGAAGTTTAAAGTGAGTCATGGACCAAGAAATGTCTATTTTGAACATCTCATATGTTGTTCCTAACCCTTTTAGCAAAGAGCTAGGGGTTTGGACTTAGCCACATGAGTGCTCTAATGAACCCGGGGTCAAGCTTGGGTAGGGATGGTTCAGGGTTTAGGATGTGTGTGAGAGTCCAGTGTGTGTGCCAGCCAGCCCTCACCTAGATCAGGCCACCCAGGGTAGTCCTAAGGCTTGGACATCCCATAGAAATTCATCTTTGTTTTCCCACACATTGGTCCCAACCTTCCAAGTGATTTGGAGGTTAATGACCATATATGTAGGATTCTAAAGAGAATCAAGATTTTGTTTGAATTTTTAAAAGGTGGGTTCCATCTCTAGTCTTCTAGGATAGTCAAGGAGAAGTTCTATGGCTAGATCCTAAGCAATAAAAGGAAAGAAAAGACCTCACCAAAAATGAGCTCAACAAATGGAGCTCCAATAGGTGTGGTGTGCTAACAAAGCACACCGCACGTATTGGCGTTTACTAAAGAGATCAACAAAGCCAACACAGACGTCTAAGTGACACACTTAGAACGAAGTGTAGAAGATTTCCTACAGGGGAGTATCAGGTAAATCTCAAAGACTGAAGATTCCAGAACTCTCCCTGGGGAAAAGGAGGTGAATTCCAAATCACAAGATCTAGAGAGACCGGATTTTTGATTCGTTTCTTTTTTTATTTTATGTTTTATTGTTGAGTTTGAATTTTGATTTGAGTTTGATTTAATATTGATTCAAGGTAATTCTGGATTTGAAATTAAAATTGGAACCTAGGTCCCAATCTCGGGGTTGTAAAGATAAATGGAATTTAGGTACCAACCTCGAAAGGAGAGAGAATTGAAATTTAGGTATCAATCCTCATAAAGAGAGTAGGAATTTAAGTACCGACCTCAAAGGAGAAGATTGGAATTTAGGTACCAGTCTCGAAAGGATGAGAATTGAAATTTAGGTATCAAATCTCAGAAAGAGAGTCGGAATTTAGGTATCGACCTCAAAAGGAGAGAACTGGAATTTCGGTACCAGTCTCGAAAGGTTGAGAATTGAAATTTAGGTATCAATGCTTAGAAAGAGAGTCGGAATTTAGGTACCGACCTCAAAATGAGAGAACTGGAATTTAGCTACCAGTCTCGAAAGGATGAGAATTGAAATTTAGGTATCAATCCTCAGAAAGAGAGTCAGAATTTAGGTACCGACCTCAAAAGGAGAGGACTGGAATTTAGGTACTAGTCTCGAAAGGATGAGAATTGAAATTAAGGTATCAATCCTCAGAAAGAGATTCAGAATTTAGGTACCGAACTCAAAAAGTGAGAAATGGAATCTAATTACTAGTCTCGAAAGGATGAGAATTGAAATTTAGGTATCAATCCTCCAAAAGTGAGTCAGAATTTAGGTACCGACCTCAAAAGGAGAGAACTAGAATTTAGGTACCAGTCTCGAAAGGATGAGAATTGAAATTTAGGTATCAATTCTCAGAAAGAGAGTCGGAATTTATGTACCGACCTCAAAAGAGAAGACTGGAATTTAAGTACCAGTCTCAAAAGGATGAGAATTGAAATTTAGTTATCAATTCTCAGAAAGAGAGTCGGAATTTAGGTACCGGCCTCAAAAGATGAGAACTGGAATTTAGGTACCAGTCTCGAAAGGATGAGATTTGAAAATTAGGTATCAATCCTCAGAAAGAGAGTCAGAATTTAGGTACCGACCTCAAAAGGAGAGGACTGGAATTTAGGTACCAGTCTCGAAAGGATGAGAATTGAAATTTAGGTATCAGTTCTCAGAAAGAGTCGAAATTGAGGTACCAATCTCAATGGAGACGACTTTAATTTAGGTACCAGTCTCGAAAGGATGAGAATTGAAATTTAGCTATCAATCCTCAGAAAGAGAGTAAGAATTTAGGTACCGACCTCAAAATGAGAGAACTAGAATTTAGGTACCAGTCTCGAAAGGATGAGAATTTGAAATTTAGGTATCAATTCTCAGAAAGAGAGTCAGAATTTAGGTACCGACCTCAAAGGAGAGAGCTGGAATTTAGGTATCAGTCTCGAAAGGACGAGAATTGAAATTTAGGAATCAATTCTCAGAAAGAGAGTATCGAAATTTAGGCACCGACCTTAAAGGAGACGACTGAAATTTAAGTACCAGCCTCGAAGGAAATGGGAATCAGAATTTTGTTACTGATCCCGAATGGAGACAGTCAGAATTTAGGTACTGACCTCGGAAATGAGGACTGAAATTTAGGTGCCAGCCTCGAAGGAAATGGGAATCAGAATTTAGGTACTGATCCCAAAAGGAGAGGGTCAGAATTTAGGTACTGACCTTGGAAATGAGGACTAGATTTTAGGTACCAGCCTCAAAGGAAATGGGAATCAGAATTTAGGTACTGATCCCAAAAGGAGAGGGTCATAATTTAGGTACTGACCTCGAAAATGAGCACTGGAATTTAGGTACCAGCCTCGAAGAAAATATGAATCAGAATTTAGGTACTGATCCCAAAAGGAGAGAGTCAGAATTTAGGTACTGACCTCGGAGATGAGGACTGGAAATTAGGTACCAGCCTCAAAAGTTGAATGGGATATGAAGAAGTTTCAAACCCCGCTCAAAGGTTTCTCGAAAGAGAAATCCTTGCGAGGAGTGACCCAGTCCCATGCCATCAGAACCAAATCGGACAAAGTTTGTGGCACCGTGTCAATAGAACTAGTCAATCCTCCGACACACAGAAGAGAGAGAATTGAAGGAAGCAGGTAAACGTACCAAGCTGAAAATACTCAACCTAGTGATAAGTCGAGGAGAGAATTCAAATCTCATATGAGATTCAAATAGATTTTGATTGAAGGAAGAATCGAAAGGTTCGAATCGGAGGATTCAGATCGGAATTCAATTCAAGATTTAGATTCATTTCGCTTGTTTTTTAGTGATTCGATTTCATTTTTATTTATTTAAAGTTTGTTTCAACATTCAGATTCTTAATAAAAAAGAGTTCTTATTCATTTTCTTTTCTTTTCGTTCTTCCTTCGAAGTTCATTTAACTTAATGGCGTTTACTAGTCAATTTGCACAAAAGAGGTGATGGTAAAACACGACATGGTCGTTTCCATTCTAATTTGTTGAAAATACATCATATAGCTTGATCCAAAACATGATGATATTTTCCTTGAAATGTCAGTATCTCATACAATCCACATAAATCCAAAAATGGATTGTGTAAGATTATTGTAAGTTTCTTTCAAAAACATCTATCAAAATCCATATATGAATAGTGAGATACATGGACAATAACATCACCTTCCAAGCCATCCTTGGCAGGAAATGCCATTCGGATGTGCATTGGGGGTGTGCTATTTTCCATGTAGCTCACAGCTCGTAGGGTCGAAGACTCTCTAACTCTGGATCCGGCTGAAAGTGGAAAGGCATTTTGTTGTCGTCCATCTTCTTGAAAGTGATAGAGATTCGCTGAACAGGAACCCCTAGAATGCAGTGTTATGCTACGTCTGCTTCATTTCTTTTTAGCACCAAGACGGAACCTACCGGTAAAGGTATCTCCACCGGCCCTCGAAATTCTCTGGGGCCTGCTATCCGGAGGTCTGACACGAACATGATGTTACATCGGTTGACGAAAGACACTATGTAGAAGGGTCTAACGAAGTCATGATGATCTATGTGTGGCGGTACGTTGTCGCCTTCCTTGTATATGTTGATGATGCAGCAGTTGGGTATGCAATCTGCAAGCAGTACCCTCCATGTCACCATCCTTTTTACCATCCTCTTGATAATCCTTGGCATCGGATCCACCTCACTAAGACGGAGTATCCCTGGTGGATTTCCCTTTCTGTCCTCGGTGAAGTTGTAACAACACCCGCATTGGATCGTAACTCTTCCTTTTCCTTTCATCCATCTTCGAGGTTTTGAGTAGGTCTTCTCTCTCAAAAGACTAGCTCGGCCCATTCTTTGAAGCTCGATGACGCAATCCACAATTTGCCGCTGCTCGTAATCTGAGAACACATCCGTATGCAGCTCAAGGACTTCCAGGATGTTGTTCTTCTTGCCTCGATTTCTTTCAAAATATTCAAAGATTTTCTTTTCGACTTTCGGCAGCCTCTCCAGCTCGTACTCTGGGATTATCTGCAATCGGAGAGGTCTAGTAACGTACTGTGGGATGTATGGCTCAACCTCAGCATGCTCTCCTACAAGTCTCGGCTCCTCTGGGATAGTCTCTGTCAGTACATCCTCCGGGGCTGCTTTCACAACAAGATCTTCAAAGCTGGTATATCTATCTGGCGTTGTAGCGTTGATTCTGTTTCTGCTCTTCTTGGAATCTCTTTCATTTTTTCTGTGGTCCTTAGAGTTTATCTCCTGTTTTCTGGTTCCTGCCGAACCGATTTCTTATAAGTACTGACAGTAGCAACTGTCTCTTCATGCTGGTCCGCCGCTAGCTTGCTCAACATCTTGTGAATGCGGCGATTTTTGTTTCTTTGCTGTGCATGAGTGATGGTAGCTATCCTTACCTCCTAAACCTCTGTGGGTACTGCGCTGACAAACCTACCCTCTGTTGTAGCAACCACGGACTTGACTTTCTTGTCTTCTCCCACTACATAAGCGGCATTTACATTCCTTTTCTTGCTGGTAGACTGCTGACTCGGGCCTCTCAGTCTCATCACTTTCTGGCTGCGGAATTCCTCCCGTTCAATTGGGGTCCAATCAGTTTCCTCGTGCTGTAGCCCGGCTGATGTGAACTCAGAGTCGATCTCAATCACGGCCCCATCCTTCATCTTCTTTTCTTCAAGTGCTAGACTCACGCCATTCTTAAATGTTCAGAACCAACTGCCCGTTCGACATTTCCCTGTGAAAAATAAGGAAAGGATCAGGGGCTGTACTAATAACGAGAACATGAAGAAAAACACTTATTAATGGAAAATTCTTATTCATTTCTTTCAAATTTTAATAAGAGTAGGAAAAGAAAAGGGGAAAGATCAGAAGTGAGCAGATTTGAAAGGAAGGATCAAAATCTTATTATCATGATTTCACATATTTTCTTTTTAACACATTTTTTTAATGGTTTTTTATCATCCATTTTTATATTTTGGGTTCGGACCCAGTTACAAATGATTACTCCACTCTTGGTTCTAGGAATGAGACTTCATTTTTTTTAAGAACATCCTTTGAAACATCAGGTTGCGTAATACTTCTTCAAAAATTGTCCATTGATTGGAAGCATAGATCGTTGTCCACGGAAAGTTACGAGTTGGTAGGAACCTCGAGAGTAGACTGTCTCGACCACGAATGACCCCTCCCAAGTCAGTTCAAGTTTACCTCCTATCTTACGGTGTGCAAGAACAGATCTCTTGAGAACTAGAACCAAGTCACTGACTTTGAACGTCCTCGGGCGGATAAGTTTATTGTCAGCTTGGATCATCTTGGCTTGATAGAGTTCCAGATTCTGCTATGTTGAAAGTCATTTTCCTTCCAAGCTTTTCAGTTCTTCTTGTCGTAGTTTGGCGTTCTCTTCTGTAGTAATCTTATTCGCAACTGCAATTCTGAGTGATGGAAGCTGAACTTCCAACGACAAGATGGCCTCTGACCCGTACAATAGAGCGTAAGGCGTAGACTGAGTAGGAGTTCTGAAAGTCATTCTGTAGGCCCATAAGGCTTTTAACAACTTCTCGTTCCAATTTCTTTTGTTGTCGTTCAAAGTTTTCTTTAGGATTTGGCCGAGAGTTTTATTAAAAGCCTCGGCCAAGCCGTTGGGTAGTAGACTGTCGAATAGCGCCAATCAATCCCGTGCCTTCTGACAAAATTGTTGATCTTCGTACTTCTGAATGTGGACCCGTTATCGGAGATAATTCTGCGCGGTACCCAAAACGGTAGATGACTTGATTTTTGAAGAACTGTAGCACGTGATGTGCTTTCATTTCTCTGAGCGGTACTGCTTCTGCCCAATTGGAAAAGTAGTCTGTAGCTGCAAGAATGAAACGATGTCATCTTGAAGAAGGTGGTTCTATCAGACCCTCGATATCAGTTCCCCAACATTCAAACAGCCACGACACAATTGTCAGATGTAGTACATTTGGAGGTTGATGTAGAACCACTCCATGCATTTGGCAATGGTGATATCTCTTGGCAACTTTCATGGAGTCGGTCATCATCGAGGGCTAGTAGTACCCTAGTCTTTTAATCTTCATTTTCATCTTCGGACCCAACTGATGAGCGCCACAAACTTCTGAATGTACTGCTTTAACAATTTCACGAGCCTCGGACCCGCTCAGGCACCTTAGGCACATCTGATCGAAAGACCTTCTGTACAAGGTATTATTTATTAATGAGTATGACAGAGTTCTTTTCTTAATCTGATGGGTAACTGACTTATCGTCTGGTAGGTTTCCTGTTTGCAGGTAGTCTATCAATGGCTGCCGCCAATCTTCTACATTTTATGTTACTGCTGCAACTGATTCTTCTGTTTTTCCTTCTGATTCGTGTATTGTATCCATGTCGAGCTGTGATAAGACTTGTCGTCCTTGAACTGACATTTCAACTGATTCATCATGTAAGCAGGCAAATTCTTTTGCAAGGCAGGCTAGCACTTTTGCGAGAGCATTTTCTCTTCTGGGAATCTTGTAGATCGTTACATTCAGAATCTGCTTTAACAACTTCATTTCATACTGAAAGTATTGCTCGAGTCTTGGTTTCAGAATTTTGTGCTATCCGGTGACCTGTTGAATGATCAACTGAGAATCTCTGTAGATGTTAATATCTGTTATTCCCATCTGAATGGTTAACTCCAATCCGGTTATAAGGGCTTCATACTCTACTTCATTATCGTGTACGGTTCTGTTAAATGGAAGGAATACCTTAACATCCCCCGCTCTAGTGTTATAAAGATTAGTCTGATTCTTGCCTTACCATGCACTATCATTTACAATTCTTTGTCTTTATGTGCTGAGGACGCTCCATCGAAGTACAGTTCCCAACGTCGATCATCGGGGTCTTCTAAGCTCATTATCTGCTCATTTGGCAAGTCGTCCTTGAGAGGCAATTCTGCCGGTAAAGGGTGTGATGCGAGGAAGTCTGCTAGGACTTGTCCCTTTACGGCACGAAGAGGAATGAAAGTTATATCGAATTGCAATAGTATCATTGACCACCTGGCGAGTATGCCAAAAAGCGTCAGTCGGGTCATCAAGTATTGAAACGGATTAAACTTCGAGATAAGGTTGACCTTATGAGAAAGCATGTAATGCCTGAGCTTTTGAGCGGTGAAGATCAGGGCCAAACAATGCTTCTCAATCGAAGGATATTTTACCTCCGTCGGAATCAGACGATGGCTCGGGTAGTAGAGAGCATTATCTTTTCCCTCTTCATTAACCTGGGCTTGCAGAGCTCCAATTGAGTCGTCTAAAGCCACAGTATAAAGTATCAACGGTCGACCAGAGACTGGGCCTGCTAAGACAAGAGGTGTCATTAAATACTACTTAATGTCCTCGAAGGCCATCTGACATTTCTCTCCCCAAATAAATTTGGCGTCCTTTTTAATTAATGTCGAG
Source organism: Papilionanthe hookeriana x Papilionanthe teres (assembly GCA_022702705.1). Lineage (NCBI taxonomy): Eukaryota > Viridiplantae > Streptophyta > Magnoliopsida > Asparagales > Orchidaceae > Papilionanthe > Papilionanthe hookeriana x Papilionanthe teres. The sequence continues at coordinate 82,875,980 of CM040431.1, forward strand.
AAGGGCTGACACCTACCTGACAAATTCGAAATAAAGCATCGAAGATATGCCAACTTCCCTTAAAAGGATCGTTGTTGTTTCAAGGTTTTGGGGGGCGGCATTTCTAAGATAGCTTTAATATACTCTGGATCGATTTCAATTCCGTGATGACGGGCAAAAAATCCTAAGAATTTTCCAGAGGTTACACCGAAGGCGCATTTCAAAGGATTCATCTTAAGGTTAAACTGTCTTAATCGCTCGAAAATAATTCTCAAATCATACATGTGATCTTCCTTCAGTTTTCTCTTGATAACCACATCATCCACATAGCACTCAACTTGGTTATGAATGAGATCATCAAATATCCTCGTCATTGTTCTTTGGTAAGTTGCTTCTGCGTTCTTCAATCCAAAGGGCATCACTGTGTAGCAGTACACTCTGATTGGCGTTCTGAAGGCTGTAAGCTTCTCGTCTTCTGCTGCCATCTTTATCTGGTTGTGTCCTGATGATCCATCCATGAAAGAAAAGATTTCATGTGTCGAAGTGATGTCGATCATCAATTCTAGAATTGGTAGCGGAAATTCATCCTTTGGGCACACTTTGTTCAAATCTCTGAAATCCACGTAGATTCTGATCTAACCATTCTTCTTCCTGACAGGTACTACTTTGGCTAACCAAGTTGGATATTGTTCTTTACGGACAAATTTAGCGTCTATTAGATTCTTAACTTCAGCTATTACTTGTTGTTTGATCTCTAGACACGTTCTTCTTGGAGCTGTCTGACTGGAACGGCAGTGTGATCCACCCTAGTCTGTGAACTGCAACTTCTGGAGCTAATCCCAGCATTTCATCGTAACTCCAAGCAAAACAATCCTTGAATTCCATTAATAGCTTGATCATTTCTCCGGAGTCTTCTTTATTGAGTAAGGAGCTAACAAAGGTCGGCCTAGGCTCTTCGCTAATACCTAAATTAACTTTCATTAACTCGTCTATTGTAGATTTTATTCTTCTTCAAATTCTGGCAGAGCGTATCCGATTTGTAGATCTTCAAGATTCTCTGAAGCTTCCAAGCAGTCTTCGTTATATTCACAAGTAACAACTGAGAAAAATTTTGTATCATCGGCTGGTGCTACTGTACAGAATCCGAGACCTTGCTTTGAATTCAGCGGTCGACTGGTGTTATTCCATAATTTTTCAAAGCATTGTGATTGAACTTTCGTCCATTGTTTAGGTAAGATAGCACACTGTATTAAATTCTGAACACATGGAGAATACTACTCAAAAGGAAATTCCATTAATTCAGATGAAGCAACATCTTCAAATTTTACATCATTTTCAATTTTGGAAGAAGAAGTACCATAATAGAACTTGATTGGCTTAGCACCGCCACCATGCACTTCCTTGACCACCATACCCTCGACCTTACTAGGGTGGATCGGGGTTAGGGTCATAGTATGCACATAGTGGTTAATTTTCTCGTACATTTATTTATATTCTTCATTCTTTTCGTCTTCTAAAGAGATCTTGAACTGGGGTTTCTTTTGATTTATCTTCATTGCTTCTTTCTTGACTTCTTCTTCTTCTTTGGAATTTTATTCCCCATCAACTTTAATAACCAGATTCTTTTGTTCAACTGTTCTACAGTTTCTACCACGACCTCGCCCCCGGCCTCGACCTCGAGTGCGAGTTCTGGAGAAACCTTCACCATCTCACCGTAAGGTAGTGGTGAGTAATTTTTGAACTAGAATTTCAGGTTCTTCGTTGCCTTGAGTTTCTTTTGCTTCATTTGGTATGACATTTCTGGAAAAGATTATTTTCTTTGGAGGCGCGTAGTAGGCAACATCTTTGTAGATTCCAATCTCGTGTACAGAGAACGGTTGCAAGTCACCTTTGACACACTGTTCTTGTCCTCCTTCATAATATCTTATGCACTCGTGTAGAGATGATGGTACCATCCAGTTTTCATTGATCCATGACTGACCTAGTAAAGTGTTGTACGATGTCTCGAAATCAATAATATGGAATTTTGCAGTTGTCTTTGCCAAATCACCGATCATCATTGAAAGTGTTATAGATCCAAAAGCTCTTTCTCCTTTTTAATTGAAACCTCTTAGTAACGTTTTATCCGCTTCGAGGTCGTGGGCATCAATTTCCAAATATGCTAACGTCTAAAGGTTCATCAGGTTGATTGATGCTCCCGGATCAACTAACACCCCGGAGAGCGTAAACTTTCCAATAGTGACTGAGATGTATAATGGTTGGTTGTGATCAGCTGTTCCAAGTAGTAGATCATTTTTCATGATGGTAACACTACACTGTTCCTTCAACGAGCAAACCTCGTCTAAGGAATTACCGGCCATTTGAGATAGCAGATTTCTGGATCAAGTAAGGCCTTGATCAGAGCTTTCCTCATCTCCTTTGACAGGATCAGAGTGTCGTAGATGCTCAGTTTAGCTGGTAGCTTCCTAAGATGGGCTAGCACATTATAATCTACTTTGTTACCAGGTTCTTCAATCTCTTCCCGAATGGGCAATTCTTCTACTAGGGTTGGCTCTTTCTACGCAACCACCTGCTTTCCTTTATTCTTCGGTCTGATTCTCGGGTGTAAAACCTTTCCTCTTCATAGATTAACTTCTGTTATCTCTTCTGAATTTGGTACTGGATCTGTCGATTTCTCCTTTTGATTCGGAACGACTAGCTCTTTTGGAGTTGCTTCAAAATTTTACAGCTCTAATTCTATCGTGATCGGAGCTCTTCGAAATTCACAAACAGACTCGTCACTTCTTGAGCTCTCGTAGCCATTCTTGTGATTTTCTTCTCCTTCATCACAGTCGTTGAGGTTTTGTATGATTTGAGAATTGTTATCCGTACTGAAATCAAGATCCGAATTAGGTTGGTTATCGTTAGTTACGTAATCGTTAGAAACAGTCAAAACATAGCCAACACCAAAACTCTTATCATTATAGCATCCCACCGGGGCGAGCAAATAATCATACAGAGTCAGAAGCCTGAGGGATTTCTCCCCCGAATCAGAAACAACCATCCTAGGAAAAGCAGGCCCTAGTCTACCCTTTGGATCCTCGGTCTTTTCTTCTTCCACGATCTTCTCCTCCTTCTGGGGCGGTTCTTTGATAGGAAGCGATAGTGCCGGCTTGGCAGGTTTCAAACTTTGAGTTCAAGCACGCACCGAAGCGGTCTGGATGTTATCCAAAATTTTTTTCATAGACTTTGTCCAGACAGTACTCCATCCATCATCGGTCGTGTATGGGTCTATCGGATCAATAGGATTCGTTGAAATAACATTGACAGAGCCTCCTTTTTGGAACTCGATCACGTATTCCTTCAGGATCGTTATGTTCCCTTTCCGGAGGTTATCCTCTAGCCAATTCTTAAAGGTGAAGTAGTCTTCAATCTTGTGTCCCAGCATCCTATGGTAGGGACAGTAGTTTAGATGATCCTTCTTGTCGACTTCCTTTGGCCTTTTGGGCTCTGGTAGCTGAAAGTCGGGCGTCTTCATCAAACTACGAAACATCTTGGCCACTGCTTCAGTTTTAAAGGGGTATTCCTTATTCAAGAGCTCCTTCATGCTGTGTAATGGGTGAGACGACGGTTGATCATGCTGCTGTGATTGATAGCTTAGTCTAGGTTGCTGATAGCTTTGTTGAGGTTGCTGATAAGTCCGTTGCGGTGGTTGATACTTGGTTGTGGTCGCTCTGGATGTATCTGCACTGGCTGTTTACCTTTATCCACTGTCGTGACAATTTTGGATTTCTTCTCAAATGCTTTCACGAGCTTTTGCTTATCAGTCTTGTCGATAAAACTTAGTTATTTTGCCTCCTCCTGCAAGTTCCCGCCCTTGCTAAGCAACTTCTCGAAAGTCTTAATTGTGAATCCTTTAAGGAAAAGTGCTATCGGGCCATGAATACTCTTAAGCAGGATACCGACCGCATTTGTTCTTGAAGCTATGGTTTACACTTCATACTTAAGTTCCTCCATCAAAGTATGTAATTCACCAAAGTTTCGTTCGATTTTTGTTGCTCCACCACTAGATCACCGATTGTGATGTGGTGCCGAGCTCTAGCAAACTACTTAACGAAAAGGCTCTCGAATTCTGAAAAGATCTTCACCAAACTGTTCGGCAACTCTGCATACCAATAAAAAGCAATCCCTGACAAGCTGCTGACGAACTGACGAAAGAGTAAAGTGTCGCTCCCACTGGCATTGCAGTAACTAGCACAAAAATGTGAGACATGCAACCAGGGATTTCCTGTACCGTCGAAAGTCTTAAACAGAGGTCGTACGAAGCCCTTCGGTTATTGAACAACATCAAATTCTTCATGGTAAGGTCTACCCGTCTGAATAGATGCTCCACTCTTAAACAGGGCTTAGGATTCTTGCACCTGCTATTCCACCATGTTCTTAATACCTTTTCGGGTAGCATACTCTGAGCTGAATCTTTTTTTGGTTGTTCATCTCTATTGACGGACGTAATTTCTTTTCCTCCATCAGCAATATGGATGATCTCTGGAGATGTTTCCTTCTGAGGTTGAGGCTGACTCTGGAGTGTGGCTAAGGCAGCCACCATCTCCACCATCTTCTTCTCCATTCAATAGATCATATCATCCTTTTCCTGCAGACGTAGTTTTAGTGCTTCCGGATTGTCTCCCTCTGAAGCTGACGGAGCTCCCTTTAGAGCTGATGACGATCGGGTCTCAACCATGTTGATCTCGCCAAACTCTTCATCCATGAACTCTGACGAATCCACTTCATTCCTCAGTCCTTCTCTTCTTTCTCTTGCCAATCATTGGATGTCAGTTCTTAGCTTTCCGATAGCATCCTCCAGCGATCTCTTCCAAACGGTCTCGCGGTTGTTAGGCGACGACTGTTGAACCTCATCCTCAGGAGTTTCTTTCAATGAAGCAGCACTCTCCTCAGATTTGGGTTCTCTGATGAGACTTCTCTTCACAGAGTGTTCTATCAGTATTAGTTTAGAAATAATAGGTTGCCACACCATCCTTCTTGCAGTAGGAGGCCTAGGACTGGATGGTCCATTGACTGTACGTCGGTAGGTAGTGTTCTCCCTAATATGGTGAACTGATACAATAACAGGCGAACTTCTCTCGCTAGCTCACACTTTCTTCTTTGGCCTTTCTATGGCAGTGACGGGGTCTACTCGTGGTCTGAGGTGGGATCTAACTTGTACTCATCCCATACTCAAACAAGGGGCATCCCTCCCTTCTTGCTAACTTCTCCACTACGGCTCACAGTCGGGTAAGCGGCATAGTTTTGATCCAGTTCTTCTTACGATCATTGTAGTATGCAGGCAAAGGTAACGCAGCGGCAATCGTTTAAGCATCTTCCTCATTGGATGTAGCAGAGAGAGGGTGGAACCTACTCCCTCCCAACAACAGAGAGATCTCAGGAAGTTCTTCTTCCTTCTCAAAAATCTCTTCAAAAAATGGAGCTTCAGCAGCCCTGGTCTTCCTGATCTTGGCGATCTTTCGGTTCTTATTCCTTCTTTGCGTCCGGGTTAAGGGTGCAAATCTCGAACTGGACCCTATCTCAAAGACAGATGGTATTGCAACAAAATCTGAACCCTCTACGGTAATAGGCTCATCACTGAATTGGACTTCCTTCCTTTTCAGTTTGGCGGGAATCGGGTTAGGTGCTGTGATGACCAGACCGGTGGGGGTAGAGATGACGGTCCTTGGGGTAGCAGCTAACCTCTAATGTAGAGCTGTATTTCTTTCGACTGGGACCCTTTGCAGGGAGGAAACTCTTGAGCCAACTTCAGGTTGAACTCAATTATGGGTTCCTCAGTTTCCAGTACTTTGGCCATCAGTGCAAAGAGACTAACATCGGCGAACTTAATGTTTGTATTGTCAAATCCTTTTCCAAAGCGAATGACCGCATCGTCAAACAGCTCGTCCTGGTAGACAGCTAATTCTATCCCGTTGGTGAAGGAGAAAATCAACTTCAGTGCAGACATCCTCTGTAGGGTAAATTCTAAGCGTCAGTTCCAAACTATGCTTCCTTTCGTCACAAAACTTTCTAGGACGGAAAAGAATTTCTCCGAAAGAAGAGTCCGAACACATTTCCATTTATCTTTTCTTAGTTTTCTTTATAAAATACTTTAGATTCTCATTTTATTCGTGTATTTGCGATTTTAAAAAGGTTTATTTATTAAAAGGTTTATTTATTAGAAGGTTTGCTCGTTAGGAATGAAACAATTAAAAGGGGAAAGATTAATGGAAAGGTAAGGGATCCTATCCAGGAACTGGAAAGGAAGAGAGAGTCTCACAAGACTTCTCAACCCGAGGAACCGCTCCTAAGCTAACTCTTATTGGGGGTCCACCTCACCTCTAAGAGGTAAAAGGGATTCTGGAAGCTCTCTGTTTTGGAGTGTCTAAACAGTGGCACTAAAATCCAAGAGAGTTGACTATAACCGTTCGAGATAGAAATGAATGTGGTATGCCAACGGAAAGAATGATAGTTTGATCCACTAGGGACATGGATTCACTATCGATTTATTAAAGCAAAACCATCTGATCAAAATGGAGAGAGGAACTAGTCCCCAGCGGAGTCGCCAGAAACAAGTTGGCGTATTTTTTATTTTAAATTTAATTTACATATATATATATATATATATATATATATATATATATATTTAATTTGAAAGGTTGTATTTGATTTTTGAAAATAATTTTAAGTTTGAAAATTTTATGATATGAGATCAAACCGATCTCACATCCCAAAAAGTTTTTATAAACGAGCACCACATCACAAACCGTGTATCTATCCCGAGGAATAGACACACTGATTAATGATGGGGCTCAATTAAATAAACAAGAAGAATTGTGACATCCGTTTGGTCTGCGAACCAATTTTATATGCCGACAAGTTCCCCTGCTTAATATAAAGGAATTAAGCAGGGTTTATATTACCTGGGTTCTTAAAGTTCCCTATAAAGGCAAGCACCTATAGTTAATTACATCCTAAATGACGGGAATCATTTAAGAAAACTCTCGATAATGATCAGTGGTTTTGCTCTCAAAAATTTCAAAGTTTAAGGTCTCAAAGGATTGAATTTTGGAATTTCAAAAAAGGGATTAGCTCAAATTTGGAACAGTCTATTTCAGGAGTCCAAAGGAAGAGAAGTAGGGGATGTCACACATCTGAAGTGAACTTCGGTGACTTCTCGACTATCCTATTCTTTAGCTTCAATTTAGGAGAATTATTTAATTTTTCAATCCTGCCAATTTTAATTAATTAGGACTTATACTTGTATGACATAATCACATAAATAGCCTCAAAGATGTGAGGGTTTATGTCACACCAAACGACTACCCGGAGTCCTAAGACCGATTAGGGCTTAATTTGCATAACATGATTATACAAATGTCTAACAAAATGTTGAGGATTTATGTTGCACTAGGCAAACTACCTCGAAATCCCATGGCTTTGTTATTTAATTCTAGGAAAGGTTTTGCTGAAGTAGACACAAGTTTTGCTGGTGAAGATGGCCGTGCTGCCCACTATGCTCCAAGCTCCTTATTGTTGCAGATGTTTAGTTTTAGAAAGTGGCAATCAGGAGATGAGAGAAGTTTTCTGGTTTAGAAAAGTTGAAAATTGAGATGGCTTAGTACTTTAATTAAAACAAATCTTAAAGTTGATTAATCAGAACTAATTAAGAATCCACGATTCTGTCATCCAGACACCGCTATTTTCATCGGATTCACTTAGTCCAAATGAATTTGCTAAACTCAACTGACTGAGTTCCACACTTTCATTTAGACCGTGGGAAGTCTCGTTAGCAACATGTGGGTTACATCATTCGAGGGATTCCCGATCATCCAATGAGACGTTTTAATTTTAGTTATAATTGCAATTTATTTCTGTTGGTGATTAAATTTTGAGTTGTTTAAGCATGCTGGGTTCGATCATTTTTTATGCATTTATAAGTACGGGAAAGTAAGACATTTAATAAATTGCGGAATGTAAATTGCAATAAACTTAAATGCGTACCTGGTGGCCATTCCCATGATTTTTACCTCCACTTAAAACACATGTCAAGGCATTTATATAATTACAAGAAAACACCTAGGTAAAGCTAAGGGAAGGTTCTGGTTGTCTACCAAAATCTTAATCCTATTGCTAGTCAATTCCTATGACGTCTAGGTTTTGGTGTTTTATTAAGGATGATTTTCTTCACCAAAGAACAATGAAGTCTCATTGTTCTTTTAAAACATCCCCTCAAGTTAGAGAAGTGCTCAGAATTAATTTCTGAACATCTTCTTTAACATTTTAGGGATTACTTTAAGTTCAGTTAGTTTCATTGTGGTGATGAATCACTCATCCAGGTTACACTTGCTCAGTGAACTAGGATCTTTGATTATTCTGTGAGTGAAGTGACATTTCATTTAATGCTCCATTGAAGAATTATAATAATGAAAGTCTTTTGGGGCAAACTAGGTAATTAGATGATTCTAACCACCCTTAATTGAAGTTTGAGTTTGATGGTTCAAAATGATTTAGTTATGATTAATCTTCTTTTTTCCTTTAGATTATATTTTAAGTTTCGAATAGTGTTCAAGTTATTCAATTCAATTAAGTTTTATTAGTTTAAGTGAATTTAACTTTTCAGATTGATTTTTAAATGTTTTAAATTCATTCTTAATTTAAGTTTCGGGAAATTTCAAATTAATTTCCTTTAGTGTCTTCTTTCATTTTTTATTTTTATTTAATTTAATTTAATCATAAGAGTTTTAAAAAATTAATGCTCTTTTAAAATATTAATTTCAATCATTATCTTAAAGTTCCATTAATTGATATTTAAACAAAGTTTAATTAAATTAAAGATTAAAGAATTTAATTTAGAGAATTAGAATTTTTTTATTACATTTCTTCTTAATCTTCAATCATCCAAGCATTGATTAATCTTTCAAATTTTATGTAATTTAATTAATGTTTCTTTCTTTTAATGATTAAGGTGATTTAATGGGTTCCTACCACTTAAAGTCTCTATATTTCAATCATCCAAAATAAAGGTTACGATCAAAGATTTACCCTACCTTTGATTAAACCTAAAGATTAATTAAGGTTAAAATCCTTTAATTATTTTAATGCCCTCTTAAGCATATTCATATCATAATTCATCAAATCAAGCTCAAATGAACTTGAGAATTTTATGTCACCTTACTCACATGTCAATTAAGACATTAGAGGAGGAAATGTGATTTTTTAAAATTTTAATTTAATTTATATAGGAATTTTAATGAAAAAATGGATTTTTCAATGAAAATTCAACAACATGACCAAGGTAAAGTTTCTGTCCTTGGGAAAATTATGCGAGGTTCCTATTGAACAGAGGACCACTTGGACCAATTTTGGTGATTTTTTGAATTTTAATTTATTTATTATAATTATTTCAAGTTTTAGGGCATTAATTGATTATGAAATAAAATTAAAGTTGAAAAATGGATTTTATATTTTTCTTAAATCCCCCTGATCCCAAGGGACTCAGGGAAATAAATTTTATATTTTTCTGATTTCTCATTAAATTTTTAGAATTTTTTTGGTGAAAAGGTTGGAAAATTGATTTTTTTAATATTAAAAATGTCTTAAGTCCTTAAAATTCAAAATCTTTACTTAGAGACTTGGAAAAATTTTTTGATTGTTTCTTAAGCGATTAGCGGATCAAGTATGACATTTTTATGAATTTTAATATTTTTATGATTTTTATAATTTTTTAATTATTAAAAAATATTAAAAATAGGGTTAAAAATGAAATTTCTTAGAAAAATCCAATTTTAATTTTCATAGACTCCTCTGACACCAGAGAGTCCACAAAAATTAATTTTATGAATTTTTGAAATATATTTTAAGTTTTATGAAATTTTAAAGTTTAAAAAATGGTCATGTTGTTTAAATAATTCATTTAGTGGGTTAACATATTTTTAATTGACTTGAAAATTTTTATGGTGTTTCCTTCGACCCTAAAGATCAGTGGAGAAAAGATCTCAAGTTATTTTATTTTTTTTAATTGCCTTAATTAATTCAAAGTTGATTTTAGGTTAACTCAACCATTAGGATTATTTACAATGTTTTTAGCCATAAAATAATTATCCCAAGTCCCTCTAGTCATAGGGAACCTATCGTAATTTTCCTAGAATTTTCCAAACAGTATGCTAAATTATTGGAATTAAAATACCAAAACAGGCATAAAAATTTGTAAAATAGATAACTTGCCATAAAGGTGGTCTCTGGCCTTGGAATATTCTGGAATTGTTCCCAAGAACGTAGGCTACAAAATCCCTATGGTCTCATGTCATGGTGAGTTGTGTGTGTGAGTGGAGAATCAAAATATTCAAATCAGTGTTTAATTAATTAAAAAGTAATTACTTAACAAAATAGATTAATTCCTTTTCCACATAATTCTCCTCTATTCACTGAGTAAGAGGGCATTTTTCTTTTAATTTTTTTATTTTTCTACACAAAGATATGAATTTTCAAAGGCTCGGGGATTTAAATAATTCAGAAAATCCAGAATTTCCTACTTAACCACGTCGGCGCCAACTCAACCTACAGCGGGTCGAAGCTCCACGCGTCTCTTCTTAATTCAGTGCCGCCATTTGACTCGGTAGCCACGCTACCCGCGGTTCATGTTCCGTTACACGCGCGATCTGATGGCATCCGTTCATCATCCCATGTGGTGTGAGCCAATAACTGTCCACCTTCTAGACCTAATATCTCACTCGAACTCACCCAATTCGAGTGCAGTTTCTTCCTACATGATTGTCTAGCCTAGAGGATTCTATCCATATGGCTAACATGCATCGAAATTAAGCAGAAAAAATGAGGAATCCCTGAAAGCTCGGGAAGAAGAAGAGTTCAATACCTTTTCTCTGAGAAGTGAAGCTTCGATGAGAGATGCTCGGTACATTCGTTAGAGTCCCAAGAGGCTATGGATTTAAACTCTTGCTCTGGTGAAATGCCTAGGTACAACTTCATCCAAGCCTGATTTCAAACCTTGGCCGATAGAAGAACTGGCTGGTCTGGTGAGGGGACTTTCACTGGGAAACTTCTTCTCAACCTCTGGTGAAGGTGTAGGTGAGTTTAATTTTGTTTCTGTGGAGATTTGGTTAGCGTCGAGTTTCATGGTCTGAGACTGAGCTCTGAAATTGAGTTCAACCAGTGGAGATTGAGGCAGGAAAGCAGTGGGGTTCTTCTTCTCTAGACTGGGAGAAGCTCTGGGGATGATTTGGGGGGGGGTTCTTTTGAGAAAAAATTCAACAACTCTCTCATGGCCGAGAGGTGGAGTTTAAATGGCCAGGGCCATTGGGCTGAGCCAGGGCTCAATTGGTGGATGAATTAAGTTGCTTAGGTGAAGAGCAGAGAGGCTCCAAGGATTGATTTGGCTGAGGTGGCCAATTGAGAAAGTTTGGGTGAGTTTAGGTAGGTGGTGGCTCTCAGTTTTGATCCCCTCCGGCGACTAGGCCGGCCGACAAGGACAGGGGAGCTGGCCCCAGGTCAGGTGAGTCAGATGGCAGGGTTTAATGGTGATTAGCTGGGTATGGGAGGATTTGGGGTGAGGCAAAATGAGATTTAACAATTTAATGGAAGAAATCCTTTAAATGGGAGACCCTTGGTCCATGGCTCACTTAGCTTGGGCTAGGTGGATCTTGGGTGGGTCCTAGGGTCCACTCAGTGGCTGTGGGAAGATTAGTTTAGCCACCTTGGGTTCAATTTGGCTAAGTTAGGTCATGGGTTCAATTTGGCTCATTTGGGTTTAGGTTGGGCTAACTTGGGTTTGGGTTTAAATTAGGTCCAAGTTTCTTGAGCAACATTGTGTAAATGATTGTTATGAAGAACTTTCATGAAGACATGGAAAGGTTTTGAGTTCAATTGAAAGGTCAATTTGATGGATTTTGGGATTTTGGTTAGTTTGGGCAAGGATGGATTAAGTTCGACCCAAGTTGGGTTAAGGTGGGCTTTAGACCCAAATGAAAATTTCAAATGGTCTAGATGGATGTATTGAAGAGTTCCCAACATCAATTGGGAGGAAATTTTAGGGTTAGGTTAATCAATTTAGTAGATTTAGGGCATGTGTCCCATTTACGGTAAAATAGGACATATTGAATTTCAAATGGATTTAGGTTAGGCTTAGGCTCAATTTGGGGATTGAAAGTATCATGGGTTTCATGGGAATGTCATGGAAGGTTTAGGATTGAAATTTGGAAGGGAAAAGGTTGGTGTTGGGTTAATTGGGGGTCTTGGATTAATTAGGCAAATTTGGGGGTTTTGGATTTCAAATGGAATTGAACTCAAATGTGAATCAATTTGGACTTGGATTTGGTTTATATTGATAGTGAGGATGTTGAATCAAAGTTTAGTATTGAAATTGGGCAAAATTGAAGTCAGATGGGTTGGTTTGGTTTGACATGGGGTCCATTTAGGTTAAAAATGGGCCAAATTGGGGATTTTGATAAAATTGGGTTAAATTGGCAAAATTGGCCTATGGTGTTGTTGAATAAAATGAAATTGGGATTATTTGAGATTTTTTGGAATTTTTTGACAATTTTTGGAATTTTTGGATTTTTAGGCCAAAGAGGGTATTTAGGGTATTGAGAGGTTATTTGGAGGGTATTGAGGTATTTTAGTGGATTTAAGAGGTGGGAAATGTTTCAAAATGATTTTTAGGATTTTTGGGAATTTTAGGTTATTTTTGGGAATTTTTGGAGGGTTTTGTGGTTGTAGGTGTATTTTAGGTAATTTTGGGTAGGCTTGAGGACCCAATGTCAAATCCAAGAATTTTGGCAAAAATTGGAATTTGGTTATGGTAGAGGGAGTGAAGAAGTTTAAAGTGAGCCATGGACCAAGAAATGTCGATTTTTAACATCTCATATGTTGTTCCTAACCCTCTTAGCCAAGAGCTAGGGGTGTGGACTTAGCCATATGAGTGCTCTAATGAACCAGTGGTCAAGCTTTAGGATGTGTGTGAGAGTGCAGTGTGTGTGCCAGCCAGCCCTCACCAAGACCAGGCCAGCTAGGGTAGTCTTAAGGCTTGGACATCCTATAGGAACTCATCTTTGTTTTCCCACACATTGGTCCCAACCTTCCAAGTGATTTGCAGGTTAATGACCATCTATGTAGGATTCCAAAGAGAATCAAGATTTGGTTTGAATTTCTAAAAGGTAGGTTCCATCTCTAGTCTTCTAGGATAGTCATGGAGAATTCCTATGGCTAGATCCTAAGCACTAAAAGGAAAGAAAAGACCTCACCAAAAATGAGGTCAACATTAGGCAGGGAAGATACTAGCTCTCACTCTAGAGTTCCTTCGATTCCCTCCAACTAGGGGCTAACTTCTCATAAAAAAAATTAAATTATCAAACCAAATTAGGGGGCTTTAGCCTATCACTCTAAAGGCCTCTAATTTTACTCCCCTTTAGAAACATATCTCCTAATATATTTGTATTCAATTATATGGACTACAATTCTCACCCATATAATTGCATATGATTTTTACCAATTATTGTTTGAGATAATACTGCATTGGATCTTACATAATCTCACAACAAATTTTAACATCTTAACTGGCCAAATTAAGAAGTAAATTAAGTTCATGGAATTAAATCTTCACAACTTATTCCAACTTTAAACACTTATACATTCCACAACAATCCTACATAATTTAATTACTTAGTTATTTAAAAAAGAAAAAGATAAAGAACTACTCAGATCTCATGGAGAAAACACAAGCACACATTGATTTGAAAATAGAAATTATAATGAAAACAAAATAAGAAAAACTAAATATAAAAACAGAAGTAAACACTTATCTGAAAATCCTCTCCACAAGACTCCGGATGTTCCTTTTAAACTTTACTTTCCAGAGGACAACACTACAGAGATTAGTGCCCAACTCTGTTGACTCCAACTCTAATTTTAGACTTCAATAAGAACTAGATAAATAAATGAAAGAAAATTGGTGGAAAGAAGGTTTCACACCAACCGTTTCTCCTTTTAAAACTAAACTAACTAACTCTAAAAGATTTTTAAAAACTATAAACAATAAAACACTGAATGTAAAACTAGAAAAGATTCTTTAAAACTAGAAGAGGACTCCTTCTTCCAAGACTCTCTGACTCTCTCAACTTACATGACATAATTTTAATAATAATCCAAAAGGTGCCTTGGTTTCTCTTAAAATTATGTCCAGATTCAACGTTTCCACCAAAAGATGCATCTCATCATTCAAATTTGCCACCCATGGGAAGTTAAGGAAGTCACCACCAAAAGTTGCTTCAAGCACCCCTTGAAACTGGCGCCAAAAATGAAGAAAATTCAATTTTTAACTATGGCGCCTAAGCACCGATTAAGCGGCGCTTAGTCGCCAAATTCCAATTTTTTTATTTTTTCATTTCTTTACTCCAAATTTGATCCAATTTTGCTGCATTCATCATAATCACTCATTTTTCATCATAAATGCAAGAAAAACATAAAATATCTTCCTTTAAAGTGAAATATCATCAAAAATAGGTTTAAAAATGTGCATAAAAATACTATATATTTTAGATGTATCATCTACTAACAAAAATAATTTCACAAACAAAACAAACTTGGCATTTATATAGAAAATCCAACACTTACAAACAAAACATTCAATCAAAAAATTCGTACAAGTAAAATAAACCACACAACATCTATTTCAAAGTTGAAATCACATCTCAACATACTAACACTAAAAACAAATTATCAAACATAAATGTAAAGCAGTAAAGGTCTAAAATCCTTAAATTCAGCAATTTTAACACAATCACACATAAATTCAAACACTAAAGAGTCCAAATTTCAAAGTTACTACTCCTCTACATCATCCAAGCTATCATCTCCTCTAATATCTCCAATAGATTGGTGGTGCAAATACAAATTATAGAAAGGGTGATGTACCAAAAATATGCTTTATTTTTCATATCTATTTTGTACTCATTTTTAGTGATATTGCTCTTTAATGGAAGGTATTTTTCATGTTTTGCTATATGTATAGTGATTTTAGGCAGAAGGAGCAAAAAGAAGCAAAAAGAAACGAATTTGGAGAGAAAAAAAGGCAAAAACTAGATTTTTGAAAGTCTGGCACCGACGGTGCATTTTTTTAGAGAGCCCAAAATTAATTGTCTAGATAGGGCACCGACGACACCCTATTGCCCGCCGACGGCGCCCAATGTCGGTTCAAGCCAGATTCGATGCATTTGGACACCTCTTGAAGGGATTCTTGAGGAAACTCTTTGGAAATTAGTTCCTAGATGAATTTAATCTGTTTGAGGGGTAGAATAAAGAGAGTGGAGTTAGTTTAGAGTCCGTGTGGAGTCAAGGGAGAGTGTTTAGAGTCTAGGGTATGGTTTTTTGAAATGGTTGGATGTTGGAATTATATATCCAATTTCAGATAGTGCATGGGTGAGTTCCATCCATTGTATTTGTAAGAAAGGAGGAGTGACTGTTAAGAATAATGAAAGAATTAAATTAATAAGCACAAGACAAGTCACTGGTTTGCAAATTTTTTTTGATTATATAAAATTAAATGCCGCCACTAGGAAAGATCTCTTTCACTTGCCTTTTTAGACCAAATGTTGGATAGGTTTGCTGGGCATAAATATTTTTTCTTTTTAGATGGATATACTGGCTATCATCAAATACTAATTGCTCCCGAGGATCAAGAAAAAACTGCCTTTACTAGTCTTTATGGAACATTTTCTTTTCGATAAATGCCCTTTAGATTTTGTAATGCATCTGCAACATTTCAAAGATGTATGATATTTGTCTTCAGTAAACTGATTGATATTGGAATAGATGTTTTTATGGATGATTTTTTCATACTTGAAACTTCATTTGATATTTTCTTAAATAATTTGGAAAAAGTTTGGAGTTATGTGAAAGAACAAATTTAGTTCTAAACTAGGAGAAATGTCAATTAATGATGAGGAGGAATTGTGCTTGAGCATAAAATTTTTGAATATGGCATAGAAGTAGACCCTACAAAGGTTCTGACTATTGTGAAACTACTACCTCCAACTACTGTGTGAGAGGTTAGAAGGTTTTTAGGACATACTGGGATTTATAGGTATTTTATTAAAGATTGTTCATAAATTACTAAGCCTCTATGACAACTTTTAGAGAAAGATTAGAAATTTGACTTTAATGAAGATTGTTTATATGCTTTTGAACTTTTGAAAGAAAAAGTAATCACCGTCACTATAATGATTTCACCTGATTAGGAGAAACCATTTGAATTTAAGTGTGATGCCAATGATCATGCAATTGGAGCTGTTTTAAAAAAGAGTTATGATAAAGTTTTCAAAGTTATATACTTTGCTAGTAAAACTCTTAACGATGCTCAAATTAATTATACTAATACTGAAAGAGATTTATTAATGATTGTATATTCTTTTGGAAAATTTTGACCGTACTTAATTGGGACTAAATATATAGTGCATACAGACCACTATGATACCAAGTACTTAATGGAAAATAAGGATGCTAAACTAAGATTAAACATATGGGTGCTTTTAATGCAAGAATTTGATTTTGCTATAATGAATTAAAAAAGATCTGACAGCCAATTAGCTAATCACTTATCTAGGCTGGAACAGCATGATCTATCTAATTGTGAAGATGAAATTATAGAAACATTTCCTGATGAACAACTTTACAATATTAGGTAATGGAATTTATCGTGATATGTTGATATTGTGAACTATATTGTCAGTGATGTTTTACCACTTGATTTACCGAAACAGCAACAAGAAAAAATTTTCTATGATGCCAAATTTTATTTTTGGGATGACCCTTATTTATATAAACAATGCAAGGAACTAGTTATTAGTAGATGCGTGCCTTATGAAGAAATTGAACGAATTATTCAGAGATGCCATGATTCTAAATCTGGGGGACATTTTGGAATTGACAAGACTGCACATAAAATTTTACAATCTAGATTCTATTGGCCTACTTTTTTTAGGGATGTCATAGATATTTTAAAACATGTGATCGATGTCAGTGAGTAGGTAATAATTCTTGAATAAATGAAATGCCCTAAAATTTTAAATTAGAAGTTGAAATCATTGATATTTGGGGACTAGATTTTATGAGACAATTTATTACTTCTGTTAGGAATGTATATATATATATATATATATATATATATATATATATATATATATATATATATATATATATATATTGGTTGCTTGTTGATTATGTATCAAAACAAGTTTGAAGCAATATCTTTACCCGGATGTGATGCTTGAAGTGTTTCTAATTTTTTAATGAGAAATATTTTTTAAGATATGGAATGCCGAGAGTTATCATTACTGATGGTGGATCCCTTTTTATAAATAATCTGATTCTGAGACTGACTAGAAAATATAACATTATGCATAAAATCTTTACTGCTTATCATCCTTAAATAAGTGGTTTAGTTGAAGTATCTATCGTGAAATTAAACAATTTTTAGAGAAATCTGTAAATCCTTATAAATTAAATTGGTCTGCTAGATTAGATATTACATTATGGGCATACAGGACTGCTTATAAAACAAATATTGGAATGTCTCCATATAGACTAATTTTTGGAAAAACCTACCATTTACTAGTTGAGTTGGAACATAAAGCATATTAGGTAATTAAAGAGTTCAATTTTAATTTAAAAGATGCTGGTGAGAAAATATTATTGCAACTTAATGAATTGGAAGAAATGAGAAATGAATCTTATGATAATGAAAGAATTTATAAGGAGAAGATGAAGATATGACATGATCGGAAGATTATTAGAAAGAGATGTGAACCTGGACAAGAAGTTTTATTATGTAATACAAGATTAAGATTATTTCTAGGAATACTTAAATCAAGGTGGATGGGACCTTTCACTGTGATAAAAGTCTACCAATCTAGATCTGTTGATTTTTAAGATCCTAAAACTGGAAAAGCTTATGTGATTTTGGTGTAAGCATTAACCTTATGCCTTTATCAATATTCAAAAGACTAGGACTAGGAGAAATAACACCGACTACTGTAACTCTGCAATTAGCAGATCGTTCGATCACATATCCTAGTGGAGTTATAGAAGATGTTTTGGTAAAAGTGGATCAATTTATTTTTCATGTGGATTTCATTATGTTAGATATGGAGGAAGATAAAGAGATACCCATAATTTTGGGGAGACCTTTTTCTAGCTACAGGCAGAGCCATGATAGATGTGCATAAAGGGGAATTAACGATGAGGGTTAAAGATCAGACTGTTACATTTAATATTTCAAAATCAATGAAATATCCTGCAAGAGGTAAAGAAGATGAGTGTTTTAGGATGGATGTTATCGAATATTTAAGTGAATGTCATTTCAAATCAACTTATGAAGAGAAAGCTGAAAGAGAAGATTTTGAATATAAGCAAGAAGAGGAGTTATTTAATTCTGATGATTTTCAAGAAGAAGATTTAAAGTATGTTCGTGAAAGTTTTGAATTGTTGGATATGTCTGAAAAGATAAATCTTATGGTCCATCAATTGAAAAACCTCCTGAACTTGAGTTAAAAATGCTTCCTGATCATTTGAAATATGTTTTTCTAAGTGAATCCTCAACCTTGTTTGTTATAATTTCCTCTCAATTAACTGAAAAATAAGAAGAAAATTTTCTTGAAATTCTGAAGAAGCACAAGAAAGCCGTTGGACGGACAATTAATGATATTAAAGGATTCAATCCTTCAATTTGTATGCACAGAATTCTTATGGAAAATCATAGCAAACCGCGGGATGATCCCCAAAGGAGATTAAATCCTATCATGAAAGAAGTTGTTAAGAAATAAATTTTAAAGTGGTTGGTTGCTGGAATTATCTACCCTATTTCAGACAGTGCATGGGTTAGTCCTATTCGCTGTGTTCCTAAGAAAAGAGGAGTAATTGTGAGTGTTAATGAAAAGAATGAAATGATACTAACAAGACAAGTTACTGGTTGGCGAATATGCATTGATTATAGAAAATTAAAACTTGCCACAAGGAAAGATCATTTTCCACTCCCTTTTCTAGATCAAATGTTGGATAGACTGGCTGGGCATAAATACTTTTGTTTTCTGGATGGATATACTGGTTACCACCAAATTCAAATTGCTCCTGAGGATCAAGAGAAAACTACATTTACTAGTCCTTATGGTACGTTTGCTTTTAGAAGAATGCCCTTCATTTTATGTAATGCCCCTGCTACATTTCAGAGATGTATGATGGTTATTTTTTGTGATTTAATTGAAAAAGGGATTGAAGATTTTATGGATGACTTTTCAGTGTTTGGAAGTTCATTTGAATCATGTTTAGAACATCTATCTAAAGTTCTAAAATGTTGTGAAGTAACTAATTTGGTCCTTAATTGGGAAAAATGCCACGTTATGGTAGCAGGAGGAATTGTTTTGGGACATCAGATTTTAGAAAAATGTTTGGAGGTAGATCCTGCAAAAATTCAAGTTATATCGAATTTACTTTGCCCAACCATGCTGGATTCTACAGGCGTTACATCAAAGATTTTTCAAAGAATACAAAACCTTTTTGTCGTTTACTGGAAAAGGATGCAATTTTTAATTTTGATGATGATTGCCATAAAGCCTTTGAAACATTAAAAGAAAAATTAATCAATAAACCTGTAATAATTTCACCAAATTGGGAAAAACCTTTTGAATTAATGTATGATGCTAGTGATTATGCTATTGGTGCTGTTTTGGGTCTGAAATATGATAAAATTTTTAAAGTAATTTATTATGCTATTAAAACTCTTAATGAAGCTCAAATTATTTATACCACTACTGAGAAAGAGTTATTAGCTATAATATTTGCCTTTGATAAATTTTGAACATATTTAATTGGAACTAAATGTGTTGTGCATATGATCATTCTGCTATCAAATACTTAATGAAGAAAAATGATGCAAAACTGAGACTTATAAGATGGATTCTTCTTTTGCTAGAATTTGATTTTGAGATAGTAGATAGGAAGGGTTCTGATAATCCAATTGCTGATCATTTGTCCAGGATTGAATTAGAAAAATCTTTCGGTGATATTGAAGAAATTAATGAACATTTTCCTGATGAAAAACTGTTCACTGTTAAAGAATAGAGTGTTTCGTGGTATGCAGACATAGTAAACTTTATTGTTAGTAATATTATACCCTATGGTTTGATATATCATGAAAAGAAGAAATTTTTGTCTGATGCTAAGACTTATTTTTGGGATGACCCATTTTTATATAAACAAGGAAATGATCTTATAATTCGAAGATGTGTACCTTTGGAAGAGACTTATGAAATTATTCAAAAATGTCATGATTTTGATTATGGGGGACATTTCAGAAGTGATAAAACAACAAATAAAATATTACAATCAGGATTTTATTGGCCTATAATTTTTAAGGACGTGAATATTTATATTAAAAATTGTGATAGATGTCAGCATGTAGGCAATATTTCTAGAAGAAACGAGATGCCCCTCAATTATATGTTGGAAGTTGAAATATTTGATGTTTGGGGATTAGATTTTATGAGACTATTTATATCATCTTTCAGAAATGTTTATATTTTGATAGCAGTAGACTATGTTTCCAAATGGATTGAAGCTATTGATTTTCCTCGATTTGATGCTCAAAGTGTTGCAAAGTTTCTAAAAAAGAATATATTTTACAGATTCAGAATACCAAGGGTAATCATAACTGACGGGGGAAGTCATTTTAGAAATGCGATTGTTGGGAAGTTAGCAAAGAAATATCTTATTAATCATCGCATTGCTACTACTTATCACCCGCAAACAAGTGGTTTGGTTGAATTATCCAATCGTGAAATTAAAAGAATATTAGAAAAAACTTTTAATCCAAATAGAAATGATTGGTCAATTAAACTGGATTATGCTTTGTGGGCCTATAAGACTGCTTACAGAACATCTATAAGAATGTCACCATATATGCTGATTTTTGGAAAAACTTGTCATTTACCTTTTGAACTTGAGCATAAGGCTTATTGGGCTATTAAAGAGTTTAATTATAATTTGGAAAGATGCTGCTGAAAATAGATTATTACAATTGAATGAGCTTGAAGAAATAAGAAATGAATCTTATGAAAATGATAAGATTTATAAGGAAAAGATGAAGTTATGGCATGATCGGAAGATTCTTACCAAAAATCTTGTACCAGGATAACAAGTTTTGCTGTATAATGCTAGATTGAGAATATTTTCTAGAAAACTTAAGTCTAGGTGGATGGGTCAATTCATCGTGATAATAGTTTATTCTTATGGAGCTATAGATATTCAAGATCCTAAGACTGGAAAAATAATTAAAGTTAATAGACATAGACTTAAATCATATTTTTCAGTCAATAAATCTAAATCTAATGAGAATTTGATGTTGGGTCACTCAGAATGAGTTCTGGGTATGTCAGGCTGAAGATTTTAGAACAAGTGCTTTGTGGGAGGCAACCCATATTTATCAGTGTGCTTTGATTTATGTTTGTTTTGTGTGCTTTGTTTGCTTTGTTTGGTTTGTTTTTATGTTTTTAGTGGTAGTAATTTGGAGTTTTTAAACTTAAGTGGAGTTTATTTGACCTTAATTGATGATTTGGAAAAGTCAAAATGAGAATATGGACACTTACCAGATTTGTGCTAAATTGTGCACTGGCAGCTAAGCGCCAACTATTTGGTGCTTAGGCGCCATAATTATAAAAAACATGAAAAATGTGAATTTAGAGCCTAGATCGTGGGGGAAAAGTTGTGGGAGTTATTTAGGAGATTCTAAACGTGTTGGAGAAAATTCTAGTATCTCCCAAGTCTATAAAAAGGTCCTGACTTAAGGAAAAGACTTGCCCCAAATCCTATTTTCATTTCTGAAGTCTAAGGAGAGAATTTTGAGCACCATGTCTTCCTGGGAGAACGAGATGAAGAAGAAGCATGATTTTGATAAAAGTAAGTTCATTAGTGATAGTGCTAAGGAGTTATTTAATGGATATCTGGCTGTTAGCATTCAAGGTATTGCAGAGATGATTGCCAAAATTGATGGCCGAGTGACTTCAATGGAAGCAAAGATCAATGATATTACTTTAAATCTGGATCACATGGGATGACAACTCAAGATGCAATTCAATCATTCAAGGTATGTGGAAAAAATAGATAAGGCGATGCTTGTGAAGAACAAATGGATTGAAGAAGATGATATAAGAATGAACAATGATCGCCCGTTCTATCAAATTTATATTCCTGAAGGGTCAAATAAGAATAATAGTGGTCTTGGTTATATTACGCCTAATGGAGAGTGAAATTAAAAGTGTTTTGTTTCTATTTGTTTAGTGTCTTATGTGTTATGTTACTGTACTTGTGAGTTCATGTTTGGTGTGTTTAATGTTTTTATATATGCCTGATGATGTGATGGGTACATCTTAGAGATGTACACTTATCAGTTTAAGATTATAGTGTCTTGTATTTTGAGAATTTTATCCTTTATGTTTGGATAAAAATTCTAGTATTGTATTGAATGTTATGTTTGTTTTAATATAAGTTTGTGTTTTTGTGAAATTTGTGTGTAATCATTGGTTATTTAACTTTGATTTGGAGTATTAGAAGATTTGTGGGGAGAATTAGTTATTGTGGACTAATTAAGGGTAATTAACTAAGTGATTTAGTGCATATACCTTAATTATAAAAATTTGGGTATTGGCGGCTAAGCGCCAAAGTGCCGGCGCTTACGCGCCAGATTTCGCAGCTAAGCGCCGATAGTTCGCACTTAGGCGCCAGTTCGCGAAAATTGATTCCCGAAAGTTAAAAACCCAAAAATTACCATTTTCAACTGCCCCATCGTCTTCAACCTTTGTTTTACCGCGAAAGAGGAGCCTAGGGTATCATATTGTGGATCATTTAAGAGCCGATCTAAGCAAAAACTGCTAGATTTGGATTCCTTGTGGTAAGAGCACTACTCCTAAGTAAAAATTTTTTATTTTCACCATGTATTTTGAGTACATTTTGGAAGATCTTAAAATCACTATTCATGGTGAAAATTTAAGGAAAAGCTTGATAAATTGCTTGGATTTAGTGAAAATATCTTTTGGAAGATAATTTAGCAAGTTTAGTTTGATTTTGGAATTTATGGTGAATTATTCATGAATTTTTAGAGATGGCTCCAAAGTCAAAGCGTGCACAAGAAAAGACGAAGTTTGATTCTGACAAATTTATTAGTATGAGGGCTGAGGAATGATACGTCGATGCATTGCAATCACGTAAGTTGAGTCCTGAGCGAGTGTTTAATAAGGCAGGAGAGGTGATTGAAGATATGATTGCAAGAAGAAACTGGCAGAATTACTGTTGCTTCTCCGATGTTGCTGTTGTTTCTCTGGTAAGAGAATTTTATGCAAATTTACCTACTGCAAAGGAAAATCAGGTGATGGTTAGGAGGCATTAAGTAAACTTTTCTTCGGGTGCAATCAATACCTTTTATGGACTACCTCCTGACATCTTCTGTTTTTATTCTAACTATCATCCTTCGGAAGGAGAATTAGATGAGATTATGGAGTTTCTGACAGATGAAAGAGGATTATGGAAAAGTACAAATGATAGAAGAGTGAACTTTCCTGCTTCCAAATTGAATGCCATTTTTAAGGCATGACATTATTTTATGTCATCTAAGTTGTTACCTTCAATCAGTGAAGTGACGATAGAAAGAGCGGTGTTGAATTATTGTATTCAGCATGGGAAGCCTATTGATATTGGAGACATAATTTTTTATTATGTTTTAAACTATGCTAGATCAACCACGACTGCAGGTATGGGATTTCCTTCCTTGATTCATTTACTTTATGAAAGATCTGGAGTGAAATTTGAAACCTGGGAAGAGGTACTTCAGCCATTGAGACCAATTACTAGTGTAAACATTGGTAATTACACTGTACATTGAGAGTTTGGTTGGAGAGGAGGATTTGGTAGGGCTTCTACTGCTTCTGCTTCTACTGCTTCTGCTTCTCGTGCTTCTACTTCACGTGCTTCGTCATCAACTGATTCACAAACTAGTTTATTAAGAAATATTTTGAAAAAAGTGAGTCTTACTCGAGAGCATGTGAGAGATATGGATGGTTAGCTGGATAATGTTGAGAGATATATTGTAAAACATGATGAATATGAGGAGAATTATCAGCAATATTTGGATAGACTGATTAGAGGAGATCGTAGTGTTTGAGATGCCACCTCATCCATTCTATATATCTTATGTGTCATCCAGAGATTGGAACGAGCAAGATGATGATGATGATGATGAGGATGAAGAGTAGATGTATGTTGTTTATTTTAGTTGTTGTATTGATGTGTTGTGTCACTGTGTACTTTATCTAGTATTTTGAGTGATGATTGTGTTGTGATGTGAACCTTGATAGTATGCAGATTGTAGTTGTACTGTTTATTTGTTATGCATATTCGGGTATTGTTGTTGTTTTATTGTTGATTTATATATTGTTGTGTGGTAGTGTGTAATAGTAACTGTTTTTATGTGTATGTTATGTCAGAGTTTTTAGTAGTATGTATTTTTAATTTAAAAAACTGTTAGGAAATTATAAATCACTATTAGAAACTTCTACTTAGGAAAATTACAAGTTTAAAATTCTTCAAATTCCACTATCATCTACTATCTGTATCAGTGTGTTATTTTAGTTGGTGTGTATTTGCTTTGAAAACCTCCACTACTGTAGAAGTCTTATGAAATTTTTACTTTTCTAATTATTATAAAAAAAGGAGAAAAATGTCTTGAAAAACTAAATTTGATTTCATTTTACTCTTGTATTTAAATTGTTATACTTTCATATTAGGATATTAAAAATTCCTGCAAGCATGATATGTCATTTTTTATTTCTCACCCATGTATCATTTCTTATGCTTAAATGTTTTATCTTAATTAAAAATTTATGTTTTTGGGGGGATTTTAAAAACATAAATTTTCAAAAACCTAAAATTTTATTTGATTCTCAAGAGTGCTTAAAAATAAATTTTATTTTTGATTGATAACAATTATGTACATGAAGTTATATTAGGGGAACAAAATTTTGAATATAGAAATGAATAAAAGAATTTATTTAAAATTTATAGTAATCATGAAAAACTTAAAGTTAAAATTTTCTTAATGAAGATGTGTTAAATAAAATTAAACTATCTTTAGTAAGAAGTTTTGTATTTTTGGATAAATAGAATATTTGACTTTTTTTCTTCAAAGCTTAAAATTCTTTTATTGAAGAGTAATTTTTCATATACTATTATTATGATTTTTAAGTGAAAGATGTATATCTGATCTTTATTTTAAATGGAAGGATGGAATTCAAAATCATTAAAGGTCTATCCAGATATAGTAATCCTTGCCTTTAAAAAAAAGAAGTGAAAAATATAGTATATGAATAGGGAGGAGAAGCTTGAGGATTTAAGGGCCTAATCAAAAATTAGTTTCATACCTAAAGTTTAAGATATAAGTTCAAAGAAAATCTAAAGCTTAAAGTTGTAATATAGTAAGTAAAATTATTTTTCAAATAAAGATTTTTAAGTGAGAAAAATAAATGATTGAATCCTATATTTTGAAAAATCTACAAATATTTCTGAAATAGATAGAGACTTTTATTTATCATTTTCTTTTACTTAAGAACATTCTAAACTTTAAGTTGGTTTAATTACTGCAATTTTTTCTAATTGGACTATACCATTTCTAGAACAAAATTTTGTTATCTTCCTAAGAAACTCATTACATAATTTGCAAGCTAAAATGTTCTATGAGATTAACTATCACTTGAGGACAAGTAAGATGTTAAGTTTGGGGGATTTTGATACACCTAAAATATATAGTATTTTTATGTTCATTTTTATACCTATTTTTAATGATATTGCACTTTAATGGAAGGTATTTTGTGTTTTTTCTTACAGGTATGATGCAAATGGATGGTCATGATGAAAGGAGCAAAATTGGATCAAATTTGGAGCAGAAAAATAAAAAATAAAAAATTTGGCACTGGCGGCTAAGAGCCGCTGGGCCGGCGCTTAGCCGCCACAGTTAAGAATCAAGATTCAAATGGATTTAGCGCTAATTTCAAAGGGGATGGGATGCAACTCTTGGTGGTAACATCCATAACTTCCTTTAGGCGGCAAGTTTGAATTAAGGGGAGTGTTCCATGGTAGATACATCAAATCTGGACACATTTTGAAGAGACACCAAGACACCTTTTGGTTTACTATTTAAAGAGAGTCTTAGGAAAGATTTGGAGGAGGCAGTTTGAGGAGACTCTTCCACTGCATTTTGAAGAGTACTTTCATTGTTCTTCCACTACATTTTAAAAGTGTTTATTTAGAGTAGGAGTAGAGAGTAAAAAGGAGAAAAGGGTCGGAGTGAAGTATTCTTCTTCCCACTTCTTTCTTTCTTTTAGATTAGTTTTTATTAAAGTCTGAAGTTTGTATTTTGAGTCAACGGAGTTGGGAGACTTGCTCTGAGAAGTAGTTTAGTGATGAGTCAAAGTTTCAAAGGAACTTCCTTAGTCTTGTGGAGAGGATTTTCAGATAAGTGTTTACTTTTATTTAGTTTATTAATACTTTTTTTCGTTTCTTATTTTTCTTATCGTTGTTTTTAATTTCAAATCAATGTGTTTTTATATTTTCTCAATGCATTCTGAGTAGTTTACCTTAAATTTTTCTTTCTTAAATGTAGAAGTAATTAATTTAAAGATAATTGTTGTGGAAAGTATAAGTGTTTAAAAGTTGGAAGAAGTTATGAAGATTGATTCTAAAAACTTTGTTTACATTTTAATTTTGCCTGTTAAGTTGTAAAATTTCTTGAGATTATGTAAGATACAATGCGGTATTATCTCATAAAAGTTAGTAAGAATCACATCAAATTATATGGGTGAGAACTGTAGTCCATATACTTGAATGTAATATTAGAGGATATTTTTATAAAAGGGAGTAAAATTAGAGGATTTTAGAGTTACAGGATAAAACCCCCTAATTTAGTTGGAAGTTTTGAGTTTTTTTATGAGAAGTTAGCCCCCAGGTGGTGGGAATCGAGGGAACTCTAGAGTGAGATACGGGTATCTTCCCTGCCTAACCATGTTCAAAATAATATAAATTTCAAATTAATCTATGTTCTTTATAGAACCAAGTAAGAATAAAGAACAGATTTGCTTCTATCTGTCACAACAAAAATTTGAATACTTCCACAACAATACTTTAATAATTATTACTACTTCATGAAAGGAAAGAAAAAAATATTCTCGTTAATAATATTATACATCCAGTGTTATTAGTTATTGTAAGTTTAATTTCTTGCTTTGTATTTTTATTAAGAAAATTTCAAAAGACATATCAACCTTCAAAACTTTTCAAAATCAAGACATACTTTTTGAAAATAATTAAAGAAAATAAAAAGATAATTTCTCTAATTCCTTTAAAGATTTCACATTTTCCCTGTGGGTTCGATATCTTGGGGCTTAATCAGAAAGTCCTATATTACATGATAAACGATACGTATACTTGTGTAGTATCCCATATTATAAAATCATTATTTTCATATCTTAAATCATCAGCGCACTTATATCTGACGGTACCAAGTTTTTGGCGCCATTACACTTATATCTATCGGGGATCACACCCACTAATAAGTGGAATGGATGAAGTATCAAACAGAGAAATTAAAAAAATATTAGAAAAGATTGTTACTAAAAGAACTGACTGGGTTGATAGACTTGATTCTACATTATAGGCTTATAGAACGGCTTATAAGACAGCTATCGAAATGTCACCTTATCGGTTAATATATGCTAAACATTGTCACTTACCTGTCGAACTAGAACATAAAGCTTACTGGGTGATAAAGGAGTTCAATTATGATTTGAATGCTGCAGGAGAGAAACGACAATTATAACTGAATGAAATTGAAGTGATAAGAAATGATTCCTATGAAAATGCAAAGATTTATAAGGAAAGAATGAACAAATTGCATGATAAAATGATTTCAAAGAAAATATTTGAGCCTGGATAAGAAGTATTATTAATTAATGCTCGTTTAAAACTTTTTCCTAGAAATTAAGATCTAAATGGATGGGACCATTTATAATTGAGAAAGTATACCCTTATAGAGCTGTGGATATTAAAGATCCCAAAACTAGAAAAATATTTAAATTTAACGGATTAAGACTGAAGCGTTATATGGGAGAAATGAAACCAAATTACTAGGAGGCTTACGAACTGAGTCTACCCGATTAATAGAACTGATTAGGTCAGGCTGACGATGTTAAACAAAGCGCTTTGTGGGAGGCAACCCATATATTATCATTGTGATTTTTTGTAATTTGAATTTATCTTTATCAATGTTTGAGTGTTGATCACACCTTATTAGTAGACCTATTTGTAGACCGAAACTTTGTAAAATTGACGATAGGTGAAGTGGAGTCGAACATGGTTCCGACCCCTAGACGCCCAAACTCGGCGCCTAAGCGCCAGCATAACCAATGTGTATCGATAGTCCTGCGCCTAGGCGTCAGATTTCGGCGCCTAAGCGCCCCAGTTACTGTTCTTGTAAAAACAAAAAATCTTCAGTTTTTCACACAAAATCTCCTTATAAATTGTCCTATCTTAATCCCCAATCCCTAAGCAACCCTATTTTTGACCAAAATAATTCATTTTGGAGGAGAAGAGAGAAGTTTCAAAGCAATGGAGAGAGGAAATCATGGCAATGAGGTAAGAGACAAGTCTTCCAAATATCCTCAACCTTATTTTAATGGTTTTATTGCAGTTAGTATGGAGAGGTTATTTAGTTATTTAGAAAAGATTGAGGTGTTACTTCTAAGCGTTGGGAATCATCTGCATGAGATGTATCATCAAATTGAACATTTGGAATGGCAAATGAAACTTTAGTTAGATCATATGGCGGCCTATCAAGATGCTTAAGTTGCAATGTATGCGAAGAACAAGTGGATTGATGAGAAGATGAC
Organism: Papilionanthe hookeriana x Papilionanthe teres; assembly: GCA_022702705.1. Classification (NCBI taxonomy): domain Eukaryota; kingdom Viridiplantae; phylum Streptophyta; class Magnoliopsida; order Asparagales; family Orchidaceae; genus Papilionanthe; species Papilionanthe hookeriana x Papilionanthe teres. The sequence goes on from CM040431.1 coordinate 82,904,971, forward strand.
TTTGGAATTTCCTAGGGCGTTGGTTTTCTATCCACGCGGGCCTAGCGAACTTCATTGCGAGAGGGATGTAAATTAAAGTTCGGTGTTGAATAGATCTTTTATGTACTCTAAGTGTGATTGAGTCAAGTTTTACATAGTCGAAGATTTGGTTTGTGTATTTGCTTAATTATTCAATGTGTGTTATTGGATTGAGAATTTGCTTTGAATTGGTGTTGTTTGTGTGGTTTATAGAATGATGAACCTTGTTATAGTCTTTTTCAGAAATTTTTTTAGCAGCGCAATATGTTACTGTTGACCCAGTGTAAAGTCGATACTATAGATTTCAAATTAGATCATCTTTCTGAGAACACCCAAAGGAAGAGTGATTATGATGCTGAGTATTCTGAGTCTCTTGTTAGATTCCTAAAGGGTGACCATTCTGTTCAGTTCCCGACCTGCCCTAGATTCTCACCATTTGATATCCAAAACAAGAATGTAGACTTTTCCTTTGATGACAACGAGGATGAGGAGACTGTTAGAGATGATTAGATTTTTAGGATTGTGTATCTGTGTTGTTTATATTTTGTGTTAGTTTTGCATGTGAATGATGATTTGTTCGTTTTATGTTTGATGCATTGTTCTGAGACACATATTGATGTATTAATGATTGTTGGATTGCTAAAATTTAATTCTGTTATGAGATGTTTTATTTGTGTGTTAGTATAGTGATTAGAAAACCTGTTTAGTTTAGTTATTTTTATTAAAAATTGTTAAAAAAATAAAAAAAAATAAATACAATATATGTGATTTTTGTAGAAATTGATCCTGCTTATTAATATTTTTCTATATATGCTTAGACCTTTCTTTTATATTCATAAAAAGCATGTGTAGAAATAAAAATTTCCTTTCGAGATTATTTTTCATATACTTAGAAAAATTCTTTTCTTTCTCTCATGCTTTAGAAATTTTCATGATTATTGTTTATACAAATACTAAAGTTTGGGGGAAGGTAAAATTCTTTGAAATTTAAATATTATTTGTCCTTAAAGTAAAAATATTTTCTTTAAAAAATAATAATATAACATAAGGAATGAAAAACTTTTTTAAGATTACTAAAATTTTTGAATTTATAAATAATTTAGTAAACTTAACTAAAATTCCAATAATTTTGATTGATTTTAAAAATAGAATTATATAACCTAAAGAATAATAAGATTAAATTTTTTTTCTATTTATAGTAAAGAGAATTGTATTTTAAAATACTAAGGAATCAAGATTATTACTTGAAAAAGAAAAGATTGAATTAATTTTTGAAAAAAAACTTATTAAGAATGTCATATTTATTAAGTGAAAATATATAAGTTTTTAAATATAAGTTAATGATAGTGAAATTCAAAATCATTAATAGGCTGTCCAGATATAGTAATCCTCACAAATTTAAAAAAACATTGGAGGATTGAAAAATATACTTAGAGAGAAAAAAAAGAAAAAAAAAGAAAAAAAAAAACGAAAAAGAACAAAAATAGAATTGTGAGGAAAAGCTTGAGGAGATGCCCAATCAAAAATTGGCTTCACTTGAATTATCTTATAGGAAGAAAACTAATTACATTTTAAACTTAATTTGTATGTACAAATATTTTTACTAGAAAATTTTTTCATGAAAGTTATTTTCTTGTAAATATTCTATGTGACCTTAATATGATAAATTACAATTATTCTTGAAATAAATGAAAAATTGAACGTCTTATGATTTGGTAGTTAAATATTCTTTAAATTCTTAAAATTAAACTTAATTAGTGAAATTTGGTTAAAGATTTGCTAAAGTATTAATAAAACCAAAAATTATAAGAAATCTTAAATATTTAAACTTCATTCCAGATGTTATACATTTTATGTAATTAAAAGGGTTACTTGAGGACAAGTAACGTTTATGTTTGGGGGAATTTGATCCACTTAAAAAGTACCAATTTTTATGCCTTCTTTATGATTCAATTTATAAGGATATTATGCTTTAATGAAAGGTATTTTTATGTTGTTGGATGTAGGTAATAAAAAAAGAGTTCAAGAAGGAAAAAAGAGGAAAAATGAGCAAAAATAGAGCTTAAAAGCAAAGTTGTCGAAATTATAGGTCTGGCGGTTTGGTGCAGATTTCGGCGCCTAAGCGCCAATTTGATACTGAAGCAAATAAGATTTTTGACAACTTTGGGGAGATATTTTGACAGTGTTAAGCGAATTTCATACCTTCTAGAAGACTGGAAGTTACTCCTAATACATAGGACATGTGATACAATGCATCTGGACACGGAAAAACAATTTTAATCGCGAAGAGGTGCGATCCAAAGTAAAGAGGTACGAAGACTTGGTCACGGACTCCGGCGCCTATGCGCCAAATCCCAGCGCCTAGGCACCACAGTTAATTTCTAGAAGATACATTGTATTTGGAAGAATTTTGAAAAGGTGCCTTAAGCAAACCCTGGTCATTTTCGAAGCTCTGTAAATAGGAGTCAATTCTACAGATAAAAGTGCCCCCAAGCACCCTAAGGTTCTCTCACGCTTGAAAATAATTTTAGGGAGCCACCTTCTTAAGTAATTAGTGAGTATATTTTAGTTTTTTTTAGTGTTACTACTCATTTCCTTGAGTAGTAAGTATGAGTTTGTAAGTGTTGGTGTTGCTGAAGTCTTTCATTTTGCATTGGAGTCAGTAGGAGTCAGCGGATCACTTGAAGGAACATTCCAGATAAGTATTTGTAACTTGGTTTAATGTTTTATAAATAAGTTTTGTTGTGTGAATTCAATGTGTTATGAGTAGTTAGTTTTCTTTCTTCTTTCAACCATGAAAAGATAATAAAGATAATTTAATTTCGTTGGACAACTTAAACTTAAATTTTATAAAAATTGTGATGATATTAATACCTAATCTTAATTTACTTTTTAAATTGGCCATTTCAATTGTTAAAACCTATTGAAGACTTCTAAGACCTATCCGGAGATGAGTTCTTAACTAGTAGATATCACATGAATCCTTGGGTAATCATAGTCCTTGAGCGGGTTGTTCAAGGTGAAGTGCAAATAAATAGAGAGATATTGTTTATTAGGCATAGAATTGATTAGTTTTTAGAGTGACAGACTAAATTCTAATAATTTGGTTTATAGGAAGGGAACGGGTCACTAGTAGGGCCGACTATAGCCACCCTTGGACATCTAGAAGTGTGAGCCTAGATTAACCCATTCAACTAATAATACATCCTGAACCAATCTATAGATTAGCCCATGTTCTTTATACTATCGAGCGAAGGTGAAGAATAGGAATGCTTCTATTTGATACAATACCATAATCTAAGTTCTCCACAAATGATAATTATTCTGAAAAATCTTGGATTAGTTGAAAAGGAGAAAGTTGTTTTACTTATGCTTGCATTAATCTTTACTTTATTGCTGCTTACTTACAATTAGTACAAATTTCATTAAACTTAAAATTTGATCTTTAAAAAGAAATAAAAATATAAATAATTTTAATTTGAAAATCTATTAAATTCCTTTAATTAATCTTAATTAAATCTTTCCTGTGGGATCGATAACCATGACTCCAATAGAGCCCTGTATTACTTGAAGTGATACGTATACTTGCGTTTGAAATCAAGTCTTTACGAAATTATTTAAATATAAATTTATAAGTTCTTGCATACACAGAGAGTGTAAAGTCGTGCGGCCGAGCATCAGTCAATTCAGGAGCCGATGGTGCCCTATTGCCCACCAACGGCGCCAATGTCGTTTCAAACGTGATTCGATGTATATGGACGCCTTTTGAAGGGATTCTTCAGGAAACTCTGAGGAAATTCATTCCTATATAAATTTAAACTATTTGGGCGGCAGAATAAAGAGAGTGGAGTCAGTTTAGAGTCAGTGTGGCGTTAAGGGAGAGTGTTAAGAGTCTAGGGTTTGGTGTTTCATGTTGTGTTGTGAGGTAATCTTCTTAAAAGAGTTGTAAGAGGAGAGGGAAAGTGAGATATTACTTCTTCCCTACTATTCCAAGAGGGAATTGTGTGTTCCTGTGAAGAGAGAAGGAGATCCAAGGGAACTTCGAGGGATTTGCTTGGGGAAGAAAATCAGATAAGTTGTATTTACTTCTTATTGTTTGTATGTCATTGCTTATATATAAAAAATCATTGTTTTGTCATATCTTCCCCATGAATTCTGAGTAGATTTCTTTGTTAGTGATGTGATAATTTAGATTGGATGTGCCATAAGAAAGAATAGAAATTGTGATGATTTTCCACACCATTCTTAATTTACTTTTTGATCTGGCCAATTGTTTTGTTAGATTACGTAGTGAAGCATACGATCCAGAAGGGCTATGCTTTCTAAAACAATAGTGGGAATTACATTTAAACTCCATAGATGGTAAAGCCCATCGGGGTTTGGTGCAAATAAATAGGAAAATATGTTTATTGGGCATAGAATTAGAGATTTTTGGGTGACAGACTAAAATCACTAATTTGGTCCTAGTGTTTAGAAACTAAAGTGAGAGTTAGCCTTCGTGGGATGGAAAGTGGGAGCTCTGGAGTTAGAGCCAGTATCCTCTCAGCCTTGCCACAGATTTAAGGACTAAACCTAGCAATAGCCAATGTTTTTTATAACACTCAGAAGTGGGTAAAGAATAGCTGTGCTTCTATTTGGCACAATACAGATATTAAACTAATCTACATTATTCAGTCACCAAAATATCATGTAAGGGGAAGGACACTTTCTCTAAATTTAAACCTTGCATTGAAAAACTTATTGTCGTAGTAGTTACTTTAATTTGAATTTTAGTTAGTACTTTAGCAAGTTTATAATCTCTAGCAACTTTTAGCATCTTAGAATTTACTTTTGGTGCTTTACAAATTGAATATTGGATTTTTATGCTATGCTTTAAGGTTTGCTTCCTTCTTGTATGATCGATAACCAGGACTTCGCTAGAGCCCTATATTACTTGAACAATATGTACACTTGCGTATAGATCGACTGCTACCTTATTAAACTGATTATATTATGTGTCTGAATTGAAACTATTTTCAAAAATTTATTATATCTTATCAGCAGCCACCGCCGGTCAAACGACGATATGGAAATTCACTTGTTGAATCTTCTACAATCCAAGCATTTTTCTTGAACATGTTTATCATCACTCTTCAATGCGACTAGTAGTATCAAATTGCTCATTCATCTTCCAATCAAGATGAACAAAAAATTCAGAAATATTATTAATTGCACTCATAACATTCTACACATTTTTGTCAAATTTCTTAATCCTTCTCAGTATAACATATGATCTACCAGAAAAACGAGGCCGTAAAGGTGATGAATTTTGTGATGATCGTTCCATGTGAACATTCATATCATTAACTTCTCCATTATATATACAGTCACAATTAATTCTAGGGTTCATGGGCTTCCGGGGAAGAAGCACCTTTTTCCAACTTTCATAAGGAACCTGTGACTAGCTACAAAATAGGAATATGGTAGATGGATGTCCTAACCCATATGTACGTCCATTTGTAATCAACCCCAACACTGGTTTAACAATTATTGCACCCACATCAATTAGTATTTTTGTTTGAATATAATAATTCAAAATAGCTCTTTCTTTAGTAACTTTACTAATTTTCATTATCGTGAGTAATTTCGCAGAAATAAAGAGATACCATTTCATTGATTCAGAACTTAATAATGATGAAGGAAAATTTAAATGTTTGTTATCTCGAATCTCCCAATATCCATCTTCATTGGTTAACTTGATACACCTCATTCATGATGTCTCTTTTGGGGACAAAATTAGCATAATGGCAAATTTTAATGCTTTCAATAATAAATAAATCATTTATTGTTGAAGGAGTGAATGGTACCCACCTGCCTCGAACATAGACGAATACTTGGTTGATCCCATGAAGATTCTTTTACTATTCTTTCACCACAAGCACGACTACTGTAGCAGTAGTGCATCATAACACTTCCTAACGTCTTTGCGCAAAGATTTTCTCCACTTGAGTACTAGGAGTATTTAGCCCTAGATTTTGAAAACATCATTCTTTTATAAATCTCTTCTTCAAATGAACATTATCATAAAGTTTCTGTGCATCGAAACTGATGAATTTTCTTCTATTGAAAACTCAAAATATTTAAGTTCCTTTGAAGTTGGAAGCAATGGGATGTTTAAATGGAGCATGTCTTTCCATTTTTTGACTTATTTATGTTTAAAATTAAAGTTTAAAGAGTTATGAGGATGAAAAATCCATCCAAAATTGCCAAAGACCGCAATTAAAAATTTCCAAACTGAACTGCAAAACTGTAGCACTGTCGGCGTTGAAAAGTGGCGTTATCAGTGCTCATTCTACAAGTTCGTGTCATTCAGTGCCAATTCTAGCACTGTCATTGCAAGTAAAAAATTTTACACCATTTCACTTATGGTCCAAATAATTCTAAAATCTTCTATATAATCCAATGATTACCATAATATATGACATTTATGAATGTAGAGGACTCTAAAGTATAATTAACAATTATTAAAAAACTTCTAAAGCAATAAAAGAAAATAAAATCATATCATTTAACAAAGATAACTGTGGATTACCTACTATAAAGCACTTGATTTAATGTCGTCAACCAGACATACCTAGTTTTTACTCTGGCTGACTCAACACTAAAACCTCTTTATAATTGGGTGTAAGCCCCTTAAAATAAGTTTTTCACCTATGTCTATTCACTTTGATATTTTCTTAGTTTTCTGATCTTTTAAATCTGTAGTTCCAAAAGAATAAACATTAATGAAAGTGTAAGGACCTAACCATCTAGACTTCAATTTTCTAGGAACTAATTTTAATTTTGTATTATTTAATAAGACTTCTTATCAGGCTCAAAAGCCTTTCCTATTATATTCCGATCTTGCAATTCTTTCATTTTATCTTTATAAATTATTGTGTTATCATAAGATTCTTTTCTATTTTCTTCAAGTTTATTCAATTGCAATAATCTTTTTTTGCCAGCATCCTTTAAATTGAAATAGCCCAAATTCCTTTATATTCCAGTTCTAGTGGCAAGTGACAAGTCTTTCCAAAAATAAATCTATATGGGACATTCCTATAGGATTTTTATAAGTAGTCTGATAACCTCATAAAGTAGTGTCTATTATAAAAGACCAATCCAATTTGCTATGATTTACTATCTTTTCCAAAATTCTTTTAATGTCATGATTAGACACCTCAGCTAGACCACTAGTCCGGGGATGATAGGCTGTAGAAATCCTATGCACTATGTTATATTTTATAACAAATTTCTCAAATTTTTTATTACCAAAATGAGACCCTCCATCAGTAATAATTACTTTTGGCATTCCATATCTCAGAAATTTATTTTATATTAAATATTTTGAAACACTCCAAGCATCACATCTAGGTAAAGCTATAGCTTCAATCCATTTTGCTACATAATCTACTACAATCAATATATATATAATTCCATTTGAAGGTATAAATGGTCCCATAAAATCTAATCTCCAAATGTAAAAAATTTCAACTTCTAATGTAAAATTTAAAGGCATTTCATTTCTATTTTAAATATTTTCTACTTGCTGACACCAATCACAAGTTTTATTATAAGAATTTAACATCACTAGAAAGAGTAGGACAAAAAAATCCAGATTGCAATATTTTATGTGCAGTTCTATAAATTCTAAAATGACCTCCAAATTCAGAATCATGAGACTTTTGGATGATTTCTTCAGTTTCTTCATAAGGTACATGCCTATACATATATGGGTCATCCCAAAAGTAAAATTTTGCATCATGAATGAATTTTCTCTGTTGTTGCTTGGGCAGTTCATTTGGTAAAATATCACTTACAATAAAGTTCACAATACCTGCATACCTGATACACCTAAAATATATAATATTTTTTATGCACATTTTTATACCTATTTTTTGATAATATTGCACGTTAATGGAAGGTATTTTGTGATTTTCTTGTAGGTATGATGAAAATGAGTGATTATAATGAAAGGAACAAAATTAGATCAAATTTGGAGCAAAAAAAAATGAAAAATGAAAATTTGGGCACTGGCGGCTAAGGGCCGCTGGGCCAACGCTTAGCCGCTACAGTTAAAAATCGAGATTAACTTGAATTTGGTGCCATTTCCAAAGGGGATGGGATGCAACTCTTAGTGGTAACTTCCATAACTTCCTTTGGGTGGATACTTGAATCTGGACACATTTTGTAGAGACACCAAGGTACATTTTGGTTTAATTTTTAAAGAGAGTCTTAGGAAAGATTAGGGTCACTTCCATTGCATTTTGAAGAGAGTTTTTATAGAGTTTTTATTGTATTTATAAGAGTTTTCATTAGGAGTATGAGTAGAGAGTAGAAAAGAGAAAAGGGTAGGATTTAAGCCTTCTTCTTTCCACTTCTTTTCATTCCTTTAGTTTAGTTTTTATTGAAGTCTGAATTCTATTTCTGAGTCATTGGAGTTGGGAGACCTGCTCTGAGGAGTAGTTTAGTGAAGAGTCAAAGTTTCAAGGGAAGTTCCTGAGTCTTCTGAAGAGGATTTTCATATAAGTGTTTACTTTTGTTCTTACATTTAGTATTTAATCAATACTTGTTGTGTTTGTTCTTTTTCTTATGGTTTTTAATTTCAAATCAATGTATTTTTGTATTTTCTTAATGCATTATGAGTAGTTTAATTTATCTTTTTCTTTCTTAAATGATGAAGTATGTAATTCATGAAGAATTGTTGTGGAAAGTATATGTGTTTAAAGTTGGAAGAAGTTGCGAAGATTGATTCTATAAACTTTATTTACTTCTTAATTTGGTCTGTTATGATGTAAAATTTGTGGTGAGATTATGTAAGATCCAATACGGTATTGTCTCATAAAAGTTAGTAAGAATCACATGCAATTATATGGGTGAAAATTGTAGTTCATATAATTGAATGCAATATATTAGAAGATGTTTTAAAGGGGAGTAAAATTAGAGGATTTTAGTGTGACAGGCTAAAATCCCCTAAGTTGATTTAAATTTTTGAATTTTGTTATGAGAAGTTAGGCCCCAGGTGGAGGGAATTGAGGAAACTCTAGAGTGAGAGCTGGTATCTTCTCTGCCTAACCATGTTCAAAATGATAAAATTTCAATCTAACCAATGTTCTTTATAGAACCAAGTAAGGGTAAAGAATACCTTTGCTTCTATTTATCAAAATAAATTTAAATACTTCCACAACAATACTTTCATAATTATTACTACTTTATATTCTAGTTAATAGTGTTTTTCATACCGTGTTTACAGTTATTATCATTTTTATTTCTTTTTTGACTTTTACAAGAAAATTTAAAGAGTGAAATCAACGATCAAACTTTTCAAAATCAAAACATACATTCAAAAGCCAATTAAAAAGTAAACAGATAATTTTCTTATTTCTTCAAAGATTTTTCACTTTCCCTGTGGGTTTGATATCTTGGGGCTTAATCAGAAAGTCCTATATTACTTGATAAACGATACGTATACTTGTGTAGTATCCACATTATAAATCATAATTTTCATATCAAAATCATAAGCATATATATCCGGCGGAGAAAAGTTTTTGTCACCGTTGCCAATTTTCATATCATAATTGTAAGTATAAATATCGGGTGGATCAATACCACGGGACATGATATTGATTAATAATATACAATTGTACATCGAGGAAGGATTCATTTATTTCCCTTTCAAAATCAACTGATTCTTCCTATTTTAATCTACATAAATGATCAGCTATTTAATTATCAGTTCCTTTACTATTTACTATAACAGAATTAAATTTTTGCATCCGAAGAACCCATATGATGAATCTTGGTTTTGCATCTTTCTTTTGCATTATATATCTGATAGCAGAATGGTCTGTATGCACAATACATTTAGTCCCTATTAAATATGATCTAAACTTATCAAAAGCATAAACAATTAGTAATAACTCATTTTCAGTGGTAGTGTAATTAATTTGAGCCTCATTCAGTGTTTTACTAGCATAATATATAATTTTAAAAACTTTATCATATCTTTGTCCAGAGACAGCTCCAATAGCATAATGATTACCATAACACATCAATTCAAAAGGTTTCTCCCAGTTAGGTGTAACAATTATAGGTGCAAGGATTAATTATTTTTTCAATAATTCAATGGCATGAAGAAATTCTTCATTAAAATCAAATTTTACATATTTTTCAAAAAGTTTGCATAAAGGCTTAGTAATTTTTGAAAAATCATTTATATATCATCTGTAAAACTCAGCATGTCCTAGAAAACTTCTAACACCTTTTACTTTGGTAGGAAGATAAATTCGTAATAACTTAAATTTTAGTTGGATCTACTTCCATGCCATTTTCAAAAATTTTATGCCCAAGCACAATTCCTCATACAACCATAAACTAACATTTTACCCAATTTAGAACTAAGTTTGTCTTTTCACAACATTTTATAACTTTCTCCAAATGATTTATACAAGATTTAAATGAAGTTCCGAACACTGAAAAATCATTCATAAAAACTTCAATTCCCTTTTCAATTAAATTACATAAAATTGACATCATACGTCAAAATCACATAGAGAATCTTTTAGGTAGATCAAAATCACCCAAACTTAAAATGTTACTAGTTCTCAAGTGACACTTAATCACATAGAAAATCCTAACATGCAAATTATGTAAATGAGTTTATTTAGAAAGGTTTCTAAATTTTGTTGTAGAAATGAAATAGTCCAATTTAGAAAAAAATTTAGTAAATAAGACCAACTTGAAGTTTAAAAGGTTCATAAGTAAAGGATAATGAAAAATATTAATTCCTATCTAATTCAAAAATACTAGTAGATTCTTCAAAATATAAGATTCAAACATTTCATATTCCTCACTTAAAATTTTTCATTAGGAAGCAATTTTACATACTATATTATAATTTTTAAGCTTTAGATTTTCTCAAAACTTATATTTTAAACTTTAGGTATGGAATCAATTTTCGATTAGGCCCTTAAATTCTTAAGCTGCTATATCTTCATTTTCTCTTTATAAATCTTTGCATTTTCATACGACTCATTTCTTATTTCATCCATCTCATTTAATTGTAATAATTATTTTTCTCCTGCAGTATTTAAATCAAAATTAAACTCCTTTATCGCCCAATAAGCTTTATGTTCTAGTTCAACAGGTAAGTGATAATGTTTATCATAAACTAACCGGTAAGGTAACATTCTGATTGGTGTCTTATAAGCTGTTCTATAAGCCCATAATGCAGAATCAAGTATATCAACCCAATCAGTTCTTTTAGGATTAACAGTCTTCTCTAAAATTCTTTTAATTTCTTTGTTTGATATTTCAACCATTCCATTTGTTCGTGGGTGATAAGCAGTTGCTATTCTGTGTTTGATTCAAAATTTTTCCAGTAATGATTGAATTCTTATATTTCTGTAATGACTTCCACCATCTATGATAATTACCTTAGGCATTCCAAATCCTGTAAAAATCATTTTCATTAAAAATTTTGAAACACTTTTGGAATCACAGTTAGGTAAAGCTACAGCTTCAATCTACTTTGAAACATAATCAACAGCTAATAAAATATAAATCATTCCAGATGATGGTACAAATGGTCCCATAAAGTCTAAACCCCATATATCAAAAATTTCAACTTCCAATATATAGTTTAAAGGAATTTCATCTTTCCTAGATATATTTCTCATCCTTTGACATCGATCACATGTTTTAACATAATGTCTCACATCTTTGAACAAAGTAGGCCAATAAAATCCTGAATTTAAAATTTTAAAAGCTGTTTTCTCTACTCCAAAGTGTCCTCCAAATTCGGAATCATGACATTTTTGAATAATAGCAAAAGTTTCTTCATAAGGTATACATCTTCGAATTAAAAAATCTCTTCCCAATTTAAATAAATGAGGATCTTCCCAAATATAAGATTTAGCATCATTTTTAAATTTCTTAGTATATTTGTTATTCAATCCATAAGGTAGAAAATTGATAACTAAATAGTTACCTATATCCGCATACCAAGGTGTTTGGCATTCTTGAATAACATATAACTGTTCATCAGGAAACTTCTCATTTATATTATCTTCAATAATAATATCATTTTTAATTCTAGATAAATGATCAACAATTTGGTTGTCAGTTCCTTTTCTATCCACTATTTGAAAATCAAATTCTTCCAAAAGTAAAACCCATCTTATCAGTCTAGGTTTAGCATCCTTTTTTGACATTAAATATTTAATAGCGGAATGATCAGTATGAACTATGCATTTGGTATCAAGAAGATAAGGTCTAAATTTATCAAATGCATAGACTATAGCTAAAAGAACTTTTTTAGTAATAGTGTAATTTCTTTGAGTTTCAGTAAGAGTTTTACTAGCATAATATATAACTTTCAAAATTTTCTCATATTTTTGTCCCAATACAGCTCCAATTGCAAAATCACTTGCATTGTACAATAATTCAAAAGTTTTATTCCAATTAGGTGCAATAATTATAGGTGCAATTATTAATTTTTCTTTTAAAATATTGAAAGCATTAACACAATCTTCATTAAATTCAAATTTAGCTTCTTTTTCCAATAAACGACTAAGAGGTTTAACAATTTTAAAAAAATCCTTTGTATATCTTCTATAAAATCCAGCATGACCCAGAAAACTTCTTACATCGATAATGATAGTAGGTGATTGCGGTTAATGATAATTTTCACTTTTGCTTGATCAACTTCCATCCCTTATTGTGAAAATTTGTGACCAAGTACAATGCCTTCTGTGACAATAATTTCACATTTTTCCCAGTTAAGAACTAAGTTTGTTTCTTCACATCTTTTCAGAACTTTGGAAATATTTTCCAAACAAGATTCAAAAGAAGTTCCAAAAAATGAAAAATCGTCCATAAATATTTCAATTCCTTTATCAATTAAATCACAAAATATTGACATCATACATCTTTGAAAAGTTGCAGGTGCATTACATAAACCGAAAGACATTCTTCTAAATGCAAATGTTCCATAAGGACTTGTAAATTTTGTTTTCTCTTGGTCCTCAGGAGTGACAGGTAATTGATGATAACCAAAATATCCATCCAGAAAATAGAAATATGAGTGTCCAGCTAATTTATCAAGCATTTGATCCAAGAAAGGAATAAGAAAATGATCTTTTCTAGTGGTGTTATTTAATTTCCAATAATCAATACAAATTCGCCATCCAGTAACTTGTCTTGTAGGAATTAGTTCATTTTTAACATTGACAATGACAGTTACTCCTTTCTTCGGAACACAATGAATAGGACTCACCTATTGGCTATCCAAAATAGGGTAAATAATTCCAGCATCTAACCATTTTAAAATTTCTTTTTTAACAACCTCTTTCATGATAGGATTTAATCTTCTTTGAGGTTCAATAGTAGGTTTAAAATCTTCTTCCATTAAAATCCTATGCATACAGATGGAAGGGCTTATTCCTCTTATATCAGCAATAGTCCAACCAAAAGCTTTCTTATAATTCTTTAACACTCCTATTAATTTTTGTTCTTGATCTAAGCTTAGTTTAGAGGAAATAATAACAGGTAACGTTAATGAATTTCCAAGAAAAACATACTTTAAATGTGCAGGTAACATTTTTAATTCCAGTTCAGGAGCTTTTTTAATCGAGGGTAGAAGTATATCATTTTGAGTTATGTCAAAAATTTCCCAGTTATCTTTAATATAATGAGTTTCTTTAAATAATTCTTCTTTTTTTAGTTCTTCATTATCGTCAGTTAATAATTCAATTTTTTCTTCAAAAATGACTTTACATTTTTCTTGATAATGTTTTTCAATTATATAATCAATAATATCCATTCGATAGAATTTTTCTTTATCAGGGTACTTCATTGATTTAAGGACATTGAATTTAATCTCTTGATCATTAACTCTCATAGTTAATTCTCTTTTTTGCAATTCAATCATAGCCCGTCCGGTAGCTAGAAAATGTCTCCCAAAAATAATAGGTATTTCTTTATCTTCTTCCATATCAAGTACAATGAAATCCACAGGGAAAATAAATTTATCCACTTTAACAAGAACATCCTCTATAACTCCTTTAGGGTAAGTTATAGATCTATCAGCTAACTGAAGGGTTACAATTGTGGGAGTAATCTCTCCTAAATTCAACCTTCGAAAAATAGAAAATGGCATGAGATTAATACTTGCTCCTAAATCACATAAAGCTTTTCCACAAAATTTTTCTCGAATAGCACAAGGTATAGTGAAACATCCAGGATCTTTAAGTTTATGAGGTAATTTCTTTTGAATTATTGCACTACATTCTTCACTAAATGCAATAGTTTCAAAAGCTTCAAATTTTCGTTTCTTACTTAAAATATCCTTCACAAATTTCGCATAAGTTGGCATCTGTTTCAAAGCGTCAGCAAAAGGTATGTTAATATTAAGTTTCTTAAAAATTTCAAAGAACTTAGAAAATTGATGATCAAGCTTCTGTTGTTTTAATCTTTGAGGAAAAGGTGGTGATGGTTTTTCAACTTCCACATTAACAGGAATAACAGTCAGATCTTTACTAGGAGAAGGAGTTTCTTTAGGTTTTTCAATCTCTTCAACCTCAATCTCATTTTCAATTTCATTTTGAATTTTTTCTTTTGATTCCTTTCCACTACTAAGTTGTATAGCCTTAGCATGTTCATGTTCTTTTCCAGTTTCTTTTGGATTGATTTCAACATTACTAGGAAGTGTTCGTGGAGGTCTGTAATTAATTAAATTAACGATTTGTCCCATTTGATTCTCAATATTACGAATAGCAGTGTTTTGTTTTTGTAATTGATTACTCAATTGCAAAATTAATTCTTCTATAAATAACTTTTTCTGTTGATTATTAAATCCAGGATGTTTATATTTTGAATTTACTTGATTGTTCCAATTTTCAGTTGGGTGAGATTGATTATTCCCCAATTGTTGTTGTGAATTATTCCAGTTAAAATAAGGGTGATTTCTCCATCCAGGATTATAATAATTTGAATAAGGGTTATTTTTACTAGCAATAGCTTGTAAAGTTTCAATAGTTTGAGAATCTTTCATATTAGCAGAGTTGTTATGTGATACATTAATAGAAAAATTATCTAATTTCTTAGATATTGCAGCTACTTGTGAAACTAAGATAGAAAAGGCTTCATTATCATGAATACATGCCATTCTTTTTGGATTAATCCATCCAGAAGGCCATTGAAAATTATTGTTAGCCATTTCTTCAATTAAAGTATAAACTTCTTCAAATGATTTAGCCGTTAAAGAACCTCCTACAATAGCATCTATAATTGATTTTAGTGATCCAATAAGTCTATTATAAAATGTTTGAATAATTAACCAATCAGGTAAAGCATGATGAGGACACTTTCTTAATAGTTCTTTAAATTTTTCCCAAGTTTCATAAATTGTCTCCCGTCAAATTGACTAAATGAAGTAATGTCATTTCTTAATTTAGCAGTTTTAGAAGGAGGAAAATATTTAGCAAGGAATTTTTGTGTCGTTTCAGCCCATGTTTTAATAGAACCTGTTGCTAATGAGTTCAACTACATCTTTGCTTTATCTCTTAAAGAGAAAGGAAAGAGTCTAGGTCTAATATCATCATCAGAAACATTGTTATATTTAAAGGTAGCACAAAGTTCTAAAAAACTTGCAAGGTGTAAACTTGGATCCTCATTTGGTGTTCCCCCAAATTGATTATTTTGAACATTTGAATAATAAACGGTTTAAGCTCAAAAGAATTAGCATCTACAGTAGGTATTTGAATACTATTATGAAGTTCATCAACTGTAGGGTTAGCATAATCCCTTAATGGTTTGTAAGCATTTTGCTCATTAATTTCAATTGGATTCTGTAAATTGTTATGTAAATTAGCCATCTTTTGATATTTTTTAATTTTTTTTCCTTTTTTAATTCTTCTAACAGTTCTTTCTAATTCAGAGTCTAAAGGTAATAATCCTTCAGATCCAGAACTACGCATAAAAAGTAAATAAAAAGTAAAACAAAATAGCAAGAAATAAAATCTCTACTTACTTTTTTTATTTTATTTTTGTTATTTTTGTTATTTTTATTTTTTTATAAATGTTTTTGTATTTTATATTTTTGTATTTTGACAAAAAAAGAAAGAAATAAATAAAGATAAAATAAATATTTAAAATATAAAAATTTGCCCTCCCCGACAATGGCGCCAAAAACTTGACCTCGATCCGCGAACAACGCAGTAATTTATGCTTTCAAAAATATGTTATAGCCAATACTTTGACCCAAATAATAATAATGGCTAGTGTATATAAATATAATTTTATGGAAAATATTTTACAAACTAGAGGTACTACGCAAGTATACGTATCGTTTCAAGTAATAGAGGGCTTTAAATAAAGACCTCGATATCGATCCCACGAGAAGGTTTATAGATTTTTAAATATTTTAATTTTATTTTTATTAATTTCTTTTAAGGTTATAAATTTAATATTTAATTTACAAAATGAAAAATTAAATCAATAATAAAATAATGAGTGATGTAAATAATAATAAGGAAACAACTTTCTTCCTTTCAATTAATCCAAGACTTTTTAAATAATATAATATTCATGGAGAATATAAATTTATGGTATTGTACCATATAGAAGCATTCTTATTCTTTACCTTTGCTCGATAGTATAAAGAACATTGGTTAATCTATAGATAGATCTGGATGTATTGTTAGTAGAATGGGTTAATCTGAGGCTCACACTACTAGATGTCCAGTGTTGCTTCATGGTCGACCCTACTAGTGACCCGTTCCCTCTCTATAAACCAAATTACAAGAATTTAGTCTGTCACTCAAAAAAACTTATCAATTCTACACCCATTGAATAATATTTTCCTATTTATTTGCACTTCACCTTGATATTTATTTATCTTTTCATAATTAAAAGAAGAAAGTAAAGAAACTACTCAGAACACATTGAATATAAATAACAAAACATATAAACAAAACTTTGAATCAAATTACAAATACTTATCTCAAGTGTTTCACAAACTGAACCTCTGATTCCTTCTGACTCCAAAGCGAAATAGACTTCAAAATCACCAACTCTTTTAAACTCTCAATACAACTCTAAATAAAATAAACTCACTGATTTATGAAAGAAAGTAAACTACAATTATGGCCCTTAAAATTATCTCTCTAATTATCTCTCTGATTGAAGCAAACTAGGGCTTCTTATTGGGCGTTGGGCTTGGGCGATTTTCTCTGTAGAAATGGCCTCCTATTTATAGGCTTCAAGGGTTGCCTAAAGAATCTCTTCAAAATGTGTCCAAGTTTAATGAATCTTCTAGAAAGTGTGTCTAGCGCTCAGGCGCCGGCATCTGGCGCCTAGGCGCCAGACTCCACGTCCAGTTCTTTGCACCTCTTCACTTTGGATCGCACCTCTTCGCGATTCAAACCGTTTCCAAGCTTCTAAATACAATGTATCACATGTCCTATAATCCAGGGATAGCGCAATCTTCATATGATCCGATAACCGCTCTAGCTCGTCAAATTAAGCGCAAGTAATTACAAAAACCATCACAGATTTGGTATCGAGCTGGCGCTTAGGCACCGGATTCTGGCACCTAGGCGCCAGGCCCATTATTTTAACAATTTTGCATTATTGCTCCAATTTTGCTCCTTTTTGCTCCTTTTTCATTCTTTTTCCTTTTTGAACATTTTTGCATTACTTACATCCAAAAACAAAAAAAATATCTTTCATTAAAGCATAATATCCTTAGAAATTTGATAAAAATCAAGGCATAAAAATGGGTATTTTTTTCATGGATCAGGCTCAAAAGGCTTTAACCATAGGAAGGGTACAGTGATCCTAAAAGGTGGAGGTAGAAGTGTCAGATTACCGCGAACCCATCATTCTAAGCTACTATGACCCATAGTAAATCGTACCATGAAAGTAGTCAACCCAACATATCTAGAGTTTCCCGATCAGCAATCTATGTATTGCATCATCTGGAGGGACCTCTGTAACCTTAAGGTCAATAGAAGGAAACTCTAGTCATGTAACATACAAGGTAGTGCTCGATAGGTTGGACTCATCCTCACTTCGCAGAGTTTCCTCAATAATTAAAGGAAATAAGATGTTAAACTATAAAGTTGAAAACACTCTCTATAATAATTTACACCCCATCTAAGTTGGGGTAGCCTCTAACACCCTAGGTACACTAAAAGACCACATAAGTAGAAATTTATGTTGGGCTAGTCGGGTTGAAGAAGCTCAGGTGCTTCTTGTCGAGACTTGCAAATATGAATTCACTTAACTACCACAGTCTTGTTTGTGGAGGGCCTATTTTTTGACTTAGGATATATCCATGCAATGCAAATTATTTTAAAACCAGCCCAAAGTCAATGTAGAAAAATAAAAGTGCAAATTTTAATGTCTTGAAAATTTTAATCTTAAAATTTTGTTTATCTTTAATATTTAATTAGGATTTTGTAGAAAACATAAAATTTTAAATCCTAAAAGCCTATATTTCATTTGTGAGTCCTAGATGAATCTCAGAAAAAAATAATGAAATTGATTTTAAGCATTCAAGCATGTAATAAGCCAGAAAAATAAACCAAATTGATTTAAAAAAAAGGTCAGTGTTACTTTGTTAACATATGCCAGAGAGGTAAAAGAGCAGCCAAACTCCTCATATACATGCCTGATCCTAAATCTATACATTAATATCAAAATGAGAAACTAAGATACAGGACACAAGTGGCTTCTCCTGGTCCCCCACTAAGTGGTTATCTCACCCAAAAACCATAGAACTTGTGTCGGTATCTTATTTCCACTATAGGGCTCTCTTATGGACTCTAACAGGTACATAATAAAAATAAAAGGGAATTAACCTGCACGAAAATAGTGGTAGCAGGAAAGCCAACAAATATGCAACATAAAATGAGTCGTGCCTAGTAGGGTATCTAAATAATACCTGCAAGAAAATGTTAGCATGTAAATTATTACATGCTCTCCATTTTAGTACTACCTTTGTGTGTGCATATATATAATTATATACACAACTCCCTATTGAAGGATGTTCTAATGCACTACCATGCATACTAAGCACACACTCACCAAAAGCAAAAAATAAGAAAGATGTCTATCTAGTGCAACCAAACCAGTAAAAAATAATAGATAGACATCATAAAGACCACCTATCATCCTAGTCCTAAGCTAAAACACAATAACAAAAACTTTCCTAACCAGCATGCATAGGGTGAAGTCTCTGATTAACTTATGACTTGCACAGAGTCTCCATACCGACCCATCTTAAAGATCTAAGGGATCTAAAACACATACAAGGAAAAGAGGTGACATTTTAAAAGAGGTGGCCTCACATATAGCCTAACTTATATAAAATTTTAATGTAGATTGATAATACTTAAAATATCATAATATCTATTTTTTCAAACATTAAACTAGCATATCATAAAATGGTGGTCTGTGATGCATGTGACGTACTTTAAAGTCTAAGGTTCTTTACCATAGTCATACTATTTGTTGATCGTGATACAGATACTCGCATTGCTCGTTGAGCCATCCTCATGAGTAATGATCATTTCAGTATCATGACCAACAAAAGGGTCACTATCTTAATGAATATGACAAGCCATCGAGACGAATGGGCAAACACACAATCATGCAAGAAGCCCATAGTGTGACTGTTGGACTTAATCATGAAACAATCACAATGGCCACCCAAAAGGGACGGAACACGCAGCATGCCAATAAATGCAGAGTTCCTACATGCAACATGAAGCACAAAAATGGGATGTACAACTAAAAGAGGTTACCTAGAATAAAAAAATTATGTCTGCGTAGGGACTTGGTGTGCCATGCGAGAAGCAGGCTCCAACTATAAGTGGGTTTGCATCGAGTGAAAAGATACCTACAAAAAAGATTCACACATTTTCCGAGAGGCACTTACTGAGCACACATGCAAACTTGCATGATATACAATAGACGTATTAGAACAGTCAAGAATACAAAAATGAGATAGACATACAGTAGTAGTTAAGCTTATAAAATGCAGAAATGTTAAGCATATGGCATACCAATGGAAAGCATATATAAATGCTATGTGCCAAATATATTATGTGATGTGATTCCTAAAAGTTAGAACCACACACATAGGTGGACAAACATTGTGACTCGCTTGAGTTCAGTGGTAAGGAAGCATAACTCATACTTAAAGTGAAATACCTATGACACTCTGGACGACATCATAAGAAGTGAGATAGATGGCCAATAAGAGAGCTAATCAATACGAAGTGTTCAATTTTCCATCTTCGTACCATACAACGTCGTATTTGGAGAGGACACTTATAAGCCGGGTGCTCAACGAGACACCCAAACATGCTACATGCAAAGCATACAAGACAAAAGTACTTTACGTGTGATCAAAATAAATCAAATACATCTAGTCAAAAGATTTTTTATGCACATGCAAATAAACATGAAAAATGACATCAAATACATACATGCATGCAAGTGTTTGGTTGATCGAGTCGTAGGGGGTAGCCAACCAAATGGATGGGTTGATCGATACTAAACGATCGATCATGGCCAAAAAGAATGGGCAAATGAACCAATAAAGTCAATCAAACCAAAAAAATAGGGCGATCAAACAAGTTATGTTGATCAAACCTAACGGTTCGGGCAATCAGGCTGGGGCTACAGATCAAGCTTGGAGAATGGGTCAATCAGGCCGGGCGGCCGATTCATCTCAGAGTATAGGTGAACTGTACTGGGATGGCCAATCAGATCCAAAGTGGGTGATCGACCTCTTGTTATCAATCGAACTCAAAGGATCGGACTATCAGGAAGGGACAGACGATTGAGCCTGGAGAATAGGTTGTCGGGCTGGAGCGGTCGATTGAGCCTGGAGAATAAGTCGATTGGGAAAGGATGAAAAATCAATTCTAAGGTGAGTGATCGACCCAGTGTAGTCAAGTGAATCTAAAATATTAGGCATTCAAGCCAAGACTATGGATCGAGCCGGAAAAATAGGTTGATCGTGCTGGGATGGTTGATCAGTCTCAAGAGGATCGATCGATCGTGTCGGGGTAGCAGATTGAACTGACGTGCTCAAGATATCATGCATATGATATGCAACATGATCCTCATGTAAAAATGCAAAAAAGGAACACATACATGCATAATAACCTAAAACACTCGATGACACGTTGAAGCTCTCCTAACAACTTTACTTTTGTACCAAGGGTTGAAGCTCTTAAATCTACGGCATAGCCACCTTCATATTTGGCAAGGAAACGTGGAAGACTTCACCCTCCATTTTCTTATAGGACAAGACCTTCACTTTTTGTAGGGTTGATTAACTGAAATACCTTTTTCAACCTAGGAACCTCCACGATCTTGTATGACTTGCAAGCTATAAAGTTTTTCCCATCCTTCAAGATCAAACCATCCCAACTCCTCCAAGAAAGGTTGGAAGCACCAAAGCTGTAGGAAAATCGGGATTCCACCCACTTAGGTATGGATCTAAGGCTCACAAGTGAAACTACCATATTTTTTGGGTGTTACCAATGAAAGCTTCTTGTCATAGGGCTTCCTTTAAAAAATCTTCAGCCAATCCAAGGGCGTGTGGCAAAGCCGGCTAGCATTTTCCACCCAAATCTACCCGTGTGGGTGACCAAACCCACAACACCTAGCCTAAACTAATCCTAGGGCTAGCTAAGAATGAAAATTCAAATGTTTTTAGGATCTCACCACTGTGAAGTTTGTGGACACATTTCTCTGAGTAGGAGGTGGTTGTCCTAATGGTAGGAGAGAAGCCCAAATTATAGGAATGTTTTGGCAAAGTTTTGATGGTGTTCTCATTGTCTTCCAAAAATTCTTCCCAAATCTAGATGAAGAAATTATTTGCTGTAAGAGTGTTAGTACTTTACTCCTTCACAATTCAAGCCTTTCCTCTAGAATATCTCATCTCACCCTTAAGAAATGTGGTGATGGAAGATGAAGGAGATGAGGATGATGAAGTTGAAAAAGAGAAGAAGAATGAGGGAGGTAGTCTCCCTTAGCTTCTACACTAGAGGAAGATGAAGATCTTCCGTTCTTGTTCTATTTAAGAGGATCTCTCTAAAGAACCTCCTAGATATCTAGGTGCCCTCCAAGGAAGTTCATGTAGCCCAAAAAGACTAAAAATTAAGTAGGGAGATCTATGGGAAGACAAGAGACTCCCCTTGGTTTAAACCAGCTTACCCTAAGGAAATCTTTCATTTTCCCCTTGATTAGCCATCTTGGCGGCCTCTAAGAGTGGCCTACAGGAGTTATTCTCTACCCTCTTTTCTCAACGCCAAAGCTCTTCATCACAAACCTGCAATTTCAGCTGCCTCGGAGGTAAAATCAGTGCCAAAAATAGCTTTTTTTTGCAATCTAGGAATGGAACGACACTGCTACACAAGTGCATAGGCACCCAATATATTGCATTTGTGCCAGGCCTCTGGCACCTAGTTGCCACACAAGTGGTGCCTATTTTATCGAATCTTAGAAAAAGATTTTTTTGAGTTGTTTTAGGCTCTTGGTCTCCTAGGCACCAGACTTTAACTAGCTCAATTTAAAATGTCAGGGATGACATTTTGGGCAACTAGGTGCTTGAGGCTGGCATCTAGTCATTGATCTAGCCTCAAAACCCTGGTTTAGATCAGAAGCACTCGACGAGATTTTCTTTGACCCTTAAGCTATGGGAAACATCATATGAATTAAATGTAGTTCCATCCCATCAAAATCAAAACTTTAATTAGACATTCATAGTGGAATCCTCTATCAATAGTACTCGCAAGTTACAACACGGGAAGGTTGTCCTGAACACTAACTTCCGCGTAGAGCGCGTTGGAGAACTCAAAGACTTTCCATGGCCATAAGAGGCTCCAAACGGATGTGCAGTGACTAATAAACACCAAATAAACATCAATGATTTTCCATTTCTTGAATGAGCCCCTTCGATGGAGGCTTTTATAGGGTAAGGCTAAATCTCTTCCAACCTTAGTTCCTTGCCCTAAACAAGTGCTAGAGAATCATGTGTGGATGTCTTGAGCTACGGGATGCTATGGATGAACCTTAAAAGTATCTTTAGTTGTTCAGATGGGCACTTTACACTCATGATAACAAAAAGTGATGCCAATACTCACGACTCGATAAGCGCAACTTGGATGCCTTTTAGGGTTTTAGGTTAATGTTATTTTGCAAGTCATCTTTGCTCACATATTCTTATAGACAACTTTCATTTGTTTTGAATTGTGGGATTCTTTTCACTTTTTTCTCTCCTTATTTTTCCCTAACTTCATGTTAGGTCTTCCAAGAAGACATCTCTTTCAGATATGAGACCCTCTTTTTGGGATGTCGTGGTGAATCAATCAAACGTTCCAGGGAATACTTTGTTCCCTTTAAACTTTAATGATCAGCTGGTAGATGCATCTTCAGTGTGACTTTTAAAGAAAGCTTCTTTCAAAAATGGTAAACCAGCTTTGTTTGTTATTGATGAAGACATGAATCTTCTTATTGAGCCATTACGATTCACTTTGATGGTTAAGTTTTCCTATTCTCATCATAAACTTGAATCTATCAAGAGGTTTTTTGAAGATCTAAAACTTTCTGGGAATTGGAATATTGGTTTAATGGATGGTAGACATTTAATGATCAAGCTTGAGAAGGAACAGGATTACACTGCCATTTTTCAAAGAAAATTTTTTTTTTAGTTATACTAATATGAAAATTTTTAAATGGTCTCAAGATTTTAATCCTAAAGAAGAACTTCTCATCATTCTTGTTTGGCTTAGGTTCCTTGGTCTTAAATTACATCACTATAATCTAAAGTTTCTTTACACTTTAGGGAAAATTTTTGGAAATCCTTTAAAAGTGGATGATGTTGCATTACGTTGTTCTAGACCTTCGATGGCTAGAATCTTATTGAAAGGGATGTTATTGCAACTTTTAAAGATCAAGTTTGGATCAACAATACGAACAATGGTTACTGGCAGAAAGTTGAAATGGATTTTGTTCCTCAAAATTATACTAATTGTAGTAATTTTTGTAATTATTTTAATTCTTGTTATTTAGCACATCTTGAATTAAAGAAACATTCTTTTAAACTTGCACCTGTTGGGAAAGATTTCTCTGAGAAGGGTTCAGACATTGGGTTACACAATAATATGATGTCGCCTCAAAGAATTAATATGTAAGAATTGTCTATTATCATTAATAATGATTCTATTGAGGCTACAGTTTTGCCCCTTGTTCCTGTTGCTATGCAATATGATTAAATTATTACTGATGTTCCTAATGTGCCTTCTATTCCTAATGAAATGAGAATGTTTGCTTCTCTTTCCAATGAGCCGCTTGCAGCTGATAAGTTAAATGTTACTACCATGGTTATTGGAGAAGAGATAAGGAATATTCCTTATAATGAGTCTATTCTTTCACATGAACCTATTTGTTCTAATGAGGCTTTCATTGCTGAAAAACCAATTATTAAAATTAGTGATGAGGATTTAAAGATTCATGATAATCAAGATTCATTATCTTGTAATAAAGATAAAGCTACGCTTGAGTCTTCATCTCCTAATGATGGTTTCGCGGGTTTACTTGATAATACCATTGATGTGATAAATGATGATACTCTTGATCTCACTAATACTAATGTTGTTCATGAGTGTGGAAATGATAAGGATTCTTCTATTTTCAATGATGAAGATGAATTAGATAGAAATTTGTCTTCCTTAAAAGAAGATTTTGAACAAGAGCGGCCATCTATTAAATCTGTAAGGAAATAGCTGAAAGGTATTAGAGATTCTTCGTTTATGCAATCTGATGGTTCTGGAAAAGGTAAGGAGATTGTAATATCTCAGTCTTCCAGAATCAATTGAGGTAAAAAGCCTTTTTATGTTTAATTTTTTAATCTAAAATTAGAGTAATTGCTTATATCAATTCTTCTAATCTTTTGAAACATATTATACATTCCTATAAAATACGATATTTTAGTATTTTAGAACCAATGATTGATGCTAATAATAATAATGGGATTATTAATTTATTTAAAAGTTTCAATTTTCTTACAAATTACAACAACAAGATTTTATTTTTTGGAATAAATATATTAATGTTCAAGTTATTTTTGATCATTTACAATTTCATCATTTACATATTAGTTAAGATAATGAAATTTTCCTGCAACCATTGTTTGTTTACTGTGGATGTTCTAGTCTTACTAGAAATTAACTCTGGAATTGTCTTTATTTACTTAGCATTTCTGATAATTTTCCTTAGATTGTTGGAGGTGAATTCAATGCTATTTTTTCGGTAGAAGAAAAGAAGGGTGGTAATTACCGTAATAGAAATCTATTTGACAATTTCAATAATGCTCTAATTAGAGCTGGTCTTACTGATGTTGGTTTCAATGGAAATGCTTTTACTTGGCATAGAGGTAATGTTTTTGAATGGCTTGATTGTTTCTAAGTTAATACTATTTGTTTTAATTCTTTTCCCATTAATTATGTCATTCATATTACTTTTGCTTAATCTGATCGTACTCCTATTTTGATCTCTGTTAAGAATTATGATAATTCTAAATCTTACCAATTCAGATTTCTTAACATGTGGATTTTACATAATTCATTTTTTCAGTTTGTTAAGGATAATTGGTACATTGATTATGTTGGTAATGCTGCTTGCAAGCTTTGGAGATTGCAAAAAAACATTACCAATAAACTTAGATTTTGGAATTGGAATATTTTTGGCAGATTACCTACTCTTATTCATACTAGTAAGATTGATCTTCAAAGATTAGAGAGTGATTACGCTAATGATAGAATCAATTATTCTTGTGTGTTGGATGGGCAGGAAAAATATATTAATGCTATAATTATGGAAGATGCTTTTTGTAAACAGAAAATTTCTTGTAGTTCTTTTATAGACGATGATAGAAATACTTCTTATTATCATGTTATTATTAAAAAGAGGAATATGCTTAATTATATTGGTCACATCAAGCAGGGTAATTGTAATATTCTTACTGCTTCTAATCATATTGAAGCTGATAGCATTGAGTATTTCTATAAGCTATTTAATTGTGAGGATATTATCTCAACTAATATTGATAACACTCGTTTTTTAGAGGATGTTAATTTTGCTAGTGGGATTGATCTTACTTGCATTTCAGATTTTATTGAAATTAGAAATGATCTTTTTTCTATTAATAATATAAATGCTGCTGGGCTTGATGGATTTACTTATGTTCTTTATAAATCTTGTTGGGATATTGTTGGTATTGATGTAGTCAATTGTTTTCAAGACTTATTTAAATATTTTAATTCATCTAATTTAAATCTTATTCCTAAGATTATGAATGCTATTCATCGGAATGATTTTAGAGCTATTAGTTTTAATACTTTTATTTCTAAAATCATTTCTAAGATTATGGTGAACAGGCTACGATCTCACCTTAATAATTTGATTTCTCTGAATCAATCTGCTTTTATTAAAGGCAGAACTATTCCTCATAATGCTTTGATTTTGTAAGAGGTGGTCTTAGAGCTTGACATACATTGCAGAAAATGGTAATACTATTTTTGAAATGGACATCAAAAAGGCTTTTGATACTATAAGCTGGGATTTTATTTTGAAATTTTTTAGGGCTTTGGGTTTCCTTAATAGTTCCTCTTCTATTATCCAAAGAATTCTTGAAAATTAATGGTAATAAATTTGGTTTTTTTCTTCTAATAGTGGAATTAAACAAGGTGATCCATTATTCCCCTATTATTTTTATCTTAGCTTTTGATTACTTGTCTATGTATCTAAATTTGTAATTCAATAGTTACCCTAGCATGACTTTCTCATCATAGTTTTGCTGATGATTTGATTTTCTTTACTAATGCTAATAAGAAGTCCATTAAAATACTTTAGGATGGTTCTTCTTCTTTTTCAAAATATTACTGGGTTTTCTTTCATTATGAATAAATGTAATTTCTTTTGTTCTAAAAGTATTTCTAGCTTGAAGAAGAATTGGATTCAGGAATATACCGGTTGCCTTAAAGGATTTCTTCCTTTTACTTATCTTGGCTTTAACCTTGATAAAGGTAAAAGGAAACCACGTATTTTTGATAATCTTATTGAGAAAATCAATAAGAAAGTTATGTCCTGGGATAATCTACTTCTTTCTTATGGAGATAAAGTTACTTTACTCAAAAGTATTCTTACTTTTTTCCTTTGCATACCTTACTCTTAATGAAAATTCCTATTACTCTTACTTAGAAAATTGAGATTAGTTGTAATAAATTTATTTGGTCTGGTAAAGACTTTATATTTCATTGGATGTGCTGGAAAAAGACGTGTAAACCTATTCATTCTGGTAGTTTGGGTTTTTGAAGTATTTCTGATTTTATGTTTATTAATTTTATGAAGCTATGGTTTCACTTTAGAAATGATCTTTCTATTTGGTCCACTTTAATGAGGAGTAAATATTGTGGCAATAATCATCCTCTTTCTAGTACATCTAGCTGTATTGATTCTTTCATTTGGAAAGAAATGCTTAAAGTGGCTAAGATTACTGAGAATTTTCTGTGTTGGGATGTTGGTCAAGGCAATTGTAGCTTTTGGTATGATTGGTGGGTTGGTGATGCTCCTTTGGCTAATTATAATATGGGCCCTTTTGATGTCAATTTTTCTGTTAAACAATGTTGAAATAATAACAATTGGGATTTGCAGAAACATTGCAGACTGATTGGTGCTGAGAGAGCTTCTTCAATTGCTAATATTCCTATTACTAATGAAAATGATAAAATATTTATTAAAGGTAATAGTGGTAATTCCATTTCTAAAACATTTGCTAATCTTTACCTATTTTGAATGGATTTGATTTATCTTGTGCTTGGAATTCTTTTATTAGACCTTCTCAATCTTTTTTCATTTGGATGATTTTTCATCGTATTCTTACTGCTAATGATGGTCTTAAATTAAAATGATTAAGAATTACATCTCGTTGCTTTCTTTTTAATCTTAGTGATGAAAATCTGAAACATACTTTTGTTGCCTGCTCTTATATTAATGATGTTTGGAAACATGTTTTCAGTTTTTGTGATCTGCAGATTAACAATCTTTGCATTAATTCAATTAATGACCTTTTTAAGATTTGGAATCAAGTTGGTTAAGGTATTTTCTTCACCTCTATTCTATTGTTGTTTGTGGGTATTTTTGGTTTTTTAGAAATAATGCTAAGCACAATGATATTTTGATCCCTTCTCACTCTTGCTTTATTTTAATTAAAAATTTTATTTTTAAGATGATGCATTTTGGTATTTTTACCAAATCTTTGGGTTTAAAATTAAGGACATTATTTCATAAATATAATTTTTCTATACCTTTTTATTGTAAGGCGGTTGCCAGTTTATTTTATTGGAATAAGCCGTTAAGAAATATCCTTGAAATCAATATTGATGGGAGTTGGAATACTTCTTATGTTGGTATTGGAGGTGTTTGTCGTAATTATAATTGGAAATGTTTATTTTGGATTTCTGCTCTTACTTTCACTGATACTCTTATTTTTGCTGAAGCTGCTGCTGTTTTAATTGCTTTAGGCTTAGCTGTTAGATGTGATATTAGTTTAATTGAGATTCTTTGGAGTTATGAAATTATTATACCAAGAAAAAGCCGTATCCTTAGATCCCTATTACTCAAATGAAAAAAAAATGGCTTTTCTTAAGAATATTCAGTTATGCTGGTTATTCACTCATCAAGAAAGAAATAAATGTGTTGATTGGGCTGCACAAAAAAGATTACATAAACAAGATTTTATTTT
Organism: Papilionanthe hookeriana x Papilionanthe teres; assembly: GCA_022702705.1. Taxonomy (NCBI): domain Eukaryota; kingdom Viridiplantae; phylum Streptophyta; class Magnoliopsida; order Asparagales; family Orchidaceae; genus Papilionanthe; species Papilionanthe hookeriana x Papilionanthe teres. Next base: position 82,933,832 of record CM040431.1, read on the forward strand.
TTCTGTCAAAATTTCAAGTGAATTATATGTAGTTATTAGAGGAGACTGCTTAGATTTACCTTTTATTAGACCAGATAGTATTTTTTTAGTTTTTTGTTCTTTTTTTTTTTGACTGTTTTAGGAGGTTCTATTGTTTATTTTTTATCACATTTTCGTTGTGCTTATTTTCTTATTGAAATAAAATTTCCCCAAGGGATTTCATTGTAAAAAAAATCTTGAGAAGGTGGCTTTAATTTGTAATTTAATTATATTTGTATCAAAAGTTATTTTTTCTCGATTTTTTTTATGCTACCATATATTAATAGTAAAAAAAGTTGATCATCTCCAACAGTTGCAACAAAGTTGCGACAAGAGATTTAACCAACAATTAAAATGAGAGAGAAAATTGCTCCGTTTATTTCTTTCACATAATTTTTAATTTCAAACGGAAAAAATTAAAATTAATCCTATCATCGAAAATAAAAAATTTCGATCGTTTTTATAAAAATCATAATAATAAAATTTATTCAAATCCGTCGAAATGGATAAACTTCAGTAGAGATGAAAACCTACAAAATAACATTTTGTTAAAAACACAGAACCTATGCAGTGACATCATGCGGCTAATATAAAAACGTTGGGCCTACGACTTAGTTATTTGTCACTAAATTATACTTTACGATTATATTATTTATACATTGAAGTAGAAAAAAATATTCCTTGAACTTATTTGACTTGAAAGATGCTTTCTATATCAATTATATCAGGCTTAGTTGTATTTAAATGAGTTTGCGTCATCAATATATCTACTCTTATTGATCATCATGACATATTATTATGTTAATCAGCGCATAGTACTTAGAAGTTCAAATTATATTGGGTGCTGAAAATTTATTATTTTTCAATTTCATCTCTTAAATCTAGTTAACAATTCTATCATGTTTAGTTCATCAATTACTTTTTCTAATACTAATATTATAATCAAATTACATATCCAACAGTAATAGATATGTAGTTAACTTAATTATAAATTACAAATTGGATTTATCTTGATTACATATTTACTATATTAAGACTTTAGGATGTTTGTACGTGCACAAAGATAATTAATAAGCAACACGATAGGAAAACAAACAACTAATAGAAAGCTATATTTTGTTTTTGCCTTTTTTTTTATGCATTAGTTATCTGTCTCGTGACGTGAGAATTTTTTTCTTATTCTAAATGACTTGGCGATGAAAAGAAAGAATATATTTATAAAATGAGATGCACCAAATAAATATCAACAACAATTTAAAATAAACTCAATTTAAATGTCTTAAAATGTCATTAAATATTATTTTTAAAGCATTCTAAAACAAGTTGGCTAAGATAAGTGCAACTCCTTAGTCACACTTTCAATCTTTCTTGCTCCTTATTGGAGAAAATATGATTATGGTAATGCGACAAAAATTTGTTAGTCACCATTTAAAATTAATTTACCGGTATTAGTCATACTTTACTTATGATTTCTGTAAATTTCGACTAAAAAAGTTAAAATAGCGGTCAATTAAATATCTTAAATTTCAGTATTTTTCATGAGAAAAATAAAAAAAAAAGTATGACGGAGGTTCAAGTTGAGTTACATTTAATAATATATATATATATATATATATATATATATATATATATATATATATATATATATATCTTATTAGGTACTAAGGTGACACAGATTTGAAAAGAACAAGTCGATTCCGTAAGTCGCTCCATCTAAAGGAAGTTAGATCGAAATTTATTTTGGAGAAAGAAAATTTCCAATATATTTTTTAAGAAAAGAATACTCTTAAATTATGACGTTTTCATTTGTCTTTTCCATTGATATATTGGGGTTGGTTTTCTAAGATTGATAGCTTAATTTGTTGATGTAATTTTTTTTTTTTATGGCAAAGTTTTATGAATTTCGTGACATTAAGACATGAATTTCATGACCTTAAGAGCCCATTTAATGTGCCTTGATCTACGGCGGGGACAAGTGAATTATCATTTTTTGTCATAAAGCACTAGTGGCAGCATATATAAGATGCATGAAGTATGATTTTTATGTTCCACATGCTCGACTGAATGGGTTAATTCATTGAACACGGATGCTTGACTTCATGCATATAATGTGGAAGTACCCTTATTTTTCATATCCTGAGTAAGGACTCTAAAGCACGAGGCTTGCATGATACATTTGAATAAATTTGATTTAAATTTCTTTTACCATGCTCAACAGTAAACATATTACGAGTATTCGTAAGCTTGTGAAGTGAATTCTCATAAACACTGATGATTCGGAAGCGTTAATACTTACTAAACTCTAATGAAATCCAAAGTTAAGCTCCCAAGGATCCATAGCGTGATAGGTGCACCCTTCAGAATATTTAATACCCTATAATCGTAAACTACTTGACACGGCTAATTAAGAAAAGTTTTTTTAGTAATAAAATAGTCTGTTACAAATATATTATGGGCCAATGCCTCGGAAAAAAATTGCGTACGTAAACCGTACGCAATTTTTGCCTGCGGAATGGGGTACACGGAGGTTACAATTGGGTTACAATCGGGTTTCAATCGAGCCATGTAACTCATTTGTAACCTGCGCGCTCCTATTTTACAAAGTTCATGATATGAGCGTGCGGAGTTACAGTGAGTTAACATGGAGAGTACTGAATGGGTTACGACTCGCTTGTAACTCGATTATAGCTTCGATTGTAACCCGATTATAATCTTCAGGTATCTTATCGATGCTGCTTCTATTCATCTAGTTGTAGGTTACAGAGGTTACTGATATAAGCGCGCGAGGTTACGAGTGAGTTACGTAGAGTGTACAGAAGGGGTTACAGACTCGCTTATAACTCCGATTATCTCTGATTGTAACCTCCATGTACCCTATTCCGCACGCAAAAATTGTGTACGGTTTACGTATGCAATTTTTTCCCCAATGCCTCACATCTCTATAGAAAGGCATCAGTTAGGAGCTAATATGATGCGATGTAAAATAAAATTTAAGGGAGTTAAGAATATACAATGAATAAAGACATTTTATGTGTTTTGATTTTAACCCAAGGACATGCATATGGAAAAGGAAAGAGACAAAATTATTCCATAACAAATAAAAATCATGATAATCAAATGTGGAATTTTAGTCCACTCATTAACCCTTCTCAAGATCAAATTCAGACTCTTAAAAAAAAAGAAAGAAAAGCATTATAAAACTCACCTGAAAAGATAATACGAGGTATAGCCATTTATGATACTATGCAATTTGTGTTACCAAATGTACATACGATATGTATGGGATTACCCGCTTCAATGGGATCTTTCATTCTGGTCGGAGGAGAAATTACCAAACGTCTAGCATTCCCTCACGTTTGGCGCCAATGAGTTTTTTTATTTGAGAAAAAAATACTATACCTTCGCTGTATCGAATATGAATTAAATAAAGAATAAGTAATAATAGCATAACACTTCGAGTTCGATATGAACAACCTTTATTGTTTATTACCTCACTGCTAAATTCTTTTCTACCAAATATTAAAGGAAAATTAAAACAAAGTTAGAATAAGAGGGATCTTTTCTGAGTCAAACCCTAATTGAGACTACATTATGCAAGGATCATTTGTGCATGGGGTATAACAGTAAACATGAAGACTATGGAAAAAGTAAGCTAAATACCAGCGAGATGGAAGACTGTGAGTTTTAATTATCTATCATTAGAGTTATGTGAAGTAAGAGTTGCTACTAATTAAACTAAGAAAAGGAGTATTGTATCCATTATTTTGGGATTAAACTCCTTAATAGTTTCCCTTTAAGTGATTATATTTTTTATATACTCTTTAAATATTTTTGTTTCTCAAGATTAATTTTAGTTTTATTAATGTGTATCTAAGGCATACAACTTTTGGCACTTAGATTCTGTGTTCCTTAGAAAATCTTTATCTTTCATCTTGCATGAGGTGGTTGAAACTTTACTCTTCCCCTTTAAAGATCATATCGATATTACACTTGTAATGGTGGTGTCATTCTTTTGATACTATCAAAGACATTCCTTCTTATATATTTGACATATATTTTGTATTGTGCATTGGAGTCATCAATGATTTAGTTTAAAGATTCATTTATCCCATAAAACCTATCAAAATTAACATTTATCAATGGATAGATCATTTTGATAAAGCCATTTTATCATTATATTTATTTTTGAAGATAAATTAATAGGTCGGGATGAAAATAGATATGTTTTGGTAGCCTAGTTTACTCTCCAGAGTCTTCTCCTTTAAAACTTAAAAGAGTAATCACTAAGGTGTACTTAAGAGATCGAGTTGGATTTTTATTTTTCTCGGTGATAGTTTAACTAATTTTACATTTGAAATTTGTGATTTGTAGAGCCTCTTAGGTATAATTTCTAAATAATTCCTTTTTTCACTCTCTTAAATATTTCATGTATTATTTAAGGATAACACATTTGATTATACATAGAAAATTCCCTTTGTTGTGTATTTAATTTTATTGATTGTCAAATGATATTGTACTACTAATTGATTTTGATTAAAGCAAGCAATCCAAAAATGTTGTCTAGTACTGTAAGTAATGTAAGGAGGGACTTACATAAAGTAAAAGACAACAAGCAATACATTCAATTTTGATCAGTAAAATAAGTAAAAGAGGTCACATGACCGCTATTTTGTTATTCTATAGGTTATCGAACATCAATATTGAGATAATAGATGCATATATTCTTAGAGATCTTCAATCACTCAAATTCCAAATCCTAAAATAAGTAAAAGAGTTTAAATGTTTGTTACATGCATTATTATTGAAGAAATGTGGCATCCATTTTAAGATAACATGCACATAGATTCTTAGAGATATCCAATCACTCAAATCAAGTGATAAAGTTCAAATCCAATAGATAAAAGGTTATTGTCATCCAATTTTTTTTTGAGTGATTTTGGTCTTCTTTAAAGACTACTCTTTTTTTGGCTTTTATTGTACAAGTGAAGACATAGCCGGTCGTAGCCCAAATGACAGTTTCACAACGCTACACACATTAAGACTTGTATCCCAAACAAACCTTTAATGTTTATGGCGCCATAGTGCCTAGATTAGACTCTGTAATATTCATTGAGCACACTTTAATGTAGGTATTGATCCTTAGCTTTTCTGGCAACAAGGTGTCCCCACCCATATGGAAACACCATGATGAATCACCTAAATATAATGATGGCCCAATCAAAATGAGTTAATATTCATGTATAGAGAAACAACATCGTGTTAAGTGTCGTGTCATCCTATTATCTATGAACAGGAGACATAGTTGACAGTTATTGTATGCCTTACTTTCTATTGTGAAATCATGCTTGCTTTTCTCTCTTCCCTGAAGATCATATCCCTTGTCTCTTCTATGCATGACTCGGATAAAATTACAACCACATACTAATAACACTCAAAATAACACACAATCAAACCATAGACTCTAAGATTCAGCGTCGATCACAACCACAACACAATAACGCTGACAACTGAATAAGAAAGCAAGTTCAAACATAACATCTAATCAAAGCAAAACAAACAGCACACAAACATAGACACATAAACACAATAATCAAGCCTTCACTTTTCCTCAGAACTATCCTTAACTCTTAAATCTCCAATGGAATGAGCATGAACGAATAAGTTGTAGAATGGACGAAACGAGAATTCTTCAATGGAATCCTCTTCAATCTAACCTTTCATTCGCACCAACTGAACCAAACTTCCTTCAAGATATCTAAAGTGATCAAAGTGCTCCTTCATTCTCCAATCTAGACGATCATAGAAGTCAGATAGATTGTTGATTGCATTCATCAAGTGTTGAACTTCTTTCTCCAATTTCTTAATTTTCTTCAGAATGATCTGTGAACTCTCAAGAAAGTAAGGAGGAATAGGTGTCGATATCTGAGATGTTTGATCTTCAACGATACTCATATCATTCAAATCACGAACTTCCTGGGTACTATATTGATCTATTGAGTTGATAGGCTTCCAAGGTAGAAGCACTTTCTCCTAATTCACATAAGGCACTCGTGATTGACTGTAGAGTAAAAATATGGTGGAAGGGTTTCCAAGCCCATATTTAGATCCATGAACTATAAATCCCAAAACAGACTTTACAATTATTTCACCAACATCAACAGGCATTCCCATTTGAGTACAATAATTCAGAATACCACTCTCCTTAGTTACTTTAATGATTTTCATAGTTGGGAGCAATTTTGCACATATGACGTAAAGTAAGTGCTTCGACGTAGAATTTAACAGTGTGGTCGAAAAACATACATACCTACTATCTCTTATCTTACAATCATTACTTTCATCCATTAGATATCTGTATATATCATTCATGTTGTCCTTCGTTGGGGTAAATGAAGAATAATGGCAGAATGACACATTCTCAATCATATATAAATCATTAATCTTCGCAGGAGTAAATGTAACAAACCTACCTTGCACATAAACTGATTCTTGGTTAGTTCCATGAAGATTTGCATAGAATTCTTTCACAATAGGAATAACTACGGCGGTAGTAGTATAACATAACACTTTCCAATGTCTCTGTATAATTATTTCTTCAATTCAAGTAGTAGGAGAATTCAAACCTCGATTCACAAAGCATCGCTCGTTGATCAATCTCATTTTTAAGATAGTTTTGTTGAAAAGACGTTGTGCTTCGAAACTCACGAACTTCCTACAGTTGAAAACTTGAAATCTTACCATTTCAACCTAGTTTGAATCCATTGGGATGAGATTTAGGATCTTCCTTTTCGTTCCTTTGGTAGTTTTTGCATTTTGGGGCAGTTTTGGAGTTCAAGTGGAACAAATGTCGCTTAGAACCGCCAAAACACGAATTTAAAATAGAGAAACGGTTTTTTAAACAGCGGCACGGTTCGACGCTAGTTCAAATTTCACCGAACTTCGTTTTTGTCCAAATTTGTTCCAAACTTCAATTCGATCCATTTATTTAATGCTATAAATGATAATTAAGGAAGGGTAGGACTCACTTAAGTATCAAACAAACACAACAAACAAATAAGCAAGCAAACATACACTAAAGAAATGTGGGTTGCCTTCCACAAAGCACTTGGTTTAACGTCATCAGCCCGACATAATCTTCAGTTATTCAGGTTGATCCTACTTTAAAACCTCTATAAAATTAGGTCTATTCCCTTCAAAATATGATTTTAATCAATGTCCATTAACTTTAAATTTTCTTCCAGAATTGGGGTCTTCGATAATCACATCACTAAATGGTTGGATTCTTAGTAACAGTGAAAGGTCCAGTCCATCTAGGCTTTAGTTTCCCAGGAAATAATTTTAATCTTGTTATGTATAATAAAACATTTTGTCTTGGTTCGAATTCCTTCTTAACAATCTTCCGATCATGTCAGATTTTCCTTTTCTCCTTATATATTTTGTCATTATCATAAGATTCATTTCTAATTTCTTCCAATTCATTCAATTGCAACAGTCTCTTCTCACCAGCATCTTTCAAATTAAAGTTTAATTTCTTTATCACCCAATATGCTTTATATTTTAATTCAACTCACAAGTGGCATATTTTTCCAAATATCAGTCTATAAGGGGACACTCTTATAGGAGTTTTGTAAGCAGTTTTTTATGCCCATAAAGCAGTATCTAATCTAGCAGACTAATCTAATCTCTCAGGATTAACAACTTTCTCCAAAATTCATTTAATTTCACGATTAGATACCTCAGCTAAGCAATTTTTCTGGGGATGATAAGCTGTAGAGATTTTATGCATAACATTACATTTATCCACTAATCTCTGAATCAGATTATTCTTGAAATGGGATCCTCCATCAGTGATAATTACTCTAGGCATTCCATATCTTGTAAAAATATTTTTCATTAAGAACCTCAAAACACTTCTAGCATCACACCTAGGTAAAGTTATTGCTACAAACCACTTCGATACATAACCAACGACAATCAGTATATAAATATTTTAAAATGAAGGTATAAATGGTCACATAAAATCTAATCCCCAAGCATCAAATATTTTAACTTCTAAAGTAAAGTTAAGAGGCATTTCATTTCTTCTAGATATATTGCCTACTATTTGACATTGATCACAAGTTTTGTTAAATCTATAAACATCTCTAAAAATAGTATGCCAATAAAATCCATATTGCAAAATCTTATGTGCAGTTCTATCAACTCCGAAATGTCCTCCAAATTCAGAATCATGACATCTATAATAATTCTTTCAGTTTTTTCTTAAGCCACACATCTCCTAATAATCAATTCTTTACATTGCTTGTACAGATAAGGATCGTCCCAGAAATAAAATTTGGCATCATGAATAAATTTTTTTCTCTGTTGCACTGTAAATTTTGGTGGTATAATATTACTAACAATATAGTTCACAATATCAGCATACCACGGTAAATTTCCTTCAATGATATTATATTATTTCTCATCAGGAAATGTTTCTTTGATCTCTCTTTCGAAATCATCCAATATAGGTTGTTCAAGTCTAGATAAATGATCAGCTATTTGATTATCGACTACTTTTCCATTAACGATCTCAAAATCAAGTTCTTACATTAACAATATCCAGTGAATTAGTCTTAGTTTGGCATCATTCTTTTGCATTAAATATTTAATAGCAGAATGATCAGTATGCACTATGTATTTATTTCCAATCAAATACGATCTAGATTTTTCAAAGGCATAAACAATAGCTAATAACACTCTTTTAGTAGTGGTATAATTAATTTGAGCAGCAGTAAGAGTCTAACTAGCATAGTATATAACCTTAAAAATTTTATCGTGTCTTTGCCCTAGAACCACTTCAATAGCATAATCGCTAGCGTCACACATTAATTTAAATAGTTTCTCCTAGTCAGGTGAAAATATTAAAGGGGTAGCTATTAATTTTTCCTTTAATAAATCGAATGCTTTATCACATTCATCATTAAAATTAAACATCCTATTTTTTTACAACAGTTGGCATAGAGGCTTGGTAATTTTTGAAAAGTCTTTAATATATCGCCCGTAGAATCCTACATGTCCCAAAAAGCTTCTTACCCCTCTCACAGTTGTTGGAGGTGGTAATTTTTCTATAATTTGAATCTTCGCAGGATCTACTTCCATGCCATATTCAGATATTATATACCCAAGCACAATTCCTCCTGCAACCATAAATTGATACGTCTCCCAATTTAGGACTAAATTTGCTCTTTCACATACCTCCAAAACATTTACCAAATTCCATAAAAATGCATCAAATGAGTCTCCAAATACTGAGAAATCGTCCATAAACACTTCTCTTCTGTCATCTATTAATTTGCTAAATATGGACATCATACATCTTTGAAATGTTACAGGTGCATTACATAATCCAAAGGGCATCCATCTAAAAGAAAAAGTTCCATAAGGGCTAGTAAATGTATTCTTCTCTCGATCCTCAGGAGCAATAGGTATTTGGTGATAACTGGTGTATCCATCCAAAAAACAACAATACTTATGTCTCGCAAGTCTGTCTAGCATTAGGTCCAAAAAAGGTAAAGGAAAGTGATTGTTTCTGGGGGCGGCATTTAATTTTCTATGATCAATACATATTCACCAACCAGTGACTTGTCTTGTCGGAATAATTTCATTTCTTTCAGTTAAATCAACTGTTACTCCTCCTTTCTTAGGTACACAATGGATTGAGCTTACCCAAACACCATCAGAAATAGGATATATGATTCCTGCATTTAACCACTTTAAAATCTTTTTTTTAATCACTTCTTTTATTATTGGGTTCAGTCTCCTTTTTGGATCAACTCTAGGTTTATGTTGTTCAATCAAAAAATTTTGTGCATACATATTGAAGGATTGATTCTTTTAATATAAGTTATGGACTAACCAAAAGCCTTTTTGTATCTTTTAAGGTGTCCAATAATTTTTGTTCTTGATTTTCATTTAAATCCGATGATACAATGACTGGTAAAGTAGTTGATTCTCCTAAAAACATATACTTTAAATTATTAGGGAGAATTTTTAGTTCAAGTTCAGGAGGTCTAATGATAGATGGAATTAAACTTTTATCTCCATTTTTAAAAATTTCTAATTTTTCAAATCTTTCTTGCATAAATTCTAACCTTTCATTCTTCATATCGTCCAATTCATCTTCAATTTCACTTCCATATTCATCCTCACATTCCACATTTTCTTCAAATATTTCCTTAAAGTGATCTTCTCTCAAATAATCGCAGACTTCCATTCGAAAAAACTTATCATCTTTTTTAGTTGAAGGGTATTTCATAGATTTCAGAATATTGAAAGTTACTTCTTGATCATTAACCCTCATAGTTAATTCTCCATTCTGAACATCGATCATAGCTCTCCAAGTAGCAATGAATGGTCTTCCCAAATAATTGGAATATCATTATCTTCCTCCATATCTAATACAATAAATTCCACAGGAAAGATAAATTTATCTACCTTTACTAATACATCTTTCACAACTCCCTTAGAATAAGTGATAGAACGATCAGCTAATTGAAGAGTGATAGATGTAGGTGAAATTTCTCCTATCCCCAATCTTTTGAACTTTAATAAAGGCATAAGATTAATACTAGCTCCAAGATCACATAAAGCTCTTCCAAAACATTTCTCACCAATAACACACGGGATAGTGAAACTACCTAGGACTTTAAGTTTTTCTGCAAGCTTCTTATGAATAATTTCACTACACTAACCTCTTAGTGCAACAGTCTCGTGATCTTTGGACTTTCTTTTTCTTTTAAGAATATCCTTCATAAACTTTGCATAATCAGGCATCTGCTCTAAAACTTCAACAAAGGGAATATTAATCGTTAACTTCTTAAGGATTTCCAAAAACTTTGCAAATCTATTATCCCTGTTCTATTTCTTTAGTCTTTAAGGAAAAGGAGGAGGTGGTGTTTCAACAGTTATCTTCATTGGCTCCAACGGATAATCGTCAAGATATATCTTATTAGAACCTTTCTCAATGTTCACTTCCTCTCTTTTAACTTCGACTTTTTTTGAACTCTTGTTTCCAATTCTTTTCCACTTCTTCATTGAATAACCTTGATTTTCTCTTTGTTTTAATCTTTTTGGTTTATCTCAACATTTCTTAGAAGATTCCCATAAGGTCTATTATTAAATGCAGTAAAGATATGTCCTAATTGATTCTCAATGTTCTTCATTGAAACGTTTTTGAGCTTGAATTTGATTTCCCATATTTAGAATCATTTCCTCAGTAGACAACTTCTTTTCCTTAAATTGTGGGTCACTATTAAAACCTTGAGGATAAGAAGGTCTAGAATTGGTATTTCCTTGGTTGTTTGGATGTTCAATTGGATTCATATGATTATTTCCCTACTGCGGGTTAACAGCAGCATTAGTATTATTCCTGTTGAAATTAGAGTGATTCCTCCAACTAGGATTATAATAATTTGAATAAGGTTTATTGACTTTGTTACTTATGGCATTCAATGATTCATAAGGTGGATGAGAGTCTATCATTTGTCTTGATGAATTTTCTTCCAACATTAGTGGTGTCAAAGAAAAATTCATTCCATATTGATCTATTTTCTTTGAAAGTGCAACAATTTGTGAGACTATCATAGTTATTGAATCATAATCATGAATACCGACTACTCGCTAAGGATTTACCCTCTTAGAGGGGCATTAAAAATTATTAGTAACCATCATCTCAATTAATGAATATGCTTCATCAAATGGTTTAGACATTAATGATCCACCAGTAGCAGCATCGATAATCAATCTCAAAGATCCCACTAATTCATTATAAAATGTTTGAATTATTAACCAATCTGGTAAAGCATGATGTTAGAAGATCTTTAAATCTTTCCCAAGCTTCATATATAGATTCTCCATCAAACTGACTCAAAGATGTGATATCATTTCTCAACTTAGCAATTTTAGAATGAGCGAAATATTTTGACAGAAACTTTTGTGAAGGTTCTCCCCAAGTTCTGATAGATCCAGGTGCTAACGAGTTTAACCATGCCTTAGCCTTATCCCTTAGTGAAAAAGGAAAAAGTTAAAGTCTAACAACAATGTTCAATACTCCGTCGTATTTGAAGGTAGCACACAGTTCTAGAAAACTAGCAAGATGTAAATTAGGATCTTCGTTAGGTGTTCCTCCAAATTAATTATTTTATCTCATTTGGATAATAGCAGGTTTAAGTTCAGATGAATTAGTACCAACATCAGAATTTTAAATAGTTAAGTGAATTTCATCTGCTGTTGGATTAACATAATCTCTTAAAGGTCTTGGAATGTGTCCATTTTGATTGTTCAAATTGTTCGCCACTTTCTAAGGATTTTCAAATTTTTTTGTTGTTTTTCAAATTTTTTTGTTGTTTTTCATATTTTTCCAATTGTATGCTCCAATTCAGAATCGTAAGGCAATAAACCTATAGATCCACTACTACACATATAATCACAATAAGCACACTAATAATAAACAAACACACACAATTATGACTTGTAATTCAAATATAGGATTTCAAATATTACGAAATTAATTTTAGCAGTTTTATTTACCTTACCTCCCGGCAATGGTGCCAAAAACCTGGTGCGACTTTTTTAATTTTCTAAAATTTATGAACTCAGATTTATATTTATACTAATTTAGAGTTTCAAAATGAGTCACACAATTAACGCAAGTATATGTATCACTCAAGTAATAAAGGGCTCTAATGGAGTCCTATATATCGATCCCACAGGGAGGGATTTAATTTCATGGTGTAGCATAGAAATCACTATTCAAATCACAACACAATTGCAAGTAATTTTGATTCTTGAAATAGGTGCAAATAGTAAAAGTTACTATTACTATTAAAGTACGCAACAACAAGTTAAACTACCACACAACACTAAATTTATAACTAAACACAGTTACAAGAAAGAGTCTTCCTCCTTTTCAAGGTTAATGTATTGACTATTGTGACATAGATCAGTGATGCAAATGTATTGTGCCAAATAGGAGCAATCCTATTCTTTACCCATATTTTAGCGTATAAAAAACATTGACTAGTCTTAAGTTTAGTCCCCAAATCCATGGCTATGCTAGGAGTTTAGTCCCCAAATCCATGGCTACGCTAGGAGGATACTGGCTCTCACTCCAAAACTCCCACTTCCCTTCCCCAGAAGGCTAACTCTCACTTTGGTTTCCACAAATCTTAAGACTAAATTAGGGATTTTGGCCTGTCACTCTAAAATCTCCAATTCTACTCCCATCAAAGTATATTTCCCAATTTATTTGCACTCAACCCCCGTGAATTACGTTCCTAATTCATGGACATTTAATGTGATCTTCACTTATATTGTGGAACTCATAATCCTTTCGGAACATAAGTTTTTCAACATGTTTTAACAATTCAATTAGCTAGATCAAAAAGTAAATGAAGTTCTAAGTGAAAAGATCATCACAAATTATCCATAATTAATTGACACATCATTTCCATTTCACAACATCAACACATCACATGAGAAGGAGAAAGACAAATAAATCTACTCAAGACTCATGAGGAAAGGATGACACAACATGGATTTTATATATATAAACAATAGCATACAATTAGAGTAAAGAAAAGACTACTTATCTCAAACTCTTCCCTAAGCGAATCTCAAGGAATTCCTTTGACTCCTCTTCTTTATTCACAACAACAAATAAATCTCTCTTTAGAATAGTAAGGAAGAAGACATCTCTCACTTTCCCCCTTCTCCTTCACTCCTTGGAAGAGAATTTAAAAACCCTAGATCACTCTCTCTAAACTTCCCAAACACTCTCTACTCTCTACCACTCACTAAACATACACACCCCCCTTTAAAATCTCTCTTAAAAGTGGTTTAAATTCGGTTATAACTGATTTCTCAAGAGTTTTTCCATGCATCCCTATGAAATCCATCCAAATACATTGAATATAGTTTGAAATAAGGATAGGAAGCGGTTTGGTGCTGGATAGGGCGTCGTTCGGTACTATTTTCCGCCATTTGGACAATAAATCTCAGGAAACTGGCGTGGTTCAGAGCTGGATAGGGCGCCTTTCGGGGCCAGTTTAACTTTTACACTCTTGGTCTTTTTTGCTCCAATTTTTTTCCTTTTTGCTTCTTTTTACTCCAAAGGCCTCTAATCACTATACCTGCATGAAATCATGAAAAATATCTTCCTTTAAAGTGTAATATCATCAAAAACAAGTATGACATGAATAGTAAAAAGCTATCAAATTTTCACTGGATCAGTATCCCATTTTATAAATCAAGAATTTACTATCAAATCTTAAGCATAAATATTCGGGGAACAATGAAATTTCAGTGTTTGGAATTTTATTTGAATCATATATAGAACATTTAACTAAAGTTCTTAGACGCTATGAAGAAACAATTTTAGTTATTAACTGGGAAAATGCAAATTTATGGTAGCAGGAGGAATTATTTTGGGACATTAAATTTTAGAAAAAGGTATGGAGGTAGATTCTGCAAATTAAAGTGATCGCTAATTTACCTTGCCCAACAAATGTAAAGGAGATTAGGAGTTTTTTAGGACATGTTGGATGCTAAATGAGTTATATTAAATACTTTTAAAAAATTACTAAGCCTCTATGCCATTTTTTGGAAAAAGATGCAATTTTTAATTTTGATTATGAATGCCTAAATGCTTTTAAGCTGTTAAAAGAAAAATTAATCACTGCACCAATTATTGTTTCATGAGATTGGGAAAAACCTTTTTAATTAATGTGTGATGTAAGTAATTATGCTATTGGAGCTGTTTTAGGACAAAAACATAAAAAAATTTTCAATGTAATCTACTATGCTAGTAGAACTCTTAATGAAGCTCAAATTAATTATACCATTACTATGAAGGAGTTATTAGTTATAGTATATTCTTTTGATAAATTCAGATCATATTTAATTGGAACTAAATGTGTGGTGCATACTGACCATTCTGCTATTAAATATTTAATGAAAAAGAAGGTTGCAAAACCAAGACTGATAAGATGAATTCTTTTTTCATAAGAATTTGACTTTGAGATAGTAGATAAGAAGATTGCTGATAATCAAATAGCTGATCATCTGTCCAGGCTTCATAAAGAAAAATCTCTCTTTTCTGAAGAAGAAATTTATGAGCATTTTCCTGATGAAAAATTGTTCACTATTAATGTGTGGCGTGTTCCATGGTATGCTAACTTTGTAAACTTTATTGATAATGACATATTACCCTATGGATTGACATAGAAACAAAAGAAGAAATTTTTATCTGAAGCTGACTTATTTTTGTGACAACCAATTTTTATATAAACAAGGAAATGATCTAATTATTCAAAGTTGTGTACCCTTAAAAAAGATTTATGAAATTATTCAAAAATATCATGATTCTGATTTTGGGGGACATTTTGGTGTTGATAAAACTGTATATAAAATTCTACAATTGGGATTTTGTTGCCTGCAATTTGTAAGGATGTTAATGCTTATATTAGAAATTGTGATTGATGTCAGTGTGTATGCAATATTTCTAGAAGAAATGAAATACCCCTCAATTATATGTTACAAGTTGAAATATCTGACGTTTGGGAATAAGATTTCATGAGACCATTTATACCATCTTTCAGAAATTTATATATATTAGTAACAGTAGACTATGTATCTAAATGGATAGAAGCTATTTCTTTAACTCGATGTGATGCTCAATGTGTTGCAAAGTTTTTAAGAAAGAACATATTTTGTAGATTTGGAATGCCAAGAGTAATCATAACTGATGTGGGAAGCCATTTTAGAAATGCAATTATGGGAAACTAGTAAACAAATATCATATCATTCATAAAATTGCTACTTCTTATCATCCTCAGACTAGTGGTTTGGTTGAATTATCCAATCAAAAAATTAAAAGAATTTTTGGAAAAATCTGTTAATCCAAACAAAAAGGTTTGGTCAATCAAATTGGATTTTGATTTATGGACTTATAAGACTGCACATAAAACTCGTATAGGTATGTCCCCATATAAGCTAATTTTTGGGAAAGCTTGTCACTTACCAGTGGAACATGAGCATACAGCATATTGCGGTATTGAAGAGTTCTATTATAATTTAAAGGATGTTGGTGAGAAAAGATTATTGCAATTAAATGAGCTTGAAGAGATCAGTAATGAATCATATGAAAGTGCTAAGATAAATAAAGATATAATGAAATCGTTGCATGATTGTAGTATTCTGAATAAAAATATTGAGCCAGGATAACGGGCTTTGCTATATAATGCCAGATAAAGATTATCTGTTAGAAAATTTAAGTCTAGGTGGATGGGCCTAAGATGAACCAAACATATATATGAATATTCATATACAATTTATACTCATTATTGGTGATATTTCACTTTAATAGAAGGTATTTCTTATGTTTTACTGCAAACAAGATGATTTTAGGTAATTGGAGCAAATGGGAGCGAAAAGAAATTAATTTAGAGCACGAAAAGGCAAAAAAATAGAATTTGAAGTTCTGGCGCTGACGGAGCCCGATCTAGCACCGATGGCGAGTTTTTCTTGAGAGTTCATAATTAAATGGAAAGATAGGCCGCCAACGGTGCCCTATCAAGTGTCGACGGCATCCAATGTCGGTGGAGGCCATTTTAAATATATTTGAACGATTTTTTATAGGATTTTCATGGCAACTCTAAGGAAATTAGTTTCTAAACTACTTTAACTTTTTTTTGGGTTGTAATTGGTTTGTGTGAAGGGTGTGTAAGTGTTTGTGAAGTGGAGAGAAGTGTATGTGAGTAAAGGGGATGTTTTTAGAGAGAATCTAGTGTCTAGAGTCTAGGGTTGGGTGTTTTTGTGAGGGATTCTTCTCAAAAGAGTTGGAGGAGGAGAGGGAAAGTAAGAATTTGCTTCTTCCCTACTATTCCAAGAGAGAATTCATTGTTCTTGTAAAAAGAGAAGGAGATTCAAATGAATTTCAAAGGATTTACTTGGGGAAGAATTAAGATAAGTTATATTTACTTTTCATAGTTTTTATGACTTTTCTTTTATATATAAAATCTTTGTTTTGTCATCTCTTCCTCATGAATTCTGAGTAGATTTATAGTTTTTCTTCTTGTAATGATAAATGGTGAAGTGATGGTTTAGATTTGTTGTGCCATATAAAAGATAAAAAAATTATGATGATTTTCCACTTTGTTCTTCAATTTCTTTTTTGATTTAGCTAATTGATTTGTTAAAATATGTTGTGAAATATATGATCCAAAAGAGCTGTGCTTTCTACAACAAAAGTGGAGATTACATTCAAACTCCATGGATGGTGAAGTTCATGGGGGTTGGGTGAAAATAAATAGGGAAATATGTTTATTTGACCATTAAATAGGAGATTTTAAGGTGACAAACTGAAATCCCCAATTTGGTCCTAGTTTTTGGTAACTAAAGCGAGAGTTAACCTTCAAGCAAAAGGAAGTGAGAGCTCTGGAGTGATAGCCAGTATCCTCCCAGTCTAACCACGAATTTAGGGACAAAACCTAGAATTAGCCAATGTTCTTTATAGCACTAGGAATAGGGTAAAGAATAGAAATGCTTCTTTTTGGCACAACATAATAATTATACTAATTTCTATCATTCACTCGCCATAACATCATTGTAAGGGAGAGGATACTTTCTCTAAACTTGAACATAGATATACAAAACTGATTTTTGTAATAGTTTACTTTCCTCTGAGATTAAGTTAGAACTTAGCAATTTTAAATTATGTAGCATCTTTAAACTTTGATAACTTTAGTATTTACTTTTTGAGTTTTGAAACTTTGAATATTGGAATTCTGTGCTGTGCTTTAAAGTTTGCTCCTTCCCTGTGAGCTCGATAATTAGGATTCCACTAGAGCCCTATATTACTTGAACGATAAGCATATTTGTGTATAGCTAGGCTGCTTTCCTATTGAACTGACTATACTTTATTACTGGATTGAAAATACTTTTAAAATATTACTTTAAGTTTGTATATTCATTGCAGCCGATGCGCGGATCAAGTTTTTGACACCGTTGCCGGGGAGGCAATAATAAATTAGTAATATCTGAAAACTTTTAATTCGTATTTTTGTATGCGTAGATTTATATCTGAATTTTTATTACCTTACGATTCAGAATTAGAAGGTACTGTTAGAAAAATTCGAAAAGAACAAAAGACGTTAAAAATTTGATCAAAGTGGCGAACACTTTAGATAATCAAAGTGAAGAAAATTAATATCACCCCAGACCTTTAAGAGATTATGCTAACCATACAGCAAATGAAATTCACTTAACTATATAAAATCCTAATGTAGCTGCTAATTAATTTGAGTATAAACCTGCTATCATCCAAATGGTATAAAATAATCAAGTTGTTGGAACACCGAATGAAGATCACAGTTTGCATCTTGCTAGTTTTTAGAAGTTGTGTGCTACATTTAAACATGATGGAGTATCGAACGATGTTGTCAGGCTTAGACTTTTTCCTTTTTCGTGAATGGATAAAGCTAAGGCGTGGTAAAATTCGTTAGCACCTGGATCTATTAGAACTTGGAGAGAATTTTCACAAAAAATTTTATCAAAATATTTCCCTTTATCGAAAACTAATAAGCTTAGAAATGATATTACATTTTTGTATCAGTTTGAAGGAGAATCAATATATGAAGCTTGAGAAAGATTTAAAGATCTCCTTACGAAGTGTCCACATCATGTTTTACCTGATTGGTTAATAATTCAAACGTTATATAATAGATTAGTAGGAACTCTTAGATCGATTGTTGACGCTGTTGCTGGTGTATCATTGAAGTTAAAACCTTTTGATGAGGCATAATATTTAATTGGAGAAATGGCTACTAACAATTTTCAATGGCCCTCTGAATGGGTAAATCTAACAAAGTAGCTAATATTCATGATTTTGATGCGATAACTATGTTTGTCTCTGAAATTACTACCCTTTCAAAGAAAATAGATCAATACGGAATGAAATATTCTCAAACGCCTGCAGTGTTAAAGAAAAATTCATTGGGACAGATGGTAGATTCTCAACCATCTTATGCGACTTTAAATACTATTAATAATAGATCTAATAATCCCTATTCTACAGTATAATCTAGGTTGGAAAAACCACCCAAAATTTAATTGTAATAATAACACTGCTATTGTTAACCCGAAGTGGGCGAACAATTCTGTGAAACCATTGGGAAATTCGAACAATTAGGGAAACGCTAGTAATAAACCTTCTTATCCTCCAGGCTTTAACAGTAACCCTCAATTTAAGGAAAATAAGTTGTCTAAGGAAGAATTGATATTAAAAATTTGTAATAAATTAAAAACTTAATGAGCTACTTTTTAAAATATTGAAAATCAATTAGTTCCTATTACTACTCCACTTAGTAGTAGACTTTCTAAAACTTTGCCTAGTAATGTAGAGATTAACCCAAAGAATCAGAATAAAGAAATACTTAAAGCTATACAGTTAAGAAGTGGAAAAGAATTGGAATCAAGAGCTCAAAAGGACATTTAATTTGAAAAAGAGAAGGTAGAAACTAACAAAGGTGATGATAATATTTACCCTAATATGGATTATCCGCTTGAACCAGTGAAATTACTTTAGAATCACCACCACCTCTATTTCCTCAAAGATTGAAACAACAAGAGAGTCAAAAATAATTTTCAAAATTCTTAGAAATCCTTAAAGATTAACTGTAAATATCCCTTTTAATTAATTTTTAGAAAAAATGCCCAATTATGCAAAGATTATGAAGGATATACTAACAAGAATATGAAGTTTTCAGATAATGAGATTGTACAACACATTGAAGAGTGTCGTGCAATTATTCATAAGAAGCTTCCTGAAAAACTTAATGATCCTGGTAGCCTCACTATTCACTCTACTATTGGAGAAAAATTTTTTGAAGAGCCTTATGTGATTTGGGAGCCATCATTAATCTTATGCCTCTGTCAACTTTTAAAAGATTGGGAATAAGAGAAATTTCCCGAACTTCAGTAGCTCTTTAGTTGGATGACCATTCTATTACTTATCCTAAAGGAGTTGTTGAAGACGTTTTAGTGAAGGTTAATAAATTTATCTTCCCTATGGATTTTATTTCTTTAGATATAGAGGAAGATAAAGAAATTCCTATAATTTTGGGAAGACCATTCCTTGGAACTTGAAGAGCCATGATAGATGTTCAAAAAGGAGAATTAAATATGAGAGTTAATGATCAAGAAGTGACATTTAATATATCAAAAGCTATGAAATACCCTGCAACAAAAAAAGATGATGAATGCTTTTGAATGGAAATTTGTGATTATTTAAAAAATGAGCATTTTAAGGAGAACCTCGAAGAAAAATGGAACAAGAAAATTTAACATGCAAGGATGATGATGAAGTGGAAGATAAAGTTGAGGAAGAACTGGATTATATTCAGGAAATATTTGAAACGTTAGATATCACAAAAAATGATAATAAAAGTTTGATTGATCTATCATAAAACTGCTAAACTTGAAAGGTAAATACTTCCAAATCATTCAAAGTATGTGTTCTCTGGAGAACTATCTATATTACCAGTTATTGTATCCTCAGATTTAAATGCTTTACAAGAGTAGAAATTACTAGAAACCTTGAAAAGATACAAAAAGTCTTTTGATTGGACTATATCTGATATCAAAGGAATCAGTCCTCCAATTTGCATGCATAAAATTTTTTTGGATGAACAACATAAACCTAGAGCTGATCCTTAAAGGGGATTAATTTCATTGATGAAAGAAGTAGTTAAGAAAGAAAATTTAAAATTGTTGGATGTTGAACTTATATATCCATTTTCAGATAGTGTGTGGGTGAGTCTGATTCATTTTGTTGATAAGAAAGGAGGAGTGGCTGTTGTGCCTAATGAAAGAAATGAATTTATCACCACGAGACAAGTCACTGGTTTGCGAATTTATATTGATTATAGAAAATTGAATGCCACCACCAGGAAAGTTCACTTTCCTCTACCTTTTCTAGACCAAATGTTGGAATATTTTTGCATTTTAGATAGATATACCGGCTATCATCAAATACCAAATGCTCTTGAGGATCAAGAAAGACCACATTTACTAGTCTTTATGAAACATTTACTTTTTGAAGAATTTCCTTCGGATTATGTAATGCACCTGCAACATTTCAAAGATGTATGATGTCAATTTTTAGTAATTTGATTGAAAATGGAATAGAGGTTTCTATGGATGATTTTTCTATATTTGGAACATCATTTGACATTTTCTTAAATAATTTAGAAAAATTTTAGAGTTAAACGATAAAGCAAATTTAGTTCTAGATTAGGAGAAATGTCAATTTATGGTTGCAGGAAGAATTATACTTGGGCACAAAATTTCAGAATTTGGCATGGAAGTAGACCCTGTAAAAATTTGAGTGATTGTAAAACTACCACCTCAAACTATTGTGAAACGGATTAGAAGTTTTTTAGGACATATTGGGTTCTATAGACGTTATATTGATGATTTTTAAAAAATTACTAAACCTTTGTTCCAACTAGTAGAAAAATATAAGAAATTTGATTTTAATTAAGAATGCTTAAATTCCTTTAAATTATTGAAAGAAAAATTAATCCTTTCCCCTATAATTGTTTCACTTGACTGGGAGAAACCATTCAAACTTATGTGTGATGTCAGTGATTATGCGATCGAAGCCGTTTTAGGGCAGAGGTATGATAAAATTTTCAAAGTTATATACTATAATAGTAAAACTCTTAATGAAGCTCAAATTAACTACACCACTACTGAACGAGAGTTATTAGCGATAATATTTTCTTTTGAAAAACTTAGGTTGTATTTAATTGGAGCTAAATGCATAGTGCATACAGACCATTCTGATATTAAGTACTTAATACAAAAGAAGGATACTGAACAAAGATTAATTAGATGGATACTTCTAATGCAAGAATTTGACTTCGTAATAGTGGATAGAAAAGGGTCTGACAACCAAATAGTTGATCATTTATCTAGACAAAAATGATATGAACTATCTGATTTTGAAAATGAGATTATAGAAATTTTTTCTGATGAATAATTTTACAATGTTAAAGAATAGAATTTACTGTGGTATGCTGATATTGTGAATTATATTGTAAGTGATGTTTTACCACCTAATTTACCAAAGAAACAATAAAAAAAATTTATTTATCATGCTAAATCTTATTTGTGGGATGACCCATATTTTCATAAACAATGTAAGGATTTAGTTAATAGGAGATATGTACCTTATGAATAAATTGAACCAATAATTCAGAGATGCCATGATTCTGAATTTGGGGACATTTTGGAATTGATAAAGCTACACATAAAAGTTTACAATCTGGATTCTATTCGCCTACTTTTTTTAGAGATGTTAATAGATAAATTAAAACATGCGATCGATGTCAGAGAGTACGTAATATCTCAAGCACAAATGAAAAGCCTCTAAATTTTACATTGGAAGTAGAAATCTTTGATGTTTGGGGATTAGATTTTATGGGACTATTTATTCCTTCATTTGGGAATATATATATATATATATTGGTTGCTTTGGATTAAGTATCAAAATGGGTTGATGCGATAGCCTTACCTAAATGTGATGCTCGAAGTGTTTCAAAATTTGTAATGACAAATATTTTTACAAGATCTAGAATGCCGAGAGTTATTATACCTGATGGTTGATCCTATTTTAGAAATAATTGGATTCAAAAATTGACTAGAAAATATAATATAATTCATAGGATCTCTATTGCTTATCATCCCTAGACAACTAAATTAGCTGAAGTATCTAATCGTGAAATTAAAAGATATTGGAGAAATATGTAAATCCTTATATATTAGATTAGTCTGTGAGATTAGATACTGCTTTATGGGCATATAGGACTGCTTATAAAATGCCTATCAGAATGTCTCCTTATAGACTGATTTTTGGAAAAATGTGCCATTTACTAGTTAAATTGGAACATAAAGCATATTGGGTGATTAAAGAGTTCAGTTTCAATTTAGAGGATGCTCGTGAGAAAAGATTATTGCAACTTAATGAAATGGAAGAAATGAGAACTAAATCTTATTATAATGAAAGAATTTATAAAGTGAAAATAAAGATATGGCATGATTTGAAGATCTTAGAAAGAAATTTGAACTTGGATATGAAATTTTCCTATATAATAAACGATTGAGATTATTTCCTGGAAAACATAAGTCTAGGTGGATAGGACCTTTCAACGTTATAAAAGTGTACCAGCTTGGAGCTGTTAATATTAAGGATCCTAAAACTAAAAGAATATTTAAAGATAATGGGCTTCAATTAGAACCATATTTTAAGGGTTCACGACCTAATTTTAAAGAGGTTTTAATGCTAAGTCATTCTGATTGAAACTAATGTTTGTCGGGGTGACAACGTTCAACCAAGCGCTTTATGGGAGGCCACCCATAGTATCTTTGTGGTTTTTTTGTTTTGATTTTATTTTGATTGGTACTACAATTAGATAATCTTATATTTAAGTCCTACTTTCTCATAATTATCCTAAGTAGTGTTAGTTATTGGATTGTATCCAAGATTGGGAGTTTATTTGGACGAAAATGAAGATTAGTGTAAATTTGTTCTCTGACGCTGCCAGTGCCCAAACCAGTGTCGACGGTGGGTTTTTCTAGAGGGCACATGAATTTATTGGAGCTTGGGCACTGACGGTGCCCTATTCAACACCAACGGTGCTGACGGCCGAGAGACAGTTTTTGGAGTTTGAAATTACGGAAATTGACAGTTTTGAGCAGGAGTTTCACCCATATAACTCATCAAACTCTTTATAACTTCCATAAACTCTAGAGAATAGAAAGTAAGTTCCAATATTTCCATTCCTTGGCTTCCATATCCTTAGAAACTCTAAGATATAGAGATTTTAACTAGAGAAAGTTTGTCAGTTTGAAGGCACAAACACTTGGTTACAAAGTCCTAATAAAGAGAAGACATATCAAAAAGTGAGGCTTTATCTATCGAGGTACGAATGTAGAGACAATGGGAAGTGTTTTGCTACACCACTACCGCTCTAGTCATTCATGTGGTGAAGGAATTTTATGTAAATCTTCATGGAATTAACCAAGGAGTCATCTATGTGCGAGGTAGGTGGATACCATTCACTCCTTCCAAGATTATTGAATTGTAGATGATAGATACTATACCAATCTGTCATTATACTAGTTTTGTGTCTATAAGAGACAATATGAATGAAATTTATCAAAATCTGATGGGTGAAAGCGAAGATTGGGAGATAAGAGACAACGGGTATGTCAAATTTTTAACTACCTTACTAAATATTGTGTCGAAGCAATGACATCTCTTTATATCTTCATAATTACTCCAGATAATGAGAATTATTAAAGTGATGAAACAAGTGCAATTTTGAACTACTGCGTTCAAGCTGGAAGGCTTGTTGATATTGGCACTATAATTGTGAAATCTATTTTGTGTTTGATCGTGCATGGATTAAACTACTGTTTGAGACATCCTTCCACTATATTTCTTCATTGCATCCAGTAACAAGTGCCTTATAAGATTTGGGAAAGAGTACTTCTTCCTTTGAAACTTATGGACCCAACTAATATTTATGACTGTCCAGCAATAGGAAATGAAAGTGATTTGAGCATACCTAAGGATCAACCAACTCAGAGTTTACTTCCTGTTCAACCACATTTTTATGAAAGTGCACAGATGATTCTAAAAAAAAATTAAGCAACTAGAGAAAGATGTACACAATCTTATGGATGCAATTAACAATTTATCTGAATTATTTGATCACCAAGATTGGAGGATGAAGAAATAGTTTGATCACATTGGGCGTATGGAAGAAGGATTGATATGTTTGATGAAGAAAATCGCTTGGATTGGAGAGGATTCAACTGATGAATTCCCATATCGACCCTTCTACGGTCTATTTGTGCACCACAAATGCATGGGAGATATCAGAGATGATAGTAGTGACATTGATGAGGAGTGCTGACTTACACTTTTATCTACTTTACTTAGTGTTTGGACTTTATTTGATTGAGTTTGGTTTGTATTTAGCTTGCTTATGGTATGATTTCAGACATATATGCTTGAGATTTGAGTTCATGTTATGTGTTTGATGTTAGAGTGTTGTGGTTTGATTGCGACACTGAGTTATTGATGTGGTAGACTTATTGATATGTGTGGAAGTTTTAAACTTTGGATTTTATATATAGAAGTGATGTTTTGTGTAGTTTGTATGAAGTTTGTACTTGTTAATCACTTAATTATGAACATAAAGACTTAAAAGGCTAATTAGATGTTTTTGTAACTTTGAAATGATTGAAATCATATAATTTTTGGAAGTAAAAAATTTGGGCACCGACGACCCCAGGATCGGCGTCGATGACGAGTTTTTCTTGAGAGTTGCAGTATTTTTGATCGGTATGGAGCCGATTGTGCCAGAAAGGGCTCCAATGGCGCCCAATACCCAAAATTACACAGATTTACTTAAAATTATGATTTTTGACCATATGACCACATTTGACCGTCTTCTACCTCCAGCCATTACTGAAAAAACTCCCCTAAGGCTTGCTTAAACTTAGATTTGAGGCGATTTTGATGCTTTTTGAAGTTGGATTTCATCTTCTCTTGGTAAGAGCTCTACTTTAAGCTACAATTTTTTTATTTTCATCATAGAAATTACTTGCATTGTGGATATCCAAATATTTGAGGCTTTTGAAGAAAATTGAGAGATAATCCATGGTGAAATGCTTTTCTTTGTATGATTTGAAATTGGAGTTTACAACATTATGATTTTGGAATTTATTGGGAATTATTTGCAATTTTTTAGAACTTTTGCATATGGCTCCAAAGCTCGTTAAGGGAAAGAGAAAGATTGATTTTGATGATAAGAAATTCTTGAATGTGTAGGCACAGTATTATTTCAAATCTTTATTTTGCAACAAAGAGTGCATACGGGATTGTGGATTTGAAAATCCGGGTAGAGTTGTAAAACAAATGATAGTTGATTAGAATTGGGAAAATTTATGTTATTTTCTGTCGACGTCATTGCAGATGCAATTCGAGAATTTTTTGCTAATTTGTGACATATTGAAGACGAGTATGTACTGGATCGGGGACAACTAGTAGAATCCACTCCTGAATGAATAAATGCACTGTACCATTTGAGAGATAATCCTCTGTATGAATACCAAACTTTTGGTACGGTCGACGATGTTTTGAATAAGGTTATTGTTTTTCTTACTCATGGAAAATGGGAGTGGAAAAAGAGCATTAACAAAGGATCAAATTCCCTGCTTTCGCTCTCAATGTATCATTTATGGCTTGACATTACGTTATTTCTGCTAGACTACTACCTACCTACCACCATAGTTAAGTTATAGGGGATAGAGTGATTCTGAATTTCTATATTCAAAATATGAGAGTTATTGATATTGGTAGAATTATTCATGGTAATATTCTAACTACTGCTAAAGGAGAACCACTAGTGAATTGGGACATCCTGCCCAGATTTATGCATTATGCATACAATCAGGAGTTGCGGTTGATGCTAGAGAAGAGTTGGTCAACCCTTTGAAACCCATCAACAAGGCCAACATTTGCACTTATGAATCTTATGTAGGATGGAGATCTTAAGGGAAGAGTAGTGATGTTACCTCTACTAGTCATGACATACCATCTACTTCAGGGACTCATAACTTTTGTGATGTTATGCAGCGACTGATGGTCCAACATGGTGATATTTCTAGACTCCATAGCAGGTTAAAAGGTTTGGAAGCAAGGAATGTCATCAATGATGATTACAAGAGGAGGATAGTAAAAAATGATATAGCAATCATGATGCTCAGATGAAATTTATGAGGGGAGAGACTGGTGTGATATTTCCTATTTGCCCCCGTTATATTCCATACCAGCCTGAGAAAAAAGGAGCAGAAGAAAGAAGAGATGAAGATTGGTAGTGTAGTTTTCTTTTGATTGTTATGTTTCTATTATTTTAGTATTTATTATTTGTTTTAGTGTAGTAGTTATGAATTGTGATTGTACTTTTCTTTTTGTAAGGTTGAAATGAAGTTTATGTTTTTTTTAACCATTGTAATGACATTATACTTGATGTGGTATCAAATGTTTAGAGTCGTGTTTCAAATTTTCTTTACCTTGTAAATCCTTGATATATGTATGTGAACAATGCTTCTAACTATTTTATTCTTGTAGTTAAATTTCTAATTAATTCCTGCATGCTTCAGAAGATTCAAAAGCTCGGCACAAAAAGGTTTATTTTATTTTTGTTTTTCTCTCTCATTTGTTAATTTGATACACACTGAAAATCTTAAGTTTGGGGGAAGAAAGAGAATTAACTATTAATTGTCCTTAATTAAAATAAAATTCTAAAATTATTTTAACATAACTTAAAGTAAACGAGCTTAACTTTGGATCACTAAAATTTTTATTTTATTTAAATATCGTAGTAGATTTGAATGGAAGTTTTTAGTGATGAAGGTTAGCTTTATGGGATTAAAATATCTAGTATAAGAGGATGAGATTAGTCATCTTAACAATGCCATGGCCCCCAGCCCATCATCTTGGCCTGGGTTAATGCTCAAAATTTGGCCAACTTGGTGACTTCATCTAGATCCTATGGGATGACCCTTTGCTCTTACACTTACATGTACTTCATGTAAATGTATGCACATGAAACACCTTTTAAATCCATTTTTAGAATTAGAATTTGGGTGCAGTCAGGAACTTTTGTACACAGCCATGATTTATTAACATGTGCTAATTATTTTACACTTTTTTTTGCCATTTGCATACTTTATTGGGTTTGATACATGTACGCTAATATATTAGGGAAAATTTTTCCTTAATATAGAATTTGTCCAATATGGAGGAGCTTAATAATAATTTAAACAAATATATTTTTTGTAGGTGATGTTTAGCCCTCTTTTCATCTGATACAAACATATATGTTGCATGAGAAAGACTGCACCAAAATCTTTTTTAGTTTTAGCTTACATTTTCATTTTTTGTCCTTTGAAAAGTTTAAATTGCAAATAAAGTATGAGTAAGATTCCCAGAGTTTAGATAAGGTAACAAGGAGAGGACTAAGGCTTGTTTGCTCGTGAATCAAACCTTAATTCTTATCCTATATATTTGTTGTATAGTTTTATGATCGAGTATTTATATGCAAAGCTCTTTTACCCTTCTTTATTTTTGGAATTATAGTCAGCCAGGTGGCAGTAACTTCTTATTTTATCTTGTTTTGTGTTTCTTTTTTAGTATCTTGTCTGTGTCCAACATTTCTTATCCATATTATTTTTCAAATAATGATCACTATTAGGCTCTTTAAGATAATCTTAAGAGATTTTTCTTTATAAAATTTAGGTTTAAGATATTCAATAATTCTAAATTTTTTATTATATTATTGTCCAATTCATTCCAACATCACCTTTAGGCCAGTTTTAAAATAATCATAAAACACATGGATATATCATTCTTACATACTAATAGTTCCTTCATAATTATAATATATAGATCACTACATACATGTAATGTGACCATAGAAAAGTGCTCTTGATTTCCAATATGGCTGACTGACATACTTTAGAAACTATTAGTTTGTCTTCTAGTGTATTATAGGGTGTTAGAGGCTCTTCTAATCCACACGGTATGTTAATGCCCTTTGTCGGATAACCCAAGTTTGCAGTCAAGTTGTCTGTTTCTCTACATTCCTGTAGAGATTTTCTATCTCTGCCATTGGTAAATATAATCAATATTCCACACTTTTAATCTATCTATAGTCTTAGGAAAATAAACAGTTCTATCCTTTAACTTTTGATCTATTTGATATCTTTTGTCAATGTTACTTATAGGCTGATAATGAAGTGATCCCCATATGGGTTGGGTCAACTCCCTTTATAGCTTAGTACATCTGGTGTCCAAATTGTTTAAAGATATCGGCCCATGGAGCTCTGATGAAGTTATCTTTACCTATTTAGATTTTCTTTTGGCTTTCCTATTAACGTAATCATTTGAGCATAAAATTTACCTTTTTGTGTATTTTTGAAGGGGTGTATCATCGGCTCTTTTAGCTCACTTTACGAAGTTACGGTGATTCCTTCTTTGTTTGATGGCCTAGTTCTCCCTTGATGACTAAAGGATTTCCCTCCACTATGAATTCCAAAAATCTCCTCTGTTGTCAATATTGTTTACAGTATTTTGAGTGAAAACAACACATTCTATCGTGAGTTTTCATAGGTTATTCCTAGAATGTAATTTATCTCAAAGATAAGTCATTGTTGGAGGTCTCTTTGAACAAAGTAAATTTTGTATTTCGAATTGGCTATGAGGGTATTATAATAGGATCTTCATTATAAATTCTATTAGATTGAGTATAGCTTGATTTACTTTGGACCCCTTTTGTTAAATTTTGTATTTTGAGGATTTTTGTTGTAATTTTCTTCATATCTACTCTTTTTTTATTTTTGTTCCTTTTTCTTAGTTTTTGATCACCTTCAATCCCTCCTTTCTATGTTTGCCTCTCTAAGTAGGGGTGACCTAAAAAGGGTGATTTGAGGTGGATGGATGATAAGAAAATAATTTCACCTCAACTAAATAATTTAAAAAGAAAGGGGTGAGAAAAAAATTCGAGGACTCTAAACCTACCCAAAATTAAGTGTATTTTTAATCTCTAAAATATAGCTGAAAACTTGACCCAAATTATATCTAGAGGATAGTGTGAATAAATGTAATTATTTAGAAAATATATAATAAATTTTCACACATGGGGTACCACGCAAGTATACATATCTTTTTCAAGTAATATTATATTTTCATTAAAAACCCCACTATCGATTACACGGTGAAAGCAATAACTATTAAAAAATACTTGAAAATTTTTTTCCCAAATTACAGATAATATTAATAACAGAACGATTTCGATGCATATGCAAATAATTTAACTACTAAATTTCAATAGAAAGTAACAACTAAGTTTAAAAGTTTATTAAGGTAAACTTACGAGTATGGATATTTTGAAAAGGCCTTTCTCCATGCAATGAGATGTTAACCTATGTAGGATTTAAAAGATTTAAAAGAAAAAAAGTGGTATTGTAACAAATAGAAACATTCTTATTCGTTACCCCCTCTCGATGCTAGCAAATAACATTAGCTAATTTAGAGTTTTTCACCAGCTTGTGTAGTAGTCCTGAGTAGATTCAAGCCTCTGACCTCCAAATTACTCACAGTGCTCTCCCTATGGGACCTACTAGAGGCCCTTACGATCCAAAATCTAAACTTAATTAACAAAATAATGTAGTATGTCACCCTAGAAAAAGCAATTCTACGACCATAAAAAATTATCTCCTTATATATTTGCACTCGACCTTAGGTGATCGCTACAGCTTTGCTCCGAATGAAGTGTGGTATTCACTAGTTGGGTGAAATCATAGACCTCTTGGGACATTATGTTTCTCAAAGGATTTTAACCTAACAAGTGGCCAATTTGCATAGTCAATGAAGAATCAGTGAAAATAGCATCACAATTTTTATGTTTAAAAACAAGTATTTACATTACATTCATCCCATAAGATTAATTCTCATATGCAAGAAAGAAAAGGAACTACTCTGAATTCATGGAGATTAAACAAAAGCACATGATTTGTGTTGAAATCTAAGTCTTACAGTACTAACTTAAACACAAGTACAAAGTAACTTATGTCTTTTCTCCAAGCAAATATCTGGAGTTTCCTTCTCACAATCTCCAAACTCTTACACAACAATTACTCACACACTGACACACACTAAAAAGAACACTAAAAATCTCACTACATAGACTCTATAACTCTCCAAAGGATCTCTCCTCCTGTCCTATATTAAGAAAAATGTTTTCATTTAGTAGATCTCTTAAAAAACTAGGGGTACTACGAAAGTGTACGTATCGCTTCAAGTAATATAGGGCTTTAAATAAAGAGCCCAAAATCGATCCCACGAGGAGGATTATAGATTTTTTTAAATATTTTGATTTTATTTTTATGTATTTCTATTAAAGTTAAAAAGTTGATAATTAATTTACTAGATGCAGAAATAAAGCAGTAATAAAGCAATGATTGATGCAAATAAAAATAAGCAAACAACTTTCTTCTTTTCAGTTAATCCAAGACTTTTTAGATAATATAATATTCATGGAGAATATAAATTTATGGTATTGTGCCAAATAGAAGCATTCATATTCTTTACCTTCGCTCGATATTTTAAAGAACATTGGCTAATCTATAGATCACGTCTGGATGTATTGTTAGCAGAATGGGTTAATCTAGGTTCACACTACTAGATGTTCAAGGGTGGCTATGGTCGGCCCTACTAGTGACCCTTTCCTTCTCTATAAAGCAAATTACAAGAATTTAGCTTGTCACTCTAAAAACTTATCAATTCTATGCCCATTAAATAATATCTTCCTATTTATTTGCACTTCACCATGAATAACCCGCGCAAGGCCTTCGACTACCCAAGGATTCATGTGATATCTACTAGTTAAGAATTCATCTCCTTCTAGGTCTCAAAACTCTTCAATAGATTTTAACAATTTAAATGGCCAATTTAAATAGTAAATTAAGATCCGGTATTAATATCATCACAATGTTTAATATATATATATATATATATATATATATATATATATATATATATATATATATATATATATATATATATAGATTTTTAATTCTCCAACGAATTTTATATTATCTTATTTATCATTTCATAATTGAAAGAAAAAAGTAAAGTAACTACTCAGAATACATTGAATTTAAACAACAAAACATATAAATAAAACTTTGAATCAAAACACAAATACTTATCTCAAGTGTTTCTCCAACTGAACCTCTGAATCCTTCTGACTCCAAAGTAAATAGACTTCAAAAGCACCGACTCTTCAAATACTCTTAATACAAACTCTAAAATAAACTCACTAATTAATAAAAGAAAATATAAATATGGCCCTTAAAATATTTTTCTAATTTCTCACTCTAAATGGAACTATGGGTCTATGTTGGGCGTTGGGGGTTTTTGGTTGGTTTGTGGGCGTTTTTCTCTAAAGGAGTAGCCTCCTATTTATAGGCTTCAAGGGTTGCCTTGAGGCACCTCTTAAAAATGTGTTCATGTTCAATGAATCTTCTAGAAGGTGTGTCTAGGGCCTAGGCGCCGAAATCTGGTGCCTAGGCGATGGACTCTGCGTCTAGTTCTTCGTAGATCGCACCGCTTCGTGATCCTAACTATTTTCAAGCGTCCAAATACAATGTATCACATGTCCTATAAACCAAGAATAACTGCCAATCTTCTAGATGGTCCAATAACCGCTAACACCATCAAAATAACCGTCCAAAAGTCGTAAAAAATCTTACAGAATTCTGTATCGAACTGGCGCTTAGGTGCCAGGCCAATTATTTTGACAATTTTGCATTTTGGCTCTATTTTTCTCCTTTTTCATCTTTTTTTCCTACTTAGACATTTTTGTATCACCTACATCCAAAACACAAAAATACCTTTCATTAAAGCATAATATCCTTAAAAATTTGATAAAAATCAAGGCATAAAAATAGTTTTTTTTTTTAATTTTGACAGAGAGGATTATAATATCTGAATAGCCTGTTAATGGTTTTGAACTTCGCTATCCTTAACTTATATTTTCAAACTTATACATTTTCACTTAATTATTATAACATGAATAGATTTCAAAAAGAATTTCAATCTTTTCTTTTTCAAGTTATAATTTTTTATTTCTTAATACTTCTAAAATTCAATTATTTCTACCATGAATAGAAAAATTTCTTAATCATACTCTTCTTTAAGTTGTATAATTTTATTTTAAAATCAATCAAAGTTATTAAAATTTTGGTTAAGTCTGCTAAATTATTTATAATTTCAAAAATTCAAATGATCTTAAATAGATTCTTCATTCCTTATGTTATGTTAATATTTTTTTTAGAAAATATTAGTTCATTAAGGACAAATAAAATTTAAATTTGCATGTATTTTCCCTTCCACCAAACTTAAGTTTTGGTATATCATGAAAAAAATTAAAGTATGAGAGAAAGAAAGGTATAACTTAAAAAAGAATTTTTATAAGTATGTAAAAACATTCTAAAAAGAAAAATTTACTTCTACACATGCTTTTTATGAATATTACTGAAATAACGAATCATATATAAAAGTAAGCAGGCTCATCATTTTTTTTGTTATATATCAGTAGCTGAATTAGATGACTATACTACTAATACTAACAAAAATAGAAAAACATTACTAACTATTTAAGAATACTAAACAGTGGGCTGAAACAAAAATAAACATTAATTCATCCAAATTTTAGTCTTCAACACAATACACTAAATATTTAAAATAGTCTCAACATCAAACAATCGACACAAAATTTCATAAACAAATCTACACTAACAAACATCAAACAACAAACAACACTAGCAAACAAGAAATAAACTAACAGCAGAATCAGCACATCTCAGAGGTAAATCAAGCTGCTAATCACTATCTGTAGCCTCGTCATCGTCATCACCAAAAGAAAACTCCACATACTTTGGATCAACATATGGTGAAAATTTAGGATAGGTAGGAAACTGAACATCATGCTCGCTCTTCAAGAATCTCACTAAAGACTTTGAATACTCTGCATCATACTCACTTTTTCTTTGGGTAAACTAAGATAAATGATCAATCTTCTTGTCTATAGTATCTACTCTGCAGTGAGTTAGAAATAACTCATTCTACTGCTCCAGAAATTGATCATGCATCGATTCCCAGAAACTAGATGGTGGCTCAGCAGTAGAAGTAGAAGGTCTAGAAGTAGAAGCTCTACCTGGAGTAGGTACAGAAGTAGAAGGACCAGTAGATCTCTTCCCTCGAAGACGATCATAAATGCTAACACTCTCCTACCCAATTGGCTTTGTAGTCTTCAACTTCTCCTCTGATATATCAGCAGAAACTCCATTGCTCATGCATAAAGAATAAATCATGGATGGGAATCCTAATCCCACAGAAGTGCTTGATCTAGAAATCGATTCGACTGAATCATAAATAATACTGCCAACATCTATCGGCTTCCTCTCCTGAATGCAGTAGTTTAGGATAGCTCCATCTCTGGTAACTTCACTCAGGTGGTTGGAAGGTAGAAGTCTAGCAGAAATAAAATAA
Organism: Papilionanthe hookeriana x Papilionanthe teres; assembly: GCA_022702705.1. Classification (NCBI taxonomy): domain Eukaryota; kingdom Viridiplantae; phylum Streptophyta; class Magnoliopsida; order Asparagales; family Orchidaceae; genus Papilionanthe; species Papilionanthe hookeriana x Papilionanthe teres. Next base: position 82,968,081 of record CM040431.1, read on the forward strand.
TTCCATGCCTTTGAATTATCATATAGCTTAGAAGATTTGAAGTTTACCTGTTTGTCGTTCCGGATCTTCCAAGTTCCAGTGCCATCAGTCAGAAATGCAATAATCATCTCAAGATCTCTCTTAGATGGAGATAAACCAGAATAGTAGCACTCGATGGTAGGTGGCAGGCCGTAGAAAATAATGATCCGTTCCGGAGTAAATCCTACTCTGAAACCTCTAACAAAGACTTTGTAGTCTTCCGCATCCAAAAAGTTGGCATAAAACTCACGTACAATTGGAATAACGACAACAACAGTGAAATAACAGAATCGTTGCCAGTTGTGTGCAACGATCGTGTTCTTGATCATTTCACCAAGATTGTAAAAACTACACTCCGAGATAAATCTTCTTGACGTCGCAAATTCATGATAACGAAAATGCACTGCCGCAGTCAAAAATTTGCTGCTGTCGAAATTTTCTCGTGCCTTTCCTTGCTTAGATTTTTGTGCCATCTAAACGTGAAAGAAAACACAAATAAATTTAGGAATCAAATATTTAAACTCTTTTTAAGCTTGAGAAACTTAGAATGAGTTAAAAAGTCCATGGAGAAACTCTAAAAATAAAAAATTTTCTCAAAATTTCAGTTTTTAGCAAAAAAAATAGGAAAAACTATGGTAAGAATAAAAAATAAATGAATTAGAAGGTAGATCTGACCTCGAGATGAAGAAATCAAGTGATTTCGGGCTCAAATACTTGATGTATTGACCTCAAGATGGATCTAGGGGGTGTATTTTCGTGAAAAAGAGGAAGGGGATGAAGCTTAGGCGTCAACCATGGCTAATGGGATTTAAATGCTAATTTTCGATAAGCAGGCTGAACCGGCGCCTAGGCGCCGAATTCTGGTGCCTAGGCGCCAGACTCGCCTTTCACAAAAATCACTTTAAAAATTTATTTTCCACCAAAAGTCATAAATTCAACTTCCAATTACTCATATTAGAGTAGTGCTTCAGTTTCGAACTTCCAAAATATTTCCCAAAAACTTTAAAAATTAAAATTTAAATCCACCAATTAAACACAAGGTTTAAATCAAACTCTTCTAATTCCATTCATAATCTTCAATTTTGGCTCATTACAATACATATAAGTATAGTAATATGATTCAAGTCCTAACAAACATTCAAACTACACAATTTCAAAGCAAATACAACACACATTGAACAATAATCAAACACACAAACAACACATTCGATTTACTAAATCGATACAACGACACACTAATAAAAGTCTAGATCACACCACAATAACTATCTAATCTTTAAATTAGAAATTTCCATTCTCTTCACAAGGAAGATTACTAGGCCTATTTAGGAAGAATACTAACGCCCTCGGAAAATCCGTAGCCATTTTCTCGTCGATCCATTTGTTCTTCGCATACATCTCCACTTGAGCATCTTGATAAGCCGCTAGATGATCAAATTGAAGATTCGCCTGCCATTCCAGATGTTCAATTTGATGATACATCTCATGGAGGCGATCTCCAATACTTTTTAATTCTGCTTCAAATTTATCTAGAGAACTTGAAATTTTCTCCAAACTTACAGCGATAAAAAAATTGAAGTAGGATTGAGGATCCTTTGAACTTTTGTCTCTAGCCTCTTCTCAAAGATTTCTTCTCTCCATTTCTGAAAATATTCTCTCTAATCTCTCAAGAATGTAGTGTCTAGGTCGTAATTTTGATTGCTTAGGGATTGGGGATGAAGATGGGGTAATTTAAAGGAGAAAATCGTGTGAAAAACTAAAAATTTTTTGTTTTTACACGATCCAGTAACTATGGCGCTTAGGCATCAAATCTGGCGCCTAGGCGCCGGACCCATTGATACACAGTTTAACTCTAGTGTTAGGCGCCGGAACCATGTTCGACTCCGTTTCACCTATCATCAAATTTCAATGTTTCGTTTTCCAAAATACGTAAGTTCAATATAGACTTAGTAACACAAATTATAAACAATCATAATGAAAGTTAACTTGAACTCCTTTTTACTCACATATGAAATAGAGTGATCTAAAGTCCAAACTTTATATACTTCGAGATAACTTTTAGCTAAAGTTAATGAAGACTTGTTAGCTTCCAATTTTCTAAAGTTATACAAAATTAGTCAAGACCGAGGCATAACCTTACATTAAAAAAAATGTAAAAACACACAAAAATAATTATGGGTTGCCTCCGACAAAGCGCTTGGTTTAACGTCGTCAGCCCGACCTAATTAAGTCTTTAATCAGGTAGACTCAACTCGTAAGCCTCTTTATAAATCATTTTAATGTCTCCCAAATAAGGCTTTAGTCTTAATCTGTTAAATTTAAATATTTTTCCTATTTTGGGGTCTTTAATATCCACAGCTCCATAATGGTATACTTTCTCAATTATAAATGGTCCCATCCATTTAGATCTTAATTTTACAGGAAAAAGTCTTAAATGAGTATTAAATAATAATACTTTATGTCCAGACTCGAATATTTTTCCTGAAATCTTTTTATCATGTAACATCTTCATTTTCTCTTTATAAATTTTTGCATTTTCATATGATTCTTTTCTTATTTCATCCATCTCATTTAATTGTAATAATCATTTTTCTCCTGCAGTATTCAAATCAAAATGAAACTCCTTTATCGCTTAGTTAGCTTTATGTTCAAGTTCAACAGGTAAGTGACAATGCTTACCATAAATTAACCGGTAAGGTGACATTCCGATTGGTGTCTTATAAGCTGTTCTATAAGTCCATAATGCAGATCAAGTCTATCATCCCAATTAGTTCTTTTAGGATTAACAGTCTTCTCTAAAATTCTTTTAATTTCTCTGTTTGATACTTTAGCCATTCCACTTGTTTTAGGGTGATACGCAGTTGCAATTCTGTGTTTGATTCCAAATTTGTCCAGTAATAATTGAATTCTTATATTTCTAAAATGACTTCCACCATCTGTGATAATTACCTTAGGCATTCCAAATCTTGAAAAATTATTTTCTTTAAAAATTTTGAAACACTTTTTGAATCACAGTTAGGTAAAGCTACAACTTCAATCCACTTTGAAACATAATCAACTGCTAATAAAATATAAATCTTTCTAGATGATGGTACAATTGGTCCCATAAAGTCTAAACCCCATATATCAAAAATTTTAACTTCCAATATATAGTTTAAAGGCATTTCATCTTTTCTAGATATATTTCCCATCCTTTGACAACGATCACATGTTTTCACATAATGTCTCACATCTTTGAACAAGTTAGGCCAATAAAATCCTGAATTTAAAATTTTAAATGCAGTTTTATCTACTCCAAAGTGCCCTCCAAAATCAGAATCATGACATTTTTGAATAATAACAAAAGTTTCTTCATAAGGTACACATCTTCGAATTACAGAATCTCTTCCTAATTTAAATAAGTGAGGATCTTCCCAAATATAAGATTTAGCATCATTTTTAAATTTTTTATTATATTTGTTATTCAATCCATAAGGTAGAAAATTGTGAACTATATAGTTAACTATATCCGCATACCAAGGTGTTTAGCATCCTTGAATTACATATAAATGCTCATCAGGAAATTTCTCATTTATATTTTCCTCAGTAATAACATCATTCTTAATTCTAGATAAATTATCAGCAATTTGGTTATCAGTTCCTTTTCTATCCACTTATTTGAAAATCAAATTCTTGTAGAAGTAAAACCCATCTTATCGATCCAGGCTTAGCATCATTTTTTGTCATTAAATATTTAATAGCGGAATGATCAGTATGAACTATGCATTTGGTACCAAGAAGATAAGGTCTAAATTTATCAAAGGCATAGACTATAGCTAAAAGCTCTTTCTCAGTAGTTGTGTAATATCTTTGAGTTTCAGAAAGAGTTTTACTAGCATAATATATTACTTTAAAAATCTTCTCATATTTTTGTCCCAATACAGCTCCAATTGCAAAATCACTTGCATCACACATTAATTCAAAGGGTTTATTCCGATTAGGTGCAATAATTATAGGTGCGACTATTAATTTTTCTTTTAAAATATTGAAAGCATTAATACGAGTCTTCATTAAATTCAAAATTAGCTTCTTTTTCCAATAAATGACTAAGAGGTTTAGCAATTTTAGAAGAAAATTTTATATATCTTCTATAAAATCTAGCATGACCCAGAAAACTTCTCACATCAGTAACAGTAGCAGATGGTTGCAGTTCAGCAATAATTTTCACTTTTGCTTGATCAACTTCCATCTCTTTTTGTGAAATTTTGTGACCAAGTACAATGCCTTCTGTGACCATAAATTGACATTTTTCCCTGTTCAGAACTAAATTTGTTCCTTCACATCTTTTCAAAAATTTGGAAATATTTTCCAAACAAGATTCAAAACAAGTTCCAAAAACTGAAAACTCGTCCATAAATATTTCAATTCCTTTGTCAATCAAATCACAAAATATTGTCACCGTACATCTTTGAAAAGTTGCAGGTACATTACATAAACCGAAAGGCATTCATCTAAAGGCAAATGTTCCATAAAGACTTATAAATTTTGTTTTATCTTCATCCTCAGGAGTGATAGGTAATTGATAATAACCAGAATATCCATCTAGAAAATAGAAATATGAGTGTCCAGCTAATTTATCAAGCATTTGATCCAAGAAAGGTAATGGAAAATGATCCTTTCTAGTGGCGTCATTTAATTTCCGATAATCAATGTAAATTTGCCATCCAGTAACTTGTCTTGTAGGAATTAGTTCATTTTTATCATTGACAATGACAGTTACTCCTCCTTTCTACCGAACACAATGAATAGGACTTACCCATTGGCTATCCAAAATAGGATAAATAATTCCAGCATCTAACCATATTAAAATTTCTTTTTTTAACAACCTCTTTCACGATAGGATTTAATCTTCTTTGAGGTTCAATAGTAGGTTTAAAATCTTCTTCCATTAAAATTCTATGCATACGGATGGAAGGGCTTATTCCTCTTATATCGTCAATAGTCCAACTAAAAGCTTTCTTATAATTCTTTAACACTCCTATCGAGTTTTCTTCTTGATCTAAACTTAGTTTAGAAGAAATAATAACAGGTAAAGTTAATGAATTTCCAAGAAAAGCATACTTTAAATGTCAAGTAACATTTTTAATTCCAGTTCAGGGGTTTTTTTTAATTGAGGGTAAAAGTATATAATTTTGTGTTACGTCCAAAATTTCCCAGTTATCCTTAATATAATGAGTTTCTTTAGATAATTCTTCTTCTTTTAGTTCTTCATTTTCATCAGTTAATAATTCAATTTTTTCTTCAGAAATGACTTTACATCTTTCTTGATAATGTTTTTCAATTATATAATCAATAATATCAATTCGATAGCATTATTCTTTGTCAGGGTACTTCATAGATTTAAAAACATTGAATTTAATCTCTTGATCATTAACTCTCATGGTTAATTCTCATTTTTGCACATCAATCATAGCTCGTCCAGTAGCTAGAAAAGGTCTCCCTAAAATAATTGGTATTTCTTTATCTTCTTCTATATCAAGTACAATGAAATCCAGAGGGAAAATAAATTTATCCACTTTAACAAGAACATCCTATATAACTCCTTTAGGGTAGGTGATAGATCTATCAGCTAACTGAAGGGTTATAGTGGTGGGAGTAATCTCTCCTAAATTCAACCTTCCAAAAAAAGAAAATGACATGAGATTAATACTTGCTCCTAAATTGCATAAAGCTTTTCCACAAATTTTTTCTCCAATAGCACAAGTTATAGTAAAACTTCCAGGATCTTTGAGTTTCTGAGGTAATTTCTTTTGAATTATTGCACTAAATTCTTCATTTAATGCAACAGTTTCAAAAGCTTCAAATTTTTGTTTCTTACTTAAAATATCCTTCATAAATTTTGCATAAGTTGGCATCTGTTTCAAAGCTTCAGCAAAAGGTATGTTAATGTTAAGTTTCTTAAAAATTTCAAAGAACTTAGAAAATTGATGATCAAGCTTTTATTGTTTTAGTCTTTGAGGAAAAGGGGGTGGTGGTTTTTCAACTTCCACATTAATAGGAATAACAGTCTGATCTTGATTGGGAGAAGGAGTTTCTTGAGGTTTTTCAATCTCTTTAACCTCAATCTCATTTTCAATTTCATTCTGCATTCTTTCTTTTAATTCCTTTCCACTTCTAAGTTGCACAGCTTTAACATGTTCATGTTCATTTCCAGTTTCTTCTGGATTGACTTCAACATTACTAGGAAGTGTTCCTGGACGTCTGTAATTAATTAATTTAGCAATTTATCACATTTGATTCTCAATATTACGAATAACAGTGTTTTGATTTTGTAATTGATTACTTAGTTGTAAAATTAATTCTTCTATAGATAACTTTTTCTGTTGATTATTAAATCCAAGTGGTTTATAGTTTGAATTTACTTGATTGTTCCAATTTCCAGTTGGATGGGATTGATTATTACCCCATTGTTGTTGTGAATTATTCCGGTTAAAATTAGGTTGATTTTTCCATACAGGATTATAATAATTGGAATAAAAGTTATTTTTACTAGCAATAGCTTGTAAAGTTTCAATAGTTTGAGAATCTTCAATATTAGCAGAGTTGTTATGTGATATATTGATAGCAAAATTATATAATTTCTTAGATATAGCAGCTACTTGTGAAGCTAAGATAGAAAAGGCTTTGTTATCATGAATACTTGCCATTCTTTTAGGACTAATCCTTTTAAAAGGCCATTGAAAATTATTGTTAGCCATTTCTTCAATTAAAGTATAAGCTTCTTCAAATGATTTAGCCATTAAAGAACCTCCAGTAGCAGCATCAATAAATGATTTAAGTGATCCAAATAGTCTGTTATAAAATGTTTGAATAATTAACCAATCAGGTAAAGCATGATGAGGACATTTTCTTAATAGTTCTTTAAATCTTTCCCAAGTTTCATAAATTGCCTTCCCGTCAAATTGACTAAATGAAGTAATATCATTTCTCAATTTAGCAGTTTTAGAAGGAGGAAAATAATTAGGAAGGAAATTTTGTGTCATTTCAGCCCATATTTTAATAGAACCTGTTGCTAATGAGTTCAACCACATCTTTGCTTTATCTCTTAAAGAAAAAGGAAAGAGTCTAAGTCTAATAGCATCATCAAAAACATTGTTATATTTAAAGGTAGCACAAAGTTCTAAAAAACTAGCGAGGTGTAAATTTGGATCCTTATTTGGTGTTCCCCCATATTGATTATTTTGAACCATTTGAATAATATACGGTTTAAGCTCAAAAGAATTAGCATCTACAGCAGGTATTTGAATACTACTATGAAGTTCATCAACTGTAGGGTTAGCATAATCCATTAATGGTTTATAAACATTTTGTTCATTAATTTCAATTGGATTTTGTAAATTATTATGTAAATTAGCCATCTCTTGATATTTTTTAATTTGTTTTCCTTTTTTAATTCTTCTAAGAGTTTTTTCTAATTCAGAATCTAAAGGTAATAATCCTTCAGATCTAGAACTACACATAAAAAGTAAATAAAAAGTAAAATAGCAAGAAATAAAATTATTATTCTTTTTATTTTTGTTTTTGTTGTTTTTTATAAATATTTTGTATTTTATATTTTTGAGAATAAAATAAATAAATAAAATAAAATATTTAAAATCTATAAATTTTGCCTCCCCGGCAACGGCGCCAAAAACTTGAACCTCGATCCGCAGCAATGCACCAAAAACTTTGTTTGCAACCGCCAAACAATGCAGTAATTTATGCTATCAAAAATATGTTATATTCAGTACTTTGACTCAAATAATAATAGTGGCTAGTGTATAAAAATATAATTTTATGGAAAATATTTTACACACTAGGGGTACTACGAAAGTGTACGTATCGCTTCAAGTAATATAGGGCTTTAAATAAAGACCCCAAAATCGATCCCACAAGGAGGATTATAGATTTTTTTTAAATATTTTGATTTTATTTTTATGTATTTCTTTTAAAGTAAAAAAGTTGATATTTAATTTACTAGATGCAGAAATAAAGCAGTAATAAAGTAATGATTGATGTAAATAAAAATAAGTAAACAACTTTCTTCCTTTCAATTAATTCAAGACTTTTTAGATAATTTAATATTTGTGGAGAATATACATTTATGGTATTGTGCCAAATAGAAGCATTCCTATTCTTTACCTTCGCTCGATAGTATAAAGAACATTGGCTAATCTATAGATCAGGTCTGGATGTATTATTAGTAGAATGGGTTAATCTAGGATCAAACTACTAGATGTCGAAGGGTGGCTATGGTCGGCCCTACTAGTGACCCTTTCCTTCTCTATAAACCAAATTACAATAATTTAGCTTGTCACTCTAAAAACTTATCAATTCTACGCCCATTAAATAATATCATCCTATTTATTTTCACTTCAACTTGAATAACCCGCGCAAGGCCTTCGACAACCCAAGAATAAATGTGATATCTACTAGTTAAGAATTCATCTCCTTCTAGGTCTCAAAACTCTTCAACAGATTTTAAAAATTTAAATGGCCAATTTAAATAGTAAATTAAGATCCGGTATTAATAGCATCACAATGTTTAAAAATATATATATAGATTTTTAATTCTCCAACGAATTTTATATTATCTTATTTATCTTTTCATAATTGAAAGAAGAAATTAAAGTAACTACTCAGAACACATTGAATTTAAACAACAAAACATATAAATAAAACTTTGAATCAATATACAAATACTTATCTCAAGTGTTTCTCCAACTGAACCTCTGAATCCTTCTGACTCCAAAGTAAATAAACTTCAAAAGCACCAACTTTTCAAATACTCTTAATACAAACTCTAAAATAAACTCACTAATTAATAAAAGAAACTATAAATATGGCCCTTAAAATATTTCTCTAATTTCTCTCTCTAAATGGAACTATGGGGCTAGGTTGGGCGTTAGTGGTTTTTGGTTGGTTTGCGGGTGTTTTTCTCTGAAGGAGTATCCTCCTATTTATAGGCTTCAAGGGTTGCCTTAAGGCACCTCTTAAAAATGTGTCCATGTTCAATGAATCTTCTAGAATGTGTGTCTGGTGCCTAGACGCTGGAATCTGGCGCTTAGGCGCCGGACTCTGCGTCCAGTTCTTCGCACCTCTTCACTTTGGATCGCACCTCTTCGCGATCCTAACCATTTCCAAGTGTCCAAATACAATGTATCACATGTCCTATAATCCAGGAATAACAGTCAATCTTCTAGATGGTCCAATAACCGCTAACATCGTCAAAATAACCGTCCAAAAGTCATCAAAAATCTCACAGAATTCTGTATCGAACTGGCGCTTAGGCGTCGGATTCTAGCGCCTAGGCGCCAGGCCAATTATTTTGACAATTTTGCATTTTTGGCTCCATTTTTGCTTCTTTTTTCTCCTTTTTCATCTTTTTTCCTTCTTAGACATTTTTGCATCACCTACATCCAAAACACAAAAATACGTTTCATAAAAGCATAACATCCTTAAAAAATTGATAAAAAATAAGGCATAAAAATATGTATTTTTTTCATGGATCATAGGCCCACATAAAGTAGCCCATTTTTGCTCTATTTTTCTCTCATTTTCTTTAAATTTCCATTCCATGTACCTGAAACAAAAAACATGCAAAATACATTCATTTAAATGCAATATCATCAATAATAAAATGCTTATAAAAGGTGCTTTAAAACAGGTAATTATTAAGTGGATCAGACTCCCGTAGGAATAAAGACTGCCTCACCAAGTTAGGTATTGTGTTAGTTCATTCAGTATTTCATAGTATATCTATATTAGGCAAACCTAATTTTCAAACTTTACTGTATTTGATTCAAGTTTGTTTATTTTGTGGTATGGTTGCTAGGAAGGAATCTTATGCCTTTCTCATCCTTTTTTGTGCCCTCAGCATGTCAGTAGCATACATTATGGATTTTTTATACTAATTGACCTTTGAACCCTTGGTTATACCAAGCATACACCTTTCGCGTCTTATCACCATTTGTATTTTTTCTTCTAGTGTTGTAGTTATATGTGTGATGTTATTATATCTTTCTTTTCTTCTATAATAGAGATGCACATTTTACATTTTTTTTAGTATCATTATGATCTATTCTAAGGGATTTCTATCTAAACATAGACCTTTTATTTGAAACTAGCTCTTGTTGGCACATAGGTATGGCATTGCAGAGGATGGTTATTTTAGTGTTTTTGGAGTGGGACAATATATCCTTGCCTCTACCATTTTTAGTGCCAATGTAGGAACAATTTCCTTTGGTTGTGTCAATCAAGCCATTTATTTTATGATAAGGGACAAAATGTTTATTGAATCATTAGCTCAATACCCTCAACATAGAAAGTGATGCTCGTATGAATGTTCTAGTGGTAGCCTCCCATGTAGGGTCCAATCTTTTTTCTTAAAATAGATCGGTGCATGTGAGTGAGATATCATCACATACTTCTATTTTTTGTCAATTCTCTAGCAGATTGCCTATTTCCCTGAAATTTTTAGTCTATAAGTGCCACCTCTAAAGGCATTTTTCACACAATTATTTTAGTGACAGCTAAAGTTTGTGAGGTTACGCCCATGAGTGTGAATTTTATTAATCTTCCCATCATAACTAAAGACATTCATGTTTCCCCTCCTACTCAAAAAAGTGAACTAGAAAGATAAAAGGAGGCTGAATGCACCACTAGGTGCTCAACTAATAACCCCTCATAGGCTCTATATGAGGAGTAGAATCTTGAGAATATCTTGATGCCTCTTAGCCTAAAAATCATGTTTTAGCTGAATAATCTGACTATGTTCCTCACTAGATAACCTGAAAATAAATTTCTTTAACTTTAGTTTTTTATTTTCCCAAAAAGGTAACCCATAATGGTTGCTTGTTCTCGCAGCCTAGTTTCATTGTGGCCCTCAACCTCTATTCATGGCTCGAAGACTATATAACCCATGCTCTATCATTCTACGTATTCTACTCGCTTTGTTACGAGGACGATACAAAGTGTTGTCCATTTCTTAAGAGGTTACGATTTTTTGGATAGTAGGAGTTTCATCGCTTGCCGAATTTGTAGTTTTGAGTTGGAACGACATGGATTCTTATAGCACCTTGATCTTATTATTCCAACTAGAAAAAAATTAAGAAGTCCTCCTAGTGTTGTTCAACTATTAAAATGTTAGCCTAGATCGCACAGGTTGTTTCCCACATGGAGGATATTCTTATTGGTCATATAACTACTTTTGTTATTTCTTTTAATGATGTATATGTAGAATTAGAAATAAATATTTACATTAATCTAGTATTTTAACTCTTATTTCTATGGATATTGATTGGAATAACAGAACCCGTGGCTACCCCTAGTGGAATCTCTACCAGTATTTAAGAAATTTTTCTAATCAAACTATCTTGAGCTTAAGATAATGAGTTCAAAAAGAGTACTCAAATAGTGTGCTACTAGTAAGCCAACTCCAATTGTATCACCTATTCCTGATCCTTATTAATATTCACGAAGGATAGTAGAGTTGCATTTGTTGCCAGTGACATGTAGGTAATAGTCCCATATCAAGTGGTTATTGATGATTACATTAACATGGATCTTGAGGAAGATTATTTTGATAACTTAGGTGACCTTTCTAAGGGTTGGTTGGATGATATATCTTAGGATAATTTGATTAATGAGGAGCTTACCTTGATGTCATTCATTGCAATTAGGATCTATCAGTGAGTAATGTTAAAGTGATTAGCATAAGGGGCAGATCCAATTTGGGTGACTCCCTTATAGGTTTATAACATGCATATCATCCTAGGTCAAAGACATATAGGAATGCCATGTAACTCTCAAGGCATATTTACAAGAGCATATGTCACAACTGATGGCCAGTATGAGCCTTATATCCTCTCAAGTAAGTGAGTGGTTTTTGTCCCAGCGACATCAACTCTCATTTCATATTTTATATGTCCTGTGGTGCTCAATGCACTTCTAGCACCTCCACGAGTACTTGTTATGGTCGATGCATAGCCACCAACTCATATCGCTTTTGATAACCAACTACAATCTCTAGTTAATGAAAAGATAAATGAACACATGTTTGTCTAATAGGAAGGTTCTATGAATATGAGAGGGAGACCATAACTAGAGGAGCATGATTTAATCCCTTATTTTAAGAACTTTGTTTCCCTACATTTCAAACCATTGAAAAATGTTGGAAAAATTGTTCAGCATATTGGTAACAATGAAGCCTTATTATTGCTTATATTTATAACAAGTTTATCCCATACCTTCTATTGGTATGTTGAGTTACCTAGGGCAAACTCAAGACATTTATTGGTTTGGAGGATTCTTTCATCTGGACGTAAGATGGTGCACAATATCATGCTATGATGTGTGATCTAATGATCACCCGTCAAAAGCCATACTTGTCTAATGTGAACTTATTTACATGTTGGCATAACCTCAAAATGTAGTATGAGCATATGCTCTAAAAGTAATATGCATATTCTATCATTTTTACTAAGTTGAGAGGATCGATTAAAACACTCCTCAAGTTGTACTCTATCAATAACTTTATAAAGTTACTCCCAAAGGTTCAAATCTATAAGATTGTACAAAATTCTTGATTTTGAGAGTTGAGGTTGGTAAGGGTATAGTAAGGAAACCACCTCATGCAGTTAGTCCCTCTTAGAGAGCAGGTGAGAGCATTTCTTGACCTCACTAAATTACAACATTATTGATGTGGTTGTTCTTATTGCCATTCCTTTACGAGGAAGCATGTTGCCCCTCCTTCCAGGGAGAAGAATCATCATGACTATCCATTTCATAGGGATACTATCCTAAATTTTTTCAATATGAAGCTCCCACACCCACTAAGAAAAACGTGGTAGAAAATACCTCAACGTCTAACTACTTTTTACACCACAAGCATTTGAAATGTACTATCAGCAATGTCATTCCTTCATGATTTAGTTGGCAGTCTGTTGACCTCATTTTTGGTGAGGTCCTTTCTCTCCTTAGTGCTTCTTAGGATCTAGCCATAGGTTTTCTCCTTGACTATCCTAGAAGACTAGAATTGGGACCCACCCTTTAGCAATTCAGCTACTTCTTGACTCCTCTTGGGACCCAACTTAGAAGGTTGCAAACCTCTAAATCACCTTAGAAGGTTAAGACCACCATATGGGGAACCAATAGTGAGCTCCTATAAGGTTGTTCAATCCTTAGGACTACCTTGGGTGGTCTGGTCCTAGTGAGATCTGACTTACACACACTGCACTCTCACACACACCATCCTTACCCATTTCTCCCCCTGGTTCATTGGAACACTCCTGTGGCTAAGTTTAAACCCCTAGCTCTTTAGCTAAGAGGGTTGGGTACAACCCATGAGATTTTCAAAATGGACATTTCTTGGTCCATGGCTCACTTTAAACTTCATCATGATCAAAAATCAACTTTTGCCAAAATGTCTGGTTTTGACATTGGGTCCTTCAAACCTACATAAAATTACCTAATTGCCCAAAATTTTCCAAAATTCCCCAAAAGTTACCCAAAATTCCTAAAATACCTAAAGATCATTTTTAAACAACCCTCACCTTTTAAATTCACCAAAATACCCCAATACCCTCCAAATAACCTCTTGATACCCAAAAATACCCTTTTGGCACAAAATTCCAAAAATTCCAAAAATTCCCAAAAAATTCCAAAAAATCTCAAATATTCCCAATTTCATTTTGTTCAACTACACCATCTCCTAATGTTTCCAAAATAACCCACTTTTGTCAAAATCCCCAAATTCACTCATTTTTAACCTAAATGGACCCAATGTCACACCAAACCAACCCATTTGACCTCAATTTTGCCCAATTTCAATTATAAACTTTAATTAAACATCATTAATATCAATATAAACCAAATACAAGTCCAATTTGATTCACATTTGAGTTCAATTCCATTTGAAATCCGAAATCCCCAATTTTGCCTAATTAATCCAAAACCCCCGATTAACCTAATACCAACTTTTTTCCCTAAATTTCAGTCCTAAACTTTCCATAACATTCCCATGAAACCTATGCAACTTTTAATTTCCCCAATTTAAGCCTAAGCTTAACCTAAATCTATTTGAAAACGAAAAATACCCCCATTTTAGACTAAAGTGAACCCATGCCCTAAACCTACCAAATTGATTAGCCAAACCCTGAAATTTCTTCCCAATTGATGTTGGAAACTCTTCAATACATTCCCCTAGACCATTTAAAACTTTCAATTGGTTCTAAACCCCACCTTAACCCAACTTGGACCCAAGTTGATTCAACCTTGCCTAAATTAACCAAAATACCAAAATCCACCAAATTGACCTTCCAATTGAACACAAAACCTCTCCATGTCTTCATGAAACATCTTCATGGCAATCATCTCTTCAAAATTGCTCAAGACACTTGGACCTAAATAAAAACCAAACTCAAGTTAGCCCTACTCAAACCCAAATGAATCAATTTGAACCCATGACCAAACCAAACCAAATTGAACCAAATGTGGCTAAACTAACCTATCCACAGCCACTAAGTAAACCCTAGGAACCACCCTAGGTCCACCTAGCCCAAGCTAAGTGTGCCTTGGACCAAGGGTTCCCCATTTTAAGGGATCTCTTCCCTTAAATGAACAAATCCACCTTTTGCCTCACCCCAAATCCCCCTTGCCTGGTTTATCACCATTAAACCCTACTCCTTGGCTGACCTGACCCATGGCCAGCTCCCTTATCCTTGCCGGCCGGCCTAGTCGCTAGAGGGGGTCAAAACCGAGAGCCACCACCAAGTGAAAGAAACCCAAACTCACCCAATTGGCCACCTCAGCCAAATCAAACTATGGAGCTCCACTGCCCTCCACCTAAGTAGTGGAATCCACCCACCAACTGAGCCCTAGCTCAGCCCAATGGCCCTGGCCATTTAAACACCTCTTCTCGGCCATGGGAAAGGTGTTGAATGGTGTTGATTTTTTTCTCAACAAAAGCTCACCAAATCACTCCCACAGCTTCTCCCAGCCTAAAGAAGAAGAACCCCATCGTTCTCCCCGCCCGAATCCCCAACCGAGCCCAATTTCTCACTCGAAAATCAGAGCCGAAACAGACACCCCGCGAAACTTCACCAAATCCAAATTAACTCTTCCCACACCTTCACCAGAGGTAGAGGAGTTATCCAGTGAAAGCCCCCTCTTCAGGCCACCCAGTCGCTCCAGCCTCCAAGCTTTGTGATCGGGCCTGGTGGAAGTCAAGACTAGGCATTTCACCACAGCTCCAGGCTTCATCCCTAGCCTCCTTGGACTACAACGAATGTGCCGTGCATTTCTGATTGAGGCTTCACCTCTCAGAACCAAGGTATGAACTCTGCCTTCCTCCCGAGCTTCTGCGCATCCTTCATTTAATTTAGTTTAATTTCATGGCATGTTATCCATATGGATGTGTTCGTCTCCTCAAGATGAATCCATAGATTATAAGAACTCAAAAATCCATTAAGAAACGAGAGAGATCTTAGGGTTAGAAGCTCGACGGCTCACGGGACGCACCAGTCGTAGACGATGACCAGGAGCCATCTGATCTATTGTGTATCGGTTGAACGACGGAGATTAAGTCGGACCAGAAGACGGAGCGGGACCGCGGGACGCCTGGATGCTGACTTAGGTGGTGGCGTCGAATGGGAGCGCGACGCGGCGCTGACTGGTTTAAGTAGGAAATTAGCTTATTTTCTATTTAAATGAATACTAGAAACTTCAAAAATTCATATCTTTTGATAGAAAAATCATAAAAATAAAAGAAAAATACCATCTTGCTTAGTGAACAGAGGAGAATAAAGTGGGAAAAAAATCAAGTTATTTCGATGAGTATTTTATTTTTAGTTAATTATTTACTCATTTCAGTATTTTAATTCTCCATTTGCATAGACATTTTACCATGACATGATACCATAGGGCTTTTGAAGCCTCTGATCTTGGGAACATTGCCTAAATTTTTCAAGGTCACAGGCCATCCCTATGATAAGTTATGTTTTTTTCAAGTTTTTGTCACTATTTTTGATATTTTAATTCAAAAAATTAGCATGTTTCTTAGAAAATTCTAGGAAAATCTGGTGAAGTTTCTTAGGACAAGAGGAGCCTAGGAAAATTATTGTTTGATTTAATTCCTTAAAAATAATCTTAATTGGCCTAATCACTCTAAATTGAACTTTAATTAATTAGAGTTAATCACACATTAAAATGACTTGAAACTAATTCTCCACTGATCTTTAGGATCAGGGGACCCTCACATAAAAATTTGAAGTCAATTGGAAATGTTTAACCCCACTAAATGGATTAATTAAGTCACATAACCAAAATTAAACTTTAAAATTTTATAACCTCAAAAATACATTTAAAAAATTCACCAAATTTATTTTGGAACTTCTCTGGTATCAGAGGAGTCTAACAAAAATAAAATTGGAATTTTCTGAAAACTTTCATTTTTAAGCATATTTTAACATTTTTAATAATTAAAAAATAATAAAAATCACAAAAATAATAAAAATCATAAAAATGTCATATTTGGTCCCCTAATCACTTAGGAACCAATCAAATATTTTTCCTAAGTCTCTAGGTTAAGATATTTAATTTCAAAGCCTTAAAACAATTTTTGAATTAAAAAATGTATTTTCTAGCCTTCCCACTAAATTAATTCTAATAAATCAAAGAAAACTCATAAAAATATAAAATTTGTTTTTCTGACTTTCTTAAGGTCAGAGGGATTTTTGAAAAATATAAAATTCATTTTTTAACTTTTATTTTATTTTATAATTAATTAACACTCCAAAATTTAAAATAATTATAATAAATAAAATATAATTGGATAAATCACCATAATTGGTCCAAGTGGTCCTCTGGTCATTAGGAACATCCCATAATTTTCTTAAGGATAGAAACTTTACTTTGGTCATGTTGGTGAATTTTCTTTGAAAACCCTTATTTTCCATTAAAAATA
Source organism: Papilionanthe hookeriana x Papilionanthe teres (assembly GCA_022702705.1). Classification (NCBI taxonomy): domain Eukaryota; kingdom Viridiplantae; phylum Streptophyta; class Magnoliopsida; order Asparagales; family Orchidaceae; genus Papilionanthe; species Papilionanthe hookeriana x Papilionanthe teres. Next base: position 82,985,080 of record CM040431.1, read on the forward strand.
ATTATATAAATAAATTAAATTCAGAAAAATCACATTTTCTCCTCTAATGTCTTCATTGACATGTGAGTGAAGTGGAATAAAAATTTTAAGTTCATTTAAGCTTAATTTAATGATTTATAAAATAAATAAGCCTAAAGGGGCATAAAGGTAATTAAAAGATTTTAACCCCTAACTAAAACTTTAGGTTTATTCAGAATGGGGGGGTAAAATGTCTGATTTTAATGTTCTCTCAGATAATTTAAACTTTAGGAAGTCAAAGGGTAGGAATCCATTAATCACTTTAATAAATCCAAAAAAAATAAAACTTTAATTAATTGAGTGATTTAAATTTTGGAATATTAATTGAAATTGGATTATTGAAATGGGGATATAACTTAAGAGGATATTGATTCTTTAATTTAAAAATCCCAAAATAAATCACCTAATAATATTTAAACTTAAAAGGATGAGTGAATTAATAATTAAATAATTAAAGGTTAATAATTCTTAAAACCTACATCATTAAATAATTTAATAATTGATTAAAGCCTAAAATGTCAAAAGATTAAAAAGTAAATTAAAATATTTGAATCTAGTTTAAAAATCTTTTCAGAACAAACTTAAATAAAAAATTACAACTTTTTTAAGACACCTCACCTTAAACCATATTGTAAAAAAATTAAATAAGTTAAATCGTCAAAATTTAATAAGTAATTTGAATACATCTTTTAACCTAAGTTAAATCTAAAATTTAAATTAACATGAAATATCAATATCATTTATAAAAAGTTTAACTTAAATAAATCAAACATTATTCCAAACTTAAAATCATTGATTAAAATTTCATAATTAAATCACATTAAAGTAAATCATCAACCTTTAACTTCAAATCATTAAAATCTTTAACAAATTAACTTGCCCTTGAAAGCTTTAGATTATTATAACTATTAAATGAAACGCTAAGTGAAATGTCAGTTCAGTCATAGGATAATCAAACATCCTTGTTCACTGAGCAAGGGAACAAAACTTAACTAAACCCCTGGATGATTAATTCACCTGTGTAATTAAATTCACTTGGACTCAAAACTTTCCCAGAGGTATTCAAAAGATGTCCAGGATTTATTCTAAGCACTTCCTCAATACGATGGGTGGTTTTAAAGAACAATTGAACTTAATTGCTCTTTGATGAAGAAAATCATCCTTAACCAAAATGAAGAACCTAGACGTCATAGGAAATGACTAGCTATAGGATTAGGATTCTAGTAGACAACCAAAACCCTTCCTTTAGTCTTTACCTTGGTACTTGTTGTAAATATTTAATTGCCTTAATATGTGTTCTAAGTGCAGCTTGGGATGACGGGAAGACCCTCCAGGTACGATTTTATTTTATTGTAGTTTACTTTATTGCAATTTACTTACATGCACTGCACTTTACTCTTCTTGCATGTAAAACAAGATTGTTGCATGAAAACCAAAACCTTTAGGATAGCCACAAAACTGAAACCCAAAATTAAATTAAAAGTCACAACAAGATAAAATTCACTGCCACAACATTCAAAATATAAAACAACTCAAAATTTAATCACAAATAGAACAACAAAACTACAATTGCAACTAAATTAACACGACTCGTTGAATGATCGAGAATACCTCGGATGATGTAACGCATGTGTTGCTAATGGGATTTCCCACGGTCTAAATGAAAGTGTGGAACTCAATCAGTTAAGTTTAGCAAATTCATCTGGACTAAGTGAATTTGATGAAAATAACGGTGCCGAGATGACGGAACCGTGGGATCTTAATCGGTTATGTTTAAAAAACATTAAGATTTGTTTTAATTGAAATATTTAAAAAATTTGGACTTTATGATTTCTAAACCAAGACACTTCTCTCATCCTTTGATTTATGACTTCTAAAACTAAACCTCTGCAACAATAAGGAACTTGGAGCATGGTGGCAGCGACATCGCCATCGTCATCAAGAAAACTCTAGTCTACTTCGACGAAACATTTCCTCGAATTAAATAACCAAGCCATAGGATTTCGAGGTAGTTCGCTCTAGTGCAACATAAACCCTCAACTTTCTATTAGGCATTTGCATAATCATGTTATGTAAATTAAGCCCTAACCTGGTCTTAGGATTCCGAGGTAGTCGTTGGTACGACATAAACTCTCTCATTTTTGAGGTCCTTTGCATGACTATGTCATACAAATATGAGACCTAAATAAATAAAATTGGCAAGATTGCAACATTAAACATTATTCCCAAATTGAAGCCAAATAATAGGATAGTTTTGGAAGTTGCCAAGATTCTTCTTGGATCCTCAACTTCTCCTACTTCTCTTCCTTCGGACTCCTGAAAATAATTGTTCCGAATTTGATCCATTCCCTATTGAAATTTCCAAAATCCAATCATTTGAAAACCTTAAACTTTGAAATTCTTAAGAGCAAAACAACTTCTCATTATCGAGAGTTTTCTTAAATCATTCCCATCATTTAAGATGTAATTAACTATAATGGCTTGCCTTTATAGGGATCTTTAAGAACCCAGGTAATATAAACCCTGTTTAATTTCTTTATATTAAGCAGGGGTATTTGTCGGCTTATAAAATTGGTTCGCAGACCAAACAGATGTCACAAATCTTCTAGTTTATTTAATCGAGCCCCATCATCGAGCAAGGTGTCTATTCCTCGGATGTATACACGGCTTCGTGGATGCGTGCTCGTTTATATAAACTATTCGGGATGTGAGATCGGTTTAATTTCATATCTTAATTTTTTTTAAACATAAAAAAAAAATTATTTTTAAAATCAAATACTACCTTTCAAATTATATATTTAAATTAAATTAAAAAATTCGCCGACAACTTCTGTAGGCGACCCCCTTTTCAAAACACTTAACCTAAAAATATGCCAACAACTTTTCCGGCGACTCACTGTGACTAGTTCCTCTCTCCATTTTCGATCGATGGTTTTGCTTTCATAACTCGCAAGTAAGTCCATGGCCCCAGTGGATCGTACTAACATTCTTCCGTTGACATATCTTGTTCATTTCTGTCTTTTACAAGTATGATCAACTCTTCTTGGATTTTGGAGCCACTGTTTAGACACTCCTTAACAGAGAGGTTCTGAAATCCTCCTTTTAATACCTCTCCAAAGAGGCGAGGTAGACCCCCAATAGGTGTTAGCTTAGGAGCTGTCCTTCGAGTAGGTAAATCCTACGAGACTTTCCCTTCCTTTCATAGCTCTAGATTGGGTCCTATATCCTCTCTAATCTCCTCCTCGTTTTTTAACGAATAAACTAACCGCCTAACCAACAAACTATTTTCTAAATCATAAATGCATAAATAAAACTTAAATAAATTATGTTCGGACTCTTTTCAATTTCTTTCTTTTCGTCCTGACGAAGGTAGCATAATTCAGGACTGATAGTCGAAACATGCCTTGCAGAAGATGCTTGCACCGAAGCTGATCTTCTCTTTCACCAACGGGTTAGACTTAGCTGTCTACTAGGACGAACTGCGTAGCGATGCAATCATCCACTTTGGACAAGGGTTTGACAATACGGACGTTAAGTTTGTCGATATTACTCTTTTTGCACTGATGAACAAAGTGCCTGAGACTGAAGAGCCTATGATTGAGTTTAACCTGAAATCGACTCAAGAATTCCCTCCCCTGCAGAGGGCCCCAGTTGAAAGGAACACTCCTGTTCACAAGAAGTTGACTGCTACCCCCAAAACTGTCATCTCTACCCCCACCGGTCATTACTGCACCTACCCCGGTTCCTGCCAAACTAAAAGGAAAGGAAGTACAAGTTAGTTATGAGCCTATCACCGTGGAGGGTTCGGACTTCGTCGCGATACCGTCTCGTTTTCGAGATGTGGTCCGGTTCGAAGCATGGCCCTTAACCTGCATTACGGAGGATGAATAAAAACAGGAAGTTTGCTAAGACCAAGAAGGTCAGAGAAGATGAAGCCACCTGTCTTGAAGAAATCCCTGAAGAGAAGGAGGAAGAACCGCCGTAATACTTACCACTGTTGGAAAGAAATAGATTCCACCCTCTCTGCTGCATCTGATGAAATAGATGCCAGAAATATGGTCGCTGTGTTACCCCAGCCTACATATTACAGGGATAACAAGAAGAAAACGAGCAAGGCTGCACCGCTCACTCGATTGAGAGCAGTAGTGGAGAAATTATCCAAAAAAGAAGGATGTCCTGTATAAGAGATTTTGAGAAGAATGGGACGAGTGCCAGTTAAGTCTCATCTTGGTCCGTGATTAGAGCCTGCTATTGTCCCTGAAAGACCAAAGAAAAAGGTGCGAGCTAGAAAGGAAGGCTCACATGTTGTAGTATCGGGTCTCCATATTAGGGAGGACACCACCTACTTACGCACCGCCGACAGACCATCCGGTCCTAGGCCTTCTGCTGCAACAAGGATGGTGTGGCGACCTATTATTTCTGAACCAATATCGATAGAACATTCTGGAAAGAGAAGTCTCACTGAAGATCCCAGATCTTAAGAGAGTGTCGCAGTAAAAGAAACTTCTGAAAGAGAGGTTCAACAGTCGTCTCCCCGACAACCACGAGATCGCTCGAAAAGGCCACTCGAGGATGCCATAGGGCAACTAAGAATGGACATCCGACGGCTAGCAAGAGAAACGAGGAGAAGAATTGAGGGACGAAGTGGATTCGTCGGAATTCATGGATGAAGAGTACGTCGAGGTCAACATGGTCGAGACACGAGCACCGCCGCCTTCGCAGGAGTTTCGCCAGCCTTTAGAAAGAGATGAGCCGTAGTTAATGAGAGCACAACTTCGGGAAAGAGATGATACAATTTCCCAGATAGCGAAAAGGATGGAAGAGATGGCTGATGCCTTAGCCACTCTCCAGAGTCAGGCCCAGCCTCAAAAAGAGACACCCCCGAAGATCATCCATATTGCAGATGGCGGAAAAGAGATTACATCTATTAACGGAGATGATCAGCTGAAGAAAGATTCTGCACAGAACATGATTCCTGAAAAGGATATTAAGAGCATGGTAGAACAGCAGGTGTGAGAAGCCTTAGCTCAGTCTAAGAATGGAACATCTATTCAGATGGGTAGACCTTACCCCGAAAAATTTGATGCAAACCAATACCTGAAGGGTTTTGTACCACCTCTGTTTAAGACTTTCGATGGAACGGGAAACCCTCGGTAACATGTCGCACATTTTCGTGCAGTTGCTACAATGACGGCGGGAGCGACGCTTTGCTTTTCTGATAGTTCGTCATCAGTTTGTCAGGGAACGCCTTCGACTAGTATGTAGAATTGCCGAATGGATCAGTCAAGACTTTTGGAGAATTGGAAAATCTCTTTGTTAAGTGGTTTACCGGAGCTCAGCACCACATCACTATCGGTGATCTAGTGGTGGAGCAACAGAAATCGAACGAAACTTTTGTAGATTACATACTTTGAAGGAGGAACCCGAGCATGAAGTGTGAACCAGCGCCTTCAAGAATAAAGATGCGGCTCGGTATCTCGCTTAAGAGTATCCACAGTCCTCGATAAGCACTTCTCCTTAAAGGATTCACCATTAAGACTTTCGAGAAGTTGCTTAGTAAGGTCGGGAGCTTGCAAGAGGAAGTGAAACAGCTAAGTTTCATCGACAAGACTGATAAGCAGAAGCCCGTAAAAGCATTCGAGAAGAAATACGGAACCGTCGCAGCAGTGGACAAAGGTAAACAGCCAGTGCAAATAAGGCCAGAGCAACCACAACAGAGCTATCAACACCCTCAGCAGAATTATCAGCCTCAGCAGAGTTTTCAGCCTCGACTGAGTTATCAGTCGTCGCGGTATGATCAGCTGCCGCCTCGTCTGCTCCGTCCCCTGAAGGAACTTTTGAACAAAGAGTACCCCTTAAAGACTGAGGCAGTGGCTAAGATGTTTCGCAGTTTGATGAAGAAGCCAGATTTTCAACTACCTGAACCCAGAAGGCCAGAGGAAGTAGACAAGAAGGATCATCCAAACTACTGTCCCTACCACAGGATGCTCGAACATAAAATCGAAGATTGCTTCACTTTCAAGAATTGGCTCGAGAACAACCTTCGACAAGGGAACATAACAGTCCCGAAGGAATACATGAAGGAACCCCAAAAAGGAGGTTCCATCAATGTTATCTCAGCAAAGCCTATTGTTCCGATCGACCCGTACACGACCAACGATAGATGAAGTACTGTCTGGACGAAGTCATCAAAGAAAATTTTGGATCACGCAGACCGCTTCGGTGTGCACTTCAACTCAAAGTTTGAAACCTGCATAGCCGGCGCTATCGCTAGTGATTGAAGAACCGCCCCAGAAGGAGGAGAAGATCGTGGAAGAAAAGAAGACTGAGGTTCCGAGAGGTAGACTAGGGGCTGCTTTTCCTAGGATGGTTGTTTCTGATTCGGGCGAAATTCCTCGAACCTCTAACTCTGTATGACTATTTGCTCGCCCCGGCGGGATCTTATAATGATAAGAGTTTTGGTGTTGGCTACGTTTTGACTTTTTCTAACAATTACGTAACTAATGACAACCAACCTAATCCGAATCTCGATTTTGATACGAATAACAATTCTCAGATCATACAAAACCTAGATAACCACTACGAAGAGGAGGACATTCACAAGAATGGCTACGAAAGTTTAGTAAGTGACGAGTCTATTTGTGAATTCCGAGGAGCTCCAATCACGATAGAATTAGAATTGTCAGACGCCGAGGCGACTTCAGAAGGGCCAGTCATTCCGATTCAAGAAGAGACACCGGTAGATTCAGAGGAAATTACTGAAGTCAACCTAAGAAGTGGAAAGGTCCTACCTCCGAGATTGGGTCCAAAGGACAAGGGAAGGCAGGTGGTTGCTCAGGAAGAGCCAACCCCAGCAGAAGAATTCCTCGTTCATGAAGAAACAGAAGAGCACGATAACAAAGTGGATTATAATGTGCGAGCTCATCTTAGGAAGCTGCCGGCAAACTGAGCATCTACGACACTCGATCCCGTCAAAGGAGATGAGAGAATCTCCGGTCAAGGCTTCGCTTCGATCCAGAAATTTGCTTAGCTCAAATGGCCGGTAATTCCTTCGATGAGGTTTGCTCATTGAAAGGACAGCACGGTGCTACCTTCACGAATGATTATTTACTACTTGGGACAGCAGATCACAACCGACTGTTGTACATTTCAGTCAGTATTGGAAAGTTCACACTCTCCAGGGTACTAGTCGATCCAGGAGCGTCAATTAATATAATGAACCTCCGAATGCTAGCCTATTTAGAGATTGACGCACGTAATCTCGAGGCAGACAAGATGATGCTAAGAGGCTTCAACCAGAAAGGAGAAAGAGCTCTTGGATCGATTACACTGTTAATAAAGATCGGTGAATTAGCCAAGACAACCGCAAAGTTCCACATAATTGATTCTGAGACATCATTCAACGCTCTACTGGGCCGGCCATGGATCCATGAGAACCGGATGGTACTGTCATCTCTACACCAGTGTATAAAGTACTATGAAGGAGGACAAAAACAATGTATCAAAGGTGATTTGCAACCATTCTCCGTGCATGAAATCGGAATCCACGAAGATGCAGCTTACTACGCACCCCCGAAGAAAACAATCTTCTCCAGAAATGTTATACCAAATCAAGGAAAAGAAGCACGAGACGACGAAGAACCCGAAATCCTAGTTCAACAGTTACTCACCACTCCCTTACGACGAGATGGTGAAGGTTTCTCCATAACTCGCACCCGAGGTCGAGGCCGGGGACGAGGTCGAGGAAGAAATGGTGGAACAGTTGAACAGAAGAAACCGGTCATCGATGTTGATTGGGAGAATAGCTCTGAAGAAGAAGAAGAAATCAAGAAAGAAGCTGCAACAGTAATCCAAAAGAAACCACAGTTCAAGATCTCCCTCGAAGATGAAAAGAATGAAGAATACAAATTAATGTACGAAAAGATTAACCACTATGTGCATACTATAACCCTGACCCCGATCCATTCTAATAAAATTGAGGGTATGGTGGTCAAGGAAGTTCATGGTGTTGGTGCTAAGCCAATCAAGTTCTACCATGGTGCTTCTTCTTCCAAAACTGAAAATGATGTACGATTTAAAAATGTTACTTCTTCAGAATTAATGTAATTGCCTTTTGAGAGGTATTCTCCCTGTGTTCAAAATTTAATTCAACGCGGTTTTTTGCCTAAGCAATGGTCAAAAGGCCAATCGAAACGCTTTGAAAAGTTATGGAACAATGCCAGTCGGCCTCCCAATTCAAAACATGGTCTTGGATTCGGCACAGTAGGATCAGTTAATGATACAGGATTTTGCTTGGTCATCGCTAGTGAGCCTAATGAAGACTGCTTTGAAACCTCAGATGATCTCGAAGATCTGCCAATTGGAGATGCTCCGCCGGAATTTGAAGAAGAAGTTAAATCTACAATAGATGAGTTAATGGAAGTTATCTTAGGTACTAGTAAAGAGCCTAGGCCGACCTTTGTTAGCTCCTTACTCAATAAAGAAGACTCCGAAGAAATAATCAAACTATTAATGGAATTCAAGGACTGCTTTGCTTGGAGTTATGATGAAATGCTGGGATTAGTTCCAGAGGTCGCAGTTCACAAGTTAGGAGTGGATCACACTGCTGTTCCAGTCAGACAAGCTCCCAGAAGAATGCGTCTAGAGATTGAACAAGTAATAGCTAAAGTTAATAAAATAATAGATGCTAAATTTGTCTGTGAAGAACAATATCCAACATGGTTAGCCAACGTGGTACCGGTCAAAAAGAAGAATGGTCAGATCAGAATCTGTGTAGATTTCAGACTTGAATAAAGCATGCCCAAAAGATGAATTTCTGCTACCAATTCTAGAATTGATGATCGACATCGTGTCAACACATGAAATCTTCTCTTTCATGGATGGATATTCAGGATATAATCAGAAAAAGATGGCACCAGATGATGAGAAACTCACAGCCTTCAGAACGCCAATCGGAGTTTACTGCTACACAGTAATGCCTTTCAGATTGAAGAACGCAGGAGCAACTTACCAAAGAGCAGTGACGAGGATTTTTCATGATCTCATTCACAACCAAGTCGAGTTCTACGTGGATGATGTAGTCATCAAAAGCAAACTGAAAGAAGATCACTTGTATAATTTGAGAATTGTTTTCGAGCGATTAAGACATTATAACCTTAAGATGAACCCCTTAAAATGCGCCTTCGGCGTCACCTCCTGGGAATTCTTAGGATTTGTTGTCCGACATCGTGGAATTGAAATCGATCCGGAAAAGATTAAAGCTATCTTAGAAATGCCTCCTCCCAAAACCTTGAAGCAATTACGATCCTTTCAAGGGAAATTAACATATCTTCGATGCTTTATCTCGAACTTGTCAGGTAGGTGTCAGCCCTTCTCGGCATTAATTAAAAAGGACGCCAAATTCGTTTGGGAAGAGAAATGCCAGCAGGCATTCGAGGACATTAAGCAATATGTAATGACACCTCTTGTCTTAGCAGCCCCAAACTCGGGTAGACCGTTGATACTTTATACCGCGGCATTAGACGACTCCCTTGGAGCCCTCTTAGCTCAGGTCGATGACGAGGGTAAAGAAAATGCTCTCTACTACTTAAGTTGTCGTCTGATTCTGACGGAAGTAAAGTACCCTCCAATTGAGAAGCATTGTTTGGCCCTGATCTTCGCCGCTCAAAAGCTCAGGCATTACATGCTTTCTCATAAGGTCAACCTTAGTTCGAAAGTTAATCCATTGCAATAGTTGAAGACTCGCCCGACGCTTTCTGACAGACTTGCCAGGTGGTCGATGATACTATTGTAATTCGATCTAACTTTCATTCCTCTTCATGCCATAAAGGGACAAGTCCTAGCAGACTTTCTCGCAGCACACCCTTTGCTGGCAGAATCACCTCTCAATGACGACTTGCTAGACGAGAAAATATTGAGCCTAGAAGACCACGATGATCAGCGTTGAGAATTGTACTTTGATGGAGCATCTTTAGCGCAGAAAGACAGAGAATCGCAAATGATAGTGCCCAATAAGGTAGGAATCGGACTAATCTTTATAACACCGGAGCGGGGGATGTTAAGATACTCATACCACCTAATAGAACCGTGTACAAATAACGAAGCAGAATACGAAGCCCTCATAACAGGATTGGAATTAACCATTCAGATGGGTATAACAGATATCAACATCTACGGAGATTCACAGTTGATCAATCAGCAGATCGCCAGACAGTACAAAATTCTGAATCCAAGGCTCGAGCAGTACTTTCAGCATGTCATGAAACTATTGGAGCAAATCTCGAATGTAACAATCTACAAGATTCCTAGAAAAGAAAGTGCTCTTGCAGATGCTTTAGCCTGCCTCGCAAAAAAGTTTGCTTCCTTACCAGATGAATTAGTTGAAATGTCAGTTCAGGGACGACAGGTTCTCTCACAGCTCGACATAAATACAATACACAAATCCGAAGAAGAAGAAGAAACAATTGTAGCAGTAATAGAAGATGCAGAAGACTGGCGTCGACCATTATTAGACTACCTACAAACAAGAGATCTACTAGACGATAAGTCATTAGCCCATCAAATCAAGAAAAGAACTCTGTCTTACGCATTAATAAACAATACGTTATACAGAAGGTCTTTTGACCAGATGTGGCTAAGGTGCCTGAGCGGGTTCGAGGCTCGTGAAATCGTTAAAGAAGTGCACTCAGGACTTTGTGGCGCTCATCATTCAGGTCTGAAGATGAAAATGAAGATTAAGAGACTAGGGTACTACTGGCCCTCAATGGTGACCGACTGCATGAAGGTCGCCAAGAGTTGTCACCGGTACCAAGTGCATGGAGTGGTTCTACATCAAGCTCCAAATGTGCTACATCCGACAATCGCGTCGTGGCCATTTGAATGTTGGGGCACAGATATTGTGGGTCCGATAGAACCGCCTTCTTTAAGAGCACATCACTTCATTATCGCAGCTACAGACTACATTTCCAAGTGGGCAGAAGCCGTACCGCTCAGGGAAGTGAAAGCGCATCACGTGCTACAGTTCTTCAAGAATCAGGTTGTCTACCACTTCGGAGTACCACACAGAATTATCTCAGATAATGGATCCACGTTCAGAAGAACGAAGATCAATAGTTTTGTCAGCAGACACAGGATCGATTGGCGCTATTCAACGATCTACTACCCAAGAGCAAACGGCTTGGCCGAGGCTTTTAATAAAACTCTCGTCCAAATCATAAAGAAAACCTTGGACGACAACAAAAGAAACTGGCACGAGAAGTTGTTAGAAGCCTTATGGGCCTACAGAATGACTTTCAGGACTCCTACTCAATCTACGCCGTACGCTTTAGTGTACGGGTCCGAGGCAGTTCTACCCTTGTTAGTTCAGCTCCCATCACTCAGAATTACAGTTGCGAACAAGATCACCATAGAAGAAAATGCCAGACTACGGCTGGAAGAATTGGAAAAATTGGAAGAAAAACGACTTGCAGCGCAACAGAATCTGGAACTGTATCAAGCTAAGATGATCTGGGCCCACGAAAAACTGGTCCGCCCAAGGACATTCAAAGCCGGTGACTTGGTTCTAGTTCTCGAAGGCTTATTCTTGCACACCGCAAGATAGGAGGTAAATTCGAGCCGACTTGGAGGGGCCGTTCGTGGTCGAGACAATCTACTCGAGAGGTTCTTACCAGCTTCTAAATTGCTGTGGAGAACGATTTATGCTTCCAATCAATGGAAGATATTTGAAGAGGTATTACGCGACCTGATGTTTCGAATAATGAAATTTCATTCCTAGAAGCACGGGTAGAGTAATCACTTATAACTGGGTCCGAACCCGAAAGAAAATGAATGATAAAAAAGAAATCATAAATAAAAATTTGTGTTAATGGAGAACATATGCAATTGAAGTAATAATGAAATTTTGACTCTTCCTTTTGAGCCCAGCTCACTCCTGATCTTTTCTTATCTTCTCTTACTCTTGTAGAAGTCAAAATAATTAAATAAGAATTCTTTCATTAATAAGTGAATTTTCTTATTTTTCTCGTCCTGAGTATAGCCCTTGATCTTTTCCTTGTTTTCTTTTCAGGGAAATGTCAAAGGGGCGGCTGTTACAAAGAAGAGCTGAAAGCTGACGCTGTGATAGAGGTTGGCTCGGACCTTTCACAGCTGGAGTTGGAATATGAGGAAACTGCTTGGACTGCTGTGGATCCCGATGAGTGCCATGGGAAGACAGTGATGAGGCTCAACAAGAAGGCTCCCCAAGATGCGAACAAGAAGAGGAAGATCAATATGATCAAGGAAAACAAGATGAAATCAGTGATAACATCCACAGGAGGAAAGCTTGTCAGTGCTGCTCCTACCGAGATTTAGGGAGAGAGGAAAGCCACCCTGACCCCAACTCAGAGAAGAAACAAGAATCGCCGTATCGCCAAGATGCTGAAGAAATTAACAGAAGAGCAGTAACAAGGAAGAAACCTCGACGGCCGTAGCAGCTTACCTCAAGGAGGCCACTCCTCAGAGCACCATAGCAGCAGGTTGTTCCGAGAAGGTTACTACAGAGCCTACACCCGAGATAGTGACAATCCCGTGAGAGCGTGAAGGTGTGGAGCCATATATCCCACAAGCACGTCACTAGACCCCGATGTACCGCATATAATTTCAGAGCACGAATTGGAGATGATCCAGAGGGTACGAAAGCAGAATTTTGAATACTTTCAGAGAATCAGAGGCAGATATGTCAACATCCTCGAAGGACTAAAGTTACATACAGATGTTTTCTCTCACTACGAGCAGAGTGAAATTGTAGACTACGTCAATGAACTGAAGAAACAAGGTCGTGCAGGATGATTACGTGGCAGGACCTACTCCGAGCCTAAGAAATGGAAAAGAGGTAAGGGGAGGATTACTTTCCAATTTGGATGTTGTTACAACTTCGCTGATGACAAGAAAGAAAATCCGTCAGGGATACTCCGCTACGATGAAGTGGATCCAATGCCGATTTTAATTAAGAAAATGATAAAAAGGATGGTGGCTTGGCGAGTCCTACCCGCTGATTGCATACCGAACAGTTGTATTATCAACATCTATGCAGAAGGAGACTACATCCCACCTCACCCAGATCATCATGATTTTGTAAGGCCCTTTAGTACCGTTTCCTTCATCAACCAATGCAACATCATGTTCGAGACAGAACTCCGGATAATTGGCCCCGGAGAATTCCGAGGGCCGATGGTGATACCTCTACCGGTAGGCTCTGTTCTCATACTACAAGGAAATGGTGCAGATGTAGCGAAGCACTGCATACCGGGAGTTCCCTACGAGTGAATCTCCATCACCTTCAGAAGGATGGATGAGAGTAAAATTCCGCCTACTTCCAAACGTATCAAGAACTAGAGAATTTGCATGCCTCTACGAGCCGTAGGCTACATAGTAGTAGCACACCTCTAAAATACAATTATGTGGGATTCTTCCTCGGAAAGTGGCTTAGAAGGTGATGTTATTACCTATGTAGCTTACTTTTCAGATATGGATGAATCGAACAAACAATTTTGTCAAAATACACAGAGATATCGATTCAGTCTGTGTTCAGATATATATATATATATGAACTTTTGTAAAAGTTTGTTTTCAGAAGGATGTCATCAGAAATGTTTTGATGGAATCACCTGATGTATCTTCGACATTTTAGTGGAAATGAACTTTGGGTTTTACCTTTAGTTTTGTGCAATTTACTACAAACGCCACCAGACCTGAGTTTAACTCAGTTTTAAAGAAAAAAGAAAGTTGGACGAAGAACGATTTGAATGAAATAATAACAACAAAACAAAATTTGAATTCAAAGTCAGAATAAAACACAAACCAAAATTCAAAACAGATCAACTTAAAACTTCAAGATGTGAACCAAGTAAACCAATGATAATCCGGATCAAAGTGAAATTTCAATCGAAAACGAAACTAAAACAAAATCAAATCACTAAAAACAATGAATAATGAAAGAAAGGCTCCAAATCTGGTATCCCCAGCCTCTGGCTGTTCTCAAAATCTTTTCGACTCTCTGCGATTTCTCCCCCCTTTTTTTAAGAAGGCCGACTGAGTCTACTGACACAGAACCACAAAATTTTCGATTTGGTTCTGATGGCATGAATTCATATCATTCGCCAAACAATCAATCTTCAATCAACTCTCTTGTGATGTGAAACACTTTCATGTCTCATTCTAATATTCCACTAAACTAAAATTTCCACAGAATCTTCAAAACGAAATCAATACCAACTTTTGGGATTGGTACCTAAATTCCAGTTCCCATCCTTCTGAGACTGGTAACTGACTTCCAATTCTCTTTTCGAGATCGATACTTAAATTTCGATTCTCTCTTCTGAATTCCCGCCAATCCACACTCCTTCCGAGAAACTTTTCCGCACTCTAATCCTCCAACTCGGGTATAAGACCGCTAAGGCATCCTGATCTCGGTGTCCCTAATCTCGCATCCTATCCGAGAAACTTTTCCGCACTCTAATCCTCCGACTCGGGTATAAGACCGCTAAGGCATCCTGATCTTGGTGTCCCTAATCTCGCATCCTATCCGAGAAACTTTTCCGCACTCTAATCCTTCGACTTGGGTATAACACCACTAAGGCATCCTGAGCTCGGTGTCCGCTAAATCTCGCATCCTTCTGAGAAAATTTTTTGCACTCTAATCCTCCGACTCGGGTGTAAGACCGCTAAGGCATCCTGATCTCGGTGTCCCTAATCTCGCATCCTATCCGAGAAACTTTTTCGCACTCTAATCCTTCAACTCAGGTATAAGACCGCTAAGGCATCCTAATCTCGGTGTCCCTAATCTCGCACTCTTCCAAGAAACTTTTTCGTACTCCTGAAATTTTGAGGTCGGTACCTAAATTCCGACTCTCTTTTTGAGATTGATACTTAAAATTTCAATTCTCATCTCTTTCGAGATCGATACCTAAATTTTGATTCTCTTTCAAGACTGGTACCTAAATTCCAGTTCTCATCCTTTGCGAGGTCGGTACTTAAATTCCGACTCTCTTTTTGAGATTGATACTTAAATTTCAATTCTCTCTTTTCGAGATCGATACGTAAATTTCGATTCTCCTTCGAGACTGGTACCTAAATTCCAGTTCTCTCCTTTGTGAGGTCGGTACCTAAATTCTGACTCTCTTTTTGAGATTGTTACCTAAATTTCAAATCTCATCTCTTTCGAGATCAGTACCTGTTGACCTCATTTTGAGGTCATTCTTTTCTCCTTCTAGCCTAGGATCTAGCCTTAGGATCTTCCTATTTTGGACTATCTTAGAGGACTAGATCGGGACCCACTATGTTTAGAAATTCGAGCCATTTCCTCACTCCTCGAAGTTTCATATGGACGGCTCTAAATCCTCGACGCTTAGCCGAGTCGATTAAAAGCCGACGTGTTGAAACTCCCGTCGAGTTCCTATAGGGATTTGAAACCATAGGCGGACCCCACTGCGTACGACGTTTGACTTTTTGCCACGAGCAATATGCTTGGCTATGGTTCTCGCTTAGGCGAAGACCGGTCGTTAATTTGCTCGATAAATGGCTCTGGTCGGGTCAAAATAAATTCATTTTTGCGACGTTACGCAAATTTAATTTAAATTGATGCGACCGTCGACGAACTTGTCCGAATGGCCCCGGATGACGAAACGGACTGCGCCGATGGGTCCGGAACGTCGGTTTTAGCTGGGAAAGACATATAACTTGATAGGGTTTCGAGTCGACTCGAATTGCGCGTGAATCGACGGATTTAAATAAAATGATAATAATAATAATAATTTTTTTTTATATATGATAAATTATATTAAATCCCTTACCCTAATCCTACGGCTGACGCATGCGATTTCGTTCACTTTCTCCTATCTCACGCATGCGATTTCGTTCTCCTTCCCGTGCCCTAACCGAACCTCGCCGCATTCTTCTTCGGTGACGACCGAATTCGAGAAACTTCTTAGCCTATTTCCCGGTCACCTCTCCCTTCTCCGACCACAACCGACATTCTCTCCGGTCGTAACTGCCGGTCGTATTTCCTAACTGTTTTTCCCGCTCAAATGGGTTGGGTAACCTTCCTTCTTACCGATTTTGGGCGGTTTTCTGGATTATGGTGGTGTTCTCGTCACCATTTTTTCTCTCACCGCCGGTGAGTCTCTCCCCTGTTCGGCTATAAATACCCCTTCGCTGGAAAGGTTAGGGGTTGGTGTGTTTTTTTGTGCGATTTGAAGAATTTACCCGCTGCTCTCGAATTCTCTTTTAAGCCTTCTTGGAAGTAAGTCTTTCCTTCTTCCTCTTTTTCTTTGAATCATTATTATGAAGATATAGATCCCACGTCTTCCTGGATATGGTTACAATTAAGAAGAGGGCTGATTTTTTTTTTTCCAAAGTGAAGAAGTAAAATGACACATACAAGAAACTATTCTTACATTCTCCTCGATTAGGAATAAATTCATGGACGGATTTCTCTTCTTCTTGCACTTCTGACTTCTTTAGTCATTTGATAAGAGTCTCTGCATAGCTTTATTTTGAAAAATTGAAAGGTCAAAATAGACATTCATAGTTATGGATTTATAAGATATATTAATAATTTACTTCGAAGTATATTATACATATACTGCTGTTATGATTTATTCACTAAATTTAATCAGTTTCTTTATGCATTGGCTCGAGAAAGTCTCATATCATCTATAGATAATATATTGGTTGTTATACTTGAATTCAGGAAGTTTTTTTTGGCACCCTGAGCAGATATTTCTCCATCATCTTGGCATGGAAAGAATTGTCTTAAAAGTAATATTGAGGTTTTTTTTCCTCTTTGGAAATTATTCTTTGATTCATTCTGAGATGAAAGATTGAGGAAACTATGTTTAACTAATTCATGTTCCTAGAAAGATGATGATTAACTCTTTCTTTGTTTCGGTTTTGAAAACTGCAGTTAATTATTATTTTTTTTTATTTTGACCTTCGCTTTGCTGAAGCCGAGCTTTGAAACTTTTAGAGTTTTTATGGAATAGAATTGGAGAAATTCATATACATACCTCTTATTCCTTATGTGTTTACATAAATAATATCTTGGTTTTCATACAAAATCCATGAAGATTTGATTGGATAATACCACACGTGGAATGATATGATAGTAACATCTTTGTTTAAGGATTTGGGAACTTTGTATGAGATCATTATCTTTTAAAGTGCCGATTATATAAATATATATACAAGAAATTATATGATTGATATGTATACACTTGTATGATTCTTATCTATGCATGGTGAAGATAAGTTTCTTTTTTTTGGAGAGTCAAGATTTAAGAGATTTGCATACACGTCTCTTAAATCTTACTTCGAATTATTTTTTTATGAACTTTCAAATAAATTAGTCCCTATTTCGCGATAATATGGGATAACCTATTGAATATATCTAAGATGTTAGGCTTATCTTCATTCTCATTTTGGCCTGGTTTTAACTCTTTCAACACCCATAATATTGGCTTTATACCTATACTATTTTCTTTTAGTCATACTGACATTGGTAGCTTGGGTTTGTCCTGGAAGTGGGGTTGTTATAGTATGAAGTTGGATTGGCTCTTATAAGTTATCTTTCCCCAGCAATTCATTTAAAGGTTTGAGAATTTTGCATAAGGTTATTGAATTTTAGATGTTTGATATGTAAATATATGATAATTGCATAATTTTCACCTGTACTAATGAGAGGAAGCCATATGCATGGCTCGGTTTTAGCTGTTTTAATGTTTATGAGGATGGCTTTACACCTGGCTGTTTCTCTTCCCAGCTTTGTGGTGGTTCGGGTTTTGGCTTTGTGTGGGTTGGATTCTGTTCCTGTGGTAGATATTTACTTAAGCCCTGGAGTTGGGCTGCTTTCTTAACCATGGCAGCTCGGATATAGATTTTGTCTTTGGTGTTGTGGAGGTTTGCTGAGGCTTTGTGTAGGGATTATCTGTCTCTCATTACGCATATATGATTCTGTAACTTTAATTTATGGATTGATCTTTAATTAACAGAATTCCATTCGATTTTTACATATCTAACACCTTAAACATTATGTTATGCCTTGCATAGGTATAAAAGATTACATTAATATTCATTTTGATATGCTGTGAAAGATTTGAGGAGATTATAAATATGGAATTTGGATGTTTAATATGTAAATATATAATAATTAAATAATATATATGTATGAATAAGAGTTGAGGATATTAAACATATATGTAAAGTTAGGCAGTACACATGTGAATCCAAAGTTATTCTTCAACAACTATATGTAAGGATTTGGAATGAGATTTTATATTTCTTTCTTTGGGCAGCAGCTATTGCTGATGGATGCAAATCATTAAGACGATTTAGCAATTAAATGGACCACTACTCATTGAGATTATCTTCATTGATTGAGTACATATACTTTCACTGTTAAAATTGGAATCCATAGCTAAACTTGCATTTAATTGTTGGATTCAATTTTGAATTGTTGGATTCATTAGTTGTCTGCTGGACGGTATAATGAAGATGGATTCTGGAACGTCAATAGCTCTCTTTATTGTTATCAAAATCGTTTTTTTTTAATTTCTGGAAATTCAAGTAAGAGCTGCTGCACTAACTTAAGTGAGTTAAATACCTTTTCAACCCACCATCGGTTTCGTCTTTAATGATTCAAAGTTAACTTTGGAAGTGAGATAATCTATATAGTATTATTTAATTTCATATTTTGTTGTTCCCATAGTTTTGAAAAGATTTTTTTACCGATACTGGAAGAATTTAAGCGAGTGATAGATCGAACGAGTGTTGTAGATTGATTCATGTACTGTGGGGAGCTTTAAAGTACTTGAATAATACTCTGTTGAATCAGATTTGCTACTCGATAATTTGTGTGAATTTATTGTTATGTTTTGGTTAATGAAGATTTTAAATCATTGTTGCATGCAAGGAAATTTTTTTTTAATTGGGTCAAATGAGTGTTTAAATTATACAGTAATGAAAATTTAGAGGATTACTTGTTAACGTGAAAATTTAGAAGCCACACTCTGGAATTGAATAATTAAGCATGTTTTAGCTGGTTTGAATTTGCTTTATACATTGGGTTTGAAATATTCTCTAGTTTGGTTTCATTTATGAAAATTGAAATTTCTTTTGATTATATTACATATGAAATATCAAAGTGGGAGTATAAGTTGGACATGCGGGGTACAGGCAATGATGCACACTCGAATAATCGTGCTTTTATAGCCGAGACAAATAATAATAAAAAAAAAATCAATACTCAGAGATAGATGCCCATTTTACCTTGAGTTAGGTAGTTCTAATCCCTAATTTTAAGAAACCCGTGAACCGATAACAGATACTACGACGTCAGATATCACACTGATACAATAACAGATACTACAACGACAGATACTGCACCCGTACAACAATAAACACATCACTAGCACAACAGATACTACACTGCACCCATACGATAACAGATACTACACCAACACATCAAATCAAATGCTACACACATAGTACAACACATATCACCTCACACATATATCATAACAAACATATATCACATCGAACACATACAACATATTAAATATCACACACAAATACCACCCATGGCACATCGTACACAATACATTTAGTACATCAAATCAAACATGACATATCAAACACATCGCATCAAACACAACACATATAATTATTAAACTTATTACACACTACACTACTACACACTACACATTACACATAACACATTGCACATTGCACACTATACACTGTATATTACACATACACATCACGTATTAAATATCACACACACACATATACCACTTATCAAATCACATACACTACACATTACCCAACTACACATTACCCAATAAACTCTACACACCATGCACTAAGTAATACACATTACACACCATAGAACAGATACTACAACGTACCAAATATTACACTGGTAAAGAATTCAGATACTACGATAACACATACTACACTTTCAAAAATCAGATACTACAAAACTGGTTCACTCACTAATTAAGTGGTAGGGATTAGGATTGCCTACTCTAAGGTGATTTGCCTGGTGACTTTATTCGAGATTGATGCGAATCCGTACTTCCGGTTGCCTGTGGATCGAGATAGAAAAAAAAAGTCTATAGACTGAGCCTATCCTCAAATAGAATTCTTATTCCCCCACTTTGATATTTTATATGTTTATGGCTAAACTTGATTGTATAGTTGTTTGTAGCTTGCTTCCGAGGCATCGACGGAGTTGACCAGGTACACATTTTTTTATTAAACAGCTTATTTATTTTCTTTATTACATGCATCCCTTTACTTTTGTATATACATTTACCTGCATTTATGCTTTTTCTTTTATGCTTCGCCTCAGGATGATGCCATCCTGGGCATGGTTAGTTTCTTTTTATTACACATGTTTATTTTAATTATCGCTTCTCTTGCATACCCGTACTTGCCCCTAGGATAGGCCCTTTAGGGCATGTTTGTTTTCTTTTACATTACACATGTTTTTCCCTTATATATGCCCTTAGGATAGGCCGTTCGAGGCATGGTTTTCTCCTTTCTCTCCTATCTTTATCTCTTCTCAAGACGAGACGACAGAGGACAAATGAAGGATCTTCGATCAAACTTTCGTAGATTTAAATAACATCTATAGGGCGTCCAGGTTGTCATTTGATATGGCATAAACCCTCACACTATCTTTTAGGACTTAGTACGATCGTACATCGTACGATATAAGTCCTAAACTGTTTAGGATTCCGAGGTTGTTGTCTGGCACGACATAAATCCTCTCATATTTTGGGTCATTTACATATGACATGTAGATATAAATCCCAAAACCTCTAAATAATTTGTAAGATTGAAATATAAACACAACTTCACTTTCAAAGATGTCTAGCCCAACTATAGGTTAGTTTGAGATATCACTGAAGCTCCTTCAGTATCTTCGACATCTCCTACTTTTCATACCTTTGGACTCTAAAAATAACTGTTACACATTGGACCATTCCCTTTAATTTTTCCTATAACCGATCGTGAAAACCTAAACGTTGAAATTCTTGAAGACAAAGCCCATGATCCTTATCGAGAGTTTTCTTAGGTGACTTCGGTTGCCTAAGATGTAATTAACTATAGGGGCTTGCCTCTATAGGGAATTAAGAACCCGCATTAATCTAAACTCGCCTAATCCGTGCATTAGACAGGGGAATTTGTCGGCTATAAAATACGCAGACCAAAATAGAGTCATAAACTTTTAAGTTTAGATAGTTAAGCCTACTAACAAGTGGTACGCTCATCTTTCGGGATGATGTGTAACTTATAGTATCGTGCTCAACTATTTAAACTATTTGATATAAGATCTATCTGGTCTCGTTATTTTCAAAAAAATAAAATAATATATCACCATTTTCAAAATAAAAATAACATACTTTACCTATTACATTAAATTTAAATTTTAAAATTTTATTTTCAAAGTAAAAAAGAAAAAAAATTAGCCGACAATTTCCGGTGACTCCGCTGGGGACTAATTCTTCTCTCTATTTTGGATCATAAGGATTTGTCTTCATACATCGATAGTGTGCCCATATCCCTAGTGGGCCAGACGATCATTCTTCCGTTGATGTACTTTGCTCATTTCTTTCTTGAGCAAGTATTGTCAACTCCTTTTTGATTCTGGAGCTACTGTTTAATCATCCTTAAACAGAGAGGTTCCAGAATCTTGAAATCTTTAAGGTGGGATGGACCCCCAATAGGTGTGGTAGGTTAGGAGCGGTATATCGAAGTGAGTCCGATGCGAATTTAATCTTTTATATGAGTCCTTAAATTTCATATTGGATCCTATACCTGTTGCATTTGCTTTGCCTTAATTTAAAATAAATCAACCAATTAAAACTTTCTATAATTTGTTCGGATAAGACCTGAAAAGGGCACCCAGTTAATCTTGATGTTTATTTCCAATGACAGAAATGTCTTCCCCGAAACTGATCTTCTCCTTCGCTACTGGAAAGGACATCGTTGTTAGCAAGAACCAATTGCCTGATAAAACAATGATCAAGTTTGGTCAAGGGTTTGACGATGCTGAAATCAAGTTCGCAAATATTTCGGTTGCCGTAGTGAGGTCTGTGGCAAATAAGTCAGTAGAGCCTGTTGTTGAGTTCAACCTGAGGTCCGTCTGACGAATTCCCTCCGCCGAAGCGAGTACTAGTCGAGAATAATCCCGCCGTTGTCGTGAAGTCTGTTACTAGAATCACTGACAATCCCAAGAATGTTTCTGCTGCTCCAGTTGATTTGGTTGTTCTTACGTCTGCTGCTGCTTCAACATTAGCAAAAGGAAAGAGTGTCCTGATGACTGATGAACCTGTAATTGAAGAAAGTTTGGCTTTCACTTCGCTACCTTCTGTTTTTGAAATTGGGTCCAGTTCTAAATCTGCGACTTTGACTAGAACACAAAGGAGAAACAGAAACAGGAAAATAGCCAAAATCAAGAGATTGGAAGCCGCTAAGGTTACAGTTCTTGTGGAAGTTTTGGAGGATGAAACTGGACTCCTTGAAACCTCACCCCTTCTCAGAGGAAGCAGGTTTCATCCTTTGTTCGTCTCCCCCGCTGAAGAAGATGTTTCAAGAATTGCTGCTGCATTACTGGTATCACCTCGTTGTAAGAATGAGAAAAAGAAGAAGCCTGCTCTTTTCTCTGAAATTCGTCGTGTGTTTGAAAGATTGGCTCAGAGAGAGCGTTGTTCAGTTGCTGAAATACTGAAGAAAATTGGGTGTGCTGTCCCGCTGCATATACAAGCTGAAATCTTAAAGGATGATAAACCCAGCCATCGACATCATAAGTCTGATCGAAGGAACGAGACGTTACAGCCCCGTGTTTCTGCTAAGTTACGTCTGGGGAAACGTATAGTTACTTCTACAGATCATATCTTCACCACCCATCAGAAAGTCACAGGACGCCAACCTGTAAAATCTCATCTTGGACCAAGGATAGTTCCTCCAATTGGATCACAGGAAGATCTGTTCCGAAAGGAGACTTTGAGGAACGATAAAGGGTTGTCTACTATAGTATCTCGGTTCTCGTACTGTGGAGCACACCACTTCGGATGTGTTAGTGCTTTTAATAAGCCGTTTGATTTTAAAGCACCAACGCTAAGGAAAATGGTGTGGCAACCTAAGGCTATTGAATCAATACTTGTAGAAAAGCCTAAAGTCGATGACAAGAAGAATGATTCTAGTCCCGAGAGGATAATTGGTACTCTAGAAGCTGCTGCAGAAGGGGTTAGTTGTCAGACACCCCATGTGGATTCAACAGATAAAGTGAATTTAATTGAAGTTAAATTAGAAAGGTTGAGAGAAGATATTCAACAATTGTCTAAGGAAAGGAAAGAAGAATCGAATGATGAGGAAGATTCGACGGATTATATGGATGAAGATTTTGTCGAAATAAATATGGTCGAAACCAGCAGCATCCTCAAATATACGAGAAGCTCCAAGATATCAATCGAAGGGAATGTTATTGAAACATTACGAGGAGTTATTCAAGATAAAGATGAAATAATCGAACGGTTGGAAAGAAAGATGGAAGAAATGATGGCTGCAATTATGACTTTACAAAGTCAACCTCGTACTCCAATAGCGGTTCTCGCCGAGGTAAATCAACCGTAAATAATTCGCATTCCCGATAATAATAAAGAATCTTCCAATAATAATGAAGAGCAGCCCATGAAAGATTTTGTTCCAGCCTACCATGCCAGAAAAGGATATCAAGAGTTTAATAGAACAACAGGTGAGAGAAGCCTTGGCACAATCTAAAAGAGGATCATTAATTCTGAAGGGTAGACCTTATCCTGAAGAATTCGATGCCGTCCAATACCCCAAAGACTTCGTACCACCTTCGTTTAAAACTTTTGACGGAACAGGAAATCCACGACAACATGTCGCGCATTTTCGGGCCAGTTGCTGTAATGCAAGAGGAAACAATGCACTATTGTTCCGACAATTTGTGAGTAGCCTCTCGTGTGTCGCATTTGATTGGTATGCGAATCACCGAATGGATCGGCCAAGACTTTCGCAGAATTAGAAAATCTTTTCGTTAAACGAGCTTGCTGGAGCTCAACACCATATCACCGTTGGTGATCTTGTGGTCGAGAAACAAAAACCGGACGAAACATTGGTGGAATACATTCTGCGATGGAGGAATCCGAGCATGAAGTGCGAACCTCAGCCTCCAAGAACAACACGCAATCGAAATTTTATCAAGAGTATTCATGGACCTAGTAGCATTCCTCCTTAAAGGTTTTACGATCAAGACGTTTGAAAAGTTGCTCAGTAAAGCTGCGAGTCTACAAGAAGAAGCGAAACAACTTGGTTTTATTGAAAAGACCGAGAAACAGAAACCAACGAAAGCTTTTGAGAAGAAATCTGTAACTGTTGCAACTATTGATAAAGGAAAACAACCGATACAGATAAATGCAGAACAACCTCGACAGACTTATCAATCTCTTCAACAGTATAATTCGCAGTCTTCACAACAGAGACCTCCCCCAATGAACGAGAGACCAACTTTGTCTTTAGCAGTAACGATTAAGTAGGGTATATTCCTTCAAAGATGAAGCAAGTTGGCAAGATGTTTCGGAATTTGGTCAAGAAAGCGGAATTCAAACTACTCCGAACCTAAGAAACCTGAAGAGGTTGATAAGAAGGATCATCCGCTATATTGCCCATACCATAGAATGATCGGACATACTATAGAGAATTGCTTTGTTTTCAAGAATTGGTTGGAAAATAATCTCATGAAAGGGAACATAACTATCCCGAAAGAGTATATGAGAGAACCTGAAAAAGGTTCAATCAATACAATCTCGGTCGATCCTATTGTTCCAATTGATCCATATACAACCGATGATGGGTGGAGTACAGTATGGACTAAATCCTCAAAGAAAATATTGAATCAGTTCTAGAATGCTTCAACACAAGCTGTAATTCAAGATCCAAAGCCTGTTGAACCGGTGTTATTGATTGGAGCAGAAGATAAATCTCAAGAGAAGGATGAGCAAGTTATGGAAGATAAGATTGAAAAGTCAGCTCAGAAGATGAGAGTTGTTGGTCCAAGATTAGTTGTTACGGATTTGGGAGAGAAATCTCTCAAACCGTTGACTTTGTATGATTTCTTCTTCGCTCCACCAGGAGCACGTAATACTATGTAATTTGATTTCGGCTACGTTTTGGCTGTTTCTGTTGGTGATGTGATTGATAATAACCAACCTATCTCCGATACTAATTTCATTCATAATAACAATTCTCAAATCGTACAGAACACTGATATGTGCAATGATGATCCAGAAAGAGATATAGAAAATGACAGTTGTTGTATGGAAGATGAAACATTTATTCTAGAGTTTCAAGGATCGCCAATCGCAATAGAGCTAGAATTTTCTCGATTCGAAGAGGTCTTGAAAGAGTCGCCTACTTCAATTCCCGAGGTTACAACTTCGAATTAATTCCGTACTCGTAAGAGATAACAAAAATAAATTTGAGAAGTGGAAAGATATTACCCCCGAGAGTGGGTCCGAAGGATAAAGGAAAACAAATAGACGATCCAGCTCCACCAATCGATGAAGTGCTTGTTAAAAAAAAATGAAAAGCCAAACAATAAAGTGGATTATAATGTGCTAGCACATCTTAGGAAGTTACCAACGAAGCCGAGTATATACGATGCTCGATCTTATCAAAGGAGATGAGAGAAGCTCGGTGAAAGCTTTGCTTGATCCGGACATCCGTTTAGCTCACTATCGGTGATTCCTTGGATGAGGTTTGTACATCGAGGGAACGTACAAAGATAACTTTTACAGATGATGATTTATTGCTTGCACCGCCGATCATAATCACCCGCCGTATATTTCGTCAACATTGGTAATGCTATGCTATCTAGAGTGTTAGTGGATCCGGAGCATCCAATAATATAATGAACCCGAGAACACTAGCATACTTGGATATTGATGCAAGACAACTGACCGCCGATAGAATGATGTTAAGGGGTTTTAACCGTAAAGGAGAAAGAGCTTTGGGATCGATAACTCTACCGTCGAGAATCGGTGAATTGACGACAATCGCAAAATTCCATGTCATCGACTCGAAACATCATTTAATGCTCTTCGGGCCGACCTTGGATTCACAAAACAGTATTGGTTCCCTCATCACTACATCAATGTATAAAGTATCGCCAGGAAGGACAAGAATATTGTATAAAAGGAGATTTACACATGTTTTCTATTCATGAAATAGGTATTCATGAAGATGCTGCTTACTACACCTCCGAAAAGGACTGTTTTATCTCGAGATGTTGTTGCAAATAGAACAGAAAATCCAGAAAGCACACAAAGACAAGATTTTTCAGTGCCAATTCAACAATCTCGTATCACCCCTCTACAACGAGAGGGTGAGAGTTTCTCCAGAACTCGCATCCGAGGTCGAGGCCAGGGACGAGGTCAAGAAAGGAACAATAGGGTTGTTGAATCGAAGAATCCGGTTATCAAAATTGATTTGGAAGATAGTTCTGAAGATGAAAAAATTAAGAAAGATGCAATGACAATCAACCAAAGAAGACCCCGGTTCCAAATCAGCTTAGAGGATGAAGAAAAGTGTGAACATGGTTCAATGTACGATCGAATCAATCGCTATGTACAAACTATGGCCCTTACCCCAATTTATACTCATAAAATTGAGGGTTCGACTGGTCAAAGAAGTACATAGTGCTTGGTGGAAAACCCATAAAGTTTCATCGTGGCTCGCATCTTCTAGTTCCGAAACTAATGTAAAACTAGAAAACGATCTTTCTTCGAATTAATGGAATTGCCCGTTGAATGGTATTCTCATTGTGTTCAAAATCTTGCACGACGTGGTATGGTACCTAAGCAATGGTCAAAAGAACAATCGCATGATTTTGAAAAGCTTTGGAATAATAACAATCGTACATTCAATTCTAAACAAGGTCTTGGGTTCGGCACGGTAGGACCGGTTGATGATGTGGAATTTTGCCTAGTTGTTACCAATGGACGAAATGAAGAATGTTTGGAGACTTTGGATAATTATGAAGATTCTCTAATTGATGATGCCCCACCAGAGTTTGAAGAAGAGATTAAATCAACAGTAGATGAGCTGAAAGAGGTTAACTTAGGGACTAAAGAGGAACCAAGGCCAACCTTCATTAGCTCCCTACTTAATGAAGAAGAAGCTACAGACATGATTAAGTTGTTGACTGAATTCAAAGATTGCTTTGCTTGGAGTTAAAATGAAATGCCAGGATTAGTATCAGATGTGGCAGTACATAAATTGGGTTTAGATTCTACTGCAGTTCCAGTTAAGCAAGCTCCAAGAAGGATGCGCTTGGATATTGAACAAAAAGTCATAATGGAAGTCAAAAAGTTGATAGAGGCCAAATTCGTATGAGAAGAACAATATCCTACTTGGCTTGCCAGCATAGTACCGGTTAAGAAAAAGAATGGTCAAATCCGAATTTGTGTAGACTTCAGGGATTTAAATAAGGCATGTCCAAAAGATGAATTTCCACTTCCTATTCCGTAATCGATGGTTGATATCGCATCATCTCATGCCATTTTCTCTTTTATGGATGGGTCGTCCGGTTATAATCGGATCAAGATGGCTCCGTAAGATGAAAAATTTACAGCTTTCGTAACGCCAATTGGAGTTTACTCGCTATACGGTAATGCCTTTTGGGTCAAGAATGCAGGAGCAACATATCAACGAGCAATGACCAGAATTTTTGATGACCTCATTCACAATCAAGTGGAATGTTATGTGGATGATTTGGTGATCAAAGTAAACAGAAAGAAGATCATCTGTATGATTTGAGAATTGTTTTTGAATGGTTACGACAATTTAACCTTAAAATGAACCCTCTGAAGTGCGCATTTGGTGTGACTTCTGGGAAATTTTTAGGATTTGTTGTTTGTCACCGACGGATTGAAATTGATCCAGAGAAAATAAAAGCGATTTTGGAAATGCCACCCCCTAAGAACTTAAAGCAATTACGATCTTTTCAAGGGAAGTTGGCATATCTAAGACGCTTTATTTCTAATTTGTCGAGAAGGTGTCACCCTTTCTCCGCATCGACCAAAAAGGATGCCAAGTTTACTGGGACGATAAATGTCAATATGCATTTGAAAGCATTAAACAATATCTAATGACACCTCCCGTACTAGCAGCCCCGATCCCAGGTAAGCCTTTGATACTTTATACCGCGGCATTAGACGACTCCCTCGGAGCTTTGCTAGCTCAGGTCAATGGGGAGGGCAAAGAAAATGCTCTATATTACTTAAGTCATCGTCTAATACCAGCAGAGGTAAAGTATCCGCCAATTGAGAAGCATTGTTTGGCTTTAATTTTCGCAGTTCAGAAACTCCGACACTACATGCTCTCTCACAAGATCAATTTAATTTCAAAGTTTAATCCGTTGCAGTATTTGATAGCTCGACCGACGCTTTCCGGAAGGTTAGCAAGATGGGCCATGATATTATTGCAATTCGACATTACCTTTGTTCCGCTTCGGCTATAAAGGGTCGATTCTAGCAGATTTTCTTGCGGCACATCCATTACCAGCAGATCTCTTCTTAATGACGATCTACCGGATGAACAAATAATGAATTTGGAAAATTCCAATACTCGACGTTGGGAATTATATTTTGATGGAGCCTCTTCAGCACAAAAGAATAAAGAACTACAAACGATAATACCCGGTAAAGCAGGGATTGGATTAATATTCATTACACCAGAACGAGGAATGTTGAGGTATGCTTATCATTTAACAGAGCCGTGTACGAATAATGAGGCAGAATATGAAGCTCTGATAACAGGATTACAATTGGCGATACTCCTGGATATAAGTGATATCAACATTTATGGAGATTCACAGTTAATAATTCAACAATTTGCTGGCCAATATAAAATTTTGAAGCCCAGATTGGAACAGTATCATCGTTATACAATGAAGTTGTTGGAACAAATTCCTAATGTGACACTGTACAGAATTCCAAGAGGAGAAAACGCTCTTGCAGATGCTCTAGCTAAACTTGCTAAAGAATTTGCATGTCTACAGGAAGATTCTATTGAAATAACAGTGCAAGGACTTCAAGTTTTGTCTCAAATTAATACGGATACGTTAAACAAATTAAATGAAGAAGAAACAGTAGCGGCGATTGCTGAAAACACGTAAGATCGAGCGTCAACCCTTCATAGAATATTTACAAGCCGGGAAACTACCGGATGATAAGTCAGTAGCTCATCAGATAAAGAAAAGAGCACTGTCATATGCTTTGATTGATAATGTTCTTTATCGAAGATCCTTCGATCAAATGTGGCTGAGATGCTTAAACAAAGACGGAAGCTCAAGAAATCGTGAAGGAGGTACATTCAGGACTTTGTGGCGCTCATCAATCAGGTGCTAAAATGAAAATGAAAATCAAAAGGCTAGGATACTACTGGCCTGCGATGAGGACCGACTGTATGAAAATCGCCAAAAGTTGTCATCAATGTCAGATACATGGAGTGGTCTTAAACCAACCCCCAAATGTGCTCCATCTGATGGTCGCGTCGTGGCCGTTTGAGTGTTGTGGTATAGATGTGGTGGGCCCTATAGATCCTCCATCTTCAAAAGGACACTGATTTATTTTAGCGGCTACCGATTACTTTTCAAAATGGGTAGAGGCTGTACCACTCAGAGAAGTGAAAGCGTATCACGTATTACAATTCTTCAAGAATCAAGTTGTCTATCGTTTTGGCGTACCATGCAGGATCATTTCAGATAATGGGTACGCATTCAAAAGTACAAAAATTATTAATTTTGTCAGAAGACATGGGATAGATTGGCGGTACTCTACAATATATTATCCTCAAGCAAGCGGGCTGGCCGAGGCTTTTAATAAGACTCTCGTCCAAATTCTAAAGAAAAATCTAAATGAAAATAAGAGAAATTGGCACGAGCAGTTATTAGAAACCTTATGGGCCTACCGAAAAATGTTCAGAACTCCAACACAGTCTACTCCTTACGCCCTTGTATATGGGTCCGAAGCCGTTCTTCCTTTAGAAGTGCAACTTTCGTCTCTCAGAGTTGCTGTTGCCAGTAAAATTACTACTGAAGAAAATGCTAAACTCCATTTGGAAGAGCTGGAAAATTTGGAAGGGAGACGACTATTAGCACAACAAAATTTGGAATTATATCAAGCTAAAATGATTCAAGCACATGATAAACTGATCCGCCCTAGGACTTTCAAAGTTGGTGACCTTGTACTTATTCTCAAAAGACCTATCCTTGCACATCGCAAGATAGGTGAAAAATTCGAACCAATTTGGGAAGGTCCATTTGTGGTGGAGAAAGTTTACTCTGGAGGAGCATACCAGTTAGTGGACTGTCAAGGGGAAAGACCTATGATCCCTATTAATGGGCTTTACTTAAAGAAGTATTATGTGTCGTGATGTTTCAAAAGAGCAAACTTTAGAAATAAAGTCTTGTTCTTAGAAGCACGGACACCTCAATTGTAACTGGGTCCGAACTTAAATTTGAAATAAGATTGTTGAATAAAAAAAAAATTCCTTTTCAATCTATAATAAAATTCATATATTCTAAAATATAATCTGATCATCATTCCCATTCCTTTCATATGAATTTCAATCTTCATAATAAGCCCTATATTTATAAATAAATAAATAAAATATGTATATATACATATATAAATATAAAATTAAAACAAATACATTCCAGATTAATACATATTGTTCTTGCTTAGCCCGACCTGACATACTGACCGTTTTCCTGTGTTTGTGCAGGAAAATGTCAGAAGGAAGGCTGATTTTTGTCTTAAGGAATGGACTTGGTTTCTCTCTGAATAAAGAGAAGATTGAAGAAGGAGCAATTATAGAATTTGATCTGGATTTTGAACAAGTGAATTTGGAGTATGAAAGCTCGGCTCTGACGATTGTGGATCAGGAAATATTCCGTGGTCAGAAACCCATATTAACATTCAAAAACAAAGATCAACGTTCTTCCGGAAAGAAGAGGAAAATAAATGAGGTTGAAAAGACTACACTACAACTAACAAGATTAATTCAATGGTGATGACTTCTGAAGGAGAGCTTGTTGGTGCTATCCCTACCAATGATCAGTTGGAAGGTAAGGCAACACTCACCCGCACTCAGAAGAGGAACTGGAATCGACAGATTCACAAGATGTTGGAGCAGATGAAAGAGCAAGGAGAGGATGAGGCTGTTGTTGAAAGGATGGCAGTCGTACTGAAAGAGAAGATTCCAAATCAACCCGTTGAGGTGATCCTACCAAAGCCAGAGAAGGCTGTACTGAAACCTACTCTTCAGAAGAGGGAGATCGAGAAAAAGAATATGGAAGTTGTGCCATACGTCTCGCAGTTCGTGGACAGGCCTCGTAGATTGCAAATTATTCCGGAACATGAACTAGAAAAATATCAAAGAGTAAGAAAGCAGAACTTTGAACATTTTCAAAGGCTCCAGGGAAAGTACATCAATATATTGGAAGGCTTAGAATTATACACTGACGTATTTTCTGAGCGAGAACAAAGAGAAATTGTGGATTGTGTTATCCTCGAGCAACAAATGGGACAAGCTGGACGCCTGAGAAGAAGAACTTACTCTGAACTCAGAAAATGGAAACGTGGAAAGGGACGAATTACCATACAATATGGGTGCTGTTACAATTTCGCTAAAGACAGAGAAGGTAATCCTCCTGGCATAATTCACCATGATGAAGTTGATCCATTACCATCATTCATAAAACGGATGATCAGACGGATGGTAGCCTGGCGAGTGCTCCCCGCCGATTGCATTCCAAACAGCTGTATTATAAATATATATAAGGAGGGTGACTGTATTCCTCTACATGTTGACCATCATGACTTCAAAAGACCTTTCTATACCGTCTCGTTCATTAATGAATGCAATATTATGTTTGGTACAGAAATTCAGATTGCTGGAGATGGAGAATTTCAGGGACCTGTTGAAATTCCTTTACCGGTGGGCTCGGTATTAATCTTAAAAGGAAATGGTGCCGATGTGGCGAAACATTGTATTCCTGGTGTGTCGTATGAGAGGATTTCAATTACTCTCAGAAGGATGAATGAGGACAAGATACCGTTCCATTATAAATCTAATCCAAAAATGGAGAATCTCCGACCATATGAACTATAAGTTGTTTAAAGTCAGCATACCTCTTTATATATAGGAAGGATCTTTCCAGATTCTCCGATGAATGTTGATGGTGAGGCTAGTCTCTATACAGCTTACTGTTCAAGTATATGATAGACAGTGGTGGATGTTCAGAATGATACACAGATTTGATTTGACATTCAAAGATATTGCAGAAGAAACATATAGATATGTACAGATTATTGTTGTATGATGACAGTGATGTTCTTCATGTTTGGTATTCGATGTGATAGCATTTCATCCACTATTATATGATATTCAGTTTCAAGCAAATATGATCAGACTCCTTTTGACAGTTTAAAAGAAAATCTAGCTGATTGTTTGTCGGAAACCAATAAATTTGGTTTATCTCAATTTTGAAAAGGCTAAGAAGCAAGAACGATGTGTAAAATAAGAAATATAATAATTCTTGAAAGTAAAAAAATAATAATAAAAAATATATAAATAAATACCTAATAAAGTATTTTTGGGATAACAAAATCTTAAATAGGATAATGATAATATGAGTTTTGTTTCATGTTCTTGCTGATTCCTATATATATGCATCTGCATTTCACAGACTTCACCATTCTCACAATATTCAACACTACATCTCTACATAATTCTCACTCATTTACGCCACAAGTCATCACATTCCTCCCTAATTTTCACAATACATTGTACTCCTTCTGAGGTCAGTACCTATATTCTGACTCTCATCCTTCTGAGATCGATACCTAAATTCGATTCTCATTCCGAGGCTGGTACCCATATTCCAGTTCTCATCTCGGGGTCGGCACTCATATTCGATTCCCACCTTCCGAGATCGGTACCCATATTTCGATTCTCATTTCGAGACCGATACCGATATTTCGCTTATCTTCTCCCGAGGTCGCACTCATATTCTGACTCTCATCCTTCTGAGATCGATACCTAAATTTCGATTCTCATTCCGAGACTGATACCGATATTTCAGTTCTCTTCTACTGAGGTCAGTACCTATATTCTGACTCTCATTTTTCTGAGATCAATACCTAAATTTCAATTCTCATTCCGAGGCTGGTACCCATATTCCAGTTCTCATCTCGGGTCGGCACTCATATTCGATTCCCACCTTCCGAGATCGGTACCCATATTCCGATTCTCATTTCGAGATCGATACCGATATTTCGGTTCTCTTCTACCGAGGTCGGCACCTAAATTCGACTCTCATTCTTCTGAGATCGATACCTAAATTTCGATTCTCACTTCGAGGCTGGTACCCATATTCCAGTTCTCATCCCGGGGTCAGTACCTATATTATGATTCCCATCTCCTGAGATCAGTACCCATATTCTGATTCTCATTCCGAGACTGATACGATTTTTCAGTTCTCTTCTCTTGAGGTCAGTACCTATATTCTGACTCTCATCCTCCTGATATCGATACCTAAATTTTGATTCTCACTTCGAGGCTGGTACCCATATTCCAGTTCTCACCTCGGGATCAGTACCTATATTCTGATTCCCATCCAAGCATACACATGATTTATACATAATTATGCATATGATTTATACATATTTATACATATTGTTTATACATGCCCTTTGGATAGGCTTAGCCCTATTCTTTCTCACCATACATTCATACTGTTTGAGATAGGTTTTATCCTACTCCCTCCTACCTTTTCAATACATATTTGGATAGGCTTAGTCCTATTCCTTCCCCGTCACATTCTCTTTGATCAAATGCATATTTCTGAATCATTTCCTTGCATACATTTTGGAAATTCAAACTCACATCGTTGAATTGAAGGTACACCTGCTAATCCCCAGCAGGAACGTAACTTCACTTCAATTCCAATCCGATCTTTGATTTGTTTCAAGTATAGTTACTTGAATATTCATTTGCGATTAGGTTGATCGTTTCAGTCAACGCCAATAGGCGCGGCGTGCTTGCGTAGCACACCACACCTATTGGGGGTCCATTTGTTGACCTCATTTTGAGGTCATTCTTTTCTCCTTCTAGCCTAGGATCTAGCCTTATGATCTTCCTATTTTGGACTATCTTAGAGGACTAGACTGGGACCCACTATGTTTAGAAATTCGAGCCATTTCCTCACTCCTCGAAGTTTCATATGGACGGCTCTAAATCCTCGACGCTTAGTTGAGTCGATTAAAAGCCGATGTGTTGAAACTCCTGTTGAGTTCCTATAAGGATTTGAAAACCATAGGTGGACCCCACTGCGTGTGACGTTTGACTTTTTGCCACGAGCAATATGCTTGGCTATGGTTCTCGCTTAGGCGAAGACCATTCATTAATTTGCTCGATAAATGGCTCCGGTCGGGTCAAAATAAATTCATTTTTGTGACGTTACGCAAATTTAATTTAAATTGATGCGACCGTCAGCGAACTTGTCCGAATGGCCCCGGATGACGAAACGGACTGCGCCGATGCGTCCGGAACGTCGATTTTAGCCGGGAAAGACATATAACTTGATAGGGTTTCAAGTCGACACGAATAGCGCGTGAATCGACGGATTTAAATAAAATGATAATAATAGTAATAAATTTTTTTTATATATGATAAATTATATTAATTCCCTTACCCTAATCCAACGGCTCACGAGGCATGGACACTGTTCACTTTCTCCTATCTCACGCATGCGATTTCGTTCTCCTTCCCGTGCCCTAACCGAACCTCGCCGCATTCTTCTTCGGTAACGACCAAATTCGAGAAACTTCTTAGCCGGTTTCCCGGTCACCTCTCCCTCCTCTGACCACAACCGACATTCTCTCCGGTCGTAACTGCCGGTCGTATTTCCTAACTATTTTTCCCACTCAAACGGGTTGGGTAACCTTCCTTCTTACCGATTTTGGGCGGTTTTCTGGATTATGGTGGTGTTCTCGTCACCATTTTTTCTCTCACCACTGGTGAGTCTCTCCCCTGTTTGGCTATAAATACCCCTTCGCTGGAAAGGTTAGGGGTTGGTGTGTTTTTTTTTGCGATTTGAAGAATTTACCTGCTGCTCTCGAATTCTCTTTTAAGCCTTCTTGGAAGTATGTCTTTCCTTCTTCCTCTTTTTCTTTGAATCATTATTATGAAGATATAGATCCCACGTCTTCCTGGATATGGTTACAATTGAGAAGTGGGCTGATTTTTTTTTTTCCAAAGTGAAGAAGTAAAATGACACATACAAGAAACTATTCTTACATTCTCCTCGATTAGGAATAAATTCATGGACGGATTTCTCTTCTTCTTGCACTTCTGACTTCTTTAGTCATTTGATAAGTGTCTCAGCATAGCTTTATTTTGAAAAATTGAAAGGTCAAAATAGACATTCATAGTTATGGATTTATAAGATATATTAATAATTTACTTCGAAGTATATTATACATATACTGCTGTTATGATTTATTCACTAAATTTAATCGGTTTCTTTATGGATTGGCTCGAGAAAGTCTCCATATCATCTATAGATAATATATTGGTTGTTATACTTGAATTCAGGAAGTTTTTTTTGGCATCCTGAGCAGATATTTCTCCATCAACTTGGCATGGAAAGAATGATCTTAAAAGTAATATTGAGGTTTTTTTTCCTCTTTGGAAATTATTCTTTGATTCATTCTGAGATGAAAGATTGTGGAAAATATGTTTAACTCATTCATGTTACTAGAAAGATGATGATTAACTCTTTCTTTGTTTCGGTTTTGAAAACTGCAGTTAATTATTATTTTTTTTTATTTTGACCTTCGCTTTGCTGAAGCCGAGCTTTGAAACTTTTAGAGTTTTTATGGAATAGAATTGGAGAAATTCATATACATACCTCTTAATCCTTATGTGTTTACATAACTAATATCTAGGTTTTCATACAAAATTTCATGAAGATTTGATTGGATAATACCACACGTGGAATGATATGATAGTAACATCTTTGTTTAAGGATTTGGGAACTTTGTATGAGATCGTTATCTTTAAAAGTGCTGATTATGTAAATATATATACAAGAAATTGTATGATTGATATGTATAAACTTGTATGATTCTTATCTATGCATGGTGAAGATAAGTTTCTTTTTTTTGGAGAGTCAAGATTTAAGAGATTTGTATACACGTCTCTTAAATCTTACTTCAAATTATTTTTTTTATGAACTTTCAAATAAATTAGTCCCTATTTCGCGATAATATGGGATAACCTATTGAATATATCTAAGATTTTAGGCTTATCTTCATTCTCATTTTGGCTTGGTTTTAACTCTTTCAACACCCGTAATATTGGCTTTATACCTATACTATTTTCTTTTAGTCATACTGACATTGGTAGCTTGGGTTTGTCCTGGAAGTGGGGTTGTTATAGTATGAAGTTGGATTGGCTCTTATAAGTTATCTTTCCCCAGCAATTCATTTAAAGGTTTGAGAATTTTGCATAAAGTTATTGAATTTTAGATGTTTGATATTTAAATATATGATAATTGCATAATTTTCACCTGTACAATGAGAGGAAGCCATATGCATGGCTCGGTTTTAGCTGTTTTAATGTTTATGAGGATGGCTTTACACCTGGGCTGTTTCTCTTCCCAGCTTTGTGGTGGTTCGGGATTTGGCTTTGTGTGGGTTGGATTCTCGTTCTCGTGGTAGATATTTACTTAAGCCCTGGAGTTGGGCTGCTTTCTTAACCATGGCAGCTCAGATATAGATTTTGTCTTTGGTGTTGTGGAGGTTTGCTGAGGCTTTGTGTAGGGATTATCTGTCTCTCATTACGCATATATGATTCTGTAACTTTAATTTATGTATTGATCTTTAATTAACAGAATTCCATTCGATTTTTACATATCTAACACCTTAAACATTATGTTATGCCTTGCATAGGTATAAAAGATTACATTAATATTCGTTTTGATACGCTGTGAAAGATTTGAGGAGATTATAAATATGGAATTTGGATGTTTAATATGTAAATATATAATAATTAAATAATATATATGTATGAATAAGAGTTGAGGATATTAAACATATATGTAAAGTTAGGCAGTACACATGTGAATCCAAAGTTATTCTTCAACAACTATATGTAAGGATTTGGAATGAGATTTTATATTTCTTTCTTTGGGCAGCAACTATTGCTGATGGATGCAAATCATTAAGACGATTTAGCAATTAAATGGACCACTACTCATTGAGATTATCTTCATTGATTGAGTACATATACTTTCACTGTTAAAATTGGAATCCATAGCTAAACTTGCATTTAATTGTTGGATTCAATTTTGAATTGTTGGATTCATTAGTTGTCTCGTCGGACGGTATAATGAAGATGGATTCTGGAACGTCAATAGCTCTCTTTATTGTTATCAAAATCGTTTTTTTTTATTTCGGAAATTCAAGTAAGAGCTGTCTGCTCTAACTTAAGTGAGTTAAATACCTTTTCAACCCACCATCGGTTTCGTCTTTAATGATTCAAGGTTAACTTTGGAAGTGAGATAATCTATATAGTATTATTTAATTTCATATTTTGTTGTTCCCATAGTTTTGAAAAAATTTTTTTACTGATACTGGAAGAATTTAAGCGAGTGATAGAATGAACAGTGTTGTAGATTGATTCATGTACTGTGGGGAGCTTTAAAGTACTTGAATAATACTCTGTTGAATCAGATTTGCTACATGTATTTGTGTGAATTTATTGTTATGATTTGGTTAATGAAGATTTTAAATCATTGTTGCATGCAAGGAAATTTTTTTTTAATTGGGTCAAATGAGTGTTTAAATTATACAGTAATGAAAATTTAGAGGATTACTTGTTAACGTGAAAATTTAGAAGCCACACTCTGGAATTGAATAATTAAGCATGTTTTAGCTGGTTTGAATTTGCTTTATACATTGGGTTTGAAATATTCTCTAGTTTGGCTTCATTTATGAAAATTGAAATTTCTTTTGATTATATTACAAATGAAATATCAAAGTGGGAGTATAAGTTGGACATGCGGGGTACAGGCAATGATGCACACTCGAATAATCGTGCTTTTATAGCCGAGACAAATAAAAAAAAAAAAACCAATACTCAGAGATAGATGCCCATTTTACCTTGAGTTAGGTAGTTCTAATCCCTACTTTTAAGAAATCCGTGAACCAATAACAGATACTACGACGTCAGATATCACACTGGTACAATAACAGATACTACAACAACAGATACTGCACCCGTACAACAATAAACACATCACTAGCACAACAGATACTACACTACACCCATACGATAACAGATACTACACCAACACATCAAATCAAATGCCACACACATAGTACAACACATATCACCTCACACATATATCATAACAAACATATATCACATCGAACACATACAACATATTAAATATCACACACAAATACCACCCATGGCACATCGTACACAATACATTTAGTACATCAAATCAAACATGACATATCAAACACATCGCATCAAACACAACACATATAATTATTAAAATTATTACACACTACACTACTACACACTACACATTACACATAACACATTGCACATTGCACACTATACACTGTATATTACACATACACATCACATATTAAATATCACACACACACATATACCACTTATCAAATCACATACACTACACATTACCCTACTACACATTACCCAATAAACACTAC
Source organism: Papilionanthe hookeriana x Papilionanthe teres (assembly GCA_022702705.1). Lineage (NCBI taxonomy): Eukaryota > Viridiplantae > Streptophyta > Magnoliopsida > Asparagales > Orchidaceae > Papilionanthe > Papilionanthe hookeriana x Papilionanthe teres. The sequence goes on from CM040431.1 coordinate 83,023,974, forward strand.
ACACCATGCACTAAGTAATACACATTACACACCATGGAACAAATACTACAACGTACCAAATATTACACTGGTAAAGAATTCAGATACTACGATAACACATACTACACTTTAAAAAATCAGATACTACAAAACTGGTTCACTCACTAATTAAGTGGTAGGGATTAGGATTGCCTACTCTAAGGTGATTTGCTGGTGACTTTATTTGAGATTGATACAGACTTCAGTACTTCGGGTTGCCTATGGGATCGAGATAGAAAAAAAAAAGAAGTCTATAGACTGAGCCTATCCTCAAATAGAATTCTTATTCCCCCACTTTGATATTTTATATATTTATGGCTAAACTTGATTGTATAGTTGTTTGTAGCTTGCTTCCGAGACATCGACGGAGTTGACCAGGTACACATTTTTTTATTGTACAGCTTATTTATTTTCTTTATTACATGCATCCCTTTACTTTTGTATATACATTTACCTGCATTTATGCTTTTTCTTTTATGCTTGCCCTAGGATGAGCCATCTAGGGCATGGTTAGTTTCTTTTTATTACACATGTTTATTTTAATTATTGCTTCTCTTGCATACCTGTACTTGCCCCTAGGATAGGCCCTTTAGGGCATGTTTGTTTTCTTTTACATTACACATGTTTTTCCCTTATATATGCCCTTAGGATAGGCCATTTGAGGCATGGTTTTCTCCTTTCTCTCCTATCTTTATCTCTTCTCAAGACGAGACGACAGAGGACAAATGAAGGATCTTCGATCGGACTTTTGTAGATTTAAATAACATCTATAGGGCATCCAGGTTGTCATTTGATATGGCATAAACCCTCACACTATCTTTTAGGACTTAGTACGATCGTACATCGTACGATATAAGTCCTAAACTGTTTAGGATTCCGAGGTTGTTGTCTGGCACGACATAAATCCTCTCATATTTTGGGTCATTTACATATGAAATGTAGATATAAATCCCAAAACCTCTAAATAATTTGCAAGATTGAAATATAAACACAACTTCACTTTCAAAGATGTCTAACCCAACTATAGGTTAGTTTGAGATGTCACTGAAGCTCCTTCAGTATCTTCGACATCTCCTACTTTTCATACCTTTGGACTCTGAAAATAACTGTTCCACATTGGACCATTCCCTTTGATTTTTCCTATAACCGATCGTGAAAACCTAAACATTGAAATTCTTGAAGACAAAGCCCATGATCCTTATCGAGAGTTTTCTTAGGTGACTTCGGTTGCCTAAGATGTAATTAACTATAGGGGCTTGCCTCTATAGGGAATTAAGAACCCAAATTAATCTAAACTCTGCCTAATCTGTGCATTAGACAGGGGAATTTGTCGGCTATAAAATACGCAGACCAAAATAGAGTCATAAACTTTTAAGTTTAGATAGTTAAGCCTACTAACAAGTGGTACGCTCATCTTTCGGGATGATGTGTCACTTATAGTATCGTGCTCAACTATTTAAACTATTTGATATGAGATCTATCTGGTCTCGTTATTTTCAAAAAAATAAAATAATATATCACCATATTCAAAATCAAAATAACATACTTTACCTATTACATTAAATTTAAATTTTAAAATTTTATTTTCAAAGTAAAAAAGAAAAAAAATTAGCCGACAGTACCTAAATTCTGATTCTCATCCTTTGTGAGGTCGGTACCTAAATTTCGACTCTCTTTTCGAGATTGATACCTAAATTTAGATTCCATTTCGAGACTGGTACCTAAATTCCAGTTCTCATCCTTTGCGAGGTCGATACTTAAATTCTGACTCTCTTTTTGAGATTGATACTTAAATTTCAATTCTCTCTTTTCGAGATCGATACCTAAATTTCGATTCTCTTTCTAGACTGGTACCTAAATTCTAGTTCTCATCCTTTGCGAAGTCGCTACTTAAATTCCGACTCTCTTTTTGAGATTGATACTTAAATTTCAATTCTCATCTCTTTCGAGACTGGTACCTAAATTACAGTTCTCATCCTTTGAGAGGTTGGTACCTAAATTCCGACTCTCTTTTCGAGATCGATACCTAAATTTTGATTCTCCTTCGAGACTGATACCTAAATTCCAGTTCTCTCCTTTGTGAGGTCGGTACCTAAATTTCGACTCTCTTTTTCGAGATTGGTACCTAAATTTCAATTCTCATCTCTTTCGAGATCAGTACCTAAATTCTGATTCTCATCCTTTGTGAGGTCGGTACCTAAATTCCGATTCTCTCTCTGAGGTTGGTACTTAAATTCTGGTCCTCATCCCTTTCGATCAGTACCTAAATTTTGATCTTCTTTTCGAGGTTGGAGCCTAAATTCCAACTCTCTTCGTCGAGTCTAGAGCTTAAATTCTAGTTCTCTTTCAAATTCTGAGGTTAGAACCTATGTTCCGATTATCATTCCAAATTCCGAATCTTAACGAAATCCACCTTAAAATCAATCTTAAATCAAACTTTAACCAAAATTAAAACTCAATCAATTTGAAACTCAAAATTGAATCTTGAAATAAAAAATGAAACGGATCTAAAATCGAATCTCTCCAGGTCTTGTGATTTGGAATTCACCTCCTTTTTCCTCAGCGAGAGTTCAGGAATCTTCAGTCTTGGAGATTTACCCGACACTCCCCAGTAGAATTGTTCTACACTTTGTCCTAAGTGTGTCACTTAGACGTCTGTGTTGGTTTTGTTGATCTCTTCGGTCAACGCCAATACGCGCGGTGTGCTTGGTTAGCACACCACACCTATTGGGGGTCTATTTGTTGACCTCATTTTTGGTGAGGTACTTTCTCTCCTTAGTGTTTCTTAGGATCTAGCCATAGATTTTCTCCTTGACTATCCTAGAAGACTAGAATTGGGACCCACCCTTTAGCAATTCAGCTACTTCTTGACTCCTCTTGGGACCCCACTTGGATGGTTGCAAACCTCTAAATCACCTTAGAAGGTTAAGAACACCATATGGGGAACCAATAGTGAGCTCCTATAAGGTTGTTCAAGCCTTAGGACTACCTTGGGTGGTCTGGTCTTGGTGAGGTCTGACTTACACACACAGCACTCTCACACACACCATCCTTACCCATTTCTCCCCCTGGTTCATTGGAACACTCATGTGGCTAAGTCCAAACCCCTAGCTCTTTAGCTAAGAGGGTTAGGTACAACCCATGAGATGTTTAAAATGGACATTTCTTCGTCCATGGCTCACTTTAAGCTTCATCATGATCAAAATTCAACTTTTTCCAAAATGCCTGGTTTTGACATTGGGTCCTTCAAACATACCTAAAATTACCTAATTGCCCCAAATTTTCAAAAATTCCCCAAAAGTTACCCAAAATTCCTAAAATACCTAAAGATCATTTTGAAACAACCGCCACCTTTTAAATTCATCAAAATACCCAAATACCCTCCAAATAACCTCTTGATACCCTAAAATACCCTTTTGGCACAAAATTCCAAAAATTCCAAAAATTCCCAGAAAATTCCAGAAAATCCCAAATATTTCCAATTTCATTTTTTTCAACTACACCATAGCCCAATTTTGCCATAATAACCCACTTTTGTCAAAATCCCCAAATTGACTCATTTTTAACCTACATGGACCCAATGTCACACCAAACCAACCCATTTGACCTCAATTTTGCCCAATTTCAATTCTAAACTTTAATTCAACATCATTACTATCAATCTAAATCAAATCCAAGCCCAATTTGATTCACATTTGAGTTCAATTCCATTTGAAATCCAAAATCCCCAATTTTGCCTAATTAATCCAAAACCCCCAATTAACCTAATACCAACTTTTTTCCCCAAATTTCAGTCTTAAACTTTCCATAACATTCCCATGAAACCTATGCAACTTTCAATTGCCCCAATTTAAGCCTAATCTTAACCTAAATCTATTTGAAAACCAAAAATACCCCCATTTTAGCCTAAAGTGAACCCATGCCCTAAACCTACCAAATTGATTAGCCAAACCCTGAAATTTCTTCCCAATTGATGTTGGGAACTCTTTAATACATTCCCCTAGACCATTTGAAACTTTCAATTGGGTCTAAATCCCACCTTAACCTAACTTGGACCCAAGTTGATTCAACCTTGCCTAAATTAACCAAAATACCAAAATCCACCAAATTGACCATCCAATTGAACTCAAAACCTCTCCATGTCTTCATGATACTTCTTAATGGCAATCATCTCTTCAAAATTGCTCAAGAAACTTGGACCTAAATCAAAACCAAACTCAAGGTAGCCCACCCAAACCCAAATGAGTCAATTTGAACCCATGACCAAACCAAACCAAATTGAACCAAATGTGGCTAAACCAACCTATCCACAGCCACTAAGTAAACCCTAGGAACCACCCTAGGTCCACCTAGCCCAAGCTAAGTGATCCTTGGACCAAGGGTTCCCCATTTAAAGGGATCTCTTCCCTTAAATGAACAAATCCACCTTTTGCCTCACCCTAAATCCCCGTTGCCTGGTTTATCACCATTAAACCCTACTCCTTGGTTGACCTGACCCATGGCCAGCTCCCTTGTCCTTGCCGGCTGGCCTAGCCTCCGGAGGGTGTCAAAACTGAGAGCCACCACCAAGTGAAACAAACCCAAACTCACCCAATTGGCTACCTCAGCCAAATCAAAATTTGGAGCTCCACTGCCCTCCACCTAAGCAGTGGAGTCCACCCACCATTTGAGCCCTAGCTCAGCCCAATGGCCCTAGCCATTTAAACACCTCTTCTCGTCCACGAGAAAGGTGCAGAAAGGTGTTGAATTTTTTCTCAAAAAAACCTTACCAAATCACTCTCAAAGCTTCTCCCAACCTAGAGAAGAAGAACCCCACTGTTCTCCTGCCTTGAATCCCCCCAGCTGAGCCCAATTTCTCAGCTGAAAATCAGGCCAGAAATAGGACACCCTCTGAAACTTCACCAAATCCAAATTAACTCTTCCCACACCTTCACTAGAGGTAGAGAAGGAGTTCTCAAGTGAAAGCCCCCTCTCCAGGCCACCCAGTTGTTCCAGCCTTCATGCTTTGTGATCGGGCCTGTTGGAAGTCAAGGCTAGGCATTTCACCACAGCTCCAGGCTTCATCCCTAGCCTCCTTGGACTACAACGAACGTGCCGAACATTTCTGATTGAGGATTCACCTCTCAGAACCAAGGTATGAACTCTGTCTTCCTCCCGAGCTTCTGCGCATCCTCCATTTAATTTAGCTTAATTTCATGGCATGTTATCCATATGGATGTGTTCATCTCCTCAAGACAAATCCATAGAGTATAAGAACTCGAAAATTCGTTGAGAAACGAGAGAGAACTTAGGGTTAGAAGGTCGACGGCTCACGGGAAGCACCAGTCGTAGACGATGACCAGGAGTCGTCCGATCGATTGTGTATCGGTTGAACGGTGGGGATCAAGTCGGACCAGAAGACGGAACGGGACCACGGGACGCATGGCTGCTGACTCAGGTGGCGGCGTTCAATGAGAGCGCGACACGTAGGGCTTCGGAGCCGCCGAGGTTGACGCGGCGCTGACTGGTTTAAGTAGGAAATTAGGTTATTTTTTATTTAATTAAATACCAGAAATTTCAAAAATTCATATCTTTTGATAGAAAAATTATAAAAATAAAAGAAAAATACCCTCTTGCTCAGTGAACGGAGGAGAATAATGTGGGAAAAAATCAAGTTATTTCGATGAGTATTTTATTTTAAATTAATTATTTACCCATTTCAGTAATTTAATTCTCCATTTGCATAGGCATTTCACTATGGCATGAGACCATAGGGCTTTTGAAGCCTCTGATCTTGGGAACATTCCCTGAATTTTTCAACTTATGTTCTTTTCAAGTTTTTGTCACTGTTTTTGATATTTTAATTCAAAAAATTAGCATGTTGCTTAGAAAATTCTAGAAAAATTTGATGAAGTTTCTTAGGACTAGAGGACCCTAGGAAAATTATGGTTTGATTTAATTCCTTAAAAATAATCCTAATTGGCCTAATCACTCTAAATTGAACTTTAATTAATTAGAGTTAATCACACATTAAAATGATTTGAAAATAATTCTCCACTGATCTTTAGGATCAGGGGACCCTCACATAAAAATTTGAAGTCAGATGGAAATGTTTAAACCCACTAAATGGATTAATTAAAGTCACATAACCAAAATTAAACTTTAAAAATTCGTAACCTCAAAAATACATTTCAAAAATTCACTAAATTGATTTTAGAACTTCTCTGGTATTAGAGGAGTCTAAGAAAAATAAAATTGGAATTTTCTAAAAACTTCCATTTTTAAGCATATTTTAATTTTTTTAATAATTAAAATATAATTAAAATCACAAAAATAATAAAAATCATAAAAATGTCATATTTGATTCCCTAATCATTTAGGAACCAATCAAATATTTTTCCTAAGTCTCTAGGTTAAGATATTTAATTTCAAAGCCTTAAAACAATTTTTGAGTTAAAAAAATGTATTTTCTAGCCTTCCCACTAAATTAATTCTAATAAATCAAAGAAAACTCAAAAAAATATAAAACTTATTTCTCTGACTTTCTTGATGTCAGAGGGATTTTTGAAATATATAAAAATCATTTTTCAACTTTTATTTTATTTTATAATTAATTAACACTCTAAAATTTAAAATAATTATAATAAATAAAATATAATTGGATAAATTGCCAAAATTGGTCCAAATGGTCCTCTGGTCATTAGGAACATCCCATAATTGTTTTAAGGACAGAAACTTTACCTTGGTCATGTTGGTGAATTTTCTTTGAAAACCCTTATTTTCCATTAAAAATAATTATATAAATAAATTAAATTCAGAAAAATCACATTTTCTCCTCTAATGTCTTTATTGACATGTGAGTGAAGTGGCATAAAAATTTTATGTTCATTTAAGCTTAATTTAATGAGTTATAAAATAAATAAGCTTAAAGGAGCATAAAGGTAATTAAAAGATTTTAACCCCTAACTAAAACTTTAGGTTTAATCAGAATGGGGGGTAAAATGTCTGATTTTAATTTCCTCTCAGATGATTAAAACATTGGGAAGTCAAAGGGTAGGAATCGATTAATCACTTTAACAAACCCAAAAAAATGAAACTTTAATTAATTGAGTGATTTAAATTTTGGAAGATTAATTGAAATTGGATTATTGAAATGGAGATATAACTTAAGAGGATATTGATTCTTTAATTTAGAAATCCCTAAATAAATCACCTAATAATATTTAAACTTAAGAGGATGAGTGGAATTAATAATTAAATGATAAAAGGTAAATAATTCTAAAAACTTACATCATTAAATAATTTAATAATTGATTAAAGCCTAAAATGTTAAATGATTAAAAAGTAAATAAAAATATTTGAAACTAGTTTAAAAATCATTTCAGAACAAACTTAAATCAAAAATTAAATTTTTTTTTAAGACACCTCACCATAAAACATAATGAAAAAAAATTAAATTAATTAAATCGTCAAAATTTAATAAGTAATTTGAATACCTCTTTTAACCTAAGTTAAATCTAAAATTTAAATTAACATGAAATATCAATATCATTTATAAAAAGTTTAACTTAAATGAATCAAACATTATTCCAAACTTAAAATCATTGATTAAAATTTCATAATTAAATCACATTAAAGTAAATCATGAACCTTTAACTTCAAATCATTAAAATATTTAACAAATTAACTTGCCATTGAAAGCTTTAGATTATTATAACTATTAAATGAAACACTAAGTGAAATGTCACTTCACTTATAGGATAATCAAACATCCTAGTTCACTGAGTAAGGGAACAAAACTTAACTAAACCCTTGGATGATTAATTCACCTGTGTAATTAAATTCACTTGGACTCAAAATCGTCCTGCATGGTATCGAAAAGATGTTTAGGGTTTGTTCTAAGCACTTCCTCAATACGATGGGTGGTTTTAAAGAAAAATTGAACTTAATTGCTCTTTGATGAAGAAAATCATCCTTAACCAAAATCAATAACCTAGAAGTCATAAGAAATGACTAGCTATAGGATTAGGATTCTGGTAGACAACCAAAACCCTTCCTTTAGTCTTTACCTAGGTACTTATTGTAACTATTTTAATTGCCTTAATATGTGTTCTAAGTGCAGCTTGGGATGACGGGAAGACCCTCCAGGTATGCTTTTATTTTATTGCAATTTACTTTATTGCAATTTACTTACATGCACTGCACTTTACTCTTCTTGCTTGTTAAAAAAAATTGTTGCATGAAAACCAAAACCTTTAGGATAACCACAAAATTGAAACCCAAAATTAAATTAAAAGTCACAACAAGATAAAATTCATCGCCACAACATTCAAAATATAAAACAACTCAAAATTTAATCACAAACAGAACAATAAAACTACAATTGCAACTAAATTAAAACATCTCGTTGAATGATCGGGAATACCTCGGATGATGTAACCCACGTGTAGCTAACGAGATTTCCCACGGTCTAAATGAAAGTGTGGAACTCATTCAGTTGAGTTTAGTAAATTCATCTGGACTAAGTGAATTCGATGAAAATAACGGTGTCGGGGTGACGGAACCGTGGAATCTTAATCGGCTCTGTTTAAACAACTTTAAGATTTGTTTTAATTAAAATATTAAAAATATTTTGACTTTAAGATTTCTAAACCAAGACACTTCTCTCATCCTTTGATTTATGACTTCTAAAACTAAACCTCTGCAAAAACAAGGAGCTAGGAGCATGGTGGGCAGCAAGGCCATCGTCATCAGCAAAACTCGGGTCTACTTCAGCAAACCTTTCCTAGAATTAAATAATCAAGCCATAGGATTTTGAGGTAGTTTGCCTAGTGCAACATAAACCCTCAACTTTTTGTTAGGTATTTGCATAATCATGTTATGCAAATTAAGCCCTAACCGGTCTTAGGATTCTGAGGTAGTCGTTTGGTACGACATAAACCCTCTCATTTTTTAGGTCCTTTGCATGACTATGTCATACAAATATGAGAGCTAAATAAATAAAATTGGCAAGATTGCAGCATTAAACATTATTCTCAAATTGAAGCCAAATGATAGGATAGTTTGGGAAGTTGCCAAGATACTTCTTGGATCCTCATATTTGACTTTCAAATGCTTCCCTAATTGTTTGTTGTGACTTTGTATTTTTGGGTTATCTACTCAATGATAATTATTCATCTAATGTATATTCTAGTGATATGAAATATCTTTTCATTGGATATTTTTCATGCTTTCATATTTCTAGTAATGATATCTCAGACTATGAGAGGAAGAACATCCTCTCATGCCCACCGTACATGGTGACCATAAGGTATATGATGAAGACGATATTTATAAAAATGAACTTCTATCATATCAACCTAAGGCTCTATCTATAGACTGACCAATTGACTTCCTAATTGGGTTTGATTTTTATATGCCCTCTATGAAGGATGGCTAACAGGTTAAACTGAGGAGTGGTATATTTTTTCCACCTAGTGATGGAAGAAACACTACATGAGATAAGGGACAAAACATCATTACTAAGGATGCTGAAAAATAGATATTCCTTCAGTTTAGGATAAATTATTAAATAAATATTCTTGTTTGGTAGAGTATAATGTATTGGCTTACCTAAGGGGGTTACAACCTTATTAAACGTATATGAGACAATAATGTTGTATTTTCAGCTCAAAAAATTTTAGGTAATGCTTCTTTAGAGCCTAATTTTTTTATAAGGTTTTTTAATCACTCAATAGAAGTTGAAAGGACTAGTCTCCTTATAGATGTGATCAATATTTCTTTCACTGATGATAATCTTGTATTTGGTACCACTAAGCATACCACCCACTATATCTGAAAGCCTCAATATAAAGTGTTCCATTAAACATAATAGTAGTAGAACTAAGTACATACAAATATGCCATTACAATCTGCATATGAGTTGTTATCTTTTAATTAAGTTGGTTAGGCTCTAATAGCATTATGCTAAATCCTTAATAAGAACATTTAGGCTACTTGTGGCTCCATAGATTTTTCTCTTTAGTTATGGGAGTTGAAGAAGAAAGCTAAATTCCAAGTGACCAACATCGATGCCTCTCTTTGGGATCTGTTGGGTTTTCATGGATTCACACCAATTAGATGGTGCATATCCCTCCTTCAATGTATTAAATAAAAATGTGGAGTGAAGAAGTTTTCATTCATAGTGATGTCCACTAATCTTTATTAATAAGATTGGGATTTGTAAGGATGCCTAGTTCTACATGGTTAATCAACCCGATGAGGTGCCTCGACAAATAAACCTTGTCCATCTTTAATTTAACTCAGGGAATGTGAAGGAGCATGATTATGAAGGGAGCCTCATTTCCTGGTAAGCAAGGCTGTTTAACTCATTTTTGTTGAGGTCTAGTCTTTCCTTAGATTTGCCTAGGGTCTAGCCATAGACCTTCCTGGTAACTATATTTGAAGAATAGTGATGGAACCCTTACCCCATAGGAATTCAAAACACTTCTTTTCTTCACTTGGAGTTTTTAAATGCTTAATGTCTAACCTCTAAATACTTGGGAGGATGAGACTGAGAATAAGGAAACATAAGAGGAGTTCTCTATAGGATGGTCAAGCCTTTGGATTGACCCTAGTTGGTCTGGAGCTAGCACACACACACTTTTACTTTACACTTACACTCACTACCTCACAACCCTAAACCAAACATACCAAAATTCCTCAAACTTGCTCCCCCCAACTCTTTTGGAAACTCATGTGGGTGGTTCCCTAAGATCTTGGCACTAAGCTAGGGCTTGCTTAGAACCAACACATGGAGAATCCAAAGTGGGATTTCTATTGGTCCATGGCTCAAATGGGTTAACATTCTCAATTGACACCTAATTTTACCAAAATTCCTACCTTTGACCACTTACCGCAAAATTTTTCCTAATTTACCAAATTGCCCCTAAACTATAATTTTGACCAAAATCCCAAAATTATCCAAACTACCCCATTTTCTTAAAAAATTATCCCAAAACAGTCCTTACCACTCAAAATAACCAAAACACCTCAAATTTACCAAAATTCCCATAATACCCCCGGAAATTACCAAAATACCCCTCCAAACTAAAAAATTTCAAATGTTTCAAAAAATTCCAAAATCATCCCAAACGTACCAAAAATCAATCTGAACTACTCTAATTGACCCAATTTGACCAAATTAACCCATTTTAACAACAATCCCCAAATTTCCCCTTTAAGCCAAAAATGCCCAAATCACCCTCAATGTCCATTCAATTGACCTCGTTCTCCCCCAATTACAATTCTAAACTCAAATTCATGATGCCTAATCTCATTCTAAAACAAATCTAAGTCCAATTTGAGCCAATTTCAAATGCAATTTCAATCCAAACCAAAAAGCCCAGTTTTGGCCATATGACCTAAATCCCTTAAACTGAACCACTTAGCCAAGTCAAATTCCCCAAAATTGAATTTTAAATTTTTCATAGCATTCCTACACACCAAATGGATCTATCAATTGACTCACATTTGAGCCCAAACCTCACCCAAATCCAAACCAAGTGAAAATCCTCAAATTTACTCCAAATATGCCACATGCCCAAATTCCACCAATTTGAATCCCCTAATCCCAACATTTCCACCAAATTCTTGTTGAGAACTCTTTATGACATTCCCCTATATCAAATTGAACTACCAATTGATCCTTAACCCCACTCTAGCCTAATCCAAAGCAAAGTCAAATACAAAATGCCCAAAATTGACCAAATGTCCAAATCTCTCCAAATTCACCCCCCAAGTCAAATCAAAATCACTTCAATCCTTTTCTAAAGCCTTATAAAGAATCATACACACCACGTTTCTTAATAAGTTTGACCCAACTTAAGATCAAAACCAAACTATCCCAACATTGATCCAAATTACCTCAAATTAAACCCATGACTCAAATTGACCAAACCAACCCAAATTGACCAAGCCAAGGCCACCATAATAAAGATGTGAACCCTAGGGACCAGCCTAGACCCACCTAGCCCAAACTACATGAGCCATGGACTAAGGGTCCCCTAATTTAACAGATCTCCTCTTTTAAATGGCCAAATCATATGTTTCATTGCCCTAAGCTTTCCTCTGTCAGTCACTGAATTGCATGTGACTTTTACAAAATATAAAATGGGATTAAAATATTTGAAAAGTTTAAAATGTAGTTTTAAAAAATTTGGTTTTGATTTAATTTAATATATATAGATTTTAAAAAATATATATTTTAAGTTTGAAAAATGGGAATTGAAGAATCTAATTCATTTACTAGTTTGAAATGAACGAGCATAATATCGCAAGAGATGTATCTATACCGAAGAATAGATACACTGTTTGATGACATGGCTCGATCAAAAAACCTATAGAACTTATGACATATGTCTTGGTCTACAAACCTTTTCTGTTGACTGATAACTTCCCCTATTTAATACAAAGTAATTAATAAGGATTTATATTATTTTGGGGTCTTTAAGTTTCCTATAAGGGAAAGCCCCTATAGTTAATTACATCTTAAATAACTAAAGTCACCTAAGAAAACTCTTGATATAGATCAGGAAATATTTATATTAATGGCTTCCAAAGTAAGGTTTTGAAAATGAATGTGATAATAGGAAATTCAATAGGTGAATGACTCAAGTTTTGGAACATTTCATTTTATCAGAATCCAAAGGAGAGAAGGCTAGGGGAAGGACATAGATTTAAGAAAAATCTTGATGCCTTCCCAAACTATCGGTTTGGCTTTGATTTAGGATATTTATTTGGTGTTTCATCCTATCAACTTTATTATTTAGGACTTACATTCACTTGATACCAATCATGTGAATGGCCTGGATGATAGGAGGATTTATGTCATATTCGATGAAAACCTCAGAATCATAAGGCGAGTTAGGGCTTATGTTGTACAACATGGTTATGCAAGGGCCTAAAGAAAAGGTAAGGATTTATGCTACACTAAGCAAGCTACCTTGAAGTCCTATGACTTGTTGTTTTAATTTCTAAAGAGTTTTGCTGTTGAAGATGGCCATGCTGCCCACTATGCATGCTCCAAGCTCCTCATCGTGGCAAGTTAAGTTTAAAGAAGTGGTAATTGTAAGAGAGGAGAGAAGTACAATGTTTTGGAAAATATTTAAATTGAGAGTCTTATTATTTTTTTAGGGGAACATTAAAGTTAATTATAGCAACATCGGTTAAAATCCCAAGGTTCTATCATCCCAACACCACTATTTTCATCGGATTCCCTTAGTTCAAATGAATTTACTAAACTCAACTTAATCAGTTCCATACTTTCATTTAGACCGTGGGAAACCCCGTTAGCAACACGTAGGTTACCTCCTCGGAGGATTCCCGATCATCCAACGATATGTTTTAATTTAGTTACAATTGTGATTTTCATTTTGTTTGTGATTAAATTTTGAGTTGTTTTATATTTTTGAATGTTATGGGGGTGAATTTTATCTTGTCTTGATTTTTTTTATTTTATTTTTTGGTTTCAGTATTGTGCCTATCCTAAAAGTTTCACTTTTCATGCAGGGCGACATTGTTGTTTAGCATCCAAATTTGCAAGGAAAGATAGTGTAGGTAAGTAAGTTGCAATAAAATAAAAGTATACCTGGTAGGTCTTCCCGTCATCTCCACCTGAAATTTTAGTATTTATTTTTTACAAAGAATTAAAACCTTATAGATAGGTTCTTTACAGGCCTACCAAACTAAATGTCATAACCTGGTGGGTCATATTCTTTTATTTGAGAGACATTTTTCATTTAATAGACATAATAGGTACAATAGTCCTACAAGGTGTCCAGAAGACTTGTGAAAGTATCCATGAAAGGCCCAGATAATTGACAATACTTTTGAAATTCCTCGAGGTCCTTTTCGACTTATCATATTTATTAAATGATTTTTTTGTTTCATACCCTTATGCTCAGTGAGCCAATGTTTTAGTCATCCCGAAAGGCTGGGTAATTATCATTTGGTACTTTACTTAGAAATTATGTGAGCGGGCTTTTAGAGGCAAACTTAACATATGGAAGAATTGATCAAATTTTGATTAGTTTTTAATGTTTCAAAAGGTGTTTTAGGATCAATTATGTTTTTATTTCTAATTCTTGTTAATTAATTTCTTTGGTTTAGCCTAGCTCGTTACTAGGCCCTTAAGATTTTAGTAGGTATTTTCATGTCGTTAGAAAAGGAAGTTGAATGACCTTCATGATTATTATTATTTAAACATCAAATGAAGGGGTATTAAAACAGTGGAATATTAACTTCCAAAATCTACCCCTAACCTTAAGACTCTTTTTAATTTGATTTTCTTCCAAATTATGATAATTAAGGATATTTAAATACTTAATTTAGGTGTGACAAAATTGCAATGAGTTTCTACCATTTATCCCCTTGATGTTTTAATCATCCAACATAATAATTAAGGTCATTTATTTCCCCTTTTCCCATTTTGATTAAGCATAAATACTGATTAAGGCTAATTTTTTCCAAAATTACAATTTTACCCTTAAAGGCCTTTATCACTTCATAATTCATTAAATGTAGCTCAAAAGACTTTGAAATTTTTATGTGACCCCAATTATGGGTTAGTTAAAACATTATAGGAGAAAACGTGATTTTTTAAATTTAAATTTAATTTATATATTTATTTTAATGCAAAAATTACGGTTTTTAATGAAAATTCAATAAGTTGTCTAAAACAAAAACACAAGACTTTGAAATTTTTATTGGAGGTAGAACTAGATTGGAGGACCACTTGGACCAAATTTTGTGATTTTTTGGGTTTTAATTTAATTATTATAATTAATTTAATTTCTGGAGTTTTAATTAATTATAAAATATTTTAAAAGTTGAAAAATTAATTTTATATTTTTCATAAGTCCTTCCAAAGTCAGGGAACCCAAAGAAATATGTTTTATATTTTTTTTTTATTTTTATTTTAATTATTAGAATTATTTTAGTGAAAAATTAAGAAGATTCATTTTTACCTTTTAAAATAAATTTAAGCCTTTAAGTGGATGGTTCCTAATTGATTAAATTAAATTGATAAATTAAATTGAAATAAATTTAAGCCTTTTAAAATAATTTAAATTGATATTTTGATTTTGAAGCTTAGGAAAATTATGTGGATGGTTCCTAAGTGATTAGAAAACCAAACGTGATAATTTGGCAATTTTTAATATTTTTGTGGTTTTTATTATAATTTAATTATTAAATATTTAAAATATGGCTAAAAATGAAAATTTTATAAAAATCCCAATTTTATTTTTAAAAAAATGTATCGATCAAAGAGAACTCCCAAAACCCATTTTACAAATTTTTGAGTTGTATCTTAATTATTAAAATTAGTTTAATATTCAAAATTATTATGTCACTTAGAAAATTCATTTAGGTGATAAAATAAAATCCAAATGCCATGAAATTTTTATGGGGAGTTCTTTGACCTCTAAAGTATAGTGGAGAATTTTTTCTTGATGTTTTCCATATTTAATAAACTCAAATTAATTTAAATTCAGTTTTAAATAAAGTTTATGATTAGGTCACTTTTTAATGATTTATCCCATGAGAGTTTTATTCTAGGGTCCTCTAATCATATGAAACCTACCAAGATTTTTCTGCATTTTTATAACCAACATGCTAATTATTAGAATTAAATTACCAAAACCAATGCAAAAACTTGGAAAATATAAAACTCTTCATAGAGGTCTCTTATGACTTTGGAAAAATTAGAAGATCCCCCATGACAGAGGCTACAACATGCTAAAATGGCAAGCCATGGTGAAATGTTCATATGCATGGAGAATTAAAAATATACAGAGCGTATTTAATTAATTAAAATCATACATGCACCAAATACATTTAAAACTATTTTCACATTACTCTCCTCTATTCACTGAGCAAGAGGGTATTTTTATTTTATTTTTATGATTTTTTTAGACCAGGATATGGATTTTTAAAGTTCAAGTGATTTAAATAAATTAGAAAGTCCATATTTTCCTACTTAAGTGATGCGACACCACGTAAACCTACGGTGGGTCGAAAGTAAAATTCTAGACCAAGATATGGATTTTTAAAGTTCACTTGGGGTTTGTTTCTAAAGCTTCATCTAGCCTAGACGAACCTATCCATATGGCTTATACGGTATGAAATAAAATGTTAAATTATGGAGGACGAAGAATAGCTCGGGAAGAAGAGTGAGCTCAATACCCTTGTCTGAGGGTGGAGGCCTCAATCAGATGGTCAGTGCGCGGCTTCGATTGGTCCCAACAAACTTCCAGTTGGAGTCTTGCTCTGTGGTAAAATGTCTGGACTTGAATTTGACCAGAGTCGTTTTCAGGTGTTGATTAAAGTATGGTGCAGAGGCCTTCTATGATGAGGATGGGGGACCTTCTTCTTTCATTGTTGTGAAGGTGTGGGTGTATTTAATTGAAGTTTGGCACACTGTGGAGCTATGGAGAAATTTATCCTTGTTCTGACTGAGATTTCAGTGGTGAAATTGCTCTCAGACAGAGGGAATCAGTGGCTAAAGACAGTGGGATCACTCTTAGGACCTCTCAGGGAAGCTCTGGAAGTAATTTGGTGGAGTTTCCTTGAGAAAAGTTTAACACCTAGTTTTGGTTGTGAAAAGCTCTATTTATGGCCATGGCCATTAGGCTGAGCTAAGGGGCTGGTGATGGGTGGATTCAACTGCCTAGGTGGAGGGCAGATGAGCTCCAATGGAAATTTTTGGTTGACTTGGCCATAAGGTGGAGTTTGGGTGATGTGGCTCTCGATTTGGGCTCCTCCAGCGACTAGGCCAGCCGACAAGGATAGGGTAGTTGGCCATGGGTCAGGTGAGTCAATGGTCAGGTGAGCCAAGCGATCAAGTGGGAGCAATTAAGTTTGGTGAACAATTTTGGAAAGGATCCATATGGTTTAAGCAAAAATGGAAGGGTTCCCCCAATTTAAGGATCCCTTGGTCCATGGCTCACTAGCTTAGGCTTAGAGCATCTAGGGTGGTTCCTTGGATCAGTTTAGTGGTTGTGAAGGGGTTGGTTTGGTCATATTGGGTTCAATTTCATTTGGATCACTTTGGGTTCACATTGGGCTAACTTAGGTTTGAGCTTGGATTGAGCCCAAATGATTGAGCAATATTGTGTATATGATTGTCTTAAATGGTTTAGAGAAGGATTGGAGTGTTTTTGGAATGGTTTGGGAGTTGAGTTTGGCTTGATTTAGGATTTTGGTAAATTTGGGGCATGTTGGGTTAACCTGGGTATAAGTTAGGCTAGGGTTGGGTCTAAGGCCAATTCAAGACTTCAAATGGTATAGGGGGATATCATAAAGAGTTTGTCGGCATATTTTTAGATTGTGTTTTGAAAAGGGGGTCGCTTATAGAAATTGTTGGTGAATTTTAAATTTTAAATTTAATTTTAAATATATATATATATATATATATATATATATATATATATATATATATATATATATATATATATATATATATATATATATATATATATATATATATATATGTATATAATTTAGAAAGTAGCATTTAATTTTGAAAATAATTTTAAGTTTGAAAATTTTAAGATATGAAATTAAACCGATCTCACATCCCAAATAGTTTATATAAACGGGCACCACACCACAAATTGTATATCTATCCCGAAGAAGAAACACACTGCTTGATGATGGGGCTCGATTAAATAAACTAGAAGATTCGTGACATCCGTTTGGTCTGCGAACCAATCTTATAAGCCGACAAGTTCCCCTGCTTAATATAAAGGAATCAAGCAGGGTTTATATTACCTGGGTTCTTAAAGTTCCCTATAAGGACAAGTCCCTATAGTTAATTACATCTTAAATGACGGGAATCATTTAAGAAAACTCTCGATAATGATCAGTGGTTTTGCTCTCAAGAATTTCAAAGTTTAAGGTTTCAAACAAATTGGATTTTGGAAATTTCTATTGGGAATGGATCAAATTTGGAACAGTTATTTTCAGGAGTCCGAAGGAAGAAAAGTAGGAGAAGCTGAGGATCCAAGAAGAATCTTAGCAACTTCCCAAACTATCCTATGGTTTGGTTTCAATTTGAGAATTTATTTAATATTTCAATCTTGCCAATTTTAATTAATTAAGACTTATGTTTGTATGACATAATCATACAAATAGCCTCAAAGATGTGAGGGTTTATGTCGTACCGAACGACTACCTCGGAGTCCTAAGACCGGTTAAGGCTTAATTTGCATAACATGATTATGAAAATGCCTAAAGAAGAGTTGAGGATTTATGTTGCACTAGGCAAACTACCTCGAAATCCTATGGCTTTGTTATTTAATTCTAAGAATGTTTTGCTGAAGTAGACCCGAATTTTGCTGACGACGATGGCCGTGCTGCCTACTATGCTCCAAGCTTCTTGTTGTTGCAAAGGTTTAGTTGTAGAAGGTGAAAATCAAGAGATGAGAAAAGTGTTTTGGTTTAGAAATCTTAAAATCCAAGTGTCTTTAGTCTCATAATTAAAACAAATCTTAAAGTTATTTAAACATAACCGATTAAGATACCACGGTTCCGTCATCCCGACACCGTTATTTTCATCGAATTCACTTAGTCCAGATGAATTTGCTAAACTAAACTGAATGAGTTCCGCACTTTCATTTAGACCGTGGGAAATCTCGTTAGCAACACGTGGGTTACATCATCCGAGGTATTCTCGATCATTCAATGAGACATTTTAATATAGTTGTAATTGTAGTTTTGTTGTTCGTTTGTAGATTAAATTTCGAGTTGTTTTATATTTTGGGATGTCATGGCGGTGAATTTTATCTTGCAATGACTTTTAATTTAATTTTGGTTTTAGTTCAGGGACTATCCTAAAGGTTTTGGTTTTCATGCGACAGTCTCGTTTATCATGCAAGAAAAGTAAAGTACAGTGCATGTAAGTAAATTGCAATAAAGTAAATTGCAATAAAACAAAAGCGTACCTGGAGGGTCTTCCCGTCATCCCAAGCTGCACTTAAAACACATGTACCTAGGTAAAGCTAAGGGAAGGGTTTTGGTTGTCTACCAAATTCCTAATCCTATAACTAGTCATCTCATATGACGTCTAGATTCTTAGTTTGGTTTAAGGATGATTTTCTTCATTAAAGAACAATTAAATTCAATTGTTCTTCCAAAACATCTCATCATATTGAGAAAGTGCTTAGGACGAGTCCTAAACATCTTTTCAATATTTCCGAGATCATTTTGAGTCCAAGTAAATTTAGTTGCATCAAGTGCATTAAACATCCAGGAGTTTGAGTTAAACATTATCTCTCGCTCCGTGAACTTCGGTATCTAATTTCTGATGAATGAAGTGACATCTCACTTAATACTCTATTTAAGAGTTATAATAATTAAAACCTCTAAGGGCAAGTTAGTTTATTGAGAATTTTAATCATCCTTAATTTAAAGTTTCGAGTTAATGATTTAAAATGATTTAATTTAATTATGAGGTTTTAATTAATAATTTTAAGTTTGGAATAGTGTTCTAAATTATTTTAGATTTAATTTAAATCTTTACACTTTCAATTATCTTAGTATTTCGATTAATGTTTATGTTTTAAATTTAATTAGATAAAAAGAGGTGTTGAAATTATTGATATGTTTTGATTTAACTCTTAATGATTTCATTTAGGTTTGTTGTTAAGTGATTTTAATTTAATTTAATTTAACTTAATTTGATTTTAATTTAACTTAATTTAATTTAATTTTAATTTAATTTTAATTTTAATTTAATTTTGATTTAATTTTAATTTAATTTTAATTTACTTTAATTTAATTTAATTTAATTTAATTTTAATTTAATTTAATTTAATTTTAATTTAATTTAATTTAATTTTTAAGGTGTTAATTTAATTTAATTTAAACTTTGACTTAACTTAATTTAATTTAATTTAATTTAATTTAATTCCAAGATTTAAATTTTCATTTTTAATTATTACACCATTTAACATTTTAAGCTTTAATTCATTTAAGGGTTATCTTCTTTTAAATTTAAATTTATTTAATTTGGATTATTATTTTAATTTTTAATTAAGAACTAAATATTATTGAAGTGACTTATTTAGGGATTTTTAAATTAAAGAATGAATATCCTTTTAATATTATCCCTATTTTAATAATCCAAATTTTAAACCAAAATTTAAATTATTTAATTAATTAGAGTTTCATTTTGATATTTTTAAAGTGTTTAATGGGTTTCTACCCTTTAATTTCCCTAAGTTTCAATCATCCAAGAGAAAGTTAAAAATCAAATATTTTACCTCCCCCTTTTGATTAAACCTAAAGTTTTAATTAAGGGTTAAAATTTTTAATTACCTTTATGCCCTTTTAGGCTTATTTATTTCATAACTCACTAAATTGAGCTCAAATGAATTTGAAATTTTTGTGTCACCTCACTCACATGTCAATTAAGACATGAGAGGAGAAAATGTGATTTTTCTAACTTTAATATATTTATAATTATTTTTAGTAGAAAATAGGTTTTCAAAGAAAATTCAACAACATGACCAAGGTAAGGTTTCTGTCCTTAAGAAAATTATGGGATGTTTCTAATGACCAGAGAACCACTTAGACCATTTTTTGTGATTGTTTGAATTATATTTTCTTTATTATAATTATTTTAAATTTTAGAGTATTAATTAATTTTAAAATAAAATAAAAATTGAAAAATAGATTTTATATTTTTCTTAAATTTCTCTGACCTCAAGGAGTCCAGAGAAATAAATTATTTTAGTGAAAAAGGTTGAAAATTCATTTTTTAATATTAAAAATTACATTAAGCCTTTTAAATTCAATATCTTATCCTAGGGACTTAGGAAAAATATTTGGTTTCTTCCTAAGTGATTAAGAGTCAAAATGTGACATTTTTATGATTTTTAATATTTTTGTGATTTTTATTATTTTTTAATTATTAAAATACTAAAATATTGTGAAAAATCAACTTTTTTAGAAAATTCCAATTTTAATTTTCCTGAACTCCCCTGATATCAGAGAAGCTCCAAATCCATTTTTGTGAATTTTTGAAAAGTATTATTGGAGTTATGAATTTTTAAAGTTCCATATTGCTTATGAGGCTTAATCAATCCATTTGGTGGGGTTAATTAATTCCAATTGATTTCAAAGTTTTATGTAAGGTTCCTTTGACCCTAAAAAGCAATTGAGAATTGTTTTCAAGTCAATTTGGTGTGTGGTTAACCCTAATTAATTCAAATTCAATTTTGGGAGTTTAGGCCAATTAAGGTTATTATGAATGAATTAACTCAAAATATATTTTTCATAGGGTCCTCTAGTCCTAAGAAACATCACCAAATTTTCCTAGAATATATTTTACAACATGCTAGTTATTGGAATTAAAATATCTAAAACAGTGACATGAACTTGAAAAATTAATAACTTTTCACAGAGATGGCCTTTGACCTTAAAAAATTCAGGGAATGTTTCCAAGATCAGAGGCTTCAAAAGCCCTATGGTCTCATGCCATGGTGAATTGTCTACGCAAATGGAGAATCAAAACATTGGAAACAATAAATAAATTATTAAAAACAAAATACTCATCCAATTAACTTGATTTCTTTTCCACATTATTTTCCTTTGTTCATTGAGAAAGATGGTATTTTTATTTTATTTTTGTAATTTTTCTATGCAAAGATATGAATTTTTGAAGTTCAGGGCATTTAAATAATTCAAAAATATCCTAATTTCCTACTTATCCGACTTGGCGTCGCTTCAACCTACGACGGATCGAAAGCCCACGCGTCGCTCTGTGATTCGGCACTGCCATCTGACTCAGCGCTCCAGGGGCCCGCAGTTCACGTAACATTCCACAGTCCGGCTTGATCTCGACCGTCCGCTCGATACACGCGCGATCCAACGGCTCCTGGTCATCATCTACGACTGTTGTGCACCCGTGACCGTCCACACTCAAACCCTAATATCTCTCTCAATTCTCAATGGATTTTTGAGTTCTTATACTCTATGGATTTTTCTTGAAGGGACGAACACATCCATACGGTTTATAAGCTATAAAATTAACCCAAACAAAATGGAGAATTGCTGGAAGCTCGGGAGGAAGAATGAGTTCATACCTTTGCTCAGAGAAGTGAAGCTTCGATCTGAGGGTTGTGTCACCTTTGATTGAGTCCAAGCAAGCTCCAGATGAAGTCACTGGCTCTGGGGAAATGTCTAAGTATGAAAGTGACCAAGGCCGATCCCAAAGCTTGGAGGCTGGAAGCAATGGCTGGCCTGGTGAGGGGGCTTTTGCTGGGGAACTTCTCCTCTTGGTCTGGTGAAGGTGTAGGGTCAATCAATTTGAAGATTGGCTCACTGTGGTGAAGTGTCTTGTTTTTTGGGTGGATTTTCAACTCAGAAATTGAGTTCTGTTAATGGGGTTTAGGGCAAAAGAACACTGGGGATCAACTGCTCTAGGTTAGGAGAAGGTCCTGGAGCAATTTTGGCAGAGTTTCCTTAAGGTCTGGTTCATCACCTTATTTGGCCGAGAGGTGAGTGGGTTTAAATAGAGGTGGCTGGAGGGCCTCCCAGGGTGTTTAATGGCTTGGATCCACTGCTTAGGGCAAGGGAAGAACAGCTGCAATGGCCATTTAGGTTGGGATAAGTCAGCTAATTCAAATTGAATTTTTGATTCAAATTAAGCCTCTCAGTATGGTGGTTTCTGGTGGCTGTGGTGGCTGGCCAGCCAGGCATGGGTCACCCTCAGGGTCAGGGAGGTTAGTGCTTGAGTTTTGTGAGTTCAATTGGCAAATGTCAAGTGTAAAGGAGTTGAACCAAAGTGGAAGGGGGAAGGGCTCATTTTGGGCTTGGTTTGGTCAAATGCATGGATTTGGGTTTGGTGCACCCAGCAAGGCCTGGTTTGGGCTGAAGGGAATCATATGGCTCAGCTGAATTGGAGTGGAGAAGTCTTCATCCATGGTGAGGTGGCTAAGCATGGTTTAGTGTGTATCATGGATGAGGTTAAAAAAGCTTAAGGAAGGCTTAAGAAAGGGGCCCCTCCATTTTCCCTAAATGACATGGTGAGGTGTCAAAACTCTCCTGGCTTCATATGGCTTGTAAATGGCTCACATTTGGCTTACATTTGGCTTGGAAAAGGTTGGCTTGTTTCATGAAAAAGGGTTTTAAGGATTTTTGGTATTTAGGGGTAATTTGGCATGTGGCTTGATTTGGAATGACTTGATTATTGATTTAAGACTTAGGGATGATTTTAATTAAAGGTATGGTGGGAAGAATTTGTCATGTGGGCTTTAGAGCCAATTTTGGGCTTTTGGATTTGGTGAGAATGGGCTTTTAGAATGGTTTAAGAAAGTAGGCTTTTAGATTTTAAAATGGACTTTTGGATGAAGAATTTTGTGAAAGACCATGCCAAATAAATGTTGGTTTTAGTTTAGGGATGTTTCATGAATGGTTTGGAATCAATTTGGTGTGATTTGGAGTAGAATTGGGTTGAATTTGGGCCTTTTTTGGTAAAGGGGCCAAGGTGAGCCAAATTGGGCTAACTTGGGCTAAGGTTGGGCTAAGGTTGAATTTGGTGTAAAATTAATGTTGAAAAATGTTTATGGGAGTGTTACAAAAACTTTTCAACTTTGGTTGGGCTCTGATTTTGGGATTTGGGCCCATTTGGGTTAGGTTTGGGCTTAGGTCAATTTAAGGGATTTTGGTTTTGGGTTAGGTTTGGGTGGAGTTTAGGTTCAAAATTTAGGCAAGTTAGTGTTTTGTTTATGGGGATTTTATGAAGGCTTTAGAAAATATTTGGTGCCAATTGGGGTTGAGTTGGGTTGGTTTGGGCTAGGTATAGGTCATGGGCCAAAATTGGGCCTTAGGCTTCAAATTGGAATTGGGCCCAAATATCAATCAAATTGGACTTGGATTTGGTCTAAATTGATATTGGGGATATTGAATTGAATTTTAGAATTTAATAGGACCATAATTGAGGTCATTTGGGGTGGTTTGGCTTGACATTGGGTTCACTTGGGTTAAAAATGGGTCAAATTGGGGGTTTTGGTAAAAGTGGGGTAAATTGGCAAAATTGGCTCATGGTGTAGTTGAACAAAATGAAATTGGGAATATTTGGGAATTTCTGGAATTTTCTGGGAATTTTAAGAATTTTTGGATTTTTTGGGTCAAAAGGGTATTTTGGTAATTTTGTGGGGGTTTAGGGGTATTTTTGAAAATTTTGGTATTTTTGGCCAAATATGGTCAATTTGGGTGGTGGGAAGTATTTAGGATTGATTTTGAGGGATCTTGGGTAATTTAGGTAATTTAGCAAATTTTAGGACATTTCTAGAGTATTTGGTAGGTTTAGTGGGTGTAGGGCCCCGGGGGTCAAAAAAATTGAAATTTTGGAAAAATGAAGATTGATCAAGTGTGAATGAAATGGAATCACTTTGGTTGAGACATGAAGCCATATCAAGCCCATATGAGCCATGAGAGGACTCATTTGAGGCATTCACTATGTTGTTCCTAACCCTCTTAGCTAGGGGCTTAGGGGTTAAGGACCATCCATATGAATTACCTACATGAGTCTGTCGGCATATTTTAGGTTTGTTTTGTATTTTTGAAAAAGGGGCTCGCCTACAGAAATTTTCGGCGAATTTTCATATTTTAAATTTAATTTAAATAAATATATAGTTTAAAAGATAACATTTGATTTTGAAAGTAATTTTAAGTTTAAAAGTTTTAAGATATGAAATCAAACCGATCTCACATCCCAAATAGTTTATATAAACGAGCACCGCATCACAAACCATGTATCTATCCCGAAGAATAGACACACTGCTTGATGGTGGGGCTCGATTAAATAAACTAGAAGATTTGTGACATCTGTTTGGTTTGTGAACCAATTTTATAAGCCGACGAGTTCCCCTACTTAATACAAAAGAATTTAGCAGGGTTTATATTACCTGGGTTCTTAAAGTTCCCTATAAGGGCAAGCCCCTATAGTTAATTACATCCTAAGTGACGGGAATCACTTAAGAAAACTCTCGATAATGATCAGTGGTTTTGCTCTCAAGAATTTCAAAGTTTAAGGTTTTTAGACAATTGGATTTTGGAAATTTCAATTTGGAATGGATCAAATTTGGAACAGTTTATTTTAGGAGTCCAAAGGAAGAGAAGTAGGAGAAGCTGAGGATACAAGAGGAATCTTAGCAACTTCCCGACTATCCTATTGTTTGGTTTAGATTTGGGAGTTTATTTAATGTTGCAATCCTACCAATTTTAATTAATTAGGACTTATCTTCGTATGACATAATCATACAATCAGCCTAGAAAATGTGAGGGTTTATGTTGTATTAAACGACTACCTCGGAGTCCTAAGACCGGTTAGGGCTTAATTTACATGACATGATCATGCAAATGCCTAACGAAAAGTTGAGGATTTATGTTGCACTAGGCAAACCACCTCGAAGTCCTATGGCTTGGTTATTTAATTCTAAGAAAGTTTTGCTGAAGTAGATTCGGGTTTTGCTGATGACGATGGCCGTGCGGTCCACCATGCTCCGAGCTCTTTGTTGTTGCAGAGGTTTAGTTTTAGAAGTCATAAATCAGGAGATGAGAGAAGTGTTGTGGTTTAGAGAAAATCTTAAAATCCAAGTGTTTTTAATATTTTAATTAAAACAAATCTTAATGTTGATTAAACAGAACCTATTAAGATCCCACGGTTCCGTCATCCCGGCACTGTTACTTTCATCGAATTCACTTAGTCCAGATGAATTTGCTAAACTCAACTGAATGAGTTCCACACTTTCATTTAGATCGTGGGAAATCCCATTAGCAACACGTGGGTTACATCATCCAAGGTATTCCCGATCATTCAACGAGATGTTTTAATTTAGTTGCAATTGTAGTTTTGTGTTCTGTTTGTGATTAAATTTTGAGTTGTTTTATATTTTGAAATGTTGTAGCGGTGATTTTTATCTTGTAATGACTTTTAATTTAGTTTTGGTTTCAAGCTCGTGGACTATCCTAAAGGTTTTGGTTTTCATGCAACAATTGTTTATCATGCAAGAAAAGTAAAGTGCATTTGCAATAAAGTAAATTGCAATAAAATAAAAGAGTACCTGGTGGGTCTTCCCGTCATCCCAAGCTGCACTTAAAACACATGTTAAGGCATTTAAATATTCCAACAAGTACCTAGGTAAAGCTAAGGGAAAGGTTTTGGTTGTCTACCAAAGTCCTAATCCTATAGCTAGTCGTCTCCTATGATGTCTAGGTTCTTGTATTTTGGTTTAAGGACGATTTTCTTCATCAAAGAACGATTAAGTTCAATTGTACCTCTAGGATTGTTTTAAGTTCAAGAGAATTTAATTATACAAGTGAATTAATCATCCGGGAGTTTAAGTTTTGTTTTTTTGCTCAGTGAACTTAGGACATTTGAATATCCTATAAGTGAGGTAAGACTTCACTTGGTGCCTCATTTAAGATTTATAATAACAAGAGCTTTAAAAGGACAAATCAATTTATTAAATATTTTAATGATTTAAACTTAATGATTTAATTTTGATTTTGATTTAATTATAGAAAATTAGTTTAAGTTTGGAATAGTATTCAAGTTATTTTAGATTTAATTCTTAATGATTGTTATTAAAGGATTTAATTTAATTTAATTCAATTCAATTTAATTTTTGATATAATTTAATTTAATTTAATTTAATTTAATTTCAATTTAATTTTAATTTTAATTTAATTTAATTTAATTTAATTTTAATTTAATTTAATTTCAATTTAATTTCAATTTAATTTCAATTTTAATTTAATTGAGATTATTCTTTTAATTTTCTTTTTATGTATTATTGAAGTGATTTATTTAGGGATTTTTAAATTAAAGAATAAATATCCTCTTAAATAATATCCCTACATTAATAATTCCAATTTTCCATTAATCTTCCAAATTTAATTAATTAATTAATTAAAGTTTTATTTTAATTATATTTGAAATGGTTGGTGGGTTCCTACCCTTAACCATTTAAGTTTCAATCATCAAAAATCAGCTTAAATCAAATATTTTACCCTCCCCCTTTTGGTTAATCCTAACATTTTAATTAAAGGTTGAAAATTTTAATTACCATTTTGCCCTTTAAGCTTAATAATTTTATAACTCACTAAACTAAGCTCAAATGAACTTAAAATTTTTATGTAACCTCTCTTATATGTCAATTAAGATATTAGAGGAGAAAATGTGATTTTTCTGTATTTAATTTATTTATGTAATTATTTTTAATGGAAAATAGGGGTTTTCAAGGAAAATTCAATAACATGACCATGGAAATGTTTCTATCCTTAAGAAATCTATGGGATGTTCCTAATGACTAGAGGACCATTTGGACCAATTTTTGTGATTTTTTTAATTATATTTTATTTATTAGAATTATTTTGATTTTTGGAGCATTAATTATTTTTAAAATAAAATTAAAGTTCAAAAATGGATTTTATATTTTTCTTAAATCTCTCTGAGCTCAAAGAGTTCAGAAAAATAACTTTTATATTTTTCTGATCTTTCTTTGATTTATTAGAATTATTTTAGTGAAAAAGTTAAAAAATACATTTTTTTTAATATTAAAAATTACATTAAGCCTTTAAAATTTAATATCTTACCCTAGGGACTTAATAAAAATATTTGGGTTGTTCCTAAATGATTAGAATTCAAAATGTGACATTTTGGTGATTTTTAATATTTTTATAATTTTTATTATTTTTTAATTATTAAAAATATTAAAATAATGATAAAAATCAACTTTTTTAGAAAATTACAATTTTAATTTTCCTAAGTTCCTCTGAGATCAGAGAAGCTCCAAAACTATTTTTGTGAATTTTTGAAAAGTATTTTTTGTGAGTTATGAATTTTTAAAGTTTAATTTTACCCATTTTTGCTTAAGAGGCTTAATCAACCCATTTGGTGGGGTTAATGAAGTTCAATTGGTTTCAAATTTTTATGTGGTGTTCTCCTATCCCTAGAGGACAGTGGAGAATTGTTTTTAAGTTAATTTGATGTGTGGTTAACCCTAATTAATTAGATCTCAATTTTGGGTGTTTAGGCCAATTATGGTTGTTCCAAGTGAATTATCTCAAAATTTATTTTTCATAGGTCCCTCTTGTCACAAGAAACATCACCAAATTTTTCTAGAATTTATTTCTCAACATGCTAATTATTGGAATTAAAATACTCAAAACAGTAACATGAACTTGAAAAATCAATAACTTCCCATAGGGATGGCCTCTTACTTTGGAAAATTCAGGGAATGTTCCCAAGTTCAGAGGCTTCAACATGCCATGATGAATTTCCTATGTGCATGGAGAATTAAAACAATGCAGAGAGTAAATAAATCATTAAAAATAAAATACTTAATGAAATTACTTGATTTCTTTTCCACATTATTCTCCTCTGTTCACTGAGTAGGAGGGTATTTTTATTTTATTTTTAGGATTTTTTTACACAAAGTTATGGATTTTTGAAGTTCAGGGAATTAAATAAATAGAAAAATAGCCTATTTTCCTACTTATCCACGCGGCGCCGCGTCAACCTCGGCAACTCCGAAGGGGGTGCGTGTCGCGCTGTGATTGGGCGCCGCCATCTGAGTCAGCCGTCCCGGGACCCGCCTTTCACGTAACATGTTCTGGTCCGACACGATCCGAGCCGTCCATCCGATACACGCGCGATACAACGGCTCCCAGTCATCGTCTACGACTGGTGCGAACCCGTGACCATCGACCTTCTAACCCTAATTTCTCACTCAATTCTCAACGAATTTATGTGCTCTTATGCTCTATGGATTCGTCTTGAAGAGACGAACACATCCATACGGTGAACATGCACTGAAATTGACTCAAACTAAATGGAGAATCTCTGGAAGCTCGGGAGGAAGAGTGAGTCCATACCTTTGCTCAGAGAAGTGAAGCTTCGATCTGAGAGTTGTGTCACATTCGATTGGGTCCAAGCAAGCTCCAGAAGAAGTCCCTTGGCCTGGTGAATCTTCTAGCTATGATTTCGACGAAGCCCGATCACAAAGCTTGGAGGCTGGAAGCAATGGCTGGCTTGGTGAGGGGGCTTTTGCTGGGAAACTTCTCCTCTTGGTCTGGTGAAGGTGTAGAGTCAATCAATTCGAAGATTGACTCACCGTGGTGAAGTGTCCCGGTTTTCGGGCTTGGATTTCAACTCCGAAATCGAGCTCGCAGAGAGGAAATGGCAGGGAGATTTCGAGTGGGGATCAAGTTCTCTATGTGTAGAGAGTGGTCCGGGATGATTTTGGCGGTGGTTTCGGCAAGGTTTGGTTCAGCACCTCTCTTGGCCGAGAGGAGGGGGTGTTTAAATAGGAGAGGCTGGAGGGCCTTCCAGGGGGTTTTAATGGTTGGGATCAGCTGCTCTGGTGAGGAGAAGAACAGCTGCAATGGCCATTTAGAGTGAGGCAGCTCAGCAAGGTGGAATTCCAAAATTTGGCTCCTCCCAAGGTCTCGGCCATGGTGTTTTTCGGCGATCCAGGAGGCTGGCCGGCAGGCAAGGGTCACCCTCAAGTTCAGGTGGGTCAGGGCTGGGGTTTTAGGTAGGCAATTGAGCTTTGCCATGTGTAAAGGGCTTGGATTAAAATGGCATGGGGGAGAGGCCATTTTGGCTTGATTTGGTCCAAGCCATGATTTTGGGTTAGGTTCACCTCCCCATGGCTGATTTGGGCTGAGGGAGGATCATTTGCATCAGCTAGCAATGGGTGGTGAAGTCCCCATCTAAAGTGATGTGGCTAATCTTGGTTTAGTGTGTAACATTGAAGGGGTTAAAAAGCTTAATGAAGGTTTAAGAAAGGGGCCCCTCCTCTTGCTACTTTAGGTATGGTCACATGTAAAACATCCCATGGCTTCATAGGGCTTGTACATGGCTTGTCTTTGGCTCACCTATGGCTTGGCAAGAGCTTGGTCAATTTCATAAAAAAAGGATTTTGTGAATTTTGGCATTTTAATGGGAATTGTTATGAGGCTTGATTTGGAATTGTTTAATTGATAAATTAGGACTTTAGGAATGATTTTAACTTGAATGTGTGATGAGGGAAAGTGTCATGTGGGCTTTAGATTGATTTGGGCTTTTGAATTTGGTAGAAGTGGGCTTTTAGGAAGGTTTAAGGGAGTGGGCCTTTATGTTTAGCAATGGGATTTTAGATGAAGAATTTTCCAAAGGGCCATGCCAAATAGATGTTGAGTTTAGTTTAAGGATGTGTCTTGAATGATTTGAAGCAAATTTGAGGTGGTTTGGAATTGAATTGGGTTGAATTTGGGTTCATTTGGTAAATGGGCCAATGTAGGTCAAATTGGGCTAATTTGGGCCAATGTTGGGCTAGGGTTGAAATTGATGTAAAATTAATGTTGGGAAATGTTTATGGGAGTGTTTCAAAGAGGTTTAAACTTTGTTTGAGTTTTGATTTTGGGACTTGGGCTTATTTGGGTTATGTTTGGGTTTAGGTCAAAATTAGGCTTTTTGGTTTTGGGTTGAATTTGAGTGGGGTTTGGGTCCAAATTTTGGGCAAATTATGTTAGTGTTTTGTTTGTGGGGATGTTAGGAAAGGTTTAGAAAAGGTTTGAGGTCAATTGGAGTTGAATTGGTTTGGTTTGGGCTAAGTTTGGGTCATGGGTCCAAATTGGGCTTTAAGGTCAAAAGTGAAATTGGATTCAAATGTTAATCAAATTGGACTTGAATTTGGTCTAGATTGATATTGTGGATAACAATTTGAAGTTTAGAATTGAATTGAACCAAAATTGGGGTCAATTGGGTAGATTTGGTTTGACATTGGGTTCACTTGGGTTAAGAATGGGCTAAATTGGGAGTTTTCATAAAAGTGGGGTAAATTGACAAAATTGGCCCATATTGTAGTTGGAAAAAATAAAATTGGGAATATTTGGGATTTTCTGGAATTTTCTGGGAATTTTTTGAATTTTTGGATTTTTTGGCTAAGAAGGGTATTTTGGGTATTTGGAGGGTATTGGGGGTACTTTTGGAATTTTTGGTATTTTTGGCTATGGGTTATCAATTTGATTGGTGAGGAAATGTCCAAGGTTAATATTGGGGAATTTTGGGTGATTTGGAAATTTTGGAGGATTTGGGCAATTTTAAGGGCTTTTGGTAGGTTTGATAGGTGTAGGGTCCCTGGGCCAAAAATTGAAATTTTGGAAGAATGAAGATTGATCAAATATGAGTGAAATGGAATCACTTTGATTGAGCCATGAAGCCATGTTAAGCCTATATGAGCCATGAGAGGACTCATTTGAGGCATTCACTATGTTGTTCCTAACCCTCTTAGCCAAGGGCTTAGGGGTTAAGGTCCATCCATATGAATTACCTACATGAGTCAAGGAGTCAAGTTGGGTAAGGGTGTGGTTTTAGGATTTGGATTGTGTGTGTGGGAGTGTAGAGTATGAGTGTAGTGAGTGTGTAAGTCAACCCTCACTGCACTGTGCCACCTGTGGTAATCCTAAGGTCAAAGAGTCCTATAGGGAACTCATCCTTTAAACCTTCACTCTTGATCTCAACCCTCTAGGTGATTAGGGGTCTAAAATCAAGCTTGTAGGGTTTGTAGGGAGGCAAGAAGTGGTTCAAATTTCTAAGGGATGGGTCCCAATTCTAGTCCTCTAAGATAGTCAAAGGAAAAGCCTAAGGCTAGATCCTAAGCGCTAAAGAGGGAAGAGAAGACCTCATCAAAAATGAGGTCAACAAATGGACCCCCAATAGGTGTGGTGTGCTAACCAAGCTCCCCGCGCGTATTGGCGTTGACCGAAGAAATCAACAAAAATAAAACAGATGTCCAAGTGACAAACTTAGGACGAAGTAGAAGAATTTCCGCTGGGGAGTATCAGGTAAATCTCCAAGACTGAAGATTCCAGAATTCTCGCTGGGGAAAAAGGAGGTGAATTTCAGATCACAAGATTTCAAGAGATTGGATCTTAGATTCATTTCATTTTTTATTTTAGTTTTAATTTTGAGTTTGAATTTTGATTTGAGTTTCAATTTTGATTTTATGCGGAGAAAGGAGCAGGGCGGAGGCCCACCCGAATGCATTTGAATGCTGAGAAGGAAGCAGGACTGAACCTATTCCATATGTGTATGCTGAGAAGGATTAGGACTGAGCCTATCTCAAATGTAGAGTGCTTTAATTTCAATTTCTTGCTGAGAGGATCAAATTTTTAGATTGCTGAGAAAGGAGTAGGACTGTGCCTATCCCGAGTGCTGAGAATTACTGAGAAGGGAGTAGGACGGAAGCCTATCCCGAATGCTGAGATTGCTGAGATGGTAGTAGGGCGGAAGCCTATCCCCAATGCTGAGATTGCTGAGATGGGAGTAGGGCGGAAGCCTATCCCGAATGTTGAGATTGCTGAGATGGGAGTAGGGCGGAAGCCTAAGATGGGAGTAGGGCGGAAGCCTATCCTGAATGTTGAGATTACTGAGATGGGAATAGGGCGGAAGCCTATCCCGAATGCTGAGATTGCTGAGATGGGAGTAGGGCGGAAGCCTATCCCGAATGCTGAGATTGCTGAGATGGGAGTAGGGCGGAAGCCTATCCCGAATGCTGAGATTTGCTGAGATGGGAGTAGGGCGGAAGCCTATCCCGAATGCTGAGATTGGTGAGATGGGAGTAGGGCGGAAGCCTATCCCGAAGCCTATCCCGAATGCTGAGATTGCTGAGATGGGAGTAAGGCGGAAGCCTATCCCGAATGCTGAGATTGCTGAGATGGGAGTAGGGCGGAAGCCTATCCCGAATGCCGAGATCGTCGAGATGGGAGTACGGTGGAAGCCTATCCCGAATGCTGAGATTGCTGAGATGGGAGTAGGGCGGAAGCCTATCCCGAATGCTGAGATTCAGTTTATGCAGTGGTTGTGAAAGATTTTGTTGACTATGAAGAATTTCACTGAGATTTGGATTTAGCGGGAGATCAAAATGAGATATGAAAGTGCTTCATATCCCATGTGAATCAATCAAAGTCTGATTACTTGGCGAAGGGTACGAACCCATGCCATCCGAATCAAATTAAAAATTCATCGTGATTCTGAAATCATCCCGAGAGAGGGTTTCAAAGGAGGTCTGGAATAGATCTTGATTTGAAGAAGGATTGGAGGATTGGAGGATTTGAAAAGGTGGACCTAAACTTGGAATTCAATTTGAGTTTTAGATTTGTTTTGTTTGTCCTTTAACTATCCCATTTTTTCTTTGTTTATTTGATGTTCATGTGGATTTGAAATTCTTTTTAATGTTTCGATTTTTATGGAAGAGAGTTCTTATTTATTTTCCTTTTCTTTTATGTTCTTTGTTCGAAGTTCATTTAACTTTAATGGCGTTTCCCAGTCAATTTGCACAAAAAGAGGTGAAGGAAAAATGTGACATGACCACTTTCACCCAATCTTGTTGAAGATACATCATACAACTCGATCTGAAATATTTCTCATACAATCCATGACTCAAAATGGATTATGTATGATTCTTGTTGATCCATCCAAAAAGTATCTGTTAAATCCATGTCTGAATAATGAGATACACGGTCAATAACATCACCTTCCAAGCCATCCTTGGCAGGAATGCCGCATGGATGTGCATTGGAGGTGTGCTATTTCCCATGTAACTCACAGCTCGTAGGGCCGGAGACTCTCCAATTCAGGATTTGGCTGGAAGTGGTAAGGCGCCTTTTTGTCGTCCATCCTTCTAAAAGTGACGGAGATCCGCTCCACTGGTACTCCCGGTATACAATGTTTTGCAATGTCTGCTCCATTTCCTTGTAATATCATGACAGAACCTACCGGAAGTGGTATCTCCACCGGCCCTCGGAACTTACCCGGGCCTGCTATCCGGAGGTCAGATCCGAACATGATATTGCATTGGTTGACGAACGAAACTGTGCAGAAAGGTCTGACAAAGTCATGGTGGTCTATGTGTGGAGGTATGCAGTCGTCCTTCTGATAAATGTTGATGATGCAACAGTTGGGTATGCAATCTGCTGGCAGTACCCTCCACGTTATCATTCTTTTCACCATTCTTTTAATTATTCTCGGCATTGGATCCACCTCACCGTGTGGATTTCCTTTTCTGTCCTCTGCAAAGTTATAGCAACATCCGCATTGTATTGTGACTCTTCCTTTCCCTGGCATCCATTTCTAGGGTTCCGAATAAGTCTTTTCTCTCAGACGGCCTGCTCAACCCATCTTCTGAAGTTCTAAAATGCAATCCACAATCCGTCGTTGCTCGTACTCTGAGAATACACCTGTGTGTAACTCGAGGCCTTCTAAAATGTTTATTCTTCTGCCTCTAATCCTTTCAAAGTATTCGAAAGTCTTCTTCTCAACATTTTGCATTCTTTCTAGTTCATATTCTGGGATGATTTGCAAGTGACGAGGCCTAGTAACGTATTGCGGGATGTATGGCTCAATCCCGTTACGTTCTCCTACATACCTTGGCTCCTCGGGGATTGTCTCTGTCGGGACATCCTCCGGGGTTGCTTCTGCAACAAGGTTCTTCAGATATGGTATCTTTGCCTGGCGTCGAGGCATTGATTCTATCTCTATTCTTCTTGGCACTTTTTTGATCTGTTCTGATTCTCTCGGCGTTGACTTTCTTCTTTCTGGTTCCTGACGAACCGGTATCTTTGAAATGTGTGTGTCTGCGAAGGTGGCTGTTTCCTCGTGTTGATCTGCTGCAAGTTTAGTCAACATCTTGCGGATACGGCGATTTTTATTCCTTCTTTGAGTAGCAGTGAGCGTAGCTCTCCTCACTTCTTGAATTTCTGATGGCGCGACGCTGACGAGCCTGCCCTCTGCCGTGGCAACTACTGACTTGATTTTCTTGCTTTCCTCGGTGTTTGCCTTTCTTTTCTTGTTGCTGGATTGGCGGCTTGGGCCACCCATCTTCATTATCGTCTGGCTATGAAGCTCCTCTCGGTCCACTGGGACCCAGTCATTTTCTTCATACTATAGGCTGGCTGGTGTGAAGTCAGAATCAATTTCTATCACTGCTCCATCCTTCACCCTCTTTTCATCGAGTGCGAGCTCACGCCATTTTTAAAGTTTAGGACCAACCGCCTGTTCGACATTTCCCTGTGAAGAAAACAAGGAAAGGATCAGGGGCTGTATTAAGAACAAGAACATTAAGAAAGTATTTATTACTGAAGATTCTTATTCACCTATTCCAATTTTAATCTTTAAGGAAAGTAGGAAAAGATAAAGAAAGCTCGGGAAAAAGATTTGATTTGAAAGGAAGGGTAAAACTTTATTATTATGATTTCACGTATTTTATTTTTAGCACATATTTTATTTTATCCATTTTTATGTTTTTGGGTTCGGACCCAGTCATAAAGTGATTGCTTCAGCTGTGTTTCTAGGGATAAGACTCTATTTTAGAGGCCACCCTTCAAAACATCAGGTTGTGTAATACTTTTTCAAATATCGTCCATTGATTAGAATCATTTGTCGTTCTCCTTGGCAATTCACAAGTTGGTAGGAGCCTCCTGAGTAGACTGCCTCGACCACAAACAGCCCTTCCCAAGTCGGTTCAAATTTGCCTCCTATCTTGCGATGTGCAAGAATAGGTCTTCTGAGAACAAGAACTAAGTCACCAACTTTGAAAGTTCTTGGTCGGACCGCTTTATCATGGGCCCGGATCATCTTAGCTTGGTACAGTTCCAAATTTTGTTGCGCTGCGAGTCTTTTTCCTTCCAAGTTTTCCAGTTCTTCCAATCGTAATCTGGCATTTTCTTCTGTAGTAATTTTATTCGCAACTGCAATCCTGAGTGATGGAAGCTGGACCTCCAAAGGTAAAACGGCCTCGGACCCGTACACTAAAGCATAAGGCGTAGACTGAGTAGGAGTCCTGAAAGTCGTCCTGTAGGCCCACAAGGCTTCTAACAACTTCTCGTGCCAATTTCTCTTGTTGTCATCCAAAGTTTTCTTTAAAATTTGAACGAGAGTTTTATTAAAATCCTCGGCCAAGTCGTTTGCTCTTGGGTAGTAGATTGTTGAGTATCGCCAATCGATTCCATGTCTTCTGACAAAATTGTTATTTTTTGTGCTTCTAAATGCGGACCCATTATCTGAAATGATTTTGTGCGGTACTCCGAAACGGTAGACGACTTGATTTTTGAAAAACTGTAGCACGTGGTGTGCCTTTACTTCTCTGAGTGGAACTGCTTCTGCCCATTTAGAAAAGTAGTCTGTAGCTGCAAGGATGAAGCGATGTCCTCTTGAAGAAGGTGGTTCTATCGGACCCACTATATCTGTGCCCCAACACTCGAATGACCATGACGCAATTGTCGGATGTAGCACATTTGGAGGTTGGTGTAGAACCACTCCGTGCACTTGGCACTGGTGACAACTCTTGGCGACTTTCATGCAGTCGGTCATCATCGAGGGCCAGTAATACCCTAGTC
The DNA here is from genome assembly GCA_022702705.1 of Papilionanthe hookeriana x Papilionanthe teres. Classification (NCBI taxonomy): domain Eukaryota; kingdom Viridiplantae; phylum Streptophyta; class Magnoliopsida; order Asparagales; family Orchidaceae; genus Papilionanthe; species Papilionanthe hookeriana x Papilionanthe teres. Next base: position 83,060,403 of record CM040431.1, read on the forward strand.
TTTTAATTTTCATTTTCATTTTCGGACTCGACTGATGAGCGCCACAAAGTCCTGAATGTACTTCTTTGACAATTTCACGAGCCTCGGACCCGCTCAGGCATCTTAACCACATTTGATCAAAAGTCCTTCTGTATAATGTATTGTTTATTAATGCGTAAGACAGAGTTCTTTCTTGATTTGATGTGTTAATGACCTATCGTCTGGTAATTTCCCTGTTTGCAGGTAGTCTATTAGCGGTTGACGCCAATCTTCTGTGTTTTCCGTCACTGCTGCAACTGATTCCTCTGCTTTTTTTTATTTTTGTATCATATCCATGTCGAGCTGTGATAGGACCTGTCGTCCTTGAACTGACACTTCAACTGACTCATCTTGTAAGCAGGCAAATTCTTTTGTAAGGTGAGCTAGTGCATCTGCGAGAGCATTTTCTCTTCTGGGGATCTTGTAGATTGTTACATTCGAAATTTGTTCCAACAGTTTCATGGCATACTTAAAGTATTGCTCGAGTCTTGGCTTTAAAATTTTGTATTGTCCGGCGACCTGTTGAATGATCAACTGAGAATCTCCGTAGATGTTGAGATCTGTTATTCCCATTTGAATGGTCAGTTCCAGTCCTGTTATGAGGGCTTCGTATTCTGCCTCGTTGTTTGTGCATGGCTCTGTTAAGTGGTAGGAGTATCTTAACATCCCCCGCTCCAGTGTTATAAAGATTAGTCCGATTCCTGCCTTATCGGGCACTATCGTTTGCAATTCTTTGTCTTTCTGTGCTGAGGATGCTCCGTCGAAGTATAGTTCCCAACGTCGATCATCAGTGTCTTCTAGGCTCATTATCTGATCGTCAGACAAATCGTCGTCGAGAGGCGAATCTGCAGGTAAAGGGTGTACTGCAAGGAAGTCAGCTAGCACTTGTCCCTTTACGGCACGAAGAGGAACGAAAGTTATGTTGAATTGCAATAGTATCATCGACCACCTGGCAAGTCCGCGTAAAGTGTTGGACGAGTCATCAAATATTGCAACGGATTAACTTTCGAGATAAGGTTGACCTTATGAGAGAGCATGTAATGCCTGAGTTTCTGTGCGGCGAAGATCAGGGCCAAACAATGCTTCTCAATTGGAGGATACTTTACTTCCATCGGAATCAAATGACGGCTTAAGTAGTAGAGAGCATTTTCTTTTCCCTCATCATTGACCTGGGCTAGCAGGGCTCCAAGGGAGTCATCTAGATCCGCGGTATAAAGTATCAACGGTCTACCTGAGACTGGGGCTGCTAAGACAGGAGGTGTCATTAAGTATTGTTTAATGTCCTCGAAGGCCCGTTGGCATTTCTCTTCCCAAACGAATTTGGGGTCCTTTTTAACTGATGCCGAGAAGGGCTGACACCTACCTGACAAGTTCAAAATAAAGCGTCGAAGATATGCCAACTTCCCTTGAAAGGATCGTAGCTGTTTTAAGGTTTTGGGAGGCGGCATCTCTAAGATAGCTTTAATCTTTTCCGGATCAATTTAAATCCCGCGATTTCGGACAACAAATCCTAAGAATTTCCTGGAGGTGATGCCGAAGGCGCATTTTAAGGGATTCATCTTAAGGTTGTATTGCCTTAGTCGCTCGAAGACAATTCTCAAATCATACAGGTGATCTTCCTTCAGTTTGCTTTTGATGACCACATCATCCACATAGCACTCGACTTGGTTGTGAATGAGATCATCAAAAATCTTTGTCATTGCTCTTTGGTATGTTGCTCCTGCGTTCTTTAGTCTGAATGGCATTACTGTGCAGCAATACACTCCATCGGCCTCCTGAATGCCGTGAGCTTTTCGTCTTCTGGTGCCATCTTTATCTGGTTGTATCCTGAAGATCCATCCATGAAAGAGAATATTTCATGTGTCGAAGTAATGTCGATCATTAACTTTGGAATTGGTAGTGGAAATTCATCTTTCGGACATGCTTTGTTCAAGTCTCTGAATTCCACGCAGATTCTGATTTGACCGTTCTTCTTCCTGACTGGTACCACATTGGCTAGCCAAGTAGGGTATTGTTCTTCGTGGACAAATTTAGCGTCGATTAGCTTCTTAACTTCAGCTATTACTTGTTGTTCAATTTCCAAACGCATTCTTCGGAAGCTTGTCCGATCGGAACGGAAGTAGAATCCACTCCTAGCCTCGTAAACAACGACTTCGGAGCTAATCCCGGCATTTCGTCGTAACTCCAAGCAAAACGGTCCTCGAATTCCATTAATAGCTTGATCATTTCCTCGGAATCTTCTTTATTGAGTAAGGAGCTAACAAAGGTTGGTCTAGGCTTTTCGCTAGTACCTAGTTAACTTCCATTAACTCATCTATTGTAGATTTGATTTCTGCTTCAAACTCTGGTGGAGCGTCTCCAATTTGCAGATCTTCGAGCTCTTCTGTAGTTTCCAAGAAGTCTCCATTAGGTTCGCAAGTGACAACCAAGCAAAATTCCGTATCATCAACTGAACCTACTGTGCCGAATCCGAGACCATGTTTTGAATTGGGAGGCCGACCGACATTATTCCATAATTTTTCGAAGTGTTGTGATCGGCCTTTTGTCCATTGTCGAGGTAAGACACCACGCTGAATTAAATTTTGAACACAGGGAGAGAACCACTCAAAAGGTAATTCCATTAATTCGGAAGAAGTGACATCTTCAAATTGTACATTGTTTTCAGTATTCGAAGAAGAAGTGCCACGGTAAAATTTGATTGGCTTTGCACCGCTGCTATGTACTTCTTTGACCACCATTCCCTCGATCTTATTAGACTGGATCGGGGTCAGGTTCATAGTGTGTACATAGTGGTTAATCTTCTCATACATCGATTTGTATTCTTCGTTCTTCTCATCTTCGAGAGAAATCTTGAATTATCGTTTCTTCTGGTTTATTGTAGCTGCTTCTTTCTTGACTTCCTCTTCTTCCTCGTAGCCGTTCTCCCAATCAACGTTGATCATCGACTTTTTTCGTCCAACTCGTCCCAGTTGTCTCTTCCACGACCTCGTCCCCGGCCTCGACCTCGGATGCAAGTTCGGAGAAACCTTCACCATCTCGCCGTAAGGGAGTGGTGAATGACTCGTTGGACTAGAACTTCAAGTTCTTCATTGTCTCGAATTTCTTTTGCTTCATTTGGCACGGTGTTTCTGGAGAAGATTGTTTTCTTCGGAGGTGCGTAATAAGCTGCATCTTCATGGATTCCAATCTCATGTACGGAGAAAGGTTGCAAATCACCTTTAATGCATTGTTCTCCTCCTTCATAGTATTTTATGCACTGATGTAGAGACGATGGTACCATCCTGTTTTCATGGATCCACGGCCAGCCCAGTAGAGCGTTGAACGATGTCTCAGAGTCAATTATGTAGAATTTTGTGGTTGTCTTCGCTAAGTCACCGGTCTTCATTAATAGTGTTATTGATCCAAGGGCTCTTTCTCCTTTCTGGTTGAATACTCTTAGTAACATCTTGTCAGCTTCGAGCTCGCGAGGATCAATTTCCAAGTATGCTAGCATCCGAAGATTCATTATGTTGATTGACGCTCCTGGATCCACCAATACTCTGAAGAGCGTAAACTTCCCGATTGTGGCTGAAATGTACAACGGTCGGTTATGATCGGCTGTCCTAAGTAGTAGATCACTGTCCTTGAAGGTAACACCTCACTGCTCCTTTAACGAGCAAACCTCGTCTAAGGAATCTACGGCCATCTGAGCCAAAAAAATCTCTGGATCAAGTAAGGCCTTGATCAGAGCTTCCCTCATCTCTTTTGATAAGATGAGAGCGTAGTAGATGCTCGCTTGGTCGGTAGTTTCCTAAGATGGGCTAGCACGTTATAGTCCACTTTGTTACCATGTGTCTCAGTTTCTTCCCGAATGGGCAATTCTTCTGCCGGGGTTGATTCTTCCTGAACAACCACCTGCTTTCCTTTGTCTTTTGGATCCATTCTCGGAGGTAGAACCTTTCCGCTCCTTAAGTTGACTTCTGTGATTTCTTCTGAGTCTGGTACTGAGTTTACTAGTGTCTCTTTTTGAATCGACATGACGGGTTCTTCTGGAGTCGCTTCGGAATCTGAAAGCTCTAACTCTATTGTGATTGGAGTTCCTTGGAATTCACAAATAGATTCATTGCTTGTTGAACTTTCGTAGCCTTCTTGGTGAATGTTTTCTTTGTAATCGTGATTGTCGAGGTTGTGTATGATTTGAGAATTGTTATTGGTATCGAAATCGAGATTCGTATTAGATTGGTTGTCGTTAGTTACGTAATCGTTAGAAACAGTCAAAACGTAGCCAACGCCATAACTCTTATCATTATAAGATCCCGCCGGAGCGAGCAAATAATCATACAGAGTCAGAGGTTCGAGGAATTTTTCCCCCGAATCGGAAACAACCATCCTAGGATAAGCAGCCCCTAGTCTAGCCTTAAGAGCCTCGGTCTTTTCTTCTTCTACGATCTCCTTCTTTTCTATGATCTTTTCTTCCTGAGGCGGTTCTTCAATTGCAAGCGATAGTGCCGACTTGACAGGTTTCAAACTTTGAATTGAAGCACGCGCCGAAGTGGTTTGGATGCGATCCAAAATTTTCTTCGATGACTTCGTCCAAGAGGTACTCCATCCATCATTAGTCGTGTAAGGGTCTATCGGAATAATGGAATCCGTTGAAATAACATTGATAGAACCTCCTTTCTGGGGTTCTTTCATGTATTCCTTTGGGATCGTTATGTTCCCCTTTCGGAGATTGTTATCAAGCCAACTCTTGAAGGTAATGCAATCCTCTATCATATGTCCAAGCATCTGGTGGTAAGGGCAGTAGTTGGTATGGTCTTTCTTATTAACTTCTTCTGGCTTCCTGGGTTCTGACAGTCGAAAATCCGAAGTCTTCATCAAACTGCGGAACATTTTTGGCATCGCCTCATTCTTGAATGGATATTCTCTATTTATAAGCTCCTTTAACGTGCGCGCGGGCGAGGTGGTTGCTCATATTATCGAGTTGGTCGATAATCTGGCTGAGGTTGTTGGTAGTTCTCGTCGAGGTTGTTGATAGCCGGGATGCGGTCGCTCCGCCGTATTTGCATTGGTCGCTTGCCCTTATCGACCGCAGCAACGATCCCGGATTTCTTTTTAAATGTCTTCACGGGCTTCTGTTTGTCTGTTTTGTCGACGAAACTTAGTTGCTTCGCCTCCTCTTGCAAGCTTCCGGCCTTACTTAACAACTTCTCGAAAGTCTTAATCGTAAACCCCTTAAGGAGAAGTGCTATCGGGCCGTGAATGCTTTTAAGCAAGATACCGACTACATGCTGCTCTTGTAGCTGTGGCTCACACTTCATGCTTAGATTTCTCCATCGAAGTATGTAGTCCACTAAAGTTTCATTCGGTTTCTGTTTCTCCACCACTAAGTCACTGATAGTGATAAGGTGCTGAGCTCCAGCAAACTGTTTCACGAAGAGGTTTTCCAATTCTGATAATGTCTTTACCAAACCGTTCGGTAACTCTGCGTACCAATCGAAGGCAATCCCTGACAGGCTGCTGACGAACTGTCGGAAAAGTAAGGCGTCAGTTCCACCGGCGTTGCAACAACTAGCGCGAAAATGTGCAACATGCTGTCGAGGATTTCCGGTACCATCAAAACTCTCGAACGGAGGTGGTACGAAGCCTTTTGGGTATTGTATCGCATCAAATTCTTCGGGTAAGGTCTACCCGTTCGAATAGATGCTCCGCTCTTAGAGTGTGCTAAGGCTTCTCGCACCTACTGTTCTACCATGTTCTTGATGTCCTTCTCTGGAATCAAATTCTGAGTAGAGTCTTTCTTCAGCTGATCGTCTCTATTAACGGATGTAATCTCTTTTCCTCCATATGTAATGTGGATAACTTCTGGAGGCGTTTCTCTTTGGGGTTGAACCTGACTCTGAAGAGTGGCTAGGGCTGCAGCCATCTCTTCCATCCTTTTCGCCATTTGAGTGATTGTATCATCTTTTTCTCGAATTTGTGCTCTTAATGCTTCCGGTTCATCTCTCTCCGCAGCTATCGGGGCACCTTGTGAAGCTGACGATGCTCGTGTCTCAACCATGTTGATCTCCACATATTCGTCATCCATGAATTCCGACGAGTCAACTTCATCTCCAAACTTTTCTTCTCTTTCTCTTGCTAATCGTTGAATGTCGGTTCTTAGCTTTTCCATAGCGTCTTCCAATGGTCTTTTTCGTGTGGTTTCGCAGTTATCATGCGATGACCGTTGGGTTTCCTTCTTGGGAGTCCCCTTCATTGCAGTGGCGCTCTCTTCAGACTCGAGTCTCGTAATGAGACTTTCCTTTTCTGGTCGTTGTTTCGGTCTTAATTGGCCGCTAGTAGGACGTCATACCATCCTTCTAGCAGCGAGGAGGCCTAGGACCGGATGGTCCGTCGGCGGAATGCTGGAAGGTGGTATCCTCCCTGATCTGTAAACCTGAAACAACAACAGGTGGACTAGCCTTCATCTTCTTATTCGGCTTTTCTGTGGTGATAACGGGTTCTACTCGCGGCCCAAGACGGGACTTGGCTGGCACCCGCCCTATTCTTCTTAAAATCTCTGATACAGGACATTTCTCTTTATTTGTTAACTTCTCTATCACGGTACTGTAGTCGGGCAAATGGTGTAATCCTAGCCCTTTTCTTTTGACTGTCGCTATAGTATGCGGGTCGAGGTAATGTAGAAGCAATCTTGCGGACATTTTCCTCGTCAGCTGCGGCGGAAAGGGGATGGAATCTACTTCCTTCCAAAAGCGGTGTATACTCAGGCAATGGTATGTATTCAGGTAGTGGTGTGTACTCAGGGATTTCTTCTAAGAAAGCGACTTCAGCAGCTCTGGCCTTTCTGGCAATCTTCCTACCTCTGTTTCTTCTCTGAGTCCGTGTTAGGGGTGGAACCCTTGAGCTGGACCCAATTTCAAAAATAGAAGGTCTTACACGGAAATCTGTACCCTCCATGGTAACATGCTCATTACAAATTTGAACTTCCTTCCCCTTCATTTTGGCGGAAGCCGGGGTAGGTGCAGAGACGACTAGACCAGTGGGGGTAGAGATAACAGTCCTCTTATGGACAGTAGTATTCCTCTCACTGGAACCCTTTGTAGGGGAGGGAACTCTCGAGTTGACTTAAGGTTGAACTCGATCAAAGGTCTTTCGGCTTCGGGCACTTTGTCCGTAGGTGTGAAAAGGCCGACGTCGGTGATCTTGATATCCGTGTTGCCAAATCCTTGTCCAAAACGGATGATCCCATTGTCGGGCGGCTCATCCTTGTAAACGACGAAGTCCGATCCATTGGTGAAGGAGAAAATCAGCTTTGGGGCAGACATCTTCTGCAAGGTAGATTCTGATTGCCAGTCCCAAGTTATGCTTCTTCTCATCAAGACGAAAAGAAAGGAATCAAAAAGAGTCCAAAAACATTTTTGTTCATGTATTTATAAAAAGGAGTTATTTGTTAAAAGAGTCATTCATTAGAGTGTTTGTTTATTAAGAACGGAATGTTCAAAGGTGTAGAGAAGGTAAGGAATCTGATTCGGAATTGGAAAGGAAGAGAAATTCTTATGCAAGACTTCTCGACTCGAAGGACCGCTCCAAAACTAACACCTATTGGGGGTCCACCCCACCTTAGAAAAGAGGCAAAAGGATTTCGTAACCTCTCCGTTTAGGGGTGTCTAAACAGGTGGTCCTAAATCCGAGAGGAGTTGGCTATACTCGTTCAAGACGAAATGAACGGGGTATTCCAACGGAAGAATGGTAGTTTGGTCCACTAGGGGCATGGGCTCACTACCGATTTATGAAAGCAAAGCCATCTGATCAAAATGGAGAGAGGAACTAGTCCCCAGCGGAGTCGCCAGAAGTTGTCGGCATATTTTAGGTTTGTGTTTTATTTTAAAAAGGGGGTCGCCTACAGAAATTGTCGGCGAATTTTCATATTTTAAATTTAATTTAAATATATATATAGTTTAAAAGATAACATTAGATTTTGAAAGTAATTTTAAGTTTAAAAGTTTTAAGATATGAAATCAAACCGATCTCACATCCCAAATAGTTTATATAAACGAGCACCGCATCACAAACCGTGTATCTATCCCGAAGAATAAACACATTGCTTGATGGTGGGGCTCGATTAAATAAAATAGAAGATTTGTGACATCCGTTTGGTTTGCAAACCAATTTTATAAGCCGACAAGTTCCCCTACTTAATACAAAAGAATTAAGCAGGGTTTATATTACCTAGGTTCTTAAAGTTCCCTATAAGGGCAAGCCCCTATAGTTAATTACATCCTAAGTGACGGGACACACTTAAGAAAACTCTCGATAATGATCAGTGGTTTTGCTCTCAAGAATTTCAAAGTTTAAGTTTTCAGACAATTGGATTTTGGAAATTTCAATTGGGAATGGATCAAATTTGGAACAGTTTATTTTAGGAGTCCAAAGGAAGAGAAGTAGGAGAAGCTGAGGATCCAAGAGGAATCTTGGCAACTTCCCGACTATCCTATTGTTTGGTTTAGATTTGGGAGTTTATTTAATGTTGCAATCCTGCCAATTTTAATTAATTAGGACTTATATTCGTATGACATAATCATACAAACAGCCTAGAAAATGTGAGGGTTTATGTCGTATCAAATTACTACCTCGGAGTCCTAAGACCGGTTAGGGCTTAATTTACATGACATGATCATGCAAATGCCTAACGAAAAGTTGAGGATTTATGTTGCACTAGGCAAACCACCTCGAAGTCTTATGGCTTGGTTATTTAATTCTAAGAAAGTTTTGCTGAAGTAGATCCGGGTTTTGCTGATGACGATGGTCGTGCTGTCCACCATGCTCCGAGCTCTTTGTTGTTGCAGAGGTTTAGTTTTAGAAGTCATAAATCAGGAGATGAGAGAAGTGTTGTGGTTTAGAGAAAATCTTAAAATCCAAGTGTTTTTAATATTTTAATTAAAACAAATCTTAAAGTTGATTAAACAGAACCGATTAAGATCCCACGGTTCCGTTATCCCGGCACCGTTATTTTCATCGAATTCACTTAGTCCAGATGAATTTGCTAAACTCAACTGAATGAGTTCCACACTTTCATTTAGATCGTGGGAAATCCCGTTAGCAACATGTGGGTTACATCATCCGAGGTATTCCCGATCATTCAACGAAACGTTTTAATTTAGTTGCAATTGTAGTTTTGTGTTCTGTTTGTGATTAAATTTTGAGTTGTTTTATATTTTGAAATGTTGTGGCGGTGATTTTTATCTTGTAATGACTTTTAATTAAGTTTTGGTTTCAGTTCAGTGGACTATCCTAAAGGTTTTGGTTTTCATGCAACGGTTATTTATCATGCAAGAAAAGTAAAGTGCATTTGCAATAAAGTAAATTGCAATAAAATAAAAGCGTACCTGGAGGGTCTTCCCGTCATCCCAAGCTGCACTTAAAACACATGTTATGGCATTTAAATATTCCAACAAGTACCTAGGTAAAGCTATGGGAAAGGTTTTGGTTGTCTACCAAAGTCCTAATCCTATAGCTAGTCGTCTCCTATGATGTCTACGTTCTTGTATTTTGGTTTAAGGACGATTTTCTTCATCAAAGAACGATTAAGTTCAATTGTTTTTATAAACATCCTATCATATTGAGGAAGTGCTTAAGATGAGTCTTAAACATCTTTTCAATACCTCTAGGATTGTTTTAAGTCCAATAGAATTTAATTATACAAGTGAATTAATCATCCGGGAGTTTAAGTTTTGTTCTTTTGCTCAGTGAACTTAGGACATTTGAATATCCTATAAGTGAGGTAAAACTTCACTTGGTGCCTCATTTAAGAGTTATAATAACAAGAGCTTTGAAAGGGCAAATCAAATTGTTAAATATTTTAATGATTTAAACTTAATGATTTAATTTTGATTTTGATTTAATTATAGAAAATTAGTTTAAGTTTGGAATAGTGTTCAAGTTATTTTAGATTTAATTCTTAATGATTGTTATTAAATGATTTAATTTAATTTAATTCAATTCAATTTAATTTTTGATTTAATTTAATTTAATTTAATTTAATTTAATTTCAATTTACTTTTAATTTAATTCAATTTAATTTAAATTTTAATTTAATTTAATTTAATTTAATTTTAATTTAATTTAATTTCAATTTAATTTTAATTTAATTTCAATTTTAATTTAATTGAGATTATTCTTTTAATTTTCTTTTTAAGTATTATTGAAGTGATTTATTTAGGGATTTTTAAATTAAAGAATAAATATCCTCTTAAATAATATCCCTACTTTAATAATTCCAATTTTCCATTAATCTTCCAAATTTAATTAATTAATTAATTAAAGTTTTATTTTAATTATATTTGAAATGGTTGGTGGGTTCCTACCCTTAACCATTTAAGTTTCAATCATCCAAAATCAGCTTAAATCAAATATTTTACCCTCCCCTTTTTGATTAATCCTAAAATTTTAATTAAAGGTTGAAAATTTTAATTACCATTTTGCCCTTTAAGCTTAATAATTTTATAACTCACTAAACTAAGCTCAAATGAACTTGAAATTTTTATGTGACCTCACTTATATGTCAATTAAGACATTAGAGGAGAAAATGTGATTTTCTGTATTTAATTTATTTATGTAATTATTTTTAATGGAAAATAGGGGTTTTCAAGGAAAATTCAATAACATGACCAAGGAAATGTTTCTGTCCTTAAGAAAATTATGGGATGTTCCTAATGACTAGAGGACCATTTGGACCAATTTTGGTGATTTTTTGAATTATATTTTATTTATTAGAATTATTTTGAGTTTTGGAGCATTAAATAATTTTAAAATAAAATTAAAGTTAAAAAATGGATTTTCTATTTTTCTTAAATCTCTCTAACCTCAAGGAGTTCAAAGAAATAAATTTTATATTTTTCTGATCTTTCTTTGATTTATTAGAATTATTTTAGTGAAAAGGTTGAAAAATACATTTTTTTTAATATTAAAAATTACATTAAGCATTTAAAATTTAATATCTTACCCTAGGGACTTAAGAAAAATATTTGGTTTGTTCCTAAATGATTAGAATTCAAAATGTGATATTTTGGTGATTTTTAATATTTTTATAATTTTTATTATTTTTTAATTATTAAAAATATTAAAATAATGATAAAAATCAACTTTTTTAGAAAATTAGAACATTAATTTTCCTAAGTTCCTCTGATGTCAAAGAAGCTCCAAAACCATTTTGGTGAATTTTTGAAAAGTATTTTGTGAGTTATGAATTTTTAAAGTTTAATTTTACCCATTTTTGCTTAAGAGGCTTAATCAACCCATTTGGTGGGGTTAATCATGTCCAATTGGTTTCAAATTTTTATGTGGTGTTCTCCTATTCCTAGAGGATAGTGGAGAATTGTTTTTAAGTTAATTTGATGTGTGGTTAACCCTAATTAATTAGAGTTCAATTTTGGGTGTTTAGGCCAATTAGGGTTGTTCCAAGTGAATTATCTCAAAATTTATTTTTCCTAGGTCCCTCTGGTCACAAGAAACATCACCAAATTTTCCTAGAATTTATTTCTCAACATGCTAATTATTGGAATTAAAATACTCAAAACAGTAACATGAACTTGAAAAATCAATAACTTCCCATAGGGATGGCCTCTGACCTTGGAAAACTCAAGGAATGTTCCCAAGTTCAGAGGCTTCAAAAACCCTACGGTCTCATGCCATGATGAATTTCCTATATGCATGGAGAATTAAAACAATACAGAGAGTAAATAAATCATTAAAAATAAAATACTTAATGATATTACTTGATTTCTTTTCCACATTATTCTCCTCTGTTCACTGAGCAGGAGGGTATTTTTATTTTTTTTTTAGGATTTTTTTACACAAAGTTATGGATTTTTGAAGTTCTGGGAATTAAATAAATAGAAAAATAGCCTATTTTCCTACTTATCCACACGGCGCCACGTCAACCTCGGCAGCTCCGAAGGGGGTTCGTATCGCGCTGTGATTGGGCGCCGCCATCTGAGTCAGCCGTCCCGGGACCCGCCTTTCACGTAACATGTTCTGGTCCGACGCGATCCGAGCCGTCCATCCGATACACGCGCGATCCAACGTCTCACAGTCATCGTCTACGATTGGTGCGAACCCGTGACCGTCGACCTTCTAACCCTAATTTCTCACTCAATTCTCAATGGATTTATGTGTTCTTATGCTCAATGGATTCGTCTTGAAGAGACGAACACATCCATACGGTGAACAAGCACTGAAATTGACTCAAACTAAATGGAGAATCTCTGGAAGCTCGAGAGGAAGAGTGAGTCCATACCTTTGCTCAGAGAAGTGAAGCTTCGATCTGAGAGTTGTGTCACGTTCGATTGGGTCCAAGCAAGCTCCAGATGAAGTCCCTTAGCCTGGTGAATCTTCTAGGTATGATTTCGACCAAGCCCGATCACAAAGCTTGGAGGCTGGAAGCAATGGCTAGCCTGGTGAGGGAGCTTTTGCTGGGAAACTTCTCCTCTTGGTCTGGTGAAGGTGTAGAGTCAATCAATTTGAAGATTGACTCACTGTGGTGAAGTGTCCTGGTTATGGGCTTGGATTTCAACTCTGAAATTGAGCTCATAGAGAGGAAATGGCAGGGGGATTTCAGTGGGGATCAAGTTCTCTATGTGTAGAGAGTGGTCTGGGATTATTTTGGTAGGGTTTCAGTAAGGTTTGGTTCAGCACCTCTCTTGGCCGAGAGGAGGGGGTGTTTAAATTGGAGAGGCTGGAGGGCCTCCCAGGGGGGTTTAATGGTTGGGATCGACCGCTCCGGTGAGGAGAAGAACGACTCGTAATGGCCATTTGGAGTGAGGCAGCTCAACAAAGTGGAATTCCAAAATTTGGCTCCTCCCAAGGTCTCGGCCATGGTGTTTTCCGGCGATCCGGGCGGCCGGCCGGCAGAGCAAGGGTCACCCTCAAGTTCAGGTGGGTCGTGGCCGGGGTTTTGTGTAGGCAATCGAGCTTTGCCTTGTGTAAAGGGCTTGGATTAAAATGGCATGGGGAGAGGCCATTTTGGCTTGATTTGGTCCAAGCCATGATTTTGGGTTAGGTTCACCTCCCCATGGCTGATTTGGGCTGAGGGAGGATCATTTACATCAGCTAGAAAGGGGTGGTGAAGTCCCCATCTAAAGTGATGTGGCTAATCTTGGTTTAGTGTGTAACATGGAAGGGGTTAAAAAGCTTAATGAAGGTTTAAGAAAGGGGGCCCTCCTCTTGCTACTTTGGGTATGGTCACATGTCAAACATCCCATTGCTTCATATGGCTTGTACATGGCTTGTCTTTGGCTTACCTATGGCTTGGCAAGAGCTTGGTCAATTTCATAAAAAAAGGATTTTGTGAATTTTGACATTTTGATGGGAATTGTTATGAGGCTTGATTTGGAATTGTTTAATTGATAAATTAGGACTTTAGGAATGATTTTAATTTGAATGTGTGATGATGGAAAGTGTCATGTGGGCTTTAGATTGATTTGGGCTTTTGAATTTGGTAGAAGTGGGCTTTTAGGAAGGTTTAACGGAGTGGGCCTTTATGTTTAGCAATGGGCTTTTAGATGAAGAATTTTGCAAAGGGCCATGCCAAATAGATGTTGAGTTTAGTTTAAGGATGTGTCTTGAATGATTTGAAGCAAATTTGAGGTGGTTTGGAATTGAATTGGGTTGAATTTGGGTTCATTTGGTAAATGAGCCACTGTAGGTAAAATTGGGCTAATTTGGGCCAATGTGTTGAAATTGATGTAAAATTTGTTGGGAAATTTTTATGGGAGTGTTTCAAAGAGGTTTCAACTTTGGTTGAGTTTTGGTTTTGGGACTTGGGCTTATTTGGGTTAGGTTTGGGTTAAGGTCAAAATTGAGCTTTTTGGTTTTGGGTTGAATTTGAGTGGGGTTTGGGTCCAAATTTTGGGCAAATTATGTTTGTGTTTTGTTTGTGGGGATGTTAGGGAAGGTTTAGAAAAGGTTTGAGGTCAATTGGAGTTGAATTGGTTTGGTTTGGGCTAAGTTTGGGTCATGGGTCCAAATTGGGCTTTAAGGTCAAAAGTGAAATTGGACTCAAATGTTAATCAAATTGGACTTGGATTTGGTCTAGATTGATATTGTGGATATCAATTTGAAGTTTAGAATTGAATTGGACCAAAATTGGTGTCAATTGGGTAGATTTGGTTTGACATTGGGTTCACTTGGGTTAAGAGTCTTATAGGGAACTCATCCTTTAAACCTTCACTATTGATCTCAACCCTCTAGGTGATTAGGGGTCTACAATCAAGCTTGTAGGGTTTGCAGGGAGGCAAGAAGTGGTTCAAATTTCTAAGGGATGGGTCCCAATTCTAGTCCTCTAAGATAGTCAAAGGAAAAGCCTAAGGCTAGATCCTAAGCGCTAAAGAGGGAAGAGAATACCTCATCAAAAATGAGGTCAACAGAGTCAGGAAGTCAAGTTGGGTGAGAGTGTGGTTTTAGGACTTGGAATGTGTGTGAGAGTGTAGTGTATGTGCAAGCCAACCCTCACCAGACCAGGCCATTCAGGGTATTCCTAAGGCCAAAAAGTCCTATAGGGAACTCATCCTTTAAACCTCCACATTTGATTTCAACCCTCTAGGTGATTAGGGGTCTACAATCAAGCTTGTGGGTTTCTAGGGAGTTAAGAAGTAGTTTGAATTTTTAAATGATGGGTTCCATTTCTACTCCTCTAAGATAGTCAAGGGAAAACCTATGGCTAGATCCTAAGCAGTAAGGAGAGAAGAAAAGACCTCACCAAAATTGAGGTCAACAAATGGACCCCCAATAGGGGTGGTGTGATAACCAAGCACACCGCACGTATTTGTGTTGAACGAAGAGATCAACAAAACCAACACAGATGTCCAAGTGACAAACTTAGGACGAAGTAGAAGAATTTCCGCTGGGGAGTATCAGGTATATTTCCAAGACTGGAGATTCCTGAACTCTCGCTGAGGAATGGAAAAGGAGGTGAACTCCAAATCACAAGAACTGGGGAATTCTGTTTAGATTTCATTTTACCTTTAAATTTCAAGTTTCAATGTGTGAGTTTAGATTTTGATTTCTTCTGAATTTCAATTTCGATTGAAGTTTTAATTTAAAATTGATTTAAAGAAATTTTGAATTTGAAATTTGGATTTGAAATGAGAATTGAAACCTGGGTTTCGACCTCGGAATTGCGAAGAGAACTGGAATTTAGGTACCAGCGTCGGAGTGAGAATCAGAGTTTAAGTATCGACGGAAAAAGGATGTGAATCAGAATTTAGGTACTGATCTCGAGAGAGTGAGATTTGAAATTTAAGTATCAAACCTTAAAGAGAAACGAAATTTAGGTATCGATCTCGGAAAGAGAGTCGGAATTTGGTACCGACCTCGAAAGGAGAGAACTAGAATTTGGTACCAGTCTCAGAAATTTAGAATTGAAATTTTGGTATCAGTTCGAATGAGTGTCGGAATTTGGTACCGACCTCGAAAGGAAGAGAACTGGAATTTGGTACCAGTGTCGGAACTTAGAATTGAAATTTAGGTATCAATTCGAATGAGAGTCGGAATTTGGTACAGACCTCGAAAGGAAGAGAACTGAAATTTGGTACCAGTCTCGAAATTTAGAGGATTGAAATTTGATATCAACCTCGAAAGAGAATCGAAGGTTAGGTATCGATCTCGGAATGAGAGCTGGAAGTCTCAGAAATTTAGAATTGAAATTTAGGTATCATTTCGAATGAGAGTCGGGATTTGGTACCGACCTCGAAAGGAAGAGAACTGGAATTTGGTACCAGTCTCGAAATTTTGAGGATTGAAATTTGGTATCAACCTCGAAAGAGAATCAAAATTTAGGTATCGATCTCGGAATGAGAACTGGAATTTAGTACCAGTCTCAGAAATTTAGAATTGAAATTTAGGTATCAATTCGAATGAGAGTCGGAATTTGGTACCGACCTCAAAAGGAAGAGAACTGGAATTTGGTACCAGTCTCAGAATTTAGAGGATTGAAATTTGGTATCAACCTCGAAAGAGAATCAAAATTTAGGTATCGATCTCGGAATGAGAACTGGAATTTGGTACCAGTCTCGGAAATTTATCTGTATGAAGAGGGACCCAGTCTTATGCCATCAGAACCAAATCGAACAAAGTTTGTGGCTCCGTGTCAACAGAACTAGTCGATCCTCTAAAACACAGAGGAAAGAGAGCTGAAAGTAACTGGTAAGCGTACCAAGCTGAAAAGACTTGACTTAGCGACAAGTCGAAGATAATATTCAAATTTCAAAAGAGTTTCCAACAGATTTTGATGGAGGAAAGAGCTGAAAGGTTCGAATCAGAGGTTTCAGATCGGAATTCAATTTGAGTTTTAGATTCGTTTTGTTTGTCCTTTAACGATCCCATTTTATTTTTTTTTTGTTTATTTAGTGTTCATGTGAATTTGAAGTTCATTTTAATATTCATATTTTTAGGAAAAGTTCTCATTTATTTTCTTTTCTTTTCTATTCTTCGTTCAAAGTTCATTTAACTCTAATGTCGTTTCCCAGTCAATTTGCACAAAAAGAGGTGAAGGTAAAATAAGACGTAGTCGTTTTCATTTCAACTTGCTGAAAATACATCATACAACTTGATCTAATCATGATGACATTTTCCTTGGAAATTTAATGTCTCATACAATCCATGTAAGTCCAAAACGGATTGTGTAAGATTCTTTTTTATCCATCCAAAAGCGTCTGTCAAAAATCCATGTCTTAATAGTAAGAAACATGGGCAATAACATCACCTTCCAAGCCATCCTTGGCCAGAATGCCGCATGGATGTGTATTGGAGGTGTGTAATTTCCCATGTAACTCACAGCTCGTAGGGCCGGAGACTCTCCAATTCTGGATCTGGCTGAAAGTGGTAAGGCATTTTTCTGTCGTCCATTCTTCTAAAAGTAACTGATATCCGCTCCACAGGCACTCCTGGAATGCAATGCTTTACAACGTCTGCTCCATTTCCTTTTAACACCAGGACGGAACCTACCGGTAGTGGTATCTCCACCGGCCCTCGGAACTCGCCGGGGCCTGCAATGCGGAGGTTAGATCCGAACATGATGTTGCACTGGTTGACGAATGACACTGTGTAGAAGGGTCTAACAAAGTCATGATGGTCTATATGTGGAGGTATGCAGTCGTCTTCCTTGTAGATGTTAATAATGCAGCTGTTAGGTATGCAATCTACAGGCAATACCCTCCATGTTATCATCCATTCACCATCCTCTTAATGATTCTTGGCATGGGATCCACCTCACTGCGACGGAGTATCCCTGGTGGATTTCCTTTTCTGTCTATAGCAAAATTGTAGCAACATCCGCATTGGATTATAACTCTTCCTTTTCCTGGCATCCATCTTCGGGGTTCTGAATATGTCTTTTCTCTCAAGCGGCCAGCTTGACCCATTTTCTGCAATTCAAGGATGTAATATACAATTTGTTGTTGCTCATAATCTGAGAAAACATCTGTATGCAGCTCGAGGCCTTCCAAGATGTTAACCCTCTTATTTTCAATTCTTTCAAAGTATTCAAAGGTTTTCTTCTCAAGTAGTTGCATTTTCTCCAGCTCGTATTCCGGGATTATCTGAAGTCCTCGTTGTCTAGTAACATACTGTGGGATATATGGCTCAACCCCAGCACGTTCTTCTGCTTGTCTCGGCTCCTCGGGGATAGTCTCTGTAGGGACATCCTCCGGGGTTGCTTTCGCAAGAAGACTCTTCGGATTCGGTACCTCTGCTCGGTGTCGAGGTACTGACTCTATTTCTACTTTTCTTGGTATTTCTCTTATCTATTCCGACTTTCTTGGAATTAACTTTCTTCTTTCTGGTTCCTGACAAACCGGTCTCCTTGGAGCATTTGCATTAACGGTATCCACTGTCTGTTTATATTGATCTTCTGCTAAATTGGTCAACATTTTGTGAATGCGATGATTCTTATTTCATCACTGGGTAGCAGTGAGAGTAGCTCTCCTTACCCCTTCAATTTCTGTGGACGCGGTGCTGACAAGCCTACCCTCTTCTGTGGCAACCACGGACATAACTTTCTTATCTTCTCCGGTTGCATGCGCGGCGTTTGCTTTTCTTTTCTTGCTACTGGATTGGTGGCTCAGCCCACCCATTTTCATCACTGTCTGGCTGTGAAGTTCTTCTCGATCAACTGGGATCTAATAATTTTCTTCGTATTGTAAGTCGGATGGTGTGCAGTCTGAGTCAATCTCTATCACTGCTCCATTCCTCACCTCTTTTCATCAAGTGCTAGGCTCATGCCATTTCTAAAGTTTAGAACAAACCGCCCGTTCGACATTTCCCTGCGAAAAAATAAGGAAAGGATCAGGGGCTATACTAAGAACAAAAACAATAAGAAAAAACACTTAAAAAAAAATTCTTATTCACTTCTTTTAAATTTAAAGGAAGTAGAAAGAGATGAGAAAATATCAGGAATGAATGGATTTAAAAAAGAAAGATTGACATTTTATTTTTACGATATCCCATGTTTTCTTTCTAACATTTTCGTTGATGAGATTTTTTTTATCATCCATTTTATTTTGTTTTGGGTTCGGATCCAGTCAGAAAGTGATTACTTCACCCGTGTTTCTAGGGATAAGATTCTACTTTAGAGGCCACCCTTCGAAACATCAGGTTGCGTAATACTTCTTTAAATACCATCCATTGATTGAAAGCAAGGGTCGTTCTCCACGGCAATTCACCAGTTGGTAGGAACCTCCAGAGTAGACTGTCTCGACCACAAATGGTTCTTCCCATGTCGATTCAAATTTACCACCTATCTTGCGACGTGCAAGAATAGGTCTTCTGAGAACCAAAACTAAGTCACCAACTTTGAATGTCCTGGGACGGACTAATTTATCATGGGCCCGGATCATCTTGGCTTGATACAGTTCCAAATTCTGCTGCGCGAAAAGTCTTTTTCCTTACAAGCTTTCCAATTCTTCCAGTCGTACTCTGGCATTTTCTTCTGTAGTGATATTTTCTGCAACTCCAATTCGGAGTGACAGAAGCTGAATTTCCATGGGCAAGACGGCCTCGGACCCGTACACTAAAGCGTAAGGCGTAGACTGAGTTGGAGTCCTAAAAGTCGTCCTGTAGGCCTATAAGGCTTCTAACAACTTCTTGTGCCAATTTCTCTTGTTGTCGTCCAAAGTTTTCTTTAAAATCTGAACGAGAGTTTTATTAAAAGCCTTGGTCAAGCCGTTTGCTCTTGGGTAGTAGATCGTTGAGTATCGCCAATCTATCGCGTGTCTTCTGACAAAATTGTTGATCTTTGTACTTTTGAATGCAGACCCATTATCTGAAATGATCCTGCGCGGTACCCCAAAACGGTAGACAACTTGGTTCTTGAAAAAATGTAGCACGTGGTGTGCCTTCACTTCTCTGAGTCGTATAGCTTCTGCCCATTTAGAAAAGTAGTCTGTAGCCGCAAGAATGAAGCGATGTCCTCTTGAAGAAGGCGGTTCTATCGGACCCACTATATCTGTGCCCCAACACTCAAATGGCCACGACGCGAATGTCGGATGTAGCACATTTGGAGGTTGGTGTAGAACCACTCCATGCACTTGGCACTGGTGACAACTTTTGGCAACTTTCATATAGTCAGTCATCATTGAGGGCCAGTAGTACCCTAGTCTTTTAATCTTCATTTTCATTTTCGGACTCGATCGATGAGCGCCACAAAGTCCTGAATGTACTTCTTTAACGATTTCACGAGCCTCGGACCCTCTCAGGCATCTTAGCCACATCTGATCAAAAGACATTTTGTATAATGTATTGTTTATTAATGCGTAAGACAGAGTTCTTTTCTTGATTTGATGGGCCAATGACCTATCGTCAGGCAGGTTTCGTGTCTGCAAGTAGTCTATTAATGGTTGCCGCCAATCTTCTGTATTTTCTATCACTGCTGCAATTGTTTCTTCTGCTTTTCTTTCTGATTTGTGTATTGTATCCATGTCGAGCTGTGAGAGAACCTGACGTCCCTGAGCTGACACTTCAACTGACTCATCCTGTAAGCAGGCAAATTCCTTTGCAAGGAGGGCTAGCGCATCGGCGAGAGCATTTTCTTTTCTGGGAATCTTATAGATTGTTACATTTGGAATTTGTTCCAACAATTTTATGGCGTACTGAAAGTATTGCTCGAGTCTTAGCTTTATAATTCTGTACTGTCCGGCGACCTGTTGAATGATCAACTGAGAATCTCCGTAGATGTTGATGTGTGTTATTCCCATCTGAATGGTTAATTCCAGTCTGGTTATGAGGGTTTCGTATTCTGCCTCGTTGTTTGTACACGGTTCCGTTAAGTGGTAGGAGTATCTTAACATCCCCCACTCCAGTGTTATAAAGATTAGTCTGATTCCTGCCTTACCGGGCACTATCGTTTGCAATTTTTTGTTCTTCTGTGCTGAGGACGCACCGTCGAAGTATAGTTCCCAACGTCGATCATCAGGGTCTTCTAGACTCATTATTTGCTTGTCAAGCAAATCGTTGTCCGGAGGCGAATCCGCCGGTAAAAGGTGTGCTGCGAGATCCAGATTAAGCCGGTTGTCGCTAGTTACGTAATCGTTAGAAACAGTCAAAACATAGCCAACACCATAACCCTTATCATTATAAGATCCCACCGGGGCGAGCAGATAATCATACAGAGTCAGGAGTTCGAGGGATTTCTCCCCCGAATCGAAAACAACCATCCTAGGATAAGCAGCCTCTAGTCTACCCTTCAGAGTCTCGGTCTTCTTTTCTTCCACAATCTTCTCCTCCTTCTGGGGCAGTTCACCAATCGCAAGTGATAGTGCCGGCTCGACAGGTTTCAAACTCTGAGTTGAAGCGCGTACTAAAGCGGCCTGGATGTGATCCAAAAATTTTTTTGAAGGCTTTGTCCAGACGGTACTCCATCCATCATCGGTCGTGTAAGGGTCTATCAGAACAATGGGATCTGTTGAAATAACATTGACGGAACCTCCTTTCTGAGATTCCTTCATGTATTCCTTTGGGATCGTTATGTTCCCTTTCCGGAGATTGTCATCAAGCCAACTCTTGAAAGTGATGCAATCCTCTATCTTGTGTCCGAGCATCTGGTGGTTAGAGCAATAGTTCGAATGATCTTTCTTATTGACTTCCTCCGGCCTCTTGGGCTCTGGTAGTTGAAAATCTGATGTATTCATTAAACTGCAGAACATCTTCGCTATTGCTTCAGTTTTGAATGGATATTCTCTATTTAGAAGTTCTCTTAAGGTACGTGATGAACGAGGCGGTTGTTCATAATGCTGAGGCGACTGATAGCTCAGATGAGGTTGCTGATAGCTCTGCTGAGGTTGCTGATAGATCTGTTGAGGTTGTTGGTAAGTTCGTTGCGGTGGTTGATAACTAGGCTGTGGTCATTCTGACTGTATCTGAACCGGCTGCTTGCCCTTATCTACTGCCGCGACGATTCCAGATTTCTTTTCAAATGTCTTCACAGTTTTCTGCTTATCGGTCTTGTCTACGAAACTTAGCTCCTTCGCCTCTTCTTACAAGCTCCCGGCCTTGTTAAGCAACTTCTCGAAAGTCTTGATTGTAAATCCTTTAAGGAGAAGTGTTATCGGGCCATGGATACTCTTAAGCAAGATGCCGACTGCATGTTGTTCTTGAAGCTGTGGTTCACATTTCATGCTTAAATTCCTCCATCGAAGTATGTAATCCACTAAAGTCTCGTTCGGCTTCTGTTGCTCCACCACTAGATCACCGATAGTGATGTGGTGTTGGGCCCCGGCAAACCGCTTAACAAAGAGATTCTCTAGTTCTGCAAAGATCTTTACTGAACCGTTCGGCAACTCTGCGTACCAGTCGAAGGCAATCCCTGACAAACTGCTGACGAACTGACGGAAGAGTAGAGCGTCACTCCCACTGGCATTGCAGCAACTAGCACGAAAATGTGTGACAAGCTGCCGGGGGTTTCCCGTTTCATCAAAAGTCTTAAACAGAGGTGGTACGAAGCCTTTCAGGTGTTGGACTGCATCGAACTCTTCGGGGTAAGGTCTACCCGTCTGAATAGATGTTCCGTTCTTAGATTGTGCTAGGGCTTCTCGCACCTGCTATTCTACCATGTTTTTAATGTATTTTTCGGGAATCATGCTTTGTGTAGAATCCTTCTTTGGTGGCTCGTCTCCGTTGACGGATGTGATCTCTTTTCCTCCATCTGCAATATGGATGATCTCTGGGGGTGTTTCTTTCTGAGGTTGTACCTGACTCTGGAGAGTGGCTAATGCGGCAGCCATCTCTTCCATCCTCTTTGCCATCCGGGAAATTGTGTCATCTCTTTCCCGAAGCCGTGCCCTCATTACTTCCGGTTCATCTCTTTCCGCAGCTGCTGGAGCACCTTGTGAAGCTGATGATGCTCGTGTCTCAACCATATTGATCTCGGCATACTCCTCATCCATGAACTCTGATGAGTCAACTTCCTCTTCTAGTTTTTCTTCTCTTTCTTTTGCTAATCATCGGATGTCGGTCCTTAACTTGTCCATGGCATCCTCTAGTGGCCTTTTCCGCACGGTCTCGCAGTTGTCACGTAACGGTTGTTGAACTTCCTTTCTGGGAGTCCCCTTTATTGCAGTAGCACTTTCTTCTGATTCAAGTATTCTGACGAGACTTTTCTTCTCAGGACATTGTTTTGGTCTTAGCTCGCTAGTAGTAGGTCGCCATACCATCCTTCTTGCAGCTGGAAGCCTAGGACCGGATGGTCTGTCGGCTATATGTTGGAAGGTGGTATCCTCCCTAATTTGCAGATCTGATACAACAACAGGTGAACTAGCTTTTTTCTTCTTCTTTGGTTTCTCTGTGGCAGCAACAAGCTCTATTCGCGATACGAGGCGAGATTTAGTTGTCACTCGTCCTATCCTTCTTAAGATCTCTGACACGGGGCATCTTTCTTTCTTTGTCAATCTTTCTATCACAGCTTGCAGTCGAGCAAATGGCGTAGTCTTATCCCTTTTCCTTTTGTAATTGCTATAGTACGCAGGTCGGGGTAATGCAGCGGCGATCCTACGGACATCCTCTTCATCTGATGCAGCAGAGAGAGGGTGAAACCTGCTCCCTTCCAACAGAGGTATATACTCAGGCAGTTCTTCTCTTTCCTCAAGGATTTCTTCTAGAAAAGCAACTTCAGCAGCTCTGGCTTTCTCAATCTTAGCGATCTTTCTGCTTCTATTTCTTCTTTGAGTTCGAGTTAGGGGTGCAACTCTTGAACTGGACCCAATCACAAAAGAAGATGGTATTTTAGTAAAATCTGTACCCTCTACGGTGATAGGCTCATCACAGACTTGGATTTCCTTCCTTTTCAGTTTGGTAGAAGTCAGGGTAGGTGCAGAGATGACTAGACCGGTGGGGGTAGAGACAAAAGTCCTCCTACGAATAGTAGTACTTCTTTCAGCTGGAATCCTTTGAAGGGGAGGGAATTCTTGAGTCGATTTCAAGTTGAACTCAATCATGGGTTTCTTAGTTTCTGACACTTTGTCCATTAGTGTAAAGAGAGTGACGTTAGCGAACTTGATATCTGTGTTGCCGAATCCTTGTCCAAAACGAATGATCCCATTGTCGGCCAGGTCATCCTTGTAAACGGCGAAGTCCATTCCATCGGTGAAGGAGAATATTAACTTTGGGGCAGTCATTTTCTACAAGGCAGATTCTGAATGTCAGTCCCGAATTATGCTTCTGTTCGTCATAAAGTTTAGGACGAAAAAAGAAAGAGTCCGAACACATTTTCATTTATCTTAGTGTATTTGTGATTTTTAAAAGAGATTGTTTATTAGAAGGTTGTTTATTAGCGGGTTCGTTTGTTAGAAACAAAACAATCAAAGGAAAAAGGTTATAGAAAAGGTAAAGGGCCCGATTTAGAATTGGAAAGGAAGAGAAAGTCTTATGCAAGACTTCTCGACTCGAAGGACCGCTCCTAAACTAACACCTATTGGGGGTCCACCCCACCTCAGAAAAGAGGTAAAAGGATCTTGGAACCTCTCCGTTTAGGGGTGTCTAAACAGTGGCTCCTAAATCCGAGAGAAGTTGGCTATACTCATTCAAGACAGAAATGAACGGGGTATTCCAACGAAAGAATGGTAGTTTGCTCCACTAGGGACATGGATACACTACTGATTTATGAAAACAAAACCATCTAATCAAAAATGGAGAGAGGAACTATTCCCCAGCGGAGTCGCCAGAAATTGTCGGCATATTTTTAGATTGTGTTTTGAAAAGGGGGTCGCCTACAGAAATTGTCGGCGAATTTTAAATTTTAAATTTAATATTAAATATATATATGTATATAATTTAGAAAGTAGCATTTAATTTTGAAAATAATTTTATGTTTGAAAATTTTAAGATATGAAATTAAACCGATCTCATCCCAAATAGTTTATATAAACGAGCACCACACCACAAACTGTATATCTATCCCGAAGAATAGACACACTGCTTAATGATGGGGCTCGATTAAATAAACTAGAAGATTTGTGACATCCGTTTGGTCTGCGAACCGATCTTATAAGCCGACAAGTTCCCCTACTTAATATAAAGGAATCAAGCAGGTTTTATATTATCTGGGTTCTTAAAGTTCCCTATAAGGGCAAGCCCCTATAGTTAATTACATCTTAAAT
The DNA here is from genome assembly GCA_022702705.1 of Papilionanthe hookeriana x Papilionanthe teres. Classification (NCBI taxonomy): domain Eukaryota; kingdom Viridiplantae; phylum Streptophyta; class Magnoliopsida; order Asparagales; family Orchidaceae; genus Papilionanthe; species Papilionanthe hookeriana x Papilionanthe teres. The sequence goes on from CM040431.1 coordinate 83,085,041, forward strand.
GACGGGAATCATTTAAGAAAATTCTCGATAATGATCAGTGCTTTGCTCTCAAGAATTTCAAAGTTTAAGTTTTCAAACAAATTGGATTTTGGAAATTTCAGTTGGGAATAGATCAAATTTGGAACAGTTATTTTCATGAGACCAAAGGAAGAGAAGTAGGAAAAGCTGAAGATCCAAGAAGAATCTTGGCAACTTCCAAGCTATCCTATGGTTTGGTTTCAATTTGAGAATTTATTTAATATTTCAATCTTGCCAATTTTAATTAATTAAGACTTATGTTTGTATGACATAATCATACAAATAGCCTCGAAGATGTTAGGGTTTATGTCGTACCGAACGACTACCTCGGAGTCCTAAGACTGGTTAGGGATTAATTTGCATAACATGATTATGCAAATTCTTAACGAAGAGTTGAGGATTTATGTTGCACTAGGCAAACTACCTCGAAATCATATGGCTTTGTTATTTAGTTCTAAGAAAGTTTTGCTGAAGTAGACCCGAATTTTGCTGACGACGATGGCCGTGCTGCCCACTATGCTCCAAGCTTCTTGTTGTTGCAAAGGTTTAGTTGTAGAAGGTGAAAATCAAGAGATGAGAAAAGTGTTTTGGTTTAGAAATCTTAAAATCCAAGTGTCTTTAGTGTCTTAATTAAAACAAATCTTAAAGTTATTTAAACAGAACCGATTAAGATCCCACGGTTCCGTCATCCCGGCACCGTTATTTTCATCGTATTCACTTAGTCCAGATGAATTTGCTAAACTCAACTGAATGAGTTCCACACTTTCATTTAGACTGTGGGAAATCCCGTTAGCAACACGTAGGTGACATCATTCGAGGTATTCCCGATCATTCAATGAGACGTTTTAATTTAGTTGTAATTGTAGTTTTGTTGTTCTGTTTGTGATTAAATTTTGAGTTGTTTTATATTTTGGAATGTTGTGGCGGTGAATTTTATCTTGCAATGACTTTTAATTTAATTTTTGTTTCAGTTCAGGGACTATCCTAAAGGTTTTGGTTTTCATGCAACAGTCTCGTTTATCATGCAAGAAAAGTAAAGTACAGTGTTTGTAAGTAAATTGCAATAAAACAAAAGCGTACCTGGAGGGTCTTCCCGTCATCCCAAGCTGCACTTAAAACACATATTAAGGCATTTAAATATTTCAATAGGTACCTAGGTAAAGCTAAGGGAAGGGTTTTGGTTGTCTACCAAATTCCTAATCCTATAACTAGTCATCTCCTATGACGTCTAGGTTCTTGGTTTGGTTTAAGGATGATTTTCTTCATCAAAGAACAATTAAATTCAATTTTTCTTCTAAAACATCTCATCATATTGAGAAAGTGCTTAGGACGAGTCCTAAACATCTTTTCAATATTTTCGAGATCATTTTGAGTCCAAGTAAATTTAGTTGCATAGGTGAATTAATCATCCAGGAGATTAGTTAAACTTTGTCTCTTGCTCAGTGAACTTGGGTATTTAATTTCCTGATGAATGAAGTGACATCTCACTTAATACTCTATTTAAGAGTTATAATAATTAAAACCTCTAAGGGCAAGTTCGTTTATTGAGAATTTTAATCTTCCTTAATTTAATGTTTGAGTTAATGATATAAAGTGATTTAATTTAATTATGATGTTTTAATTAATAATTTTAAGTTTGGAATAGTGTTCAAATTATTTTAGATTTATTTTAAATCTTTACACTTTCAATTATCTTAGTATTTCAAATTAATGTTTATGTTTTAAATTTAATTAGATAGAAAGAGGTGTTGAAATTATTGATATGTTTTGATTTAACTCTTAATGATTTCATTTAGGTTTGTTGTTAAGTGATTTTAATTTAATTTAATTTAATTTAATTTTAGTTTAACTTAATTTAATTTAATTTAAATTTAATTTTGATTTAATTTTAATTTAATTTTAATTTAATTTAATTTTCTTTTATTTTATTTTAATTTAATTTAATTTAATTTTAATTTAATTTAATTTAATTGTTAAGGTTTCAATTTAATTTAATTTAAACTTTGACTTAACTTAATTTAATTTAATTTAATTTAATTCCAAGATTTTAAATTTGATTTTTAATTATTAGACCATTTAACATTTTAAGCTTTAATTCATTTAAGGGTTATCTTCTTTTAATTTTAAATTTATTTAATTTGGATTATTATTTTAATTTTTAATTAAGAACTAAATATTATTGAAGTGACTTATTTAGGGATTTTTAAATTAATGAATGAATATCCCTTTAATAATATCCCTATTTTAATAATCTAAATTTTAAATATATTCTCTCCAAAATTTAAATTATTTAATTAATTAGAGTTTCATTTTGATATTTTCAAAGTGTTTAATGGGTTTCTACCCTTTAATTTCCCTAATTTTCAATCATCCAAGAGAAAGTTAAAAATCAAATATTTTACCTCCCCCTTTTGATTAAACCTAAAGTTTTAATTAAGGGTTAAAATTTTTAATTACCTTTATGCCCTTTTAGGCTTATTTATTTCATAACTCACTAAATTGAACTCAATTGAATTTAAAATTTTTATGTCACCTCCCTCACATGTCAATTAAGACATTAGAGGAGAAAATGTGATTTTTCTGACTTTAATTTATTTATATAATTATTTTTAGTAGAAAATAGGGGTTTTCAAAGAAAATTCAACAACTTAACAAAGGTAAGGTTTCTGTCCTTAAGAAAATTATGGGATTTTTATAATGACCAGAGAACCACTTAGACCAATTTTTGTGATTTTTTGAATTATATTTTATTTATTATAATTATTTTTAGTTTTAGAGTATTAATTAATTTTAAAATAAAATAAAAATTTAAAAATAGATTTTATATTTTTCTAAAATTTCTCTGACCTCAAGGAGTCAAGAGAAATAAGTTTTATAATTTTCTAATTTTTCTTTGATTTATTAGAATTATTTTAGTGAAAAAGGTTGAAAATTCATTTTTTAATATTAGAAATTACATTAAGCCTTTAAAATTCAATATCTTATCCTAGGGACTTAGGAAAAATATTTAGTTTATTCCTAAGTGATTAAGAGTCAAAATGTGACATTTTTATGATTTTTAATATTTCTGTGATCTTTATTATTTTTAATTATTAAAATATTAAAATATTGTGAAAAATCAACTTTTTTAGAAAATTCCAATTTTAATTTTCTTGAACTTCCCTAATATCAGAGAAGCTCCAAAACCATTTTTGTAAATTTTTGAAAAGTATTTTTGGAGTTATGAATTTTTAGATTTCCATTTTGCTTATGAGGCTTAATCAATCCATTTGGTGGGGTTAATTAATTCCAATTGATTTCAAAATTTTATGTAAGGTTCCTCTGACCCTAAAGAGCAATGGAGAATTGTTTTCAAGTCAATTTGGTGTGTGGTTAACCCTAATTAATTCAAATTCAATTTTGGGAGTTTAGGCCAATTAAGGTTATTATGAATGAATTAACTCAATATATATTTTTCATAGGGTCCCCTTGTCCTAAGAAACATCACCAAATTTTCCTAGAATTTATTTTACAACATGCTAATTATTGGAATTAAAATACCTAAAACAGTGACATGAACTTGAAAAATCAATAACTTCTTACAGAGATGGCCTCTGACCTTGAAGAATTCAGGGAATGTTCCCAAGATCAGAGGCTTCAAAAGCCCTATGGTCTCATGCCATGGTGAATTGTCTATGCAAATGGAGAATCAAAATATTGGAAACAGTAAATAAAGTATTAAAAAATAAAATACTCATCCAATTAACTTGATTTCTTTTCCACATTATTCTCCTCTGTTCACTGAGCAAGAAGGTATTTTTATTTTATTTTTGTGATTTTTCTATGCAAAGATATGAATTTTTGAAGTTCAGGGCATTTAAATAATTCAAAATACCCTAATTTCCTACTTATCTGACTCGGCGCCGCGTCAACCTACGGCGGATCGAAAGCCCATGCGTCGCTCTGTGATTCTACACCGCCATCTGACTCAGCACTTCAGGGGCTCGCGGTTCACATAACATTCCGCTGTCCGGCTTGATCTCGACCGTCCGCTCGATACACGCGTGATCCAACAGCTCCTGGTCATCGTCTATGACTGGTGTGCACCCGTGACCGTCCACACTCAAACCCTAATATCTCTCTCGATTCTCGATGGATTTTCGAGTTCTTATACTCTATGGATTCGTCTTGAAGGGACGAACACATCCATATGGTTTATAAGCTATGAAATTAACCCAAACAAAATGGAGAATTGCTGGAAGCTCGGGAGGAAGAATGAGTTCATATCTTTGCTCAGAGAAGTGAAGCTTCGATCTGAGGGTTGTGTCACCTTCGATTGAATCCAAGCAAGCTCCAGATGAAGTCCCTGGCTCTAGGAAATGTCTAAGTATGAAAGTGATCAAGGCCGATCACAAAGCTTGGAGGCTGGAAGCAATGGCTAGCCTGGTGAGGGGGCTTTTGCTGGGGAACTTCTCCTCTTGGTCTGGTGAAGGTGTAGGGTCAATCAATTTGAAGATTGGCTCACTCTGGTGAAGTGTCCTATTTTTTGGGTGGATTTTCAACTAATAAATTAAGTTCTGTTAATGGGGTTTAGGGCAAAGGAACACTGGGGATCAACTGCTCTAGATTAGGAGAAGGTCCAAGAGCAATTTTGGCAGAGTTTCCTTAAGGTCTGGTTCATCACCTTATTTGGCCGAGAGGTGAGTGGGTTTAAATAGAGGTGGCTGGCTGGTGGTTTAGGTTGGGACAAGTCAGCTTATTCAAATTAAATTTTTGATTCAAATTAAGCCTCTCGGCCTGGTGGTTTCCGACGGCTCTGGTGGCTGGCTGGCCAGGCATGGGTCACCCTTAGGGTCAGGGAGGTCAGTGCTTGAGTTTTGTGAGTTGAATTGGCAAATTCCAAGTGTAAAGGAGTTGAATCAAAGTGGAAGGGGGAAGGGCTCATTTTGGGCTTGGTTTGGTCAAATGCATGGATTTGGGTTTGGTGCACCCACCAAGGCCTGATTTGGGCTGAAGGGAATCATATGGCTCAGCTGAATTGGAGTGGAGAAGTCTCCATCCATGGTGAGGTGGTTAAGCATGGTTTAGTGTGTATCATGAATGAGATTAAAAAAGCTTAAGGAAGGCTTAAGAATGGGGCCCCTCCATTTGCCATAAATGACATGGTGAGGTGTCAAAACTCTCATGCTTCATATGGATTGTAAATGGATCACATTTGGCTTACATTTGGCTTGGAAAAGGTTGGCTTGTTTCATGAAAAAGGGTTTTAAGGATTTTTGGTATTTAGGGGTAATTTGGCATGTGGCTTGATTTGGAATGACTTGATTATTGATTTAGGACTTAGGGATGATTTCAATTAAAGGTATGGTGGGAAGAATTTGTCATGTGGGCTTTAGAGCCAATTTTGGGCTTTTGGATTTGGTGAGAATGGGCTTTTAGAATGGTTTAAGAAAGTGGGCTTTTAGATTTTAAAATGGACTTTTGGATGAAGAATTTTGTGAAAGACCATGCCAAATAAATGTTGGGTTTAGTTTAGGGATGTTTCATGAATGGTTTGGAATCAATTTGGTGTGATTTGGAGTAGAATTGGGTTGAATTTGGGTTTTTTTTTGGTAAAGGGGCCAAGGTGGGCCAAATTGGGCTAACTTGGGCTAAGGTTGGGCTAAGGTTGAATTTGGTGTAAAATTAATGTTGAAAAATGTTTATGGGAGTGTTACAAAAAGTTTTCAACTTTGGTTGGGCTATGATTTTGGGATTTGGGCCCATTTGGGTTAGGTTTGGGCTTAGGTCAATTTAAGGGATTTTGGTTTTGGGTTAGGTTTGGGTGGAGTTTAGGTTCAAATTTTGGGCAAATCAAGTTAGTGTTTTGTTTATGGGGATGTTATGAAGGCTTTATAAAAGATTTGGGGCTAATTGGGGTTGAGTTGGGTTGGTTTGTGCTAGGTTTAGGTCATGGGCTAAAATTGGGCCTTAGGCTTCAAATTGGAATTGGGCCCAAATTTCAATCAAATTGGACTTGGATTTGGTCTAAATTGATATTGGGGATATTTATTTGAAGTTTAGAATTGAATTGGACCAGAATTGAGGTCAATTGGGGTGGTTTGGTTTGACATTGGGTTCACATGAGTTAAAAATTGGTCAAATTGGGGGTTTTGGTAAAAGTGGGGTAAATTGGCAAAATTGGCCCATGGTGTAGTTGAAAAAAATGAATTTGGGAATATTTAGGATTTTCTGGAATTTTCTGGGAATTTTTATAATTTTTGGATTTTTTGGGTCAAAAGGGTATTTTGGTAATTTTTGGGGGGGGGGGGTTTAAGGGTATTTTTTGGAAATTTTGGTATTTTTGGCCAAAGAAGGTCAATTTGAGTGGTGGGAAGTGTTTAGGATTGATTTTGAGGGATCTTGGGTAATTTAGGTAATTTTGCGAATTTTGGGTCATTTCAAGGGTATTTGGTAGGTTTAGTGGGTGTAGGGCCCCGGGGGTCAAAAAGTTAAAATTTTGGAAAAATGAAGATTGATCAAGTGTGAATGAAATGGAATCACATTGGTTGAGCCATGAAGCCATATCAAGCCCATATGAGCCATGAGAGGACTCATTTGAGGCATTCACTATGTTGTTCCTAACCCTCTTAGCTGGGGGCTTAGGGGTTAAGGACCATCCATATGAATTACCTACATGAGTCGAGAAGTCAAGTTGGGTGAGAGTGTGGTTTTAGGACTTGGAATGTGTGTGAGAGTGTAGTGTATGTGCAAGCCAACCCTCACTGGACTGTGCCATCTAGGGTATTCCTAAGGCCAAAAAGTCTTATAGGGAACTCATCCCTTAAACCTCCACATTTGATTTCAACCCTCTAGGTGATTAGGGGTCTACAATCAAGCTTGTGTGGTTTGCAGGGAGTTGAGAAGTAGTTTGAATTTTTAAATGGTGGGTTCCATTTCTAGTCCTCTAAGATAGTCAAGGGAAAACTTTTGGCTAGATCCTAAGCACTAAGGAGAGAAGAAAAGACCTCACCAAAATTGTGGTCAACAGAGTTCCCAACATCAATTGGGTGAAAATTTGTGAGTAGGGCAATCAATCAGGGGGATTTTGGGTATATGGCGTGTTTGGGTAAAATTTAGGGTTTTGGACTTTAAGAGGATTTGGGTAAGACTTGGGCTCAAACTGGGGGCAATTGATGGTTCAATTCAGTTTAGGGGAGTATTATGGAGAGTTTCGAATTCAAGTTAGGGAGAAATTGATTGGAGTTAGGTAAATTTGGGGGATTTGTGTCACTTAGACAAAATTGGGGCTTTTGGATTTTAAGTGAAATTGAACTTAAATGTTGGTCAAATTAGGCTTGGACTTAGTTTAGATTGATATTGGGGATGTTGAATTAAAGTTTGTAATTGAAATTGGGAAATATTGGGGTAAATTGGGAAGACATTGGGTTTAATTTGGGCACTTTTTGGTTAAATGGGTCAAATTAGGGCTTTTGGTTAAATTAAGCTAAATTCGCTAAATTGGGTCATGTGATTGTTGACCTCACTTTTGGTTGAGGTCTAGTTTCTCTTTATAATAGCCTAGAGTCTAGCTGTAGGACTCTCCTGGTGACTTTCTTAGAAGACTAGTCATGGAACCCTCCCCATAGAAATTCAAACCTTTTTTAGCTTCACTGTGAGTTTTCATATGCTTGAGGCCTAACCTCCACCTTTTGGTAGGAATACGGCAAGCATAAGGAAGCCTAGGGGAAGTCTCCTATAGGTGGTCTAACCTTAGGATTTACCATGAGTGAGGTTTGGAGCTCACCACTCACACACTTCACATTCACAACATACACACACTGCATATCTCCTTTTATCCCTAAACTCACCCAAAATACCCCTAAAATACCTTAAATACCCAAAATTCCAAAAAATCCAAAAATTCCAAAAAATTCTCAACAAATTCCACAAAATCCTAAAAATTCCCAATTTCATTTTGCTTAACTACACCATGAGCCAATTTTGTCAATTTAACCCAATTTAAATCAAATAACCCCAATTTGGCCTATGTAGCCCAAAAGTGCCCAAATCAAACCCAATCTTGACCTAATTGACAAAAATCTTGTCCAATTTCTATTCCAAACTTCAATTTGACATCCCCAATATCATTCTAAACCAAATTCAAGCCAATGTGACCCACATTTGAATCCAATTCCACTTGAAATCCAAAATCCCCAATTTTGCCTAAATAATCCAAAATCCCCTAAATAAACCCAATGTCAATCAATTCCTCTCAAATTTCAATCCCAAACTCTTTATAACACCACCTTAAAATGAATTGGATCATCAATTGTCCACAATTTGAGCTCAAGTCTTACCCAAGTCCATTTTGGACCAAAACCCCCAATTTTGGACCAAAACCCCCAATTTTGACCCAAATTGAACACATGTCCTAAATCCACCAAATTGACCCTCCAAACTTTGTCAAAACCATTTCATATCTTCATGAAAAATCTTCTATACTACTAAATATACACTATTGTTGAAGACCTCTGGACTTCATTCCCACTCAAACTCAAGGTAACTTGACCCAAATCCAATATGGTCAAAAATAATCAAAAATCTTATCCATACCAAAATTGAACTTTCAAATGAGCTCAAAACCAGTCTTCATGAAAGATCTTCATTACAATCATGTGGACAATATTGATCAAGGCACTTGGGCTTCATTCAAGCTCTAACCCAAGTTAAGCCAACCCAAACCCAATTGAACCTAATTAAACTAATGATTAAAATCAATCCAAATTAAACCAAAATTAACCAAATTAACCTCATGGCATCCCTAAAATAAATAAATATATATATAATAAAAATAATAAAAATAATAAATAAAATAAAGAAAATATCTCTCTCTCATCTCTCCCTCACCTCTCCCTCACTTCTCCCCTCACCTCCTCCTTACCTTCACCATATCTCCACCTCACCTCCTCCTTACCTTCACCATATCTCCACTTCACCTCCTCCTTATCTCCCCCACTCCACAAAACCGTGAGACCCCCCATAAAAATCCTCTCATAATCCCATTTCACACTCTCTTACACACTTACACACTCACTTCACTCACTTCACCATCCTTCTCCTCATTCCACCCCCCAAATTCTTCTCCTAGCTGTGAGCCTCCCTTCCCCTTCTCCTCCTTCTTCCAAGCTAGCCACACTTCACCACAACACTCCCAACCTCTCCTAGCCGTGAGCTTCAACAAAGGCATCCCTTCTTCATATTCTTCCATCAACTCCTCCAAAGCTAAGGTAATTTTCTTCCCCTCTCATTAATTCTTTTTCTTTATGGAAATTTTTCTTTCAAAAATTCTTTTTAGATTCCATCTTCATGTTTAACCTAAATATTTCACAACTACATGAATTTTCATTAATATACTTCTTCCTTTACAAAGATTTTTAAGTTTACATACAAGTCATTTAATTTTTTAAAATCTTCATGTATGCTTTTTAAATGTTTCCATGCTTCGGCTTAGGAATTCCTTTTTTATGCAAAGTTATTTAGCTATTTAGCTTTTTTTAAAATCATTCCATGTTTAGCCTTAGGATTTCTTTTTCATGCAAATTATCTAATTAATTAGGTTAACTAGTTTAAATATTTACAAATCTACCACCTAATTTTTATTATCTTGAAAAATAAATTTTAATATTTAAAAGAAATAATATATCATAATGGAAATAAAATAAAAGAGAAAAGAGAAATGAACATAAGGATAAAATAAAAATAAAATAAAAGAAAATGAAATAAAAATCTAAAATAATAATGAATAATAAATGTAAAAAAACATAAGTGTTATAATAATTATAAATTTAAATAAATTAAATAATATCTTTACTAAATTTTAACTAAAATAAACTGTACTAAATGTAAATAAAATTCAACTATACTAAATTTAATAACCTTACTAAATAAAATAACTACACTAATTTTAAATAATATAACTACACTATATTAAATTTAAATAAATACTACTAAAATATAAATAATTAAATGAATAATAATAATATATGAAAGTAAATTAATAATAACACTATGTAAATAATAAAAAATAATGTGATAAGAATAAAATAAATAACTATAAACTTAAATAGATAATGAAAATATAAGAAAATGATAATTATAATAACTAAAATAATAATTGTAAATATAAATAAATAACAAAAATAAGTAAATAAAAATGTCATTCCTTTTTAAAATAATATAAATGTAAATATATAAATAAATAATAATTGTAATAGCTTTAAATAAATGGTAATAACTTAAAATAAATAAAAGAATAATTGAGGAGAGAGAAAAGTGAAAGCTTTATAATTAGATAAATAATAATATGAATGATAAGTAAATGATATAAATAATAAACTTAAATATACATCTAAATAATAACTATAATAAATTAAAATAAAAATAACTTATAATTTATATATATTAAGTGATAAGAATATAAGGAATAGTAAAATAAATAACACATGTATATATACATAAAATGAAAATAATTTAAATAATATAAGTGAATAATAAAATAAATTAAAATTAAATAGTTAAAACTAAATAAAATAAATAAATAAATAATAATTAAATTAAATAAATTAAATTAAATAATAATTAATTAAAAAAACCTAAAACAATTATCTAAATAAATATTAAATTAAATTAAATAAATTAAATTAATTAAATTAAATTAAAATTAAATAATAATGTAAATAAATAATAAATTAAATTAAATTAAATTAATAAAATAAAATTAAATAAATAAATGATAAACTAAAATAAAATAAATTAAATAAATTAAATGAATTAAATTAAATTAAATAATTTTAAATAGTAATAAATTAAATTAGACCAAACAAATTAAATTTAATTAAAAAGTAATATAAATAAATGATAAATTAAATTAAAATAAAATAAATTAAGTTAAATTAAAATAAAATAAATAAATAATAATAAACTAAATTAAATTAAATTATTTAAATTGAATTAAATTAATAATAATAAAAATAATAATAAATAAATATTAAGCAATCATAAAGAAATAACAATAAATAAATAAACAACTAATTAAGTAAAGTAAATGATGATCAATCAATTAAATAAAAGAAATAAATAACAATCAAATAAAAGTAAATAAATCACAATGAATTAAATAAAATAATAAAGATAAATAAATAATTTCAATTACAAATAAAAGATAATGACTTTAAATAACACATAATAAAACTAACGACACATAAATAATAATTAACGATAATAACATAAAATGATAACACATAACAAAAGAAACAATAATAAGATAATAAATAACAATAATGACATATAAATAACACATACGATCACATACAATCATAACACAACATAATCATCACAAATCACAACAATCACAACATATAACAACAATCCCGACTACAATACAGTACCAACACAATAATAATCAAACCTAGGTTAGGCCTCCTGAGGCATGATTTATTTTTCCCTTTATAAAGACCCCTAGGAAATCGCAACTTGGTGTAAAAAAAAAAAAAAAAAAAAAAAACATAATAAGAAAACCCTTATGCTTAGTGAATGCTTGGAGTAACCCAGATTTTACCCGATGTCCACATAACCTTCTCAATTCACATTCCAAAATCAAAATCCCTAGCTTCAAAAACAAAACCAAACCAAATCCAAACACAATACAAATTTAAACATAAACCAAAACCAAACCCAAACCAAAACCAAAAAACCAAATCCAAACACAAAACCAATCAAATCTTCCACAAATAAAATCATAAACTCTTCACAGCACTCACATAAGTCTAAATCAAACTACCAATTGCCACCAATCTAAATCCAAACCACACCTAAACCCATCTGCCCCAACCTACCCCGAACACCTGTGTTCATTATGCATAAGGGTATAGGTAGGATGAGTTGTTAAGCAACATAATAAGTCTAAATGAGCCCGAGACTTTTCACCGAGTCGTGAGAGGGAAGCATGGACTCGCATCCTTCTCCGACCTTTTGGATACCTCGTAGGTCTATTAAACTTAATATGTCCGCTAACGAAACCATCCTCAATTAAATTAACAAAGTTCATTGAAACACAACATAGAAATTCGCAAAGACATCATAGGACTTGGTAGACAACCAAGATCTTAACATAGACATCATAGGACTTGGTAGACAACCAGAATCTAAATATAGACATCATAGTATTGAGTAGTTACTGCTTGTTAGTCCTACTTCTTCTTGTTTTCTGGCATGCCTTAATTTCTGCAAAATTATAAACACATATATGCAATGCAATACTTAAGTTTCAGCTGGGAATGACGAGAAGACCCTACCATGTACGCTTTTATTTTATTGCGATTTATTTTTCCTGCACTGTACATTTCCTTTCTTGCATGTTAAACAAGAATGTCACCCTGCATGAAAACTGAAAACCTCTAGGTTAGTCACAAAACTAAAACCCAAAACTAAATTAAAAGTTACCACAAGATAAAATTCACCGCCACAACATTCAAAATATAAAACAACTCAAAATTTAATCACAAACAGAACGACAAAACTACAACTACAACTAAATTAAAACTTCTCGTTGGATGATCGGGAATACCTCAGATGATGTAACCCACGTGTTGCTAAAGGGATTTCCCACGGTCTAAATAAAAGTGTGGAACTCATTCAGTTGAGTTTAGCAAATTAATTTGGACTAAGTGAATCCGATGAATATAACAGTGCCGGGATGACAGAACCGTGGGATCTTAATCGGTTCTGTTTAATCAACTTTAAGATTTGTTTTAATTAAAATATTAAATTATTTAGATTTTAAGACTTCTCTAGACCATAAAATTTCTCTCATCACTTGATTATCATTTTCCAAAACACTTTGAGGACAGCACAACCATCTTCAACAGCAAAAACTGTGTCGACATCAGCAGAACCATTCTTTAGTTTAAATAACAAGCCCTAGCACTTTGAGGTAGTCTGCCTAGTGCGACAAAAATCCTCACTTGTTCTTTTAAGCCTTTGCACAACTAGATTGTGCAATATTAGCCCTAACTAGCTTAGGATTCTGAAGTCGTCGTCCGATACGGCGTAAATCCTCCTATCTTTCAGGTTATTTGCATAATCGGGTGATTATGTAATTCATATAATTAATTGGCAAGATTGAAACTTAAATAAATTCATTTACAAAATTTAAAGCCCAACATTAGGATAGTCTGGGATGTCATCGAGGTTCTCCTCGAGATCTATGACATCCCCTACATTTCTTTTCTCTAACTCCGAAAATAATTGTTCCACATTGCGTGTTTCACCTATTGGATTTCCTACTACCACACTTCGTTGAAAACCCTACCCTTGAATTCATGAAGATAGAAATCCTGATCAAAATCGTGAGTTCTCTCAGGTGACTTCGGTCATTTGAGGGGTAATTGACTATAGGGGCCTGCCTCTATAGGGAGCTTTATGAACCCAGGTAATAGAAACCCTATTTAATTCTTTTTGTATTAAGTAGGGAAATTTTTCGGTCCACATAAAGGTTTGTAGACCAGAACGAATGTCATAAATTCTGTAGTTTATTTGATTGAGCGATATTGTCAAGCAGTGTGTCTATTCCTTAGGATAGATGTTTTACTCTCTATATGATGCTCGTTCATTCAAACTGCTAAACGAATGAGATCCGTCCATTCTCATTCTCATATTTTAAAATATAAAAAGAATTTTTATTTTCAAAACTAATATACATATACATTAAATTAAATCTTAAACATTCAGCGGCCGACAGTGGTAAATGAGAGAAATTAAATTGGGAATATTTAGGTGGTTTTGGAAATTTATGGGATTTTTTGGAATTTTGGGCAAAGTGGGGGCATTTAGGTCATTTTGGGAATTTTTATGGAAAATTTAGCAATTTTGGGTAATTTTGGTTAATTTGAGTGGTAGGGAGTATTTTAGAATGATTTTTAATGAAAAATGGGTAATATGGGTGATTTTGGAAATTTTGGGAGATTTTAGGGTTTTGGGGGTATTTGGGTATTTTGGGTATTAGAATTTGGAATTTTTGTGAAATTGGGATTGGTTGAAAGTGAGTAATATGGCATTATTTAGGTTGAGCCATGGACAAAGGGTCGCCCTCATTTGGTCCTCTATGTGTTGGTACTAGCCAAACCCTAGCCTGAGGCTAATTGCTTGAGAAAATCAGTTACATGAGTTTCTAAAGAGTTAGAGGATCAAGGTGATGTGCCTTGTTTAGGGTTTGTGAGTGTGTAGTGTAAGTGTGGTGTAAGCTCCAGACTACCCAGGGTAGATCCTCAGGTCTGACCACCTATAGGAGATTTCCTAGGCTTCCTTTTGCTTGGTCTCTTCCTCCCAAAAGGTGGAAGTTAGGCCTTAAGCATATGAAAACTCCCAGTGATGTGAGAGAAGTTTGATTTTCTAAGGGAAAGGGTTCTATGACTAGTCTTCTAAGAAAGTCACCCAGAGAGTCCTATTGCTAGACCCTAGGGTATTCTAAAGAAAGAATGGTCTTAAGCAAAAGTGAGGTCAACATCCCCAAACCCATTAATCACCATTAAAACTCCCCTTTGACTCACTTAACAACCTGAGCACCTCCCTTGGCTTGGCTGGCCGGCCTAGTAACAAGAGGAGCTGAGAACTGACAGCCACCCACCCAAACTAAAATCCAAATTGGCCAAGCCTTTGTGTCCAACTCCAATATGGTGCCTTATGCCCTCCACCTAAGTAGCTCATTGCACCCACCAGCAGGTGGTGCGACTTTTTTATTTACCAAAATTTATGAATTCAGATTTAGATATATATATATATATATATATATATATATATATATATATATATATATATATATATATATATATCTGGTTTTTATGGCACCATGGTTGGTTCTCTTTATCTCCTAGGTTTTCTTGTCCTGCAGGTGTACTTCATGGTTGTAACCCCTTTATAGGAGTGTTTTGTTGGCTAGAGTTTGTTGGCTTGTTGCCATGAGGGTTTGTTATCTTTTGGATCCTTTTGAGAGGAAGGTTAAGATGTATCTTGTAAGAACTATATTTATTAACATGTAGGGAGCCTCTGCAGCTCCTTTCCCTAATATATATATATATATATATATATATATATATATATATATATATATATATATATATATATATATATATATATATATTAAAATGGCGGTTGGTTTGGAGGGAGGTGCTTTGCTAGGGTTTCCATGGAGGTGAGCGGGCTGTCTGTGGTGCGGGGTGGAGGAAGGTGGTTAGTAAGAAGTCGGAAGCCTTCTCGGCTCTTTTCTTCCTTTGGTTGTGGGTGAGGGGGATTTTCTCTCCCTTCCCGGGCTCATTATTTTTTGAATTTTTGCTGTGTTACTGTTACATTGATAATGGCTCAAGATCTCACTCGGGCAGATCCACACTTTGTTGGGAGGGGTACTTTTGCTAAAGTTATAGTGAGGAAAGAAGGTGGAACCACTCTAGGAGATAAGCTGGTGTTCCCTCAATTATTTCATGATGCAATGGATGGGAAAGCTGAGTGTGAGTTCATTAGAAAATGCACTAGGAAGGCTGGGAAGCTGGCTCTGATTTTCACTGAGGAGGAGATTCTGAAACTGTCGGAGCCCTATAAATTTACCTTGGTAGGGAAATTCCAGTTTGGACATCCTAAACTGGACATTTTGAGAAAAGTCGTTGATGGTTTCAAGTCGGTGGGCGATTGGAAATTAGGGGTTTTTGACAATAGACACATTATGTTGCGGCTTGCTAAGGAGGAGGATTATGCACAGGTATTTTCTAAAAAGGTTATCATGATAGATGGGAAACCCATGAAGCTCCTCAAGTGGACAATGGACTTTGATCCAACTAAAGAACCACCTATAGTTCCAGTGTGGTTCAGCCTTCCTAACTTAAAACTTCCCTTTAACAATCATAGAATCATCTATGACATAGCCGATGCTATGGGGAGGCCACTTAAACTTGATATCCCCTCTCGCTAATGTTACCGGGATTTCCAATGCAAGATTCCTAGTAGAAAGAGACATTACTCAACCTTATTTGGATGGGGTTTGGCTAGGTACTGCTAATAATGGTTATTGGCAACCCATTGTTATGGAATATCAACCTTTGTATTGCAAACACTGTCACCTGTTTGGCCACACCATGGAACAATGTTTTAAACTCCACCCTGAATTAAGACCTTATAATGTTAATAATAAGGTTACTAAGAAGACTGACAATCCACCTATATCTCCAGTGATTCCAGTTGGCAATGTTCCAGCTACTTCCCAGGACTTGAATAATGAACAACTTGCAATTCTAAATACAGGTCTTAATGGGCCAGTTGATAAGGAGGGGGAGTTTAAAAATTATGCAGATCAAATTGGGCAGGCAGCTATTGGGAAATATGCATATCTACCAATAGAGATTAGAGATAATGTTATGAATAATGCTGTATTTGTTACTGCAGCTGAGGATGTGAGTCCAGATAATTCTGATGCAGAAGGGGCCTGGTCTCAGCAAGGAAGCAGGAGGAGGAGGACAAAGAATTTACAACAAGATGATTTATCCAACACTTTTGTTAAGGAGCTTGCAGCTGCCACCACATCTAGGATCACAAGTGCTGTACAGAGAGTGGATGCTACTAAGGAAGTGATCCCGGATTACTCGATGCGAGTGCCACTTTTATAACCCCCTCAAGTCCCATAACTGGGGAATCTGCCCGAATCATTCTTGAGAATTTAGCAACTACTGCTGATGGTGCTTGGTCTCAACAGAAAAGTAGAAGGAGGAGAAAAGATATTATGGAGCTGCAAAATCTATCTAAGTCTAATATTATTGGTATGGATCAGTCTGATGCAACACCCCCTAGAATTACTAGGGCTGGTAAAGCATTACACCATGATTAATCTGATTTGTGTGAATGTTAGGGGTGTGGCAAGTCCTGGCACCCTTAATAGATTATTACATCTAAACAGGACCTTTAAAACTTGGATTATAGCATTACTTGAACCTATGGTACATACCAACATCTCTAAATTTACTAAAAGATTTCCTGGATTCCATTTTCACTCCAACTGTAACAATAAGATCTGGGTTTTTACAAGAAAGGAGCTAAACTGCAATGTTCAACTTGATAATTATCAATTTCTACATTTACAGTTTGGATTGGATTCTTTCCGAGGCGATGCTACTATCATTTATGCTTGGGTGTACTCCTATGGATAGAGATTCTCTTTGGAAAGAGCTCGTGGCCGATCCGTACTAATAACCCTTCCAATTGGATTGTCGGTGGGGACTTTAACCGCATAAGAGATCCTAGTGAGAAAAAGGGGGAAGAACTCCGACCTTAATACCATGTTACAATTCTCTCGAATATCACCGATGCGAGGATTATTTGATCTAGAGCTATATTGGAACCCCTTTCACATGGAAGAGAGGTAATCTGTTTGAGAGAATTGATAGAGTTTTAGCTAATGATCAATGGCTCAACACCTTTCCCATAACTCAAGTGCGGCATTTACACGAGCAACATCCGATCACTCCCCACTACCGATACGGATTTCTTTCGGTTCTTACAAAGGGTACTCTCGGTTTAGATTTCTTAATGTTTGGTGCACTCATAATAGTTTTTTAGTCGAAGTGCACTGAGCCTCGAAATGTTTTGGATCACACTAGCTGCAACCCTCTTGTGAGACTGTGGAGATTGCAAAAGAATGCAGCTTTTAAACTAAGACTGTGGAATAAGAATCAGTTTGGTAATGTTTTTCAGCAAGTTAAAGATGCAGAAGCCAAAGTTCATTTGTTAGAAGCTGCTAATGATTTGGGAGGGATTCAGGCACATGAGCTTGAAAATGCCCAGCATCTTTTTTTCCAAGCCCTGGAAAGGGAAGAGGCTTTTCTACAACAAAAAGCTGCTGTGAATAAATACCTCTATGGGGACAGGAACTCTAAGTATTTTCATGCAGTTATTAAACACAGAAGAAAAATAAATATTATACTTAAAATCAAAGATGAGGCTGGCAATTGGGTTACTGATCAATCTTCTATTTCACAAAGTGTCTGTATTACATTTTCGAATTTGTTTGCTTGAATGCACCTATATCCTCTACTTCATTTGTTGCTCGAGATGTTTTCGATCATCAAGATTATGTGAATCGGCTTAATTTAACTTTCCTCCCCGATAAACGGGAGATAATGCGGCATTGAACAACATTGATGGTAATAAAACAGTCTGGTCCGGATGGGTTCACTTCAACATTTTATATTAAAGCCCAGGATATTGTGGGTGCCGATCTTATTCGAGCAGTTCACTCTTTCTTTCTTGGGTCGGATCTTCCTAAATATTTTGCGGCGACCAGCATTGCTCTTATTCCCAAAGGCACTCAAAAACTCGGTGGACTGATTTCGGACCTATCGGCCTTACTACTACTTTTTCTAAAATAATTAGCAAAATTCTTGTGGGGAGATTACAACCCTATCTTAACCAATTGATCGACTCTAACCAATCTGCTTTTGTGCGGGCGTAACTATTACCGATAATTGTCTTTTGGCTCAGGAATTGTTACTTGATATTGATAAGAAATGTAGGGGACATAATTTACTTCTCAAATTGGATCTTAAAAAGGCATATGATACTATCAGTTGGAAATTTATTGATCTAGTACTTAAAGCTAGAGGTTTACATCCTACTTTTTGCACTTTAATTCAAAGATGGCTGTCCAATGCCTATTACAGTGTACTGGTTAATGGCTGCAGCTGTGGTTTCTTCAAAGCTGGTAGGGGGCTGAAACAAGGAGACCCACTTTCTCCAACCATCTTCATCTTGGCTTTTGATTACTTCTCCAGAACTCTGAATGCTGCTCAAACACTTTATCCTTATCTTCATTTTAAGCATGGTTCTTCACAGATTATAAGTCATTTGGCATATGCTGATGATGTCATCATTTTCACCAATGGAAGTAAGCTTGCTGTAAAGTAAACTTTGCAACTGACTGATCACCTAGCCTTGGAAGCAGGTTTGGAATTAAACCAAAGGAAGTGTCAATATTTGGCTGGGAAAGGGTTCAAATATCAACAGTGGTTGAAAGAGCATACAGGATTTTTAGCTGCTGATCTCCCCTTGAAATATCTAGGAGTGCAGTTAAATAAAGGAAGGAGGAAGCAATCTCAGTATGATGAAGTTGTTAGGAAGATTACATCAACATTAAACTGCTGGACTA
Source organism: Papilionanthe hookeriana x Papilionanthe teres (assembly GCA_022702705.1). Lineage (NCBI taxonomy): Eukaryota > Viridiplantae > Streptophyta > Magnoliopsida > Asparagales > Orchidaceae > Papilionanthe > Papilionanthe hookeriana x Papilionanthe teres. The sequence goes on from CM040431.1 coordinate 83,104,260, forward strand.
ATACCTTTCTGTCCAATGGTGGAAGATTAACTTTACTTAAGAGTATACTCTCAACCTTTCCCCTTTATCAGTTGCAAATAGTTAGAATGAAAAAGAGCACTCAGAAAATGATAGAAACAATGTTTAATAACTTTCTCTGGGAAGGCCAAACCAAACAATATCATTGGGCTATATGGAACAAGGTTTGCAAACCAAACAAGGCTAGGGCCCTAGGGCTGAGAAATTTCCAACAGATGAGCCATTTGTTCTATTGTAAGAAGTGGATTAAATTCAGAAGGAAAGATACCATGTGAGCAAAATTCTTGTTTGACAAATATTGTTGGAAAGCTCACCCAAATTCTGTAGTGCCAAGACATGGGGATTCTAAGCACTGGAGAAGTTTGTTGAAAGTTAGGGATATGGCCAATCAGTATTTCTGCTGGGAAGTCGGCAAGGGGGAGGTGAATTTCTTTTATGACAACTGGATAGGAGATGGCAATTTAAATTTTACTGCTGATTTCAATCACCAACTAACGATTGCAGATTTCGGATGGAGGATCAATGGAATGTCAACAAGTCGAATGAGATTTTGGATGAAGAGAGCATACAGCAGATTATTCAAATCCCTATTAATCCAACTAAACCTGATAGAATCCTACTGAAGCAGTCTAATAAAATTTCTTTCAATCAAATGATTCATAGCTCACTTCAACTTTGGCCTAATAATACTTGGGGGGAGAAAATCTGGACCAGGCTTTTATCCCCCTCTATGTCTTACTTCTGCTGGAGAATGTTCCATCATTACCTTCCATTAGATGATATTTTAAAACTCAAAGGACTAAGACTTGCTTCTAGATGTTGGCTGTGTCAAGTTCAGGAAGAATCATTTTCCCACCTCTTTCTCCATTGTACTGTCACTAAACAGGTGTGGATTACTGTTTTACAACAATTCCATCTTAACCACCTCAATTGCAATTGGCTCAATTGGGAAGCTTGCTGGGAGGACTGGAAAAATGAAAAATGGTTCCATTTACCTTTAGTTATCTGCTAGTTTGTTTGGATGCATAGGAATCAAGTGAAGTTTGACAACAGAACTTGTAGTATTAATCATATGGTGGCCAACCGCTGCGGTTTTCGAGTAAGAAGCCACTGTTGGAGCCCATAATTAAAAGAAAACCTACATTGTCGAAGTGGTCCCTTCCACCTCCACCATGGATAAAAATAAATATAGATGGGAGTTTCACTAACTCGCTGCTTTGGAATTGGGGCGGTTGCGAAGTGCGGAGGTAAGTTACTTGTGGTACTTTCATGTACCTATCATCTCACTCGTCGGCTCTCCACTACGAACTCCAAGCCGCTTATTGGGCCCGATTACTGCTAAAGCTTTGAACTACCAATTTGTCTGGATTGAATCTGATTCTCAGCAGCTGGTTAATATAATACAAGGATTATCCCCTCCTCCTTGGAATTTGGTATACCCTTACAGAACATTGCTCTCTACATTTGGCTCTCTCACCCTCAAGTGGTCTCATATCTTTAGAGAAGGTAACCAACTCTGCTAGCTGGTTGGTCAAACATGCCACTTGCAACTCGAAAGGATTATTTTTGTCGTTAAACACCGATGATCCTTTAAAGCTTTTACTTTTTGGGGGATTTGACTGATATTCCCTTTATTAGATGTATGTAAACTTTGTTGACTTTTGATGAATTAATTTTTCTTTTTCTTAAATATATATATATATATATATATATATATATATATATATATATATATTGATTTAGTTTGATAATGAGTCACACAATTAAACGCAAGTATACGTATCGCTTAGTAATACACGGCTCTAGTGGAGTCCTGATATCGATCCCACAGGGAGGCTTTAATTTTATGGCGTAGCACAGAAATCACTTATCAAATCACAGTACAATTGTAAGAAATTTGAATTCCTAAAATAAAGACAAACAGTTGTGATTACTATTTTGACCAAAGCACGTTCTAAATTCTAGCAAGTTAAACTAACACAAGACTAAGTTTATTACAAAGTACAATTGTAAGAAAGAGTCCTTCTCCTTTCCAATCATAATGTGCTGATTATTGTGACATAGATCAGTGATGCAAATGTATTATGCCAAATAGGAGAATTCCTATTATTTACCCATATTTCAGTGTATAAAGAACACTTGGCTAATATTATGTTTAGTCCCCAAATCCGTGGTTAGGCTGAGATGATACTGGCTCTCACTCCCGAGCTCCCACTTCCCTTCGCCTGAAGGCTAACCCTCACTTCAGTTTCAAAACATTACGAACAAATTGAGGACTTCATCCTGTCACTCTGAAATCTACAATTCTACGCTCGTTATAGTATATTTCCCTTATTATTTGCACTTAATTCCCATGAACTACATCTCTCATTCATGGACATTGAATGTGACATTCACTTTTGTTGTGGAACTCATAATCCTTTCGAAACATATGTTTCCTAACAAGTTTTAACAATTCAGTTGGCCAGATTAAAATGTAAATGAATTTCAAAGTTAAAAGGTCATCACAAATTCTCCATAAAAAATCGGCACATAATATCGATATCATAACATGAAAAAGTGAAAGATAAAGAAATCTACTCAAGACTCGTGAAAAAAAGATCACAAAACATGGATTTTATATATAAAACCAGCTTCATACAAATAGAGTAAAGTAAAAACAACTTATCTCAAACTCTCCCTCAAGCAAATGTCAAGGAATTCCTTTGACTCCTCTTCTTTCTTCACAGCAACACACAATTCTCTCTTTGGATAAGTAAGGAAGAAGAAATCTCTCACTTTCCCTCTCCTCTTACACTCCTTAGAAGAGAAAATAAAAAACCTAGATTTCTGAAAGAAAATGAAAAGACACTCTCTCTAAACTCTAAACTCTTCTCTCCTCTTGTCCCCCTCTCTAAACTTTGCTCCAAAGATGTTTAAATTCAACCAAAACTAATTTCCCATGAGTTTCCTCAAGAAACCCTCCAAAATCCGGCATAATACATTGAATCTAGTTTGAAATCAGGATAGGGCGCAATCTGGCGCTGGATAGGGCGCCTTTCGATGCATTATTTTGCTAATTTGGTCACAATTCTCTGTAAAATAGAGCGGTCCAGAGCTGGTGACAGACCGTTCGGCGCTAGTTCTATAAAATGCACTTTTGTCCCTTTTTGCTCCAAAAGCTTAAAATCATTGTACCTGCATGAAATCATGAAAAATAACTTTCTTTAAAGTGCAATATCATTAAAAATATGTATAAAATGAATAGTAAAAAGCTATCAAATTTTTCAGTGGATCAGCAAGCCCTGAGCTTCGCCCCATCCATGGCTATTTAGACCCCACCCCTTTAAGGCAAAAAACAAGCGATGCACATTTACCTTGAGGAGACTTTACCGTAGAACTTAGAGCATACATAGTGGGCATCATGACCGTCTTCAACAACAAAAACTTTTAAATTAAACAACGAGCTATAGGACACCCAGGTAGCTTGCCTAATGCAGCATAAATAATCTCTTTACATCTTTAGGCCTTTGCACTTTATGCAATATAAGCCCTAACTGGTCTTAGGATTATGAGGTTGTCATTAAATATGACATAAATCCTCCTACCTCTAGACTATTCACATGATCAATATCAAGTGAATGTAAGCCATAAATAATAAAATTGGAAGGATTAAAAACTAAATAGATTTCTCAAATCAAAGCCAAACCATAGGATAGTTTGGGAAATCACCAAGATTCTTTTGGGAACTGTGTTTTCTGCTAGCTCTCTCTACCTTTGGATTCCTATATTAACTGTTCAAAATTTATGCCACTCACCTATTGGATTTCCTACTACCATATTACATTTAAGAAACCTACCTTTTGGAATTAATGAAAATAATATTTCTTGATGTTTATCAGTGTTTCCTTAGATGACTTTAGTTATCTAAGATGTAATTAACTATAGGGGCTTGCCCTTTTATGAAACTTAAACCCTATCAAGTTGCTTCATACTAGTTAGAGGAAGTTGTCTGTCAACATAAATGGTTTGTAGGCTAAACAGGTGTCATAAATCTTTAGTTTATTTACTCGAGCCTCATTAGTAAGCAATGTGTCTATTCTTCGGGGTAGATGCACGACTTGCAATGTAGTGCTCGCTTATTTAAACTATTGTTTGTATGAGATCAGTTTTGAATTTCATATTTTCAAATTAAAATTAAAAAAAAATAATGTTTTCTAAGTATATATTTATATACATTAAATTATATCAAAATATTTGAACCCTCATCTTTTAAAGACTGAAAATTTTCTAGCAATTCCACTGGGGATTAGTTTCTCACTTCATTGAGATCAGGAAATGTTATAATAATACATTAGTAATGTGCTCAAGTCCCATATGAACCAGATTACCAATCATTTGTTGACATACTTAACCCATTTCTTTCTTGGGAAATTACAATTAAATCTCCTCGATTTCAGGACCTTCTATTTAAATAATCCTTAAAGAGAGGGGTTCAAGAATCTTTAGGATTCTTCTTGATTTTGTGGGGTTGGACCCCTGACTTGACCCACAGTTATGCAGATAATTAGACGTATAAAATATAGGTAAACTTAACCCTAAAATAAGCGGGAAGTGTGCAACATCCAAATGTTATAATTTTTAGAAAAGAATAAACACACTAGGGATACTACATAAGTATACACATCGTTCAAGTAATATAGGATTTTCTTTTTAAAAGCATAAATATCTATCCCAAGTAGAAAAATGTTTGAATTAAAAGAAATTTTTAATTATACCAAAAATAAAAAGAAGTTCTAATTCTTAATTTTTGATTATAACTAAACAACAGTAAAATTTACACTTACCAAAATTTTCTGAATTATGCAGGGAAATGTTTATGCAAAAGAATAAAATACTTAATTAAAGATACTTTCTCCTTACAAATATTTATGTAATAAGTAGAGAAATTCAAATTGTTTAGAACTTAAAAATGTTGTATTGTGACAAATATGAGCATAAATATTCTTTAGCCTTTTGTCCAGGCATAAAGAACATTGGCTAGTCTAAAGGTTGGTGAAGGAGGTGTTATTAGTAGTGCTGAGTAGATTCTAGGCTTTCACTTCTAGATTACCTAATGTGCCCTCTCTATAGGACCTGCCAGTGACACTTCTTCGTCACTTTAAACCAAATTGATAGAATTTAGCATGTCACTTTAAAAGTAGTCAATTATATGCCCATCAAATGTTATCTCCCTATCTATTTGTGCTCCTCTTTAGATGATAACTTCTGATCTTCCAAAGTGAAATGTGATTCTTACAAACTAAAAAATCTTTGCCCACAATCAGGTCTAGAAGTATTCTCCACATGTTTTAACAATATATATGGCCAAGTTGTAAAGTAAAAAAAAATTTATGTAAAATATAATCACAATTTTTAGGTAAGAAAAAGAAAAGGTTGTTAAAATAAAATACAAACCTCTTAACTTAATTTAAATTTTATTTGTAAGGAGAAAAAGAAGAATAATACTCAGAAAGCTGATGGCGATGAAAATCTTTTTTGTCGACTTACATCGCTATCAATTCCCGCATTATGTTAATATCAAGGAGTCGCCACTCTCTTTCTCTATCTTTCACCCTAATTCTTATCCTACCTTGACTTATTGTCAAAAGCCTTTGGAGAATTTGAAGAAGGATTAATCATGATAGAGATTGAAAGAAAATGATAATCTCGTAGAACAAGTCTTCAGATTGTGTAATTACTAAAGTTTTTCATCTAAGAAAATCATATGAAGATCTTTGATAACCAGAGAAGTTTTGTAGGTGAAATACCTATCCTGAGTTCTTTAATCTCCTACAGGAGCAAGCTACTATAGTTAATTACATCCTGAGCAATTAATACTGCTTAGGAAAACTGTCAATTAAGGTTAATATTTATCCTTGAAAAAGTGTAAGCGTTGTCGTGTTAAGTTCGATTTTAGTCAAACTTAAGAATGTTGATTTATGTCATGTTAAGTTCAATTTAGGTCGAACTTAAGAGTTATAACGGTCTTATGTTGCGTTAATTTTGATTTAGGTCAAACTTTTGTTGGTTTATGTCAAATCATGTTAATTTATGTCAAATTGAGTTAAGTTTGAAATGTTAATTAATGTCGAATATTGTTAAGTTTGATTTGAAATGTCAATTAATGTCATTTGGTGTTCGTGTTTGTTGAATATGGTTTGTAATGTCGATTAATGTTGAATTATGTTTGGAATGTTGATTAATGTCGAATTAATGCCGAATTTTGTTGAGTTTCGCTTAAAATGTCGAATTTGTTGAGTTTCATTTGAAATGTCGAATTTATTGAGTTTTGTTTCAAATGTCAAATTTATGTTGGTTATTTTGACTTTTGTTTGAAATGTCAAATTTATGTCATTGTATCGATTTATGTTTGAAATGTCAAATTTATGTTGATTATGTCGATTTATGTTCAATTTTGTCTGTTTAAGTTCAATTTGGGTTGAACCTATGATTTATGTCGATTTAGGTTCAATTTGGGTTGAACCTAAAGTTTATATCTTGGTTTAGGTTAGACTTAGGTTCATGTTAGGTTGAACCTAAGTATGATTTGACTTAAGTCTAACGTGGGTTAGACTTAAGTTAGGTTTAAATTAGACTTAGGTTCATGTCAGGTTGAACATAAGTATGGTTTGACTTAAGTCTAATGTGGGTTAAACTTAAGTTAGGTTTAGGTTAGACTTAGGTTCATGTCAAGTTTAAATCTAAGTATGGTTTGAATTAAGTATAATATGGGTTAGAATTAAGTTAGAGTGATTTAGACTTAGGTTCATGTCGAGTTGAACCTAAGTATGGTTTGACTTAAGTCTAATATGGGTTAGACTTAAGTTAGATTGGTTTATGTCATGTTGAACCTAGAGTTAAGGTTAAATTAAGTTCAATATGGGTTGAGCTCAAGTTTGATTTAAGTTTGAGTTAAGTTAGGTTCAAGTTAGGTTGAACATAGACTTAAGGTTGATTTAAGTTCAATATGGGTTGAACTCAAGTTAGATTTATGTTTGAGTTAAGTTAGGTTGAAGTTAGGTTAAAACTAGAGTTAAGAGTAACTTAAGTTCAATGTGGGTTGAACTCAAGTTTGATTTAGGTTTGAGTTAAGTTAGGTTCAAGTTAGATTGAACCTAGACTTAAGGTTGACTTAAGTTCAATATGGATTGAACTTAAGTTAAGGTATTGAATAAACTTGGGCTAATTTTAAGTTTGGTTTGTTGACTTAAGTTCAATATGGATTGAACTTAAGTTAAGGTTTTTAAACTTGGGTTCATGTTGTGTTGAATCTAAGTTAAAGGTTGAACTTGGGTTCGAGTTAGGTTGAACATAAGTTAAAAGTTGAACTTGAGTTCAAGTTTGGCTGAACCTAAGTTAATGGTTACACTTGGGTTTAGGTTGTGTTGAACCTAAGTTAATGGTTGAATTTGGGTTCAAGTTTAGTTGAACCTAAGTTAATAATTGAACTTAAGTTAGGTTTATTTGATTAAACCTTTATTGGTTAAGATTTAATAGTTTAATTAAGTCTAATGTTCGTAGACTTAAATAAAGTTTATGTTTGATTAAACCTTAGTTGGTTATGGTTTAATGGTTTAATTAAGTCTAATGTAGTAGACTTAATTATGGTTTAAGTTTGATTAAAACTTAGTTGGTTAATGTTTAATGGTTTAATTAAGTCTAATGTGGTGGACTTAATTATGGTTTAAGTTTGATTAAACCTTAGTTGATTTATGGTTTAATAGTTTAATTATGTCTAATGTGGCAGACTTAAGTATGGTTTAGGTTTGATTAAACCTTAGTTGGTCAAGGTTTAATGGTTTAATTAAGTCTAATGTGGTAGACTTAATTATGGTTTAGTTTGATTAAACCTTTGTTGATTTAAGATTTAATAGTTTAATTAAGGCTAATGTGGTAGACTTAATTATGGTTTAGGTTTGACTAAACCTTGGCTGATTAAGGTTTAATGGTTTAATTAAGTCTAATGTGGTAGACTTAATTATGGTTTAGATTTGATTAAACCTTAGTTGGTTAAGGTTTAATGGTTTAATTAAGTCTAATGTGGTAGACTTAATTTTGGTTTAGGTTTGATTAAGCCTTGGTTGATTAAGGTTTAATGGTTTAATTAATTCTAATGTGGTAGACTTAATTATGGTTTAAGTTGAATTATGTTTTATTTAAATAAGATTTAATGGTTTAATTAGGTCTAATGGGTTAAACCAAATTGGGATTTTGGCTTGATTAAGTCGAATTTAGGTAAGACTTAATGATTTAATTAGATCTAATTGGTTAGACCTAATTAAGGTTTAGATTTGATTAAGTTTAATTTAGTCAAGACCTAATTGTTTAATCAGGTTTAATGGGTTAGACCTAATTAGGGTTTAGGTTTGATTATGTCAAATTTAGTTAAGACTTAATAATTTAATTAGGTCTAATGGGTTAGACCTAATTAGGGTTTAGGTTTCATTTACTCTAATTTAGTTAAGACTTAATGGTTTAATTATGTCTACTTTGTTAGACCTAATTAGGGTTTAGGTTTGGTTAAGTCTAATTTAGTTAAGACTTAATCGTTTAATTAGGTCTAATGGGTTAGACCTAATTAGGGTTTTGGTTTGATTAACTCTAATTTAGTTAAGACTTAATGGATTAATTAGGTCTAGTGGATTAGACCTAATTAGGGTTTCGGTTTTATTAAGTCTAATTTAGTTAAGACTGAATGGTTTAACTAGGTCTAATGGGTTAGACCTAATTAGGGTTTAGGTTTTATTAAGTCTAATTTAGTTAAGACTTAATGGTTTAATTAGGTCTAATGTGTTAGACCTAATTAGAGTTTAGGTTTTTGTTTAAGTGGTTTAATTAAGCCTAATGATGTCTTAAGACTAACTAAAATTTGATTTTGTATTAAACCTAATATAATTAAGGTTTAATGAGTTAATTAGGTTTAAGTTGTCTTTAAACCTAATTAAAGTTTTATTTTTTTATTAAACCTAGTGTGATTAAGGTTTAATGAGTTAATTAGGTTTAAGTTGTCTTTAAACCTAATTAAAGTTTTATTTTTGTATTAAACCTAATGTGATTTAAGTTTAATTAATTAATTAGGTTTACGTTATCTTTAAACCTAATTGAAGTTTAATTTTTGTATTATACCTAATTTGATTAAGCTTTAAAGAGTTAATTAGGTTTAAGTTGTCTTTAAACCTAATTAAAGTTTAATTTTTGTATTAAACCTAATGTGATTAAGGTTTAATGAGTTAATTAGGTTTAAGTTGTCTTTAAACCTAATTAAAGTTTGATTTTTGTATTAAACCTAATGTGATTATGATTTAATGAGTTAATTATGTTTAAGTTGTCTTTAAACCTAATTAAAGTTTAATTTTTGTATTAAACCTAATGTGATTAAGGTTTAATGAGTTAATAAGGTTTAAGTTGCCTTTAACCCTAATTAAAGTTTGATTTTTTTATTAAACCTAATGTGAGTAAGATTTAATCAGTTAATTAGGTTTAAGTTGTCTTTAAACCTAATTAAATTTTAATTTTGGTATTAAATCTAATGTGATTAAGGCTTAATGAGTTAATTAGGTTTAAGTTGTCTTGAAACCTAATTAATGTTTAATTTTTGTATTAAACCTAACGTAATTAAGGTTTAATGAGTTAATTAGGTTTAAGTTGTCTTTAAACCTAATTAAATTTTAATTTTTGTATTAAACCTAATGTGATTAAGGTTTAATGAGTTAATTAGGATTAAGTTGTCTTTAAACCTAATTAAAATTTGATTTGAGTTCATTTGGGTTTAGATTCATCATTGGCATAGTCCATTATGAAATGGATTAAGTAAATGAAGAAAAGGGTTTTTGAAATATTAATTTATAATTAATAAATCTTAACCCTATTTTAAAATGTCTTTTAAAATTAATTTAATGGCTTAAGAGTTATTATTTTAGGATTAGTGTCTGTCACTCTAAAATTCTTAACCATTTTTGAATTCTAATTTTCCAATTTTTAAAGTTTTTAAAAAAAATCATAATGTGTCATGAAAATTAGAAAATCATATTCTAGAGAGCTATCGTAGCCTTAGAAAAATCAAGAGATGTGTAACCCACAATTTTATATTATGATATTTTTAATTTAATTGCAACGACGCCAAAAACTTGACCCCGCTATATTATATGTATAGAATTGTAATTATTTATGTTGTGGATGCTACGCAAGTATACGTATCGTATCAAGTAATACAGGGCTCTAGTGGAGTCCTAGTTATCGATCCCACAGGGAAAGAGAAAATTAAATAACAACTAATTTTAAAATAATAATAATAATAATTTTAAAATAGTATACGAAAATTTGGAACTCTAAATTTAAGCGCAATAAAGTAAACTAAGTATTTTAATTAGGTAACTTAACTAAGTAGAAAATTAATACGTATTGAAAGTGCGGGAAATTAATTAATTGCTAAATAAGTCTTAACTATTCGAAAAAGTATCTTTCCCCTTGTTTAGAAATTTAAGTGATTGATGAATTTAAATAGATAATTTTAAGGTATTGTGACAAATAGGAGCATTCCTATTCTTTACCCTTTGGTCCAGTGTAAAGAATATTGACTAATCCTATGTTTGATTATCGAATCTGCGGCTAGGCCGGGAGGATACCGACCGCCACTTCGTAGCTCCCACGTTCCCCTCGCCCGAGGGCTAACATCTACACTTCAGCTCTCAAACAATAGGACCGAATTGAAAATTTTAGTCACGTCACACTAAAATGCTCAATTCTACGCCTGATGATATTATTTCCCTATTTATTTGCACCTTCCTTCCAAGGCTTTTGAATTCCCCGAATATCAGATGTAATTTTTACTATAGTTGTAAATCAACACATTTTAACAAATCAAATAGCCAGTTTGAAAAGTAAATTAAGTTTTAAGTAAAAATTATCACAATTTATTAATATATAAAAGTATCTCTATTTTAATTTCATCAAGTCACTTAATTTCATAAACAGGGAGAAAGACTAAATAAACTACTCAGAATGCATGGGAACTAAACTAAGCATGGATTTCATTTAAAGTTAAAAACAATAAATACAAATACTTATCTTGATTTATCCCTAAGCAGACTCCTCGTAGTTCCTTTGACTCTTCCTTCCAAGATACAGCACGACTCACTAATTACTCACTAAACTCACTAAAGACTCACTAATTACACTAATTAAGATTCTAAAGACTGCTCACACACTTATAACACACTTAGAACACACAAAAGACACACAAAAGACTGATTTTTGGCCTCTATATATAGAGGTAAGCAAAGGTCCAAGAGGTATGTAAGCATCTCTTCAAAAGGTGTCCAGGTTCAATGTATCAGAGCCATTTGAACTAGCTCGCCGTCGGCGACGAACTACCTCGCTGTCGGCGAGGCTTCTAGAAAGTCTTTGAACCGCGCTATCTCGCTGTCGGCGGGCTCGGGCTCGCTGTCAGCGAGACAGTTATAAATCCTTCAGAATTTTCTTCCTCGTACCCTCGCCGTCGGCGAGATATATCTCGCCGTCGGCGGCTCAGCACAAATTGCATTATTTTCTTCCTTTTTGCTCCAAATCCGCTCCTTTTTATAATTTTTGCTTTTATCACCTAAATTCTCCATTCCTGCAACAAAATAAAGAAAATACCTTTCTTTAAAGTGCAATTTCATCAAAAATAGGTATGAATTTCTTAATAAATTTTTCGATGATCAAAATCCCCCAAACTTACTTACTACTTGTCCTCAAGTAATTTTAAGTACTACATAAAAATAATGATTTCTATAGTAAGATTTTTCAATTCAAATAAACTATGAATTAGATTAATTAATATCATAATAAAGTTAAAATAAAAAATAATTCATGTAATTTAATTAATCTTATAGAAATAAATTATTTAGTTATCAGGTCTAAGATTTCTAGCTTACTATTCATTTCAGGAATGACTATATTTAAAAGAATAACTACTTAAGATATTCATATGATAAGAAATTCAAGAAAACACTATTAGGTAAAAATTCTAATCCATAAACATAAGTTTGGAAATATCTAAGTTTTTTTTCCTTTAGGTTAATTCAAATGAAGCCAATTTTTGATAAGGCATCTCCTCAAGCCTCTCCTCATTTTTCTTTTTCTTTTTCTTTTTTTTTTTTATGAGGATTACTGTATCTGGAGAGCCTGTTAATAATTTTGAACTTCATTTTCATCTTCCTAAATTTGAAACTTAGAAATATTTCTTAGCTTATATATACTTCATAGTTTTTACTTCATTGATTTTCAATCTTTTCTTTTTCACTTGAATACTTAAGAATTTTAATTTTAGAATATAGTTTTCCTTACTAAAAATAGTTTACTATATTCTTATTCCCTTTAACCAAATATTTTTATTCTATTTAATTAATTAAAGAACTAGAAATATTTCATTTAACCTTTTTTATAATAATTAAATAAAATAATTCATATTAATTAAATTGAAAAATTTGCTATAAAAATCATTTTATAATAATTTGAAAATATAAATTGAGAACAAGTTAATAACTAAATTTGTATTTTACTCCCCCCCCAAACTTAAATTTTTATATCTACTCTAAATAATGAAAAAGGGAAAGTAAATAAATCATACCTTTGAAGTTTAAGTATTTCTTTTTTTTCTTTGAAATTTTTGCAGGCTTTTTCATTTTTCATTGAACCTGTATTGTTAGTATTCTCCATATATATAACAATTTAAAGAAAATGCAGGGATAAAATCTGATATAAGTATTAAAATACAACAATTAAAATTAACTCTACACTACACATATGAATTACTAACATATTAAAAAAAAAATTAAAATTTATAACTACTAACAAACATATTAAAGAAAAACTAACATTCTAATTAACGTAAAATTTGCAAATAACTAATACATAATCAAACAAACACAGCTCAAGCAAAATAATCAAACAAACATCTAAATTCACAATCCACATAACTACAAAATATTACAAACATAATAAAGTCTTCCAATAACATAACATCACATCAAAACAAACAAAACAAAGTCTCTAATCTTATAAATCAAAGTCCCGAGCTATATCATCTCCTCCTCGATCCGTAGGCCGAGAAGATCGAGCGAGGATGATTACCGTGAATATCGGGGGCACTCGGGAAGGACAACATCTAAATCACCACTCCTATAACGACGTTCGACATCATAGTATGCAATCTCGTATTCCGAATGTCGCCGGAGATATTCGTTATCATAATCGTGTCTTCTCTCCAAATTATCAATCCTTTGATCAAAATGATCAAATCTTCTCCCATTGTTTCTCCAAACCGCTCAAAACTCCTCCTATGCAGTGTCAGCTCATTCATCAGATCTTGTAGGGTAGGAGTGGTAGGCTCAGGAGGTTCATGACTAGTAGAGGGTATATCTCTACTTGACTGAGTAAAATAACTTCTCACTCCTGATCTCCATCCTTCGTGGGATTCATATTTCTTTATATTAGCCTGAGTTAGGGGTTTCATAGGCTCTATCCATTCCTCATCATCTCTTGCCTCTACCCCAGATAATCGACAAAGTGCATAGATAAGACCAGGATGTCCTAGTCCTCCTCCACTTTCATTTCTAAGCAGTGGCTAATATGTTTTTATATATAACATTTCCCACATTAATACTTTTCAGGTTCCGAATACGGAATTCGAAATCGCTTCATCTCTTGTTACCTCACTATGGTGGTAGGTAGGTAACAAAGTAGAACAAATAAAATAATGCCAGAGCTTTAGATGTTGCATTTAGCATAGAAAGAGGAAGTTTACCCGTTCTCGTTGCTTTATCTTCCAGACTCCTTTCCCATCAGTGAGATAGTTAATCACTTCTTCTAATGGTCCTTCCATAGTTCCAAAAGTTTCATATTCGCTCCAGGTGTCTTGAACTTCATAATATACGTTAATCCTAGCACTGTCGAAATCTACGAAAAATCGTCTAACCTTTACTTGGTGCATCTTCGACTCGTGTTAAATTTGCATAAAATTCTTTTACTACTTCCACAAGTTGCTCGTTGGTAACGAAACGTAGTTTTCCCATCCTCGCTCCTTTATAACTCGCTCTACTTCTCCTCCTAAATTCTTGAAAACTGGATCTTGTATGCACTTTCTTGCTTGAATATTTTGAAAATATCGTGTTTGTGCTCTCGCATTAATGAATCGAGTTTCGTCAAAATCTAATCGTCGCTTTTTTCGTGGAGCCATTTCTCGATCTGTGAAATTTACAAAAAAAATTTTTTTTAAAACTAAACTCCAAAATATTACTAAATAGGCTTCCCACAACAACTAAAATCCATTTAAATCAATTTCTATGAAATTCTTCCAAGTATTTTCTTCACATTTCAAAATTTTTCAAAATATCCCAATGTAGAAGAAATCAATGGTAAAAATCAAAAATTTTTGCATAGGAGTGAAGCACTTACCAAGAGAAGATGAAATCCGGTGTTTTTGAGTGATGAACTCGCTTCAAATCCAAGATCTCTCAAGCCCTAGGTGGGTTTTTGCGAAAATGAGAGGTTGGGGATGATGAATAGTGTTTTTGACCGGTCAATTAAAGTGTTTTTCGTGACCTCGCTGTCAGCGAGATTTTTCTCGCCGTCGGCGAGCTAATATTTTTCATAACAAAAATTCTCGGGAAAAATCCGCCGTCGGCGAGAAATTTTTGCTCTAACCTTCGGCTGTCGGCGAGATCGATCTCGTTGTCGGCGGGATTTTCTCGCCGTCGGCGAGATTCCAAAATTTAAATTTCGAAATTCGTCACTCATTTTCGTCCTTGATTTGCCTTATATTATATTTCCGATCACATCATTTATTAATTTAATATGAAGATTAGCTACTTATACACAAACAAATTCACACAACACAACAAATTAACTTTAATGTCGAAATCCATGAGATGTACAAACTAACATAATTTTAAACTCTATAATCAAACTTCAATTCTCCAATCCTTACTACTAATCAGAGATCGCAAACCAATCCACGACACACTAAATGCGATACAAAACTATGACGCATATCTCAATTAGGTTTGAGATATTCAAAGCATCACTCCACACATAATAAAATCTAAATCAAATCAAATAACATAAACATAAACATACTATGGAAATCTTTACTACTACTCTTCAATGTCAGAATCTTCATCTTCTCTGATATTTCCGATATGACGATGATGCATAAATAAGTTATAGAAATGCCTAAAGGGAAATTCCGAAGCAGATTCTTCAGTGATCCAACCCTTCGTCTCGGCAAATGAAGAAAGCTAGCTTCAGTGTGTCCAGAATGATCAAAGTGTTCCTTCATCCTTCGATCGATGTGATCAAATAAATCAGATATATTGTCGATCGAATCTCTCACTTTCTGCAGCTTCTTTCTCCATTCCTTTAATTTTCTTCATAAGTAACTCCGTTTTATCCGAAATAGGCCTTGCTATAGGATTATTCCGTGAAGCTCTATCGGAGATAAATCTAATGTCTTCATTATCGTCCAAAGTAGGGAACATATCCGTAGGATCAAGCGGCTTCCAAGGTAACGGATCCTTTTCCCAAGCTTCATAAGAAACTCCGATACCGATCGCATAATGCAAAAATAGTAGATGGGTGTCCTAGTCCGTGAACCGACCCATGCACAATTAAACCCAATGCGTACTTAACAATTATTGATCCAACATCAATAGGCGATCCATTTTGAATACAATAATTCAATATATCGCATTCCTTCGAAACCTTGTTTACCCTCATAGTAGGTAACAATTTAGATGAGATGAAAAAGTGCCAGTGCTTTGAGACGGGATTCAAAAGTGATGCAGAGAAACTAACATACCCATCTTCACGCATTTCCCAATCTTCCGGTTCATCGATCAGATATCGAAATATCTCATTCATATTATATCGAGAAGGCACAAAATTTGAATAGTGACATACCGGGGTGTTTTCTATAGAGAATAATTCATTTACTCTTGATGGAGTAAACGTCACCCATCTTCCTCGGACGTAGACATTCCCATTGTTGATCGCATGTAAGTTAGAGTAGAACTCTTTCACAACTTGGAATAACAACAGCAGACGTAGTGTAACAAAATACCTCCCAAGCATGCGCTCGCGCGATCGTTTCTTCTATCTTCGTAGTGGAATTCTCTAATCCTCGATCGACAAATCCCCGTTCCTCGATAACTCTTTTCTTTATCAAAACCTTGTCGAAGATCCGTCGCGCTTCCACACTCACAAATTTCCTCCGGTTAAACACTCGAGAATTAGAGGAATCTAAGAATTCGGAGGCCATTATGGTGAATGGAATGAATTCTAGTGAAGAAGGCGGATCTAGAATGATTTAAGAATGGGTTTTCACAAAGGAATTGGTGTTGAAACCGTCCAAATTGGCATTCAAATTATAAATAACTCATCTTTATAACTTCCTCGGCCGTCGGCGAGAAGTTTCTCGCCGTCGGCGACTCGGCTTATAAAACCGCCTCCCATGTTCTCGTTGTCGGTGGGGACGTTTCTGCCGTCGGCCGAGCTCGATAAATAAACCGAATCTAATTTAGGCGCGAACCTCGCCGTCGGCGAGTATCGACCTCGCCGTCGGCGAGATTCCAAAATAATGTCCAATTTCGCTCTAAATCGAATAATTTCTTTTCTCATCATAATGGTTCGAATATGTGATGATTCTTAATAATAATTGAGTAGTAAAGTTTCAATAATATAGACTAACTATTAAGATACAATAAAAATAGATGACTAATATGGGTTGCCTCCCATAAAGCGCTTGGTTTAACGTCGTCGGCCCGACCTAATTTCAATTATTAATCGAGTCGACTAAGCATTAAAACCTCTTTATAGTTAGGTCTTATACCTTCGAAATATGGTTTTAATCTATGTCCATTAACTTTAAATTTATGTCCAGCTTTTGGATCTTCGATTTCTATAGTTCCGTATGAAAATATTTGAGTTATGGTGAAAGGTCCTAACCATCGAGACTTCAATTTTCCAGGAAATAATTTCAATCTAGTATTATATAACAAAACTTCCCGTCCCGGTTCAAAATTTCTCTCGATTAATCTTCCGATCATGCCATAATTTCATCTTTTCTTTATAAATCCGATCATTATCATATGATTCATTTCTTAATTCTTCCAATTCATTTAATTGCAACAATCTTTTCTCACCAGCTTCCTTCATATTATAATTAAATTCTTTAATCGCCCAATATGCTTTATGTTCTAATTCAACTGGTAAGTGGCATGTTTTTCCATATATAAGTCTGTAAGGAGTCATTCCAATCGGAGTTTTATAAGCAGTCCTATAAGCCCATAATGCAGTGTCTAATCTAATAGACCAATCTAACCTATTTGGGTTTACGTATATTTCTAAAATACTTTTAATCTCACGATTAGATACTTCAAACTAATCCGCTAGTCCGTGGATGATAAGCGAGTGGATATCGTATGAGTAATATTGTATTTTTCTACTAGTTTGTGAATGTATTTATTTCTAAAATGAGTTCCTCCGTCGGTGATAATCACTCTCGACATTCCAAATCTAGTAAAAATATTTTTCATCGAAATTTTGAAACACTCTTAAGCATCACACCTAGGTAAAGCTTGTGCCTCAATCCATTTGGAAACATAATCAACGACTACTAATATATATGAGTTTCCAAACGAAGGAAAAAAAGGTCCCATAAAATCTAATCCCCAAACATAAAAAATTTCAACTTCTAATATAAAGTTTAGAGGCATTTCTTTTTTTCTAGATATATTTCCTACTCTTTGACATTTATCACAAGTTTTAATATATCTGTATACATCTCTAAATTGAGTAGGCCAGTAAAATCCAGTATCGAGAATTTTATAAGCTAGCTTTATCAGTCCCGAAATGTCCTCCAAAATCGGAATCATGACATTTTTGAATAATTGGTTCAGTTTCTTCATAAGGTACACATCTTCTAATAATTAAATCCTTACATTGCTTATATAAATATGGTTCATCCCAAAATAGGTTTTCGTATCATGGATGAATTTTTTCTCGTTGTTGTAAAGTTAGCATAGGTTGTAAAATATTACTAACTATATAGTTCACTATATCGACGATACCATGGTATTTTCCACTCATTGATATTATATAGTTGTTCATCGTAGAAAACTATCTATAATTTCATTTTCAATATCAGATAATTCATGATTTTCTAATCTTGATAAATGATCCGCAATTTGATTATCAGTTCCTTTCTTATTAACGATCTCAAAATCGAATTCTTGCATTAATAGCATCCATCTAATTAATCTTGGTTCGGAATCTTTCTTTTGCATTAAATATTTGATAGCAGTAATGATCGGTATGCACGATACATTTTGTTCCAATCGGATAAGGTCTAAATTTATTAAAACCATATACTACCGCTAATAATTCTCTTTCAGTAATCGTATAATTTATTTAAGCATTATTTAGAGTTTTACTAAGATAGTATATAACTTTAAAAATCTTTTCATATCTTCGCCAAGAACCGCTCCTACAAAGATAATCACTAGCATCACACATAAGCTCAAATGGTTTCTCCCAGCTAGGTGAAACTATTATAAAGTCTGTAATTAATTTTTCTTTTAAGAGTTCAAAAGCATTCAGGCATTTTATTGTAAATTCAAATTTCTTGTCCTTTTCGAGAAGTCGGCATAGAGGTTTAGTAATTTTTGAAAAATCTTTTATATAGCGTCCGTAGAATCCAAGCATGTCCAAGAAAACTTCTTACCCCTTTTACCGTAGTTGGAGGTGGTAATTTAAGCAATAACTCGAATTTTTGCAGGTCAACTTCCATGCCTTTTTCCGAAATTTTATGCCCTAATACAATGCCGCCCGCAACCATAAATCGACATTTCTCCCAATTTACAACTAAATTTGTTTTCTCACATACTTCTAATACTTTTTCAAGATGAGTTAAGCATGTGTCAAATGATGTTCCAAATACGAGAAATCATCCATAAATACTTCTATTCCATTGTCAATTAACTTACTAAATATAGACATCATACATCTCCGGAATGTTGCCTGTGCATTACATAATCCAAAAGGCATTCTTCGAAAAGCGAAAGTTCCATAAGGACTAGTAAATGTAGTTTTCTCTGATCCTCGAGAGCAATTTGCATTCGATGATAACCGGTGTATCCATCTAGAAAATAAAAATACTTATGTCCGACTAATCTATCTAACATCCGGTCTAGAAATGGTAAAGGGAAGTGATCTTTCCCGCGGCGGTATTTAATTTCCTATAATCAATACATATACGCCAACCGCGTAACTTGTCTTATAGGAATAAGATCGTTATTTTCATTGCGTTGACGATCACTCCTCCCTTCTTAGAACACAATGAATTGGGCTTACCCAAGATCGTCGTAAATAGGATATATAATACCATTATCTAACCATTTTAAAATTTCTTTCTTAACTACTTCTTTCATTATTTGGTTTAATCTCCTTTGGGATCTCGCTTTAGTGTTTATGTTCATCATCTAAAATAATTCTATGCATACGTATCGAAGGACTAATTCCTTTAATATCTGCTAAATTCCAACCAAAAGTTTTCTTAGATTTTTTTAAAGTTTCTAAAAGTTTTTGTTCTCGAGATTCGTTTAATGCAGATGAAATAATAACCGGTAAAGTTGAAGAATTACCTAAATAAGCATATTTCAAATGATCGTGTAATATTTTTAGCTCAAGTTCAGGAGGTTTAATAATTGATGGAACTATATTCTTGTCGTTATTTTCGATATTATCCAAAAATTCAAATCTTTCCCGAATATAATCTAGTTCTTCATTATTATCTTTAATTAATTCAGTTGTTTTCTTTTCTAATTTATCTTCGTAATATTCCTTAAAATGTTCGCATTGTAAATGTTCAAGTATTTCCATCCGAAAACATTCATCATCTTTTTCTAGCACAGGATATTTCATTGATTTTGCAATATTAAATGTAACTTTTTAGTCATTTACTCTCATAGTTAATTCTCCTTTCGAACATCAATCATAGCTTCTCCAAGTAGCTAAAAATGGTCTTCCTAAAATGATAGGAATTTCTTTATCTTCCTCCATATCTAAAATAATAAAATCTACTCGGGAAGATAAATTTATCCACTTTTACTAACACATCTTCAATAACTCCCTTAGGATAGTAACCGAACGATCGCCTAATCGAAGGGTTACCGAAGTAGGTGTAATTTTTCCTAATCCTAATCTCTTAAAAATTGATAGAGGCATTAGATCGATGCTTGCTCCTAAGTCACATAAAGCTTTTCCATAAAATTTTTCTCCTATAGCAGTATGGTATAGTGAAACTACCGGATCTTTCAATTTTTCAGAAGCTTCTTCGAATAATAAGCACTACACTCTTCACTAAGTGCAACTCGTTTCATTATCGTTGAATTTTCTTTTCTTATTTAGAATATCTTTCATAAATTTTACATAATTTGGCATCCGATCTAAAGCTTCGACAAAAGGTATATTGATTGTTAATTTCTTTAATATTTCAAGGAATTTAGCAAATTGTTTATCTTTTTTATGTTGAGCTAGTCGTTGAGGAAATGGTGGTGGAGGTTTTTCAACGAAATTTTCATAGGTATTAAAGGATGTTCTAAGTTTGAATCTTGTTGAATTGTTTCCTTTTCAATTTCCACTTCCTTTTTTGGCTTTCAAGTTCTTTTTGAATTTGAGGTTCTAATTTTTTTCCATCCTTAGTTGTATTGCTTTAATTTGTTCTTTTCCTTGATCTTTAGGATTTATTTCCACATTACTAGGAAAAGTTCCGGGTATTCTATTATTTAGCGCAGAAGTAATATGTCCAAGTTGAGTTTCGATATTTTTAATAGATGTTCCTTGAATTTGTAATTGATTTCCTTGAATTTGTAGTTGATTTCTTGATTTTGTAGTTGATGACCCATATTCAAAATTAATTCATCCATAGATAATTTCTTATCTTTAAATCGAGGGTTATTGTTATTAAATCCGAGTAGGTAATTAGGTTTATAGTTTGGATTTGCTTGATTAGGTTGATTCATTCATTGTTGATTAGATGTGTTATTCCAATTAAAATTTGGATGAGTTTTCCAACCGTGATTATAATAGTTTGAATAAGGGTTATTAGTTCTATTATTAATAGCATTTAAAGTTTCATAATTAGATTGAGATTCTATGATTTGTCCAGTATGAGTTTTCTTCTAAAGTAGGAGAGTAGTTCATTCCAAAATGATCTAATTTCTTAGATATAGCAGCAATTTGAGAAGCTAACATAGATATTGCATCGTTTTCATGAATGTTGGCTATCTTTTCTGGATTTACTCTATCACGAGCCATTGAAAATTATTTGTTGCCATTTCTTCGATTAGTGCATAAGCTTCATTAAATGGTTTAGACATTAATGAACCTCCAAAGAAGAAGATCGATGATCGATCTTAAAGATCCTACTAATCCATTATAAAAGGTTCGAATAATCAGCCAATCTGCAGCGCATGATGCGGGCATTTCCTAAGAAGTTCCTTAAATCTCTCCCAAGCTTCATATATTGATTCTCTATCTAACCGACAAAAAGAAGTTATATCATTTATAAACTTAGCAGATTTTAGATGGTGGAAAATATTTGGATAGAAATTTTTGTGATAATTCTCCCCAAGTTTTAATAGATCTAAGTGCTAACGAATTCAACCACATTTTAGCCTTATCCCTTAATGAAAAAGGAAAAAGTCTAAGTCTTATAAGATCGTCGTATACTCCTCGATATTTAAAAGTAGCACAAAGTTCTAGAAAACTAGCAAGATGTATGTTAGGATCTTCGATAGGTGAACCACTAAATTGATTATTTTGTACCATTTGGATAATTGCAGGTTTAAGTTCAAATGAATTAGCAACTACATCGTGTTTTGAATAGTTAAATGAAATTCATCTGATGTAGGGTTAGCATAATCTCTTAATGGTCTTTGTTGGTTCATATTTTGAATTTCAGGAATATTTGCCATTTGTGTTAAATTTATAATTTGTTTCTTTTGTTTTCTAATTCTTTTAATTGTACGCTCTAATTCGTAATCGTAAGGTACTAAATTTTCGTTTCCAAATTTGCGCATACAATTTTTGAATAGATATTAATTTATTTATTATGATTATTTTAAAATAATCCGTTACTCTAAGTAAATTTTTCTTACTTTCCCCAGCAACGGCGCCAAAAACTCGACCCACAATTTTATATTATGATATTTTTAATTTATTTGCAACGACGCCAAAAACTTGACCCCGCTATATTATATGTATAGAATTGTAATTATTTATATTGTGGATGCTACGCAAGTATACGTATCGTATCAAGTAATACAGGGCTCTAGTTGAGTCCTAGTTATCGATCCCACAGGGAAAGAGAAAATTAAATAACAACTAATTTTAAAATAATAATAATAATAATTTTAAAATAGAATACGAAAATTTGGAATTCTAAATTTAAGCGCAATAAAGTAAACTAAGTATTTTAATTAGGTAATTTAACTAAGTAGAAAATTAATACGTATTGAAAGTGCAGAAATTAACTAATTGCTAAATAAGTCTTAACTATTCGTAAAAAGTATCTTTCCCCTTGTTTAGAAATTTAAGTGATTGATGAATTTAAATAGATAATTTTAAGGTATTGTGACAAATAGGAGCATTCCTATTCTTTACCCTTTGGTCCGAGTGTAAAGAATATCGACTAATCCTATGTTTGATTATCGAATCTCGCGCTAGGCTGGGAGGATACCGACCGCCACTTCGTAGCTCCCACGTTCCCCTCGCCCGAGGGCTAACATCTACACTTCGACTCTCAAACAATAGGACCGAATTGAAAATTTTAGTCCGTCACACTAAAATGCTCAATTCTACGCTCGATGATATTATTTCCCTATTTATTCGCACCTTCCTTCCAAGGCTTTTGACTTCCCGAATATCGATGTAATTTTTACTATAGTTGTAAATCAACACATTTTAACAAATCAAATGGCCGATTTGAAAAGTAAATTAAGTTTTAAGTAAAAATTATCACAATTTATTAATATATAAAAGTATCTCTATTTTAATTTCATCAAGTCACTTAAATTCATAAACAGGAAGAAAGACTAAATAAACTACTCAGAATGCATGGGAACTAAACTAAGCATGGATTTCATTTAAAGTTAAAAACAATAAATACAAATACTTATCTTGATTTATCCCTGCGTACTCCTCGTAGTTCCTTCGACTCTTCCTTCCAAGACATAAGCACGACTCACTAATTACTCACTAAACTCACTAAAGACTCACTAATTACACTAATTAAGTTTCTAAAGACTGCTCACACACTTATAACACACTTAGAACACACAAAAGACACACAAAAGACTGATTTTCGGCCTCTATATATAGAGGTAAGCAAAGGTCCAAGAGGTATGTAAGCATCTCTTCAAAAGGTGTCCAGGTTCAATGTATCTGTTCCATTTGAACTAGCTCGCCGTCGGCGAAGAACTACCTCGCTGTCGGTGAGGCTTCTAGAAAGTCTTTGAACAGCGCTATCTCGCTGTCGGCGGGCTCGGGCTCGCTGTCAGCGAGACAGTTATAAATCCTTCAGAATTTTCTTCCTCGTACCCTCGCCGTCGGCGGGATCGATCTCGCCGTCGGCGGCTCAACACAAATTGCATTATTTTCTTCCTTTTTGCTCCAAATCCGCTCCTTTTTATAATTTTTGCTTTTATCACCTAAATTCTCCATTCCTGCAACAAAATAAAGAAAATACCTTTCTTTAAAGTGCAATTTCATCAAAGATAGGTATGAATTTCTTAATAAATTTTTCAGTGATCAATGTGTCTAAGGACTTAAAGGTTCTTCCCTAAAATTTGCACATTTTTCTGATTTGTAAATAATTTTTAATAATTAAAATGCTCCAGAGAGTATTTAATTATTTAAAAAATAAATATAGAGAATAAAATTATGAATTTAATTTCTTAATTTTCTTCTCTTCAAGAGCTTTCTAGAGGTATTTTATTTTATTTTTAGGAGCTCTGTGCAAAACGTTATGATTTTTTGATATTTTTAAGGTTAAAATGAATTAGCTTATCCCAGAATTTTCTCGGCGCGCCCCGTGTCCTCGTACACATCGAAGACTCGGGACGATTTAGTGCGCGGATTCAGACAGGGAACATCGCAGTGTGTGATCAACACCGTCGGTTCCGAAACATGGGAACGGACGGTGGAGATTTAATCCCATAAATTCGAAAAAAATTCAAACCGTCCAACTTCTAAGCTCAATATCTCACTCATTTCTCAATGAAATTGAGTGATTTTTGAACCTATGGAATCATCTGGAGATGTAGATCACATCTATATGGTGATGATAATTTTCTAGGCTAGTTTAGTCCATGATTTTCCGATATATGAATTATTTTGGATAAAAAAAATCCATACCTTGGCCACAATAGTCTTGAGCTTGATCAGACTTGTTGGTCAACCTATAGTGATCCCAAAAAAAGTTCTTTTCCACTTCAGTTTGAAGTTCTAGCTAGCCTTGGTGAGTAATTTTGGCAAAGTGGCTTGATTTGGGTTAAGTTTGGGTTTTAGCCAAATTGGCTCGATCTGGCTGATCTTATGGCTAGATTTTGGCTAGAATAGGTTGCTAAGATCCTCAGCAAGAATTTTTGTGTTGGGAGCTAAGGGATTTGGGCAGCCTATAAGTTACTATGAACTTTTTTTCCACTTTTATGGTTTTGGGTAGGGCTCCTTTTATAGCCATGAATGGTTATGATTGAACCCTAGTTGACTTAGGATTAATCATGGGGTGGTTAGAGCTGTGGAGTAGGGTCTTGTAACAGCCTCCCCCATGTAATCCAACTATCACCTCTCCATATTCCTTGGGAATTATGCCACTTAAGCAAGTTCATGTATCATGGCAATTATGGATTCCAAATTGTCATGATAGCCTTTGATTTCTTTGTTTCCATTCCATTAGCTAAGGGATCAGTTAATGGTGACTCAAAGGGCTAAGTTCTTCATCATCCACCAACTCATTTCAGGATTCATGGGGAGATGACACATATCCCTTTAATTTCATTAATTTTTCCATTTTTAATTTATAAGATCACCATATGAAGTAATGGTGATCTAAGCTCTTCCCCTCTAATATTGGTGAAGATGTGAGGTGATAGATGAGTCACCAAAGATTCTCTTAGGATTGCATGAAGAGGTGACACGTTATTTTTTCATAATGATGAAGGCATCATCACATGTATTTACCATGGTTAAGCATGGTACATGATGGGTCATCTATGGGATATTTCATTTTTAATGGGTTATATGGGTTGTGTCTAACCCATATGAGGTCATGTGTGATGTCATAAAAGAGATTTGGAATTTTTGGAAAACCATAATGTCATAGGTTAAAAATTCCATTTAATACCCTTCTTAATTTAATTTCCATTTTAATTAATTATGTCATTAATTAAAATGTTGGAAATTATTTTATTAATCAATTATTAATTGAAAATAATTCCAAATTAATTATTTGATTAATTTTCATGTCATTTTTTATTTAAAATTGGATTTTGTCTAATTTCATGCCTTTTTAATTTAATTTTCATTTTAATTAATTATATCATTAATTAAAATATAAAAATCAAATTATTGGTTAATTAATTAATTAAAAATAATTTTTGAATGAATTATTTGATTAATTCCATTATTTTTAATTAATTTGTGCATTTTGTCATTCTAATGACTTTTAATTCATTTTTTCATTTTAATTAATTATGTCATTAATTAAAATTTTAAAAATTAAATCATTAGCCAATTAATTAATCAAAATAATTTTGAAATTAATTATTTAATTAATTTTGTCATTTTTTATTTCATTTTGGTGCATTTTTGTCATTTTAGGACTTTTAATTTAATTTTCATTTTAATTAATTATGTCATTAATTAAAAGATTAAAAATTAAATCATTAGTCAGTTTAATTAATCAAAGTAATTTTGAAATTAATTATTTGATTAATTTAGTCATTTTGGGGTCTTAAACAGGTCATTGGGTCAATAATTAGCTATTTGGTCAAAAAGTGATCATTTTGACCAAAGTTAACTTTTTGGGTCAAAATGTTGACCCATTGGGTCAGTAGGGTTGGTCACTAGGTCAGGATTGACCATTTTGACCAAAGTTGACTTTTTAGGTCATGGGTTGATCTGTTGAGTCAATAGGGTTGGTCTTTGGGTCAGGATTGACCATTATTACCAAAGTTGACTTTTTAGGTCATGGGTTGACCTATTGAGTCAATAGGGTTAGTCATTGGGTCAGTAGGGTTGTTCATTGGGTCAAGATTAACCATTTTGACCAATGTTGACTTTTTAGGTCAAGGGTTGACCTATTATAAAAATGTGGTCAATAGAAAGGCCCCCTATATGTGTGGTAGCATAAGTATGCTGCACATATTGGCGTTGACCGAGGTGGTCTGAATATTCATTGTGAAGAAATGTCTCATAATAATCAGGAAAGGAGTTGGTGTCATATCATTCCTAAAGATTGTGAGATGTCTCACGTGTCAGTTTTGCGAAGGAACACTTGCAATTTATGTCCTTTCTTAAAGGAATATTCATTGGAATGCCATAATTTGCGTGTCAGGAAAAGGACTTTTATCCAATAAAATGAAAAAGAAAATTGATGTCATATTCCACTTCTCGAAATGTTGATGTTGATGTTTAGTTAGAGGATTGCCATAATTTTCGTGTCAGGAAGATAACTTACATCCAATAACCAGAGAGAGAAATTGGATTCCATATTCCATTTCTCGAAATGTCAATGTCGATGTTTAGTTAGAGGAATGCCATAATTTTCGTGTCAGGAAAAGGACTTACATCCAATAACTGGAGAGAGAAAATGGATGTAATATTGTATTTCTTAAAATGTCAAATGTCAATGTCGTGTTAAAAGAATCACATTTTCGTGTCAGGAAATAACTTACATCTGATAACTGGAAAGAGAAAATGGATGTCATATTCAATTTCTCATGATGTCGAATGTCGATGTCATGTTAAAGGAATGTTATTTCTGTGTCAGGAAATGACTTACATCTGATAACTGGAAAGAGAAAATGAATGTCATATTCCATTTCTCAAGATGTTGAATGTCGATGTCGTGTTAAAGGAATGCCATTTCTGTGTCATGATAGGACTTACATCCGATAGCAAAGGAGAGGATGAGTGTCAAACATTGATATGTCAAATGTCATAGTGTCGATATGCCAAAAGTCGATAACAATTATTGATATATCAAAGGTCGAAATGTCGATGTGTTAAATGTTGATAACGATTGTTGATATGTTGAAATGTCGATATGTCAAATGTCGAAAGATCGATATCTCAAATGTTGATAACAATTGTTGATATGTCAAATTTTGAAAGGTCGATATCTTAAATGTCCATAACAATTGTTAAAGGTCGAAATGTCGACGTGTCTAATGTTGATAACGATTGTTGATTTGTCAATATGTCAAATGTCAAAAAATCGATATCTCAAATGTCGAATGGTCAATATCTCAAATGTCGATAACAATTGTCAAAGGTCAAAATGTCGACGTGTCAAATGTTGATAACGATTGTTGATATGTCGATATATCAAATGTCGAAAGATCGATATCTCAAATGTCAATAACAATTGTCGATATGTCATATTTCGAATGGTCAATATGTCAAATGTCGTTAACAATTGTCGATATGTCAAATGTCGAAAGATAGATATGTCAAATGTCAAAAGATCGATATGTCAGATGTTGAAATGTTGATATGTCAAATGTAGAGATGTCGAAATGTCAAATGTCAAAATGTCGAAATGTCAAATGTGGAGATGTTAAGTTGTGGGAATGCCATAATTTCTATGGTAAGAAAGGACTTTCATCCGATAACTGGAAAGAGGAAATGGATGTCAGATTCTATTTTTCAAAAATTTTAAATGTCGATATCGAGTTATAAGAAGCCATAACTTCCGTGTCAGGAAAGGACTTTCATTCAATAACTGGAGAGAGAAAATAAATGTCATATTCCATTTCTCAGAAATGTCAAATATCGGTGTTAAGTTAGAGGAATGACATATTCTGTGTCAGGAAAGGACTTATATCTAATAACTAGAAAGAGAAAGAGAATGTCATACTCCATTTCTCGGAAATGTCAAATGTCGGTGTCAAGTTAGAGGAATGCCATATTCCGTGTCAGGAAAGGACTTATATCCAATAACTAGAAAGAGAAAATGAATGTCATATTACATTTCTCAGAAATGTCAAACGTCGGTGTCAAGTTAGAGGAATGTCATATTTCGTGTCAGGAAAAGACTTATATCCATCAATTAAAAGAGAGTGGCAAACTCAGAACGAAGAGTGTATCCGCTGGGGATTTGACCTTTACAAGTCGAAAGAAGTTATTCATCACAAGTTTCCTTTATTATGCTATTTTTAATTCAAAATCCTTATTTTGGCATTTTTGGAACTGTCGATGTATTGTAGATAGTTGAGGAAAGAGAACAAATGCCATGTTCAATTTTCTCAGAAAAAGTGTCAATGTCAAAACGTCGATTTTGGAATAGGAATGCGTATGTGACTTATATCCTATCCAAAGGAAGATTACTAAAGCAAAGCCAATGTCTGATGGTCTTATATCCAATAGAAAAAAAGAGAATAGATATCATATCCATTTGATGAGGTCTTACACCATCTCTTAGAAATATCAATGTCGATATGTTGGTTTTGGAATAGGAATGCATATAAAACTTATATACTAAGCAAAGAAAGATTGATAAAGGAAAGCCAATGTCATGATGGTCTTATATCCAATAGCGAGAGAGTAGATGGCATCTTCCTTTATGGAGGTCTTACACTATCAATGTCAAAAGGTCAATTTTGGATTAGGAATATGTATGAAACGTATATCCTATCCAATGAGAGATTGCTAAAGGAAAGCCAATGTCATGATGGTCTTATATCCAATAGCGAGAAAGAAAATAGATGTCATATTCCATTTAAGGAGGTCTTACACTATCTCTTAGAAATATCAATGTCAAAATGTCGATTTCAGAATAAGAATGCGTATCCTATCCAAAGAAAGATTGCTAAAGGAAATCCAATTTCATGATGGTTTTATATCCAATAGGGAGAAAGAGAATAGATGTCATACTCCATTTAAGGAGGCCTTACACTATCTCTTATAAATATCAATGTCAAAATGTCGATTTTAGAATAGGAATGCGTATGAGTCTTATATCCTAACCAATGAGAGATTGCTAGAGGAAAGCCAGCGTCATGATGGTCTTAGATCTAATAGCGAGAGAGTAGATGCCATCTTCCATTTATGGAAGTCTTACACTATCAATGTCAATGTCAAAATGTCAATTTTGGAATAGGAATGCGTATGAGACTTATATCCTATCCAATGAAAGATTGTTAAAGGAAAGCCAATGTCATGATGGTCTTACATCCAATAGCGAAAGAGACTAGATGCCATCTTCCATTTAAGGAGGTCTTACACTATCTCTTAGAAATGTTAATTTTGGAATAGGAATGCGTATGAGACTTATGTCCTATCCAATGGAAGATTGCTAAAGGAAAGCCAATGTCATGATGGTCTTATATCCAATAGCGAGAAAGAGAATAGATGCCATCTTCCATTTAAGGAGGTCTTACACTATCTCCTAGAAATGTCAATGTCAAAATGTCAATTTTGGAATAGGAATGCATATGAGACTTATATCCTATCCAAAGAAAGATTGCTAAAGGAAAGCCAATGTCATGATGGTCTTACATCTAATAGCGAGAAAGAGAGTAGATGTCATTTTCCATTTAAGGAGGACTTACACTATCTTTTAGAAATATCAATGTCAAAATGTCTATTTTGGAATAGGAATGCCTATGAGACTTATATCCTATCCAATGAGAGATTGCTAAAGGAAAGCCAATGTCATAATGGTCCTATATCCAATAGCGAGAAAGGGAATAGATGCCATCTTCCATTTAAGGAGGTCTTACACTATCTCTTAGAAATATCAATGTCAAAATGTCTATTTTGGAATAGGAATGCGTATGAGACTTATATCCTATCCAATATGAGATTGCTAAAGGAAAGCCAATGTCATGATGGTCTTATATCCAATAGCGAGAAAGAGAGTAGATGCCATTATCCATTTAAGGAGGTCTTATACTATCTCATAGAAATGTCAGTGTCAAAATGTCAATTTTGAAATAGGAATGCGTGTGAGACTTATATCCTATCCAAAGAAAGATTTCTAAAGGAAAGTCAATGTCATGATGGTCTTACATCCAAAAACAAAAAAGTAGATGCCATCTTCCATTTAAGGAGGTCTTACACTATCAATGTCAATATCAATTTTTTTTTGTTTTGGTTATTTGTTTCCAAGTTTACAATGCAAGTCATTCATTTTGGTTTATGTTGCATCATTTTTAAATACTGCCCATTGATTGGGTAAATTATTTCTTCTTGGTAGTATACCAACTGACAGGATTTACCCAAATGTGTCTTCTAAACAAGCATATGGGCCCCACCATGAGGATAGGTGTTTGAAGTGCTGAATCCAAATTCGTGATCTGAGTGTCCTAGAGTAAACCAATTTATCATGGGCCCGTACAAAGCTTGCCAGTCTTCCAAGCTTCCAAGTTCTTCGAGCTGTAATTTCATATTTTCTTTTGTTATTTCATATTTTAGTGTCATTTATAGGTAAGATCATTGCACTTCAAGTGGAAGCACAACTTAGGGCCCATGATGTCGGTCATGAGGCATCCATTAATCATCAATTCTATAATGATCATTCAGATTGTCTTTCAAAAATCACTTTGACATTTCGAAATTGGGATTGGGGATATTTGGAAAATTATGACTTATATAATTTCTATTAATCTCCAATAACTAAGCAATTTACCTTAGTTCTTTCTTTCTGGGTCTTAGGATTTTTTCAAAATTTTGATTATGTGATCAAAATATCTTTTATCTTCTAAAGATATGTCTGAACCAATTAATAGTCAACCAAAAGACGAGATCACTTAATATTTTCCTGAATATAATATCAGAAGAATTTTCTTAAGACAGTTTTTTCAAGATTTATCAGTTAGGGGAGAATTTGGACACCAAATTTTATTTTTATGCTCACCTCAAGCTTCTTCTCAGAGAATTACTATATCTGGTAGAGCATGTTAAAGATTTTGAATATCTGAATTGAGGCCTAAATTTTTTATTTTTTGCCCACCTCAAGCTTCTTCTCAGAAACACCTTTTTTTTTACTGGGAATTACTATATCTGGTAGGGCACACTTTAATGATTTTAAATGCCTGAACTCAAACACAAATTTTTGATTTGGTACTCACCTCAACCTTCTTCTCAGAGAATTACTATATCTAGTAGAGCATATGTTAAGGATTTTGAATGTCCAAACTCCCCTAATTAATAATTCTTAAATATTTCTTAAGACAAATTTTGAGTTATTATAACTCATTCAAAAGCTAGGACCCAATCACATGGCAGATGATTAAGGGACTCTTGATATCTTTATTCAATTACTTGTATTTTGATCACAATATTTTATTTTTTATTTAGGACCCAGTCTGAAGATTTAAGATAAAGGGCCTAAATATTAGGGCATTAATTTCATTTTACTCTGAAATCATAATTTTCTTGTCAAAATGTCAGAATTTTTGTCTTGGATTCTTCCTTTCCAGGTTGTCTTTCTGTCAATATGTAGATGAGAAGAATATTTCCAAAGATTTGAATTTTCATCCCTCCTCTTAGATCAATTTTGATTTTTACACAGAGGACATGTTAGTTGACTAATCCTAGAACTAGACTCAACATTCAACACATATCTAATTTTCATTCTAATTGATTTCTTTCTTTCTGTCAAGCTGTCCTAATGAGAAAGGGAAATCCTTGATGGAATTCATCCAAAAGCGATCGTCTTCCAAAATTTTATTAATGATTTTGATAGTAGATTATTTGGTCGATTGACAAATTAGAACCTTAAAGGTAGGGAAAAAGATCAACTTCAGGGAATCCATTTTCAGTTCATTGTCATTTTTGTTTTAGACTTTTTATGTAAACTGGGTGGGAAGGGAAAGAATATATGTCGTATTTGTATGTCATTTATGTTATTTTGGTCTGTCGATTATGGAAATGTAAGATTCTAGGATTTGTTCGTCGTGAACAAATCCTTGAATCGAAGAGTTATTAGTTCTATTTTACTCGAGATTGTGTAAGATACAGAACAAAAGGAAGGATTATTTAGACTTTTAAAAGACATATTATCATAGTCACGAGGACAAATTGATTAACCAAATATGGGGACAAAGGATATCCCCAGCGGAGTCACCACTCTTTTATGGTGATGAAAATCTTTTTTGTTGACTTGCATCGCTATCAATTCCCATATCATGTCAGTGTCACGGTGTCGCCACTCTCTTTCTCTATCTATCACCCTAATTCTTATCCTACCTAGACTTATTGTCAGAAGTCTTTTGAGAATTTGAAGAAGGATTAATCATGATAGATATTGAGAGGAAATGATAATCTCATAGAACAAGTCTTCAGATTGTGTAATTACTGAAGTTTTTCATATAAGAAAATTATATGAAGATCTTGGTTAACCAGAGAGATCTTGTAGGTGAAATACTTATCCTGAGTTCTTTAATGTCCTATAGGAGCAAACTCCTATAGTTAATTACATCCTGAGCAATTAATACTACTTAGGAATACTCCCAATTATGGTTAACATTTATCCTCGAAAAAGTGTAAGTGTTGTCGTGTTAAGTTCGATTTAGGTCGAACTTAAGAATTATTTTTGTTTGTGTCACGTTAAGTTCGATTTAGGTCGAACTTAAGAATTATATCGGTCTTATGTCGTGTTAAGTTTGATTTAGGTCAAACTTATGTTGGTTTATATCAAATCATGTCGATTTATATCGAATTGAGTTATGTTTGAAATGTTAATTAATGTCGAATTATGTTAAGTTTGGTTTAAAATGTCAATTGATGTCATTTGATATCGGTGTTTGTTGAATTTGGTTTGGAATGTCGATTAATGTTGAATTATGTTTGGAATGTTGATTAATGTCAAATTAATGTAAAATTTTGTTGAGTTTCATTTGAAATGTCGAATTTGTTGAGTTTCATTTGAAATGTCGAATTTGTTGAGTATCGTTTGAAATGTCGAATTTATATTGGTTATGTTATTTTTTGTTTGAAATTTCAAATTTATGTCATTGTATTGATTTTTGTTTGAAATGTTAAATTTATGTTGATTATGTTGATTTATGTTCAATTTTGTCGATTTAGGTTCAATTTGGGTTTAACTTAAGATTTATGTCGATTTAGGTTAAATTTGGGTTAAACCTAAGGTTTATGTCTTAGTTTAGATTAGACTTAGGTTCAAGTCAAGTGTAACCTATGTATGATTTGACTTAAGTCTAACATGGGTTAGACTTAAGTTAGGTTTAAACTAGACTTAGGTTCATGTCAGGTTGAACATAAGTATGGTTTGACTTAAGTATAATGTGGGTTAAACTTAAGTTAGGTTTAGGTTAGACTTAGGTTCATGTCAGTTTTGAATCTAAGTATGGTTTGACTTAAATTTAATATGGGTTAGACTTAAGTTAGATTGGTTTAGACTAAGGTTCATGTCTGGTTGAACCTAAGTATGGTTTGACTTAAGTCTAATATAGGTTAGACTTAAGTTAGATTGGTTTATGTCATGTTGAACCTATACTTAAGGTTAACTTAAGTTCAATATGGGTTGAGCTCAAGTTTGATTTAAGTTTGAGTTAAGTTTGGTTTAAGTTAGTTTGAACCTAGACTTAAGGTTGATTTAAGTTCAATATGGGTTAAACTCAAGTTAGATTTAAGTTTGAGTTAAGTTTAATTCAAGTTAGGTTGAACCTAGACTTAAGGTTGACTTAAGTTCAATGTGGGTTGAACTCAAGTTTGATTTAGGTTTGAGTTAAGTTAGGTTCAAGTTAGATTGAACCTAGACTTAAGGTTAACTTAAGTTCAATTTGGGTTGAACTCAAGTTAAGGTTTTAAATTAACTTAGGCTGATTTTAAGTTTGGTTTGTTGACCTAAGCTCAATATAGATTGAACTTAAGTTAAGTTTTTGAAACTTGGGTTCACATTGTGTTGAATCTATGTTTAAAGTTGATTCTGGGTTCAAGTTTGGTTGAACCTATGTTAAAAGTTGAACTTGAGTTCAAGTTTGGTTGAACCTAAGTTAAGGGTTGCACTTGGGTTCAGGTTGTGTTGACCTAAGTTAAAGGTTGAACTTGGGTTCAATTTTGGTTGAAACTAAGTTAAAGGTTGAACTTAAGTTAGGTTTATTTGATTAAACCTTAATTGGGTAAGGTTTAATAGTTTAATTAAGTCTAATGTTCGTAGACTTAATTAGAGTTTAAGTTTGATTAAACCTTAGTTGGTTAAGGTTTAATGGTTTAATTAAGTCTAATGTGGTAAACTTAATTATGGTTTAAGTTTTATTAAACCTTGTTGATTTATGGTTTAAGAGTTTAATTAAGTCTAATGTTGTAGACTTAATTATGGTTTAGGTTTGATTAAACCTTAGTTGGTTAAGGTTTAATGGTTTAATTAAGTCTAATGTGGTAGACATAATTATAGTTTAAGTTTTATTAAATCTTAGTTGATATAAGGTTTAATAGTTTAATTAAGTCTAATGTGGTAGACTTAATTATGCTTTAGGTTTGATTAAACCTTGGTTGATTAAGGTTTAATGGTTTAATTAAGTCTAATATGGTAGACTTAGTTATGGTTTAGGTTTGATTAAACCTTAGTTGGTTAAGGTTTAATGGTTTAATTAAGTCTAATGTGGTACACTTAATTATGGTTTAGGTTTGATTAAACCTTTGTTAGTTAAGGTTTAATGGTTTAACTAAGTCTATTGTGGTTGACTTAATTATTGTTTAGGTTTGATTAAACCTTGGTTGATTAAGGTTTAATGGTTTAATTATGTCTAATGTGGTAGGCTTACTTATGGTTTAAGTTGAATTAAGTTTTATTTAATTAATATTTAATGGTTTAATTAGGTCTAATGGGTTAAACCTAATTGGGATTTAGGTTTGATTAAGTCTAATTTAGTTAAGACTTAATGGTTTAATTAGGTCTAATGGGTTAGACCTAATTAGGGTTTTGATTTGATTTAGTCTATTTTAGTCAAGATTAATGGTTTAATTAGGTCTAATGGGTTAGACCTTATTAGGGTTTACGTTTGATTAAGTATAATTTAATTAAGACTTAATGGTTTAATTAAGTCTAATGGGTTAGACCTAATCAGGGTTTAGGTTTTATTAAGTCTAATTTAGTTAAGACTTAATTGTTTAATTAGGTCTAATGGGATAGGCCTAATTAGGATTTAGGTTTGATTAAGTATAATTTAGTTAAAACTTAAAGGTTTAATTAGGTCTAATGGGTTAGACCTAATTATGGTTTAGTTTTGATTATGTCTAATTTAGTGAAGACTTAATGGTTTAAATAGGTTTAATGAATTAGACCTAATTAGGGTTTAGGTTTGATTAAGTCTAATTTAGTTAAGACATAATGGTTCATTTAGGTCTAATGGATTAGACCTAATAAGGGTTTAGGTTTGATTATGTCTAATTTAGTTAAGACTTAATAGCTTAATTAGGTCTAATGGGTTAGACCTAATTATGGTTTAGGTTTTATTAACTCTAATTTAGTTAAGACTTAATGGTTTAATTAGGTCTAATGGGTTAGACCTAATTAGAGTTTAGGTTTTTGTTTAAGAGGTTTAATTAAGCCTAATGATGTCTTAAGCCTAATTAAAAATTTAATTTTGTATTAAACCTAATATAATTAAGGTTTAATGGGTTAATTAGGTTTAAGTTGTCTTTTAACCTAATTAAAGTTTGATTTTTCTATTAAACCTAGTTTGATTAAGGTTTAATTAGTTAATTAGGTTTAAGTTGACTTTTGGCCTAATTAAAGTTTAATTTTTGTATTGAACCTAATGTCATTAAGTTTTAATGAGTTAATTAGGTTTAACTTGTCTTTAAACCTAAATGAAGTTTAATTTTTGTATTAAACCTAATGTGATTAAGGTTTAATGAGTTATTAGGTTTAAGTTGTCTTTAACCCTAATTAAAGTTTAACCTTTCTATTAAACCTAATGTGATTAAGGTTTACTGCGTTAATTAGGTTTAAGTTGTCCTTAAACCTAATTAATGTTTGTTTTTTGTATTAAACCTAATGTGAGTTAAGGTTTAATGATTCAATTAGGTTTAACTTTTCTTTAAACCTAATTAAACTTTGATTTTTGTATTAAACCTTATCCGATTAATGTTTAATAAGTTAATTAGGTTTAAGCTTTCTTTAAACCTAATTAAAGTTTAATTTTTGTATTAAACCTAATGTGATTAAAGTTTAATCAGCTAATTAGGTTTAATATGTCTTTAAACCTAATTAAAGTTTTCATTTTGTATTAAACCTAATGTGATTAAGGTTTAATGAGTTAATTAGGTTTCAGTTGTCTTTAAACCTAATTAAAGTTTAATTTTTTGTATTAAACCTAATGTGATTAAGGTTTAATAAGTTAATTATGTTTAAGTTGTCTTGAAACCTAATTAAAGTTTGATTTGAGTTCATTTGGGTTTAGATCCATCATTGGCTTAGTCCATTATGAAATAGATTAAGTAAATGAAGAAAAGGGTTTTTGAAATATTAATTTATAATTAATAAATCTTAACCCTATTTAAAATGTATTTTAAAGTTGATTTAATGGTTTAAGAATTATTGTTTTAGGATTATTGTTTGTCACCCTAAAATTCTTAACCATTTTTGAATTTTAATTTTCTAATTTTTCAAATTTTATAATTATTTTTGAAAATAATCATAAAGTGTCATGAAAATTAGAAAATTGTATCCTAGAGAGCTATCCTAGCCTTATAAAAATCAAGAGATGTGTCTAAGGACTTAAAGGTTCTTCCCTAAAATTTTCACATTTTTCTGATTTGTAAAAAAATTTTTAATAATTAAAATGCTCTAGGGAGTATTTAATTATTTAAAAATTAAATATAGAGAATAAAATTATGATTTTAATTTCATATTTTTCTTCTCTTCAAGAACTTTCTAGAGGTATACTAATTTTATTTTTAGGAGTACTATGCAAAAAGTTATGATTTTTTGATATTTTTAAGGTTAAAATGAATTAACTTAACCCAGAATTTTCTCGGCGCACCGCGTGTCCTTGTACACGTCGAAGATGCAGGACGATCTGGTGTGCGGATCTGGACAGGAAACACCACAGCGCGCGATCAGCGTCTTCCGTTCCGAAACACGGGAACGGACGGTGGAGATTTAATCCCATAAATTCATAAAAAATTCAAGCCAACCAACTTCTAAGCTCAATATCTCACACATTTCTCAATGAAATTGAGTTATTTTTGAATTTATGGAATCATCTGGAGATGTAGATCACATCTATACGGTAATGATAATTTTCTCGGCTAGTTTAGTCGATGATTTTCCGATTATATGAATTATTTTAGACAAAAAAAATCCAAACCTTGACCACAATAGTCTTGAGCTTGATCAGACTTGTTGATCAGCCTCTAGTGATCCCAAAGAAGTTATTTGTCACTTCAATTTGGAGTTCCAGCTAGCCTTGGTGAGCAATTTTGGCAAAGTGGTTTGATTTAGGTTCAGTTTGGGTTTTAGCCAAATTGGCTCGATCGGGCTGATCTTATGGCTTAATTTTGGCTAGAATAGGTTGCTAAGATCCTTAACAAGATTTTTTGTGTTTGGAGCTAAGGGATTTGGCAGCCTATAGGTTTCTATGAATTTTTTTTCCTCTTTTATGGTTTCGGGCAGGGCTCCTTTAAGGCCATGAATGGCTATGATTGAACCCTAGTTGGCTTAGGATTAACCATGGGGTGGTTAGAGCTGTGGAGTAGGGTCTTGTAATAGCCTCCCCCATGTAATCCAACTATCACCTCTCCATATTCCATGGGAATTATGCCACTTAAGCAAGTTCATGTATCATGGCAATTATGGATTCCAAATTGTCATGATAGCCTTTGATTTCTCTGTTTCCATTCCATTGGCTAAGGGAGAGGTTAATGGTGACTCAAAGGGCTAAGATATTCATCATTCACCACCTCATTTAAGGATTCATGGGGAGATGACACATATTCCTTTAATTTCTTAAATTTTCCCATTTTGATTTATAAGATCACCATATGAAGTAATGGTGATCTATGCTCTTCTCCTCTCCTATTGGTGAAGATTTGAGATGTTTGATGAGTCACCAAATGTTCTCTTAGGGTTGCATGAAGAGGTGAAACATCATTTTTTCATAATTATGAAGGCATCATCAAAGTTTTTACCATGGTTAAGCATGCTACATGATGGGTCATCCATGGGTTATTTCATTTTTAATGGGTTATATGGGTTGTGTCTAACCAATACGAGGTCATGTGTGATGTCATAAAGGAGATTTGGAATTTTTGGAAAACCTTAATGTCACAGGTTAAAAATTCCATTTAATATCGTTGTTAATTTAATTTTCATTTTAATTAATTATGTTAGGGAATCACAAACACTTAGTAAATACTCACAAACTTGAGCCTAAAGTGAAAGAATAAAAGTATTACTTGAGAATGAATCTAAAATTACTTTGCTCTACTGTAAATTGAATTCCTATTTATATAGCTTAAAAAATGACTAGGGGGTTTCTTTAGACATCTCTCCAAAGTTCATCCAAATTTGTTGAATTTTCTAGAATATAACTGTTGTGCTTAGGCGCCACTTATAGCTCTTAGGCGCAAGTTCAAATGATCTATTTGAGCACATTTTGCTTCAAGAGACACATCTCTGCATACATATGTGTCTAGATTCATTGTATACTTTATTTCAAATTTGCATTATCATATCGGGCCTTCTAGAATACTTTGGAACCACCAAAATAAAAAATTTAACAACTCAAACTGTCTCTGGCACTTAGGCGCTAGTTCTGGCGCCTAGGCGCCAGACTTAATTAGTTATTTTTTCTTCACTAAGCCCCAATTTTGCTACTTTTAACATCTTTTCATCCTTAAACTCATCTTCTTATTTCTACAACCAAAAAAATAAATATACCTTTCATTAAACCATAATATCGTTAAAAATAAAAGAATAATTTATCTACAAAAATGATTAGTTTTAAAGTAGATCAATTCCCCTACACTTAAACGTCACTTGTCCTCAAGTTACACTAATATTTAAAAACAAAACAATTTTGTGAATGAGTTTCTATAGGAGTTTAAAAAATTTTGCTCTAGAAAGGAAGCAGTTTAATTTAGGAATTTCTTAAGTAAAGGTTAATGAGAAATATGAGTTCCTTATCTTATTTAGAATATAAGGTTTGGACATTTTCTTTTATTTACTTAAAAGACCTTATTAAAAATAATATTTCTAATTATATTATATTTATAAGTTTCAAGCTTTCTCAAGTCTTACATTTTTAGAACAATTAGGTGTGGAAACAATTTTTTATTTGGCCCCTAAATCCTCAAGCTTTTCCTTCCTTTTTACATACTGTTTTTAACTTTTTCTTTTCCTTTTGTTTTCTTTTCTTTTATTTTTTTTCTTTCTTTTTTTTTATTCATAAGGTAAGGATTACTATATCTGGATAGGCCTTTAATGATTTTGAATTCCACTTTTCACCTTTTTTAGGCATAAGATAGATATATATCTTTAAGTCAAAAATATAATAAAGTTTTTAAATTTAACTTCAATAACAAAAATTTAAGTATTAAAAATAGAACTCTAATCCTTATATATTTAAGTACAATTTTTCTTACTAAAGATGATTACAAAATATTTATCATTTCTTCGCTATGAAATTTTTAACTTTAAAGTTTTCGTCCTTACTATAAATTTAACTAAATTTTCTTACTCGTTTCAATATTCAAAATTTCACTTTCCTAATATAACTTCATTCACATAATAATAATAATAATTTTTTTAATTGAAATTTGTTTATCACACATTTGAGAACAAATATTTAAATTTTTAAAATTTTTTTTTCTTCTCCCCCCCCCCCAAAAAAAATAATTTCTAAAACATTTTGTAATACAAAGTTTCTAATAAGTATACAGAAGGAAAAATTTTTAAATGCCTCTCAATTTAACATTGGAAGTCTAAATTTTTTATGCATGGGGATTAGATTCTATGGGACCATTTATGCCTTCATTTGAAAATATATAATTACTAATTGTTGTTGATTATGTATCAAAATGGATTGAGGCAATAGCTTTACCTAGGTGTGATGCTAGAAGTGTTTCAAGGTTTTTAATGAAAAATAATTTCACAAGATATGGATGCCAAGAGTAATTATCATTGATGGTGGATCCCATTTTAAGAATAATATGATTCAGAGATTGGTGGAAAAATATAATATTGTGCATAGAATCTCTACAGCTTATCATACCCAAACTAATGGTTTATCAGAGGTTTCTAATCGTGAAATTAAATGAATTTTTTATAAAGTCATTAATCCAGAGAAATTGGATTGGTCTGCAAGATTAGATACTGCTTTTTGGGCATACAAAAATGCTTATAAAACTCCTATAGGAATGTCTCCTTACAGATTAGTCTATTGAAAAACCTGTCACTTGCCAGTTGAATTAGAATATAAACCATATTGGGCGATAAATAAATTGAATTGTTATCTGAAAGATGTTGTTGAGAAGAGACTGTTGCAATTGAATGAATTGGAATAAATTAAAAATGAATCATATGATAATGATAGAATATATAAGGAAAGAAGAAAAATATGCCATGATCAGAAGAGTGACAAAAAGGAATTTGATCCAGGACAAAAATTTCTATTATACAATACATGATTGAAATTATTTCCTGGGAAACTGAAATCTTGATGGACAGGACCTTTCATTGTCATGAAAGTATATATGTTTAGAGCTGTGATTATCGAAGACCATAAATCTGGAAGAATATTCAAAGTTAATTGCCAAATATTAAAACCATATTTTGAAGGCAATAGACCTAATTTTAAAGAGATTTTAATGTTGGATCAACTTGAATAACTGAATGTTTTGTCGGCCTGACGACGTTAAACCAAGCGCTTTGTGAGAGGCAACCCACAGTTATTGAGTGTTCCTTAGTTTTATATGTTATTTGTGTTTGTTTATTACTCAATTAATTCTTATTCTTCCTTAATTATCATTTAAAAAATTTAAGAAATGAATCAAATCAAAATTTGGAAAGAATTTGAATGAAGTGAAGTTTGGCAAAATTTGTACTAGCGCCGGACAGCACCTCTGTTCAAAAAATCGTTTCTCATCGTTAAATTCGAGTTTTGGCGGTTCTAGGCAGTAAATCCTCCAATAGAACTCCCGAAAAAAGCCCTTAGACGTAGGAACTGCCAAAGGAAAGAAGAGGAAGACCCAAATTCTTGTCCAAATGGATTCTGACTCGATGGAAACTTCAAGATTTTAAGTGTTCAACTGTAGAAAGTTCGTAAGTTTCGAGGCGCAGCAGCTATTCAACAAAAATATCTCGAAGATTGATTAAGGAGCGAGGCTTTTTGAATCAATGTATGAATTCTCCTTTAACTAAAATTTATGAAATTATTATTCAGAGACGTTGGGAAGTATTGTGTTATACTTCTACTGCAGTAGTTGTTCCGGTTGTGAAGAAGTTTTATGCAAATCTTCATGGTATCAACCAAGGATCAGTCTATGTGAGAGGAAGGTTTATCACATTTACTCCTGAAAAAATTAATGATTTATACATGATTGAGAATGTGCCAATCTACCTCAATTCTAATTTTGCCTCGACAAAGGACAAGAAGAACTATATATACAGATATCTGATGAATGAAAGTGATGAATGGGAGATAAGAGATAAAAGATATGTAAGTTTCTCGATCACGTTGTTAAATCCTACGTCAAAACACTTACATTATTTCATATGTGCAAAATTGCTCCCAATAATGAAAATCAGTAAGGTAACTAAGGAGTATGCTATTTTGAATTATTGTATTCAAATGGGGATGCCTATTGATGTTGGTTCGATAATTGTTAAGTCTATTTTGGGATTGATCATTCATGGATCAAATTATGGGCTTGGACATCCTTCCACCATATTTCTCCTCTGCAGTCAATCACAAGTGCCATAGGACAACTGGGAAAGTGTACTTCTATTTTGGAAGCATATAAACCCAGCAGATGCATATAGTAACCAGGCAATTAATGATAGGAATGGCATAAGCATCATTGAATATCAACCATCTCAGAGGTCAGCACCTATTCCTCCTTATTTTCCTGAAAGTTCACAAATCAACTAGAAGAAAATTAAGAAATTGGAGAAGTAAGTACAACATCTGATGAATGCAATCAACAATCTTTCAGATTTCTTTGATCATCTAGATTGGAGAATGAAGGAGCATTTCGATCATTCTGGATATCTTAAAGGATGTTTGATGCAATTGATGAGAAGGAAATGATGGATTAAAGAGGATTCTATTGAAGAATTTCCGTTTCGTCCATTCTACAATTTACTTGTTCATGCTCAATCAATGGGAGATCTTAGAATTGATGATAGTTCAGAGAAAGAATGAAAACTTACTTATTATATTTTTATGTTTGTGTATCAGATTACTTTGCTTTGCTTTGTTTTATTTGGCTTAAATGTTATATTTGGACAAGCTTTTTTGTTTAGTTTTCAATGTTATTGTGATGTGGTTGTGTGTGACGCTGAATTTAAGATTAAATGGCTTGATGATATGTAATGTTTAGTGTTTTGTATATATCTGAAACATGGATTTTATATATGAAAGTAATGTTATGTGTTGTTTGTGTTAAATAAATATCATTTTCCATGGCTTTAGGTTGTTATTCAACGGTTAATTAGACTAATTAGACATTAGAGCGGGCTTGAAACTATCGAAATTACAAAAGAAAGTCAAAAGCCCAGTTTTTTAACTGGCACCGAACGGCACTATCACCAGCGCCGGACAGTGCCAAAAGTTAGAGAGTTGGGCCATTTAAGCAGAATAATGCACTGAACGGTGCTGCTAGTGTCAAATAGTGCTCGAAATGGAAAAATGCCCAAAAATACAATTTTTGTGTTTTAACCCTGGGACCCGCCATTTTTGCCCAAACCATCATCTTCTACCTCCAGCTAAGACCTATTTTTGCACCTAGGGCTCACTGCATTTGGATTTGAAGCGATTTTGTGGTAAAAAAAGTTCAGATTTCATCTTCTCTTGGTAAGAGCTACACTTTAACCTAAATTTTTTTGATTTTGACAGTGGAAATCTCCTGCATTAGGAAGATTTGAAATTTTTAAGTTTTTGGAGAAACTTTGGAGATTTTCATGGATTTTGAGTTCTTATCTATTGAAATTTTATCTTGGAGTCCATTGCATTGAAATTTTAATTTGATTTGGATAAATTTGGTATTTTTAGACAAATAGATCCAAGAATGGCTAAGGGGAAGAGGAAACTTGAATGGGATGAAAGTAAATTTGTGAGTTTCAAAGCTTATTTATGCTTTAGTACGTTTCTTAGTAATAAGAAATGTATTCAAGAGAGAGATTTTAAAAATCCTTGAGGTTTGCTTAAAGAACTTATTGCGAATCGTCAATGGTATATTTTATATTATTTCATTGCTGAAGCGATGCTGGGTATTGTTAGAGAATTTTATGCAATTTTGTATTATTCTGAGAGTGAATGCATTTTGGTTAGAGGCCAAATGGTTGAATTCACCACTGTCAGCATAAATGCATTTTATCAGTTAAGAGCACCTTTTTCTTGTGAATACAAAAATTTTCCTATTAAAAATGAAGCATTGGATATGATTGTGAACTTTTTGACTGATGGAAAAGGGGAATGTAAAATTAAGCAAAGACTAAAAGTTAACTTTCCCCTTTCTACTATGAATCTCGTGTCGAAAGCCTGGCATTATTTCATCTCTGCAAGACTTTTTCCTACCAACCATCACAGCGATGTTACTATTGATAGAGCTATTTTGAATTACTATATTCAGAACATGAAGAATATAAATATTGGGGCTATTATTCATAAAAGTATTTTGATAGGTTCAAAAGGAGAGACTGCAGGAGGACTAGGACACCCTAGTCTAATTCATGCATTATGCATTCATTCAAAAGTAGTAATTGAAGATAATGATGAGGTAATCCATTCCCTCCAGCCCAAATACAAATTAAATATGAAAACATAAAAAAGCCCATGCGAGTTGGATATGGAGTAGGAAAGCTGATGAGCCTTATTCTAGTCATGATAGACCACCCACATCTAGGGAAAC
Source organism: Papilionanthe hookeriana x Papilionanthe teres (assembly GCA_022702705.1). Classification (NCBI taxonomy): domain Eukaryota; kingdom Viridiplantae; phylum Streptophyta; class Magnoliopsida; order Asparagales; family Orchidaceae; genus Papilionanthe; species Papilionanthe hookeriana x Papilionanthe teres. The sequence goes on from CM040431.1 coordinate 83,148,663, forward strand.
TACTCTGCACGATGTTATGGATTAGTTGGAAAGGTTGAATGCCAGAGTAGAGGGAATAGAAGTAAGGAACAAGATAAATGATGATTATCAAGTGTGGTGGAGAGAATATGAGATAGCTTACCATGATACAAAGATGAGATTTTTCAGGAGAGACACTAGTGCTGTATTTCCTACTTACCCTGAGTATACTCCATACCAGCCTGAAGAACCTGATGATGGTGGAGCTTCTGCAGAAGATGAAGATTGGTAGTTCGTGTATTTCTATTTTTATTTTTCATTTAACTTTGTTTTGTATTTGTGATATACCTGAGACTCCTTATGATTTGTATTTGTGATGTTATGTGTGTTTGGATGTACTTGTAGTAGACTTTATTGTTGATTTGTGATGTATGTGATGTGATAGTAGAGTTTTTATGTGTTTGATTTGATAGTTTAATTTGTGATAGTAACAGTTAGATGTTTATGTTATGTGCACTGTTTAGATTAAATGTGTTTAAACTTCTTCTTTAAAAATATCTAACCTATATTTGTTTATAGAAATGCTTCTAATATTTCAGGCCTACTGTTCAACTCTGTGAAGAAAAACCTACTTAAACTCAAAGGTATGAAAAGACCAACATATTAAAGTATGAGTTATATATTTATATCTTTTCTTTCTTCCATGTTAATTATATTTAAAAATCTATGTTTGGGGGAGGGAAAGATTTAACTGTTAATTGTTCTCATTTAAAATTATTTTCAAAATTAGTAACATGATTTCCTGTAATAGAACTCAATTTCAGATAACTACATTTTGATTTTATTTAAGTATTTTACAGATTTGATTGAAAGTATTTGGTAATGAAAAGTAATTTTGTAATGTAAAATATTTGGTTTAAGAGAATAGGACTATAGTCAACTATTCAAAGTAACAAAAACTGTATGTTTGAAATATTAAGAATCTTAAAATGTTATGTGATAAGAAAGCATTGAGACTCTATGATGAATCATTAATAAACTAAAGAAATACTTATAAGGTAAAGGAATGTGGTAAGTTTCAAATTTATGGTGACAAGGGTGAAGTTCAAAATAATTAAAGGCTATCCAGATACAGTAATCCTCACTGAAGAGAAAAGAAAAGAAATGAAAAGAAAAGAAAAAATAAAAAGAAAACAAAAGAAAAGAGAAGTGAGGAGAAGCTCGAGGAGATTCCTAATAAAAAATTGGCTTCACTTGAACCTACCTAAAGGGAAAAACTTAATTACTTTCCTGAACTTAAATGTTTGGATTAGCATCTTTACTAGTAGTGTTTTCATAAACTTCTTTTCATGTAATACTTTTAAATGCCTTAATAGGACAACCTATAGTCATTTTGGAAATGAATAGAAAGCTAGAACTCTTAGACTTGATTACTAGATATTCTTACACCTGTAGAATTTACTTAAATTATTCAAAGATCTTTCTGAAAATTTTACTATTGTACTTATCTAAATCAAAATTTTGGTATTCTAGTGAGAAAGTTTATTGTAGTGGATCATTATTTTATGTGTTAACTAAAATTACTTGAGGACAAGTAATAGTTAAGTTTAGGGGATCTTGATCCACTGAAAATTTGATAGCTTTTTACTATTCATTTCACACCTGTTTTTGATGATATTGCACTTTAAAGAAAGGTATTTTTCATGATTTCATGCAGGTACAATGATTTTAGGCCTTTGGAACAAAGGAGGTGAAAAGGAGCAAACTTGGAGCGAAAAAAGAAAAAAAGTGCATATTATTGAACTAGTGCCGAACGGCGCTGTCACCAGTGTCGGACAACACCGATTTACAGAGAGTTAGGTTGTTTTGGTGGAATAATGCACTAAATGGCTCTCCCACCAGCGCCAGACGACATTCTATCCTAAATTCAAACTAGAATCAATGTATTTAGACAAATTTTGAAGGGTTTCTTGGGAAAACTCTTAGGAATTCAGTTTCAGCTGAATTTAAACACTTTTAGAGCCAAGTTTTAAGAGGGGGTAAGAAAGGAAGAGAAGATTTTAGAATTTATCGAGAGTTTCATTCCATTTTGTGTAGGAACTTAAGTTTTGTGTTTTCTCTTCTAAGGAGTGTGAGAGGAGAGGGAAAGTGAGAGATTTCTTCTTCCTTACTCATCTAAAGAGAGAATTATGTGTTGTTATGAAGAAAGAAGAGGAGTCAAAGGAATTCCTTGGGATATGCGTGGGGAAGAGTTTGAGATAAGTTTTCTTTACTTTACTCTATTTTTATAACGTTGTTTTGATATATATAATCCATGTTTTGTCATCTTATCCTCATGAGTCTTGAGTAGATTTCTTTGTCTTTCACTTTTTATGTGATGTGTTGATGTTCTGAAATGGAAATGAGAATTTGTGATGACCTTTTGTGCGGCTTATTTTTGAGTTAAGTGTTGTATTTTGGAAAAGGGGGTCGCCTACAGAAATTGTCGGCGAATTTTAATTTAATTTCAATAAATAATTTGAAAAGTAGTATTTGATTTTGAAAATAATTTTAAATTTGAAAATTTTAAGATATGAAATCAAACTAATTTCACATCCCAAATAGTTTATATAAACTACAAAATGTGTATCTATCCCGAAGAATAGACATACTGCTTGATAATGGGGCTCGAATAAAAAAACTAGAAAGGTTTGTGACATCCGTTTGGTCTGCGAACCAATTTTATAAGCCGACAAATTCCCATGTTTAATATGAAGACATTAAACAGGGTTTATATTACCTGGGTTCTTAAAATTCCCTATAAGGGCAAGCCCCTATAGTTAATTACATCTTAAGTGACGGGAATCACCTAAGAAAACTCTCGATAATAATAAGTAGTTACGCTCTCAAGAATTTCAAGGTTTAAGTTTTCAATGGATTGAGTTTTGGAATTTCAATAGGGAATGGATCGAAGTTTGGAACATTTTGTTTTGGGAATTCAAAGGATGAAAGGTAGGAGAAATCACAGATTCGAAGCGAACTTCGGTAATTTCCCGACTATCCTATTTGTTTGGTTTGAATTTAGGAAGGTCCTAATGTTTATTTAATATTTTGATCTTGCCGATTTTAATTAATTAGGACTTATATTTGTATGATAAAATCATACAAATAGCCTCGAAGATGTGAGGGTTTATGTTGCATCAAACGACTACCTCGGAAATCCTAAGACTGGTTAGGGCTTAATTTACATGATATGATCATGCAAATGCCTAACGAAGAGTTGAGGATTTATGTTGCACTAGGCAAACCACCTCGAAGTCCTATGGCTTGGTTATTTAATTCTAAGAAAGTTTTGCTGAAGTAGACTCAGGTTTTGCTGATGACGATGGCCGTGCTGCCCACCATGCTCCGAGCTCCTTGTTGTCGTAGAGGTTTAGTTTTAGAAATCATAAATCAAGAGGTGAGAGAAGTGTTCTGGTTTAGAGAAAGTCTTAATTTCCAAGTGTTTTTAATATTTTAATTAAACAAATCTTAAAGTTGATTATAACAACACCGGTTAAGATCCCACGGTTCCATCCTTCCGCCATCGTTATTTTTATCGGATTCACTTAGTCCAGATGAATTTGCTAAACTCAACTGAATGAGTTCCACACTTTCATTTAGACCGTGGGAAATCCCGTTAGCAACACGTAGGTTACATAATCCGAGGTATTCCCGATCATCCAACAAGACGTTTTAATTTAGTTGTAGTTGTAGTTTTGTTGTTCTGTTTGTGATTAAATTTTGAGTTGTTTTATATTTTGAAATGTTGTGGCGGTGAATTTTATCTTGTAATGACTTTTGATTTAGTTTTGGTTTTAGTTTTAGGGACTATCCTAAAGGTGTAGGTTTTCATGCAACAATTGTTTATCATGCAAGAAAAGTAAGTGCGATGCGATTAAATAAATTGCAATAAAATAAAAGCGTACCTGGAGGGTCTTCCCGTCATCCCAAGTCGCACTTAAAACACGGTTAGAATATTTAAGCATTTAAAGTAAGTTCCTAGGTAAAGCTAAGGGAGGGTTATGGTTTTCTACCAAGTTCCTAATCCTATAGCTAGTCATTTCCTATGACGTCTAGGTTCTTGTATTTTAGTTTGAGGACGATTTTCTTCATCAAAGAACAATTAGGTTCAATTGTTCTTATAAATATCCTATCATATCGAGGAAGTGCTTAAGACGTGTCTTAAACATCTTTTCAATATTTCTAGGATTGTTTTAAGTCCAAATGAATTTAATTATACAGATGAATTAATCGTCCGAGAGTTTAAGTTTTGTTATCTTGCTCAGTGAACTAGGACCTTTGAATATCCTATAAGTGAAGTAACGCTTCTTTTAGCACTCCTTTTTAAGAGTTATGACATCACGAGCTTTCGAGGGCAAATGGATGTTCAAGTGAGTTGTGATTTAATTTTAGTTAATGGATTTAAGTTTGGAATAGTGTTCAAGTTGTTTTAGATTTATTTTGAATTCTTCATATCTTAGGTGATGTTATATTTAATTTAATTTAATTTAATTCAATTTAACTTAATTTAATTTAGTGTGGTTTAATTTAATTTAATTTAATTTAAGTTAATTTAATATAATATGCTTTTGCTTAGTTTAATTCAATTTGATTTATTTTAATTTGATTTAGTTTTAATTTAATTTAGTTTAATTTAATTTAATTTAATTTAATTTAATTTAATTTAATTTAATTTAATGTAATTTAATTTAATTTAATTTAATTTAATTTAATGTAATTTAATTTAATTTAATTTAATATGTTTTAATTTAATTTAATTTAATTTTTTTTAATTTAAATTTTAACTTAATTTTATTTTTAATTTTAATTTAATATTTTATTTTTTATGTTTTAAAGATGATTTAATTTTAATTGTTAAAGTATTGATTCAATTGAAATTTTAAAAGGGTTTAATTTAGATAATTTAACTTTAATTTAATTTAATGATTAAGTCTTTTAGCATTTTAAATTTTAAATTTGGATTATCATTTTAATTAGGAATTAAATATTATTAGGATGATTAATTTAGGGATTCTTAAATTAAAGAACAAATCTCTTCCTAATAACATCCCTATTTTAATAATTCCAATTTTATTATTCTTCCAAAATTTAAGTAATTATTTTATTAAGGTTTATTTTAATTATTTTTGAATTGTTTAATAGGTTTCTACCCTTTAATTATTTAAATTTCAATCATCCAAATCAGATTAGGATCAAATATTTTACCTTTTCATTTTATTAAGCCTAAAGTTTTAATTAAGGGTTAAAATTTTAATTACCATTTTGCCCTTCAAGCTTAATAATTTCATAACTCACTAAATTGAGCTCAAATGAACTTGAAATTTTTATTTGACTTTACTCATATGTCAATGAAGACATTAGAGGAGAAAATGTGATTTTTCTGTATTTAATTTATTTTTGTAATTATTTTTGGTGGAAAATAGAGATTTCCAAGGAAAATTTAATAATATGACCAAGGGAAAGTTTCTGTCCTTAAGAAAATTATGGGACATTCCTAATGACCAGAGGACCACTTGGACCAATTTTGGTGATTTTAAAAGTTATATTCTTTTTATTATAATTATTTTGAGTTTTGGAGTATTAATTAATTTAAAAATAAAATACAGGTTGAAAAATGAATTTTATATTTTTCAAAAATCTCTCTGATATCAAGGAAATCAGAAAATCAATTTTTATAATTTTTTGATTTTTTTTGATTTATTAGAATTATTTTAGTGGAAATGCTAGAAAATACATTTTCTTTAATTTTAAAATTACCTTAGGGCTTTAAAATTTAATAATTCATCATAGAGACCTAGGAAAAATATGGGGTTTGTTCCTAAATGATTAAAATTCAAAATATAACATTTTGGTGAATTTTATTATTTTTATGATTTTTATTATTTTAGTAATTATTAAAATATTAAAATAATACAAAAAATCAACTTTTTTAGAAAATTGAAATTTTAATTTTTTTAAATTCCCCTGATATCAGAGAGGCTCCAAAACCAATTTGGTGAAATTTTGAAGAGTATTTTGAAAGTTATGAATTTTTAAAGTTTAAATTGGCTAAATGGCTTAATCAACTCTATTTAGTAGGGCTAACCAAGCCCAATTGACTTCAAACTTTTATGGTGGGTTCCTCTGATCCTAAAGGTCAGTGGAGAATTGATTTCAAGTCAATTTGATGCATGATTAGTTCTAATTAATTAAGGACCTATTTTGGGTGTTTAAGCCAATTAGGGTTATTCCAAGTGGATTAATTCAAATCCTATTTTTCCTAGGGTCCTCTGGTCATAGAAAACATCACCAAATTTTCCTAGAATTTATTTCACAACATGGTAATTATTGGATTTAAAATACTCAAAACAGTAACATGAATTTGAAAAATCAATAACTTCTCATAGGGATGGCCTCTGACTTTGGAAAATTCAGGAAACGTTCCCAAATTCAGAGGATTCAAAAGCCCTATGGTCTCATGCCATGGTGAATTTCCTATATGCATGGAGAATCAAAATAATGCAGACAGTAAATAAATTATTAAAAATAAAATACTTGATGAAATTAAATGATTTCTTTTCCACATTATTCTCCTCTCGTTCACCGAGCAAGAGGGTATTTTTATTTTATTTTTCTCGATTTTTCTACACAAAGTTATGAATTTTCCAAGTTTAGGGAATTAAATAAATAAGAAAATACCCTAATTTTCTATTTAAAACGGCGGCGCCGACTCAACCTTGGCGGCTCCGAACGCACACGCGTCGCCTTCGATTCGGCGCCGCCATCCAACTCGGCGCTCCGGGGGCCCGCTGTATCATTCCGTCTCCTCATCCGGCGCGATCCTGGCCGTCCGTCCGTGCATGTATTAAATGAACGGCATCCGTTCATTGTCCCCAAGCCTCCTAACCCGAGAACCGTCCACACTAAATCCCTAATATCTCACTCAATACTTAACGGATTTTCATGTTCTTGTGCTCTATGGATTCTTCTTGAAGAGACGAACACATCTATACGGTGATCATGCATTGAAATTAAGGCATTTGAAATGGAGAATCTTCAGAAACTCGGGATAAAGAGTTAGCTCATACCTTTGCTCGGAGAAGTGTGGCTTCAATCCGAGGGTTGTGTCACCTTCGATTGGATCCCGGCAAGCTCCGGATGAAGTCTCCCGGTATGGTGAATTGTCTGAGTATGATTTCGACCAAGCCCGATCACAAATCTTGGAGTCCGGAACGGATGGGTGGCCCGGAGAGGGGCTTTTGCCGGTGGACTTCTTCCCTTGGTCCGGTGAAGGTGTAGGACCAATCAATTTATGAATTGATCCACCGTTGAGAAGTGTCCCGGTTTTGGGTGGAATTTCGGCCGAGAAATCGGGCTCGGTGGTGGGGATCGGGGCAAATTGGCACTGGGGATCAACTCGCTCTAAGTATGGAGAATGATCTAGAGCAATTTTGGCGAGTTTCGATGAAGGTCCGGTTCGAAGCACCTCTCATGGCCGAGAGGAGGTGGTGTTTAAATAGGAGAGGGTGGAGGGTCTCCTGTGGGGTTTAAGGCTAGGGATCGACTGCTCCGGTGAGGAGAAGAAGAGCTATGTTGTCCATTTGGGTTGAGACAAGTCAGCAAGGGAGAATTGAATTTTTGGCTCCTCCCAAGGTCTCGGCCATGGTGTTTTCCGGCGGCTCGGTGGTCGGCCGGCCGTGCACTCGGTCACCATCTTGTTCGAGTGGGTCGTGGTCGGGGTTTAGTGCGATCAATCGGCCATGGACATGTGTAAAGGAGTTTGATTTAAATGGAATGGGAGAAGGCTCACTTTGGATTGGTTTGGGTCAACCCACCATTTTGGGCTTGGTGCACCCTTCCAAGCTCGATTTTGAGTCGAGGGAATCATTTAGGTCGGCTTAGAAGGAGTGGTGAAGTCTCCATCCATGGTGAGGTGGCTAAGCATGGTTTAGTGTGTGACATGATTAAGGTAAAAAGGGTTAAAGGAGGTTTAAGAAAGAACCCCCTCTTCTTTCCATAAATGGACTAATGACAAGTCAAAGCCCTCATGGCTTCATGTGGCTTCGAGAATGGCTTGTTCATGGCTCCATTTGGCTTGGGAAAAGTTTAGTCAACTTCATAAAAATGGATTTTAAGGATTTTGGATATTTTGGTGGAAAGTTGGATGAAGATTTATTTAGAATTATTTGATCATTGGATTAGGACTTAGGGATGATTTTAATTGAATGCATGATGAAGAGAATTTGTCATATGGGCCTTAGATTGATTTTGTCCCTTTGGATTTTGGTTGAGATGGGCTTTAGGAAGGTTTAAGAAAGTGGGCTTTTGGTTTGGAAATAAATTTATGGATGGGGAATTTGTGAAGGATTGGGCCAAACAAATGTTGGTTTTAGCTCATGGATGGGTCATGAGTGATTTGGAGCAAATTTTGGGTGGTTTGGGTTTGAATTGGGTTGGATTTGGGCTTTTTTGGTGAATGGGCCAATATAGGTCAAATTGGGCTAACTTGGGCCAATGTTGGGCTAGGGTTGAAATTGATGTAAAATAAATGTTGGGAAATGTTTATGGGAGTTTTTCAAAGAGGTTTTGGCTTTGGTTGGGTTTTGATTTTGAGGTTTGGGCTTATTTGGGTTAGGTTTGGGTTTAGGTCAAAATTGGGCTTTTTGATTTTGGGTTGAATTTGAGTGGGGTTTGGGTCTAAATTTTGGGCAAATCATGTTAGTGTTTTGTTTATGGGGATGTTAAGGAAGGTTTAGAAAAGATTTGGGGTTAATTGGAGTTGAATTGGATGAGTTTGGGCTAAGTTTGGGTCATGGGTCCAAATTGGGCTTTAAGGCCAAAAGTGAAATTGGATCCAAATGTCAATCAAATTGAACTTGGATTTGGTCTAGATTGGTGTTGGGGATGATGAATTGAAGTTTAGAATTGAATTGGACCAGAATTTGGGTCAATTGGATAGGTTTGGTTTGACATCGGGTTCACTTTGGGTTAAAATGGGTCAAATTGGGGATTTTGACAAAAGTGGGGTAAATTGACAAAATTAGCTCATGGTGTAGTTGAACAAAATGAAATTGGGAATATTTGGGATTTTATGGAATTTTCTGGGAATTTTTTGAATTTTTAGATTTTTTGGCTAAGAGGGGTATTTTGGGTATTTGGAGGGTATTGGGAGGTATTTTTGGAATTTTTGGTATTTTTGGGTATGGATGATCAATTTGATTGGTGAGGCAATATTTAGGATTGATTTTGGAGAATTTTGGGTAATTTAGGTGATTTTGCAAATTTTGGGTGGTTTCAAGGGTATTGGGTAGGCTAGGCGGGTATAGGGTCCCGGGGGTCAAAAATTAAAAATTTGGAAAATTGAAGGTTGGGTGAATGTAAGTGGAATGAAATCATTTTGGTTGAGCAATGAAGCCGTATCAAGCCCACATTAGCCATGAAGGGACTCATTTGAGGCATCCACTATGTTGTTCTTAACCCTCTTAGCCAAGGGCTTAGGGGTTAAGGACCATCCATGTGAATCACCTTTATGAGTTAGGAGGTCAAATTGGGTATGGGTGTGGTTTTAAGAGGTGTGTGAAAGTGTAGTGTATAGGTGTAGTGTGTGTGTAAGTCAGCCCCTCACCGCGACCGAGCCACCCGTGAGCGGTCCTAAGGCCAAAGAGTCCTATGGGAACTCATCCTTTAAACTTCCACATTTAATTTCAACCCTCTAGGTGATTAGGGGTCTACAATCAAGTTTGTGGAGTTTGCAGGGAGTTAGGAAGTGGTTTGAATTTCTAAGTGGTGGGTTCCAATTCTAATCCTCTAGGATAGTCAAAGGAAAAGCCTAAGGCTAGATCCTAAGTACAAAAAAGAAGGAAAGAAGACCTCACCAAAAATGAGGTCAACAAATGGACCCCCAATAGGTGTGGTGTGCTAACCAAGCACACCGCGCGTATTGGCGTTGACCGAAAAGATCAACAAAACCAACATAGATGTCCAAGTGACAAACTTAGGACGAAGTAGAAGAGTTTCCGCTGGGGAGTGTCAAGTATATCTCTAAGACTGGAGATTCCTGAACTCTCGCTGGGGAAAGAAAAAGGAGGTGAGTCCCAAATCACATGATCTGGGGGAATTCAATTTAGATTTTCATTTCGTTTTAGTTTAAGTTTTGATGTGTAAGTTTAGATTTTGAGTTTTCATTTAGATTGAAGTTTGATCAAAAAAAAAATCAATTTGAGGAAATTTGGATTTGAAGTTTGGATTCGAAACGAGGTTCCAATCCCGAGATTGTGAAGAAAACTGGAATCGGGGTACCAAATCGCAGAATGAGAATCGGAGTTTAAGTGTCGATTGAAGGGGATGAGAATCGAATTTAGGTACTCGATCTCGAAAGTTTAAAGAGAACTGGAATCGGGTTCTAGTCTCGAAGGTTTAAAGAGAACCGGAATCCGGTTCCGGCCTCGAAGGTTTAAAGAGAACTCGGAATCGGTTCCGCCTCGAAGGTTTAAAGAGAAATGGAAACTGGTTCCAATCTCGAAGGTTTAAAGAGAACTGGAAACTGGTTCCAATCTCGAAGGTTTAAAGAGAATTGGAAACTGGTTCTAATCTCAAAGGTTTAATGAGAATTGGAAACGGATTCCAATCTTGAAAGTTTAATGAGAATTGGAAACTGGTTCCAATCTCGAAGGTTTAAAGAGAACTAGAAACTGGTTCCAATCTCGAAGGTCTAAAGAGAAATGGAAACTGGTTCCAATCTCGAAGGTCTAATGAGAAATGGAAACTGGTTCCAATCTCGAAGGTCTAAAGAGAACTGGAAACTGGTTCCAATCTCAAAGGTTTAATGAGAATTGGAAACGGATTCCAATCTTGAAAGTTTAATGAGAATTGGAAACGGATTCCAATCTCGAAAGTTTAATGAGAATTGGAACGAGGTTCCAATCTCGAAAGTTTAATGAGAATTGGAAATGGATTCCAATCTCGAAAGTTTAATGAGAACTGAAAACTGGTTCCAATCTCAAAGGTTTAATGAGAATTGGAAACTGGTTCCAATCTCGAAGGTCTAAAGAGAAATGGAAACTGGTTCCAATCTCGAAGATCTAACGAGAAATGGAACCGGTTCCAATCTCGAAGGTCTAAAGAGAACCGGAACCGGTTCCAATCTCAAAGGTCTAAAGAGAAATGGAAACTGGTTCCAATCTCGAAGGTCTAATGAGAAATGGAAACTGGTTCCAATCTCGAAGGTCTAATGAGAACTGGAAACTGGTTCTAATCTCAAAGGTCTAAAGAGAAATGGAAACTGGTTCCAATCTCGAAGGTCTAATGAGAAATGGAAACTGGTTCCAATCTCGAAGGTCTAAAGAGAACTGGAAACTGGTTCCAATCTCAAAGGTTTAATGAGAATTGGAAACGGATTCCAATCTCGAAAGTTTAATGAGAATTGGAACGAGGTTCCAATCTCGAAAGTTTAATGAGAATTGGAAATGGATTCCAATCTCGAAAGTTTAATGAGAATTGGAAATGGATTCCAATCTCGAAAGTTTAATGAGAATTGGAAATGGATTCCAATCTCGGAAGTTTAATGAGAATTGGAAATGGATTCCAATCTCGGAAGTTTAATGAGAATTGGAAATGGATTCCAATCTCGGAAGTTTAATGAGAATTGGAAATGGATTCCAATCTCGGAAGTTTAATGAGAATTGGAAATGGATTCCAATCTCGGAAGTTTATTTGTGTGAAGAGGGACCCAGTCTCATGCCATCGAACCAAATCGGACAAAGCTCGTGGCTCCGTGTCAATAGACTCTAGTCGATCTCCATACGAGAAGAAAGGTAGGCCACAAAAGTCGAAATGATTTCGATGTGATGAAAAAAGGGTTTAGGGTTCTGAAATTGAAGTGTGGGTCTCTTGTGAGGAAGAGTTGTCCCGACAGAGAATTTCAAAGCTTCTTGAGATAAATTTCGATTTGGAGTTGATTTGAAATGTTTGAAAAGATGAATTTAGAGTGGGATCCGATTTGAGATTCATTTTCATTTTGTTTGTCCTTTAACTTTCCAAAAAAAATTTTTTTTAGCTGTGTATTTAATGTTCATGTGAATTTTATTTAGCGTTCTCGTGGATTTTGAAGTTATTTTTATGTTTGGATTTTTAAGGAAAAATAATTCTCATTTATTATTTATATTTTTATTTTATTTTTTTTTATTTTATTTTATTTTTATTATTATTTTTTTATTCTTTTCTTTTCTGTTCTTTGTTCGAAGTTCGTTTAACTTTAATGGCGTTTCCTCGTCAATTCTCACAAAAGAGGTGAAGGCCAAAAATGTGACATCATCACTTTCATTCCAATCATGTCGAAGATACATCATACAACTCGATCCGGAATACATCTCATACAATCCATATAGACTCAAAACGGACTATGTATGATCTTTGTCGATCCATCCAAAAGGTATTTCGTCAAAAATCCATGTTCGAATAGTGAGGTACATGGTCAATAACATCACCTTCCAAGCCATCCTTGGCAAGGATGCCGTAGGGATGTACGTCGGAGGTGTGATATTTTCCATGTAACTCACAGACTCGTAAGGTCGGAGGCTCTCTAGCTCCGAGTCCGGCCGGAAGTGGTAAGGTGCTTTCCGTCGTCCATCCTTCGAAAGTAACCGAGATCCGCTTTACTAGTACTCCCGGTATACAATGTTTAGCGACATCTCGCTCCATCGCCCTTTAGTATCATGACGGAACCTACCGGTAATGGTATCTTTATCGGCCCTCGGAACTCACCCGGGCCTCGCTATCCGGAGGTCGGATCCGAACATGATATTACACTCATTCGGAAAAGAAACTCGTGCGTAAAGGTCCGACAAAGTCGTGGTGATCTATGTGCGGGGGTATGCGATCACCCTTCTTGTAAATATTAATGATGCAACCGTTGGGTATGCAATCCGCGGCGGTACCCTCCATGTTATCATTCTTTTTACCATCCTTTTAATGACTAATGGCATTGGATCCACTCGGCCATGACGGAGTATCCCCGGTGGGTTTCCCTTCCGTCTTCTACGAAGTTGTAGCAAGCATCCACATTGTATTGTAATTCTCCCCTTTCCCGGCATCCATCTCCGGGTTCCGAGTAAGTGTTTTCTCTTAAGCGACCCGCTCGGCCCATCTTTTTCAAATCCCGGATGCAGTCCACGATTTGTTATTGTTCGTATTCTGAGAACACGTCTGTATGTAACTCGAGGCCTTCTAGTATATTGATCCTCCTGCCTCTGATTCTCTCGAAGTATTCAAAAGTTTTATTCTCGACATTCTGTATTCTTTCTAGCTCGTATTCTGGAATAATTTGCAAATGGCGAGGCCTGGTGACGTACTGTGGGATATATGGCTCAATCCCTTCACGTTCTCCCCGCATACCTCGGCTCCTCGGGGATTATGTCCGTCGGGACATCCTCCGGGGTTGCTTCGCAACAAGGTCATGCATTACCGGTGACTTTATCCGGTGGCGTAGTAGCCTTCTTTCTTCTGTTCTTCTTGAGATTTCCCCGGTTTCTTCGTTATCCTCGTAGCCGGCCTCCTTCCTTCGAGTTCCCGGCGAACCGGTATCCTTGAAGTATATGCACCGGCGAGTAGCAACTGTCTCGTCGAGCTGGTCCGCTGCTAATTTAGTTATCATCTTGCGGATACGACGATTTTTATTTCTTCGTTGAGTTGCCGTGAGAGTAGCTCTTCGTACTTCCTGAGTTTCTGTGGGCGCGGCGCTGACAAGCCTGCCCTCTGCTGTAGCGACTACAGACTTGATTTTCTTGTCTTCTTCGGTGTTTGTTTTTCTTTTCTTATCGCCGGATCGGTGGCTTGGGCCACCCACTTTCATCGTCTCCGATCGGGCAGCCTCCTCTCGGTCAACCGGGACCCGGTCACTTTCCTCGTATTGCGGCCCGCCGGTGCGAAGTCTGAGTCAATCTCTATTATCGCTCCATCTTTCACCCTCTTTTCGTCGAGTGCAAGGCTTACGCCATTTCTAAAGTTCAGGACCAACCGCCCGCTCGACATTTCCCTGCGAAAAGACAAGGAAAAGGATCAGGGGCTATACTAAGAACAAGAACATTAAGAAAATGTTTATTAAAGACAGTTTTTTTATTATTTTTATATTTTTAAATTCAACAGGAATGAAGTGGGAAAAGATCAGGAAAGAGATTTTGATTTGGGAAAGAAAACAAGGAAAACTTTATTATCATGATTTTGTTTATCTTAGCACATTTTTATTATTTTGGGTTCGGACATAGTCATAAGTAATTACTTCACCCGTGCTTCTAGGGATGGAAAATTCATTCCTTCGAAACATCAGGTAGCGTAATACTCTTTCAAGTATCATCCATTGATCGGAAGCATGTGTCGTTCTCCTTGGCAGTTCACTAGCTGGTAGGAGCCTCCTGAGTAGACTGCCTCAACTACAAACGGTCCCTCCCAAGTGGGTTCAAATTTTCCTCCTATCTTGCGGTGTGCAAGAATAGGTCTTTTGAGAACGAGAACTAAGTCACCAACTTTGAAGGTTCTTGGGCGGACCAGTCTATCATGGGCTTGAACCATCTTAGCTTGGTATAGTTCTAAATCTCGTCGCGCCGCAAGTCTTTTCCTTCCGGGCTCTCCAATTCCTCTAGTCGTAATTTGGCATTCTCTTCGTCGTAATTTTGTTTGCAATCGCAATCCTAAGTGAAGGAAGCTGGACTTCTAAGGGTAACACTCGCCTCGGACCCATACACCGGAGCGTAAGGTGTAGCTTGAGTAGGAGTTCGAAGGTTGTCCGAGTAGGCCCATAAGGCATCTAACAATTTCTCGTGCCAATTTCTCTTATTGTCGTCTAAAGTCTTCTTTAAAATTTGAACGAGAGTTTTATTAAAAGCCTCAGCTGTGCCGTTCGCTCTTGGGTAGTAAATTGTTGAATACCGCCGGCCGATTCCGTGTCTCCCGACAAAATTGTTGATTTGCGTGCTCCCGAATGCCGACCCATTATCCGAGATGATCCCGCGCGGCACTCCGAAACGGTAGACAACTTGGTTCTTGAAAAATTGTAGCACATGGTGTGCTTTTACTTCTCTAAGTGGAACCGCCTCTGCCCATTTAGAAAAGTAGTCTGTAGCCGCAAGAATGAAGCGATGTCCTTTTGAAGATGGTGGTTCTATTGGACCCACTATATCCGTGCCCCAACATTCAAATGGCCACGACGCAATTGTCGGATGTAGCACGTTTGGCGGTTGGTGTAGAACCACTCCGTGCACTTGGCACTGGTGACAGCTCTTGGCGATTTTCATGCAGTCGGTCATCATCGAGGGCCAGTAGTACCCTAGTCTTTTAATTTTCATTTTCATCTTCGGACCCGATCGGTAAGCGCCACGAGTCCCGAATGCACCTCTTTAACAATTTCACGGGCCTCGGACCCGCTTAGGCACCTTAGCCACATCCGATCAAAAGACCTTTCGTATAATGTGTTGTTTATTAATGCGTAGGACGGAGTTCTTTTCTTGATTCGGTGGGCTAACGACCTATCGTCTCGGTAGTTTTCCCGCTCGCGAGTAATCTATTAATGGTCGTCGCCAATCTTCCGTGTTTTCCGTCACTCGTTGAAACCGATTCTTCTCTTTTTCTCGATTTGTGTATTGTGTCTATGTCGAGCCGTGATAGGACTCGACGTCCGTGAACCGACACTTCCATCGATTCATCTTGCAAACAGGCAAATTCTTTTGCGAGACGGCTAGCGCATCCGCTAAAGCGTTTTCTTTTATGGGAATTTTGTAGATTGTCACATTCGGAATCCGTTCCAACAACTTGTATGGCATACCGGAAGTATTGCTCGAGTCTTGGTTTTAAAATTCCGTACTCGTCCGGCGATCTCGTTGAATGATTAACTCGCGAATCGCCGTAGATGTTGATGTCCGTTATCCCCATTTGAATAGTTAATTCCAGTCCTGTTATGAGGGCTTCTATTCTGCTTCGTTATTTGTACACGGCTCTGTCAAGTGGTAGGAGTATCTTAACATCCCCCGCTCCGGTGTTATAAAGATTAGTCCGATCCCTGCCTTACCGGGCACTATCACTTGCGATTCTTCGTCTTTATGTGCTGAAGATGCTCCATCGAAATACAATTCCCAACGTCGATCATCAGGGTCTTCTAGGTTCATTATTTGTTCATCTGGCAAGTCGTCATTGAGAGGAGATTCTGCCGGCAAAGGGTGTGCTGCGAGGAAGTCTGCTAGGACTTGTCCTTTTACGGCACGAAGAGGCACGAAAGTTATATCGAATTGCAATAATATCATCGACCATCTGGCAAGTCTGCCGGAAAGCATTGGACGGGTCATCAAGTATTGCAATGGATTAAATTTCGAAATCAGGTTGACCTTATGAGAAAGCATGTAGTGCCTGAGCTTTTGAGCGGCGAAGATCAGGGCCAAACAATGCTTTTCAATTGCGGGATACCTTATTTCCGTCGGCGATAAACGACGGCTTAGGTAGTAAAGAGCATTTTCTTTACCCTCATCATCGACCCAGGCTAACGAGGCTCCGAGAGAGTCATCTAAAGCCGCGGTATAAAGTATTAGCGGTCTACCTGAGACTGGGGCTGCTAAGACAGGAGGTGTCATTAAATATTGCTTAATGTCCTCGAAGGCCCTCTGGCATTTCTCTACCCAAATAAATTTGGCTTCCTTTTTAACTAGTGCCGAGAAAGGCTGACACCTACCTGACAAGTTCGAGATAAAGCGTCGAAGATATGCCAACTTCCCTTGAAAAGATCGTAGTTGTTTTAAGGTTTTGGGAGGTGGAATTTCTAAGATAGCTTTTATCTTTTCCGGGTCGATTTCAATTCCACGATGCCGGACAACGAATCCTAAGAATTTCCCGGAGGTGACGCCGAAGGCGCATTTTAAGGGATTCATTTTAAGGTTAAATTGTCTTAATCGTTCTAAAACAATTCTCAAATCATACAGGTGGTTTTCCTTTACTTTGCTTTTGATGACCACATCATCCACGTAGCATTCGACTTGATTGTGGATGAGATCATCAAAAATTCTTGTCATCGCTCTCCGGTAGGTTGCTCTCGCATTCTTCGATCCGAATGGCATCACCGTGTAGCAATATACTCCGATCGGCATTCCGAATGCCGTAAGTTTTTCATCTTCCGGAGCCATTTTTATCTCGGTTGTATCCCGAAGATCCATCCATGAATGAGAATATTTCATGTGTTGAAGCAATGTCAATCATTAATTCGGGATCGGTAGGGAAATTCATCTTTTGGACATGCCTTGTTTAAATCTCTGAAATCCACACAAATTCTGATCTGACCATTCTTCTTCCTGACTGGTACCACGTTGGCTAACCAAGTCGGGTATTGTTCTTCACGGACAAATTTAGCGTCTATTAGCTTTTTAACTTCAGCTATGACATGTTGTTCGATTTCTAGACGCATTCTTCGGGACCTTGTCCGACTCGGAACGTAGCGGGATCCACCCCTAGCTTATGGACTGCGACCTCTGGAGCTAAACCTGGCATCTCATTGTAGCTCCAAGCAAAACAGTCTTTAAATTCCATTAATAACTTGATTATTTCTTTGGAGTCTTCTTTATTGAGTGAGGAGCTAACAAAGGTAGGTCTAGGTTCTTCGCTAGTACCTAAGTTAACTTCCGTTAACTCGTCTATCGTAGATTCGATCTCTTCCTCGAACTCGGTGGAGCGTCTCCAATTTGTAAATCTTCGAGTTCTTCTATAGTTTCCATGCAGTTTTCATTAGACTCGCAAGTGACAACCATGCAAAATTCGGCATCGTCAACCGATCCTACCGTGCCGAATCCGAGACCATGCTTTGAATCGGGTGGACGACCGGAGTTATTCCATAAATTTTCAAAATGTTGGGATCGACCCTTTGTCCATTGTCGAGGTAAGAAACCACGCTGAATTAAATTTTGAACACAGGGAGAGTACCACTCAAAAGGCAATTCCATTAATTCTGATGAAGTAGCATCTTCAAATTGTACATTATTTTCAATTTTGGAGGAAGGAGCACCACGGTAGAATTTGATGGGCTTTGCACCACCGCTACGTACCTCTTTGACCTCCATACCCTCGATCTTATTAGAATGGATCGGGATCAGGGTCATAGTATGTACATAGTGGTTAATCTTCTCGTACATCGATTTATATTCTTCGTTTCTTTCATCTTCGAGAGGGATTCGAATTGCGGCTTCTTCCGACTTATTGTCGTTGCTTCTTGCTTGATTTCTTTTTCTTCTTCGAACTATCTTCCCAATCAACATTGATGGCCGGTTTCCTCTATCCAATGAGTCCTAACGTCTCCGCCACGACCTCGTCCCCGGCCTCGACCTCGGATGCGAGTTGTGGAGAAACCTTCACCATCTCGCCGTAAGGGAGTGGTGAGTGACTCGTTGGACTAGAATTTCAGGTTCTTCGTCGTCCCAAATTTCCTTTCGCTTCATTTGTTATGGTATCTCCGGAGAAGATTGTTTTCTTCGGAGGTGCATAATAAGCCGCATCTTCATGGATTCCAATTTCATGTTCGGAGAACGGTTGTAAGTCACCTTTAATACACTCGTTCCCCTCCATCGTAGTATTTAATGCATTGATGTAGAGATGATGGTACCATCCAGCTTTCATGTATCCATGGTCGGCCCAAGAGAGCGTTGAACGACGTTTCTGAATCAATTATGTGAAATTTCGCGGTTGTCTTTGCTAAGTCACCGGTCTTCATTAGCAATGTTATTGATCCGAGGGCTCTTTCTCCTTTCTGGTTGAATCCTCTTAATAACATTTTATTTGCTTCGAGCTCACGAGCATCAATTTCCAAGTATGCTAGCGTTCGAAGATTCATTATATTGATTGATGCTCCTGGATCCACCAATACTCCGGAGAGTGTAAACTTCCCAATTGTAACTCGAAATGTACAACGGTCGGTTGTGGTCTCGTCGTCCCAAGTAGTAGGTCGTTGTCCGTGAAGGTAACACCTCGTCGTTCCTTTAACGAGCAAACCTCATCTAAGGACTCTCCGGCCATTTGAGCTAAGCAAATTTCCGGATCAAGTAAGGCCTCGATCGAGCTTCTCTCATCTCCTTTGATAAGATGAGAGCGTCGTAGATGCTCGCCTGGTCGGTAGTTTCCTAGAATGGGCTAGCACGTTGTAGTCCACTTTGTTTTCATGTGCCTCGTTTTCTTCTCGAATGGGTATTTCTTCCGCCGGGTTGGTTCTTCCCGAACAACCACTCGCTTCCTTTGTCCTTCGGACCCATTCTCGGAGGTAAAACTCTTCCACTTCTTAAGTTGACTTCGTGATTTCTTCGAATTTAGCATTGAGTTTATCGGTGTCTCCTTCGAATTGGAATGACAAGTTCTTCGAGATTAGCCTTCGGAGTCCGAAGGCTCTAACTCTATCGTGATCGGAGCTCCTCGAAACTCGTAAATGATTTGTTGCTTCGTTGAACTCTCGTAGCCTCCCCGGTGGATGTCTTCTTTGTCATTGTGATCGTCGAGATTGTGTATGATTTGAGAATTGTTATTTGTATCGGAATCGACGTCCGGATTAGGTTGATTGTCGCTAGTTACGTAATCGTTAGAAACAGTCAAAACGTAGCCAACGCCATAACCCTTATCATTATAAGATCCTTCCGGAGTGAGCAAATAATCATACAGAGTTAGAGGTTCGAGGGATTTCTCCCCCGAATCGGAAACAACTATCCTAGGATAAGCAGCCCCTAGTCTAGCCTTAGGAGCCTCGGTCCTCTCTTCTTCGTCAATTTTCTTCTTTTCTTCAATTGTCTCTTGTTGAGGGGGTTCTTCTATCGCAAGTGATAGTACCGACTTGATAGGTTTCGAACTCTGAATTGAGGCTCGCACCGAAGCGGTTTGGATGTGATCCAAAACCTTCTTCGAAGACTTTGTCCAAGCGGTAGTCCATCCATCATCGGTCGCATAGGGATCTATCGGAACAATGAAATCCGTCGAGATAACATCGACGGAACCTCCTTTCCGGGGTTCCTTCATGTATTTTTTCGGGATCGTTATATTCCCTTTCCGAAGATTGTCGTTGAGCCAACTTTTGAAGGTAATACAATCTTCTATCTTGTGCCCAAGCATCCGGTGGTAAGGGCAAAAGTTGGGATCACCTTTCTTGTCGACTTCTTCCGGTCTTTTAGGCTCCGGCAGATTGGAAATCTGGAGTCTTCATCGTCTGCGGAACATTTTCAAGCATCGCTTCATTCTTGAACGGATACTCCCCGCTCAGGAACTCCCTAAACGTACGTTGTGGACGAGGCGGTTGTTCATACCGTCGAGATGACCGATAGCTCGGGTCGGGTCGTCGGTAATTCCGTCGAGGTCGTCGCGGCCGTTCGACGATATTTGTATCGGTCGCTTGCCTTTATCGACCGCCGCGACGATCCCGGACTTCTTTTCAAAAGTTTTCACCGGCTTCGTTTGTCTATTTTATCGGTGAAACTTAATTGCTTCGCCTCCTCTTGCAAGCTTCCGGCCTCGCTTAACAACTTCTCGAAAGTCTTAATAGTAAATCCCTTGAGGAGAAGTGCTATCGGGCCATGGATGCTTTTTAGTAAAATGCCGACTGCATGCTGTTCTTGTAACTGTGGCTCACACTTCATACTTAGATTCCTCCATCGAAGTATGTAATCCACCAAGGTTTCATTCGGCTTCTGCTTCTCTACCACTAAATCACCTATAGTGATGTGGTGCTGAGCTCCGCAAATCGTTTCGATGAAGAGGTTCTCTAATTCCGAAAATGTCTTCACCGAACCGTTTGGTAATTCGCATACCAATCAAAGGCAATCCCCGACGAGCCGCCGACAAATTGTCGGAAGAGTAAAGCATCACTTCCGCCGCATTGCAACAACCGGCACGAAAGTGTGCAACATGCCGCCGAGGGTTTCCGGCTCCATCAAAGGTCTTGAATAGAGGTGGTACAAAGCCTTTCGGATATTGGACAGTCGTCGAATTCTTCGGGGTAAGGTCTACCCGTCCGAATGGATGTCCCGCTTTTCGATTGTGCCAAGGTTTCTCGCACTCGCCGTTCCACCAAGCTCTTGATATCCTTTTCCGGAATCATACTTTGTGTTGCATCCTTCTTTAATTGATCATCCCTATTAACGGATGTAATCTCCTTTCCTCCATCTACAATGTGAATAACTTCTGGGGGTGTTTCTCTTTGGGGTTGAACCTGACTCTGGAGAGTGGCTAGGGCTACAGCCCATCTCTTCCATCCTTTTCGCCATTCGGGCGATTGTATCATCTTTCTCTGAAGCCGCCTCCTCATTACTTCCGCTCCTCTCTTCGCGGCTGCAGGAGCACCTTGTGAAGCCGACGAAGCTCATGTTTCAACCATGTTTATTTATGCATATTCATCATCCATGAACTCTGACGAGTCAACTTCATCTCCGAATTTCTCCTCTCTTTCCCTTGCTAGTCGCCGAATATCGCTCTAGCTTTTCCATAAGATCTTCCAGATGGTCTTTTCCGTACATCCTTGCAGCTTGTCATGTGATAATTGTCGGTTTCTTTCTCATGAGTCCCCTTTATCGCGGTAGCACTTTCCTCGGACTCAAGTCTCCTAACGAGACTTTCCTTCTCGTGTCGCTCGTTTCGGTCTTAATCGTCGGTAGTGGGACGCCATACCATCCTTCTAGCAGCAGAAGGCCTAGGACCGGATGGTCTGTCGGCTGAATGCTGGAAGGTGGTATCCTCCCTGATCTGTAAACCTGAAACAACAACAGGTGGACTAGCCTTCATCTTCTTATTAGGCTCTTCTGCAGCGATAGCAGATTCTACTCGTGGCCCAAGACGGGATTTGGCCGGCACCCACCCTATCCTTCTTAAAATCTCCGATACAGGGCATTTTTCTTTCTTCGCTAACTTCTCAATCACAGTTTGTAGTCGGGCAAGTGGTGTAACCCTAGCCCTTTTCTTTCTGTTGTCGCTATAGTATGCGGGCCGAGGTAATGTAGAGGCAATCCTGCGGACATTTTCCTCGTCAGCTGTGGCGGAAAGGGGATGGAATCTACTTCCTTCCAAAAGGGGTGTATATTCGTACAATGGTATGTATTCGGTAGTGGTGTGTACTCGTGGATCTCTTCTAAGAAAGCGACTTCGGCAACTCGGCCTTCCCGGCAATCTTCCCCGCTCTCGTTTCTCCTCCGAGTCCGTGTTAGGGGTGGAACCCTCGAGCCGGACCCAATTTCAAAAACGAAGGTCTTGCACGGAAATCTGTACCCTCCACGGTAACATGCTCGTTACAAATTTGAACTTCCTTCCCCTTCAGTTTGGCGGGAGCCGGGGTAGGTGCAGAGACGACTAGACCAGTGGGGGTAGAGATAACGGTCCTCCTATGGATAGTAGTATTCCTCTCAGCTGAAACCCTTTGCAGGGGAGGAAACTCTTGAGTTGACTTAAGGTTGAACTCAATCATGGGTTTCTCAGTTTCTGGCACTTTGTCCATTAGTGCGAAGAGAGTAACGTCAGCGATCTTGACATTTGTGTTCTCAAATCCTTGTCCAAACCGGATGATCCCATTGTCGGGCAGCTCATCCTTGTAAACAGCGAAGTCCAGTCCATTGGTGAAGGAGAAAATCAGCTTTGGGGCTTCCATTTCTGCAAGGTAGATTCTGATTATCGGTCCCAAGTTATGCTTCTTCTCATCGGGACGAAAAGAAAGGAATCGAAAAGAGTCCGAACACATTCTTGTTCATGTATATTTGTTAAAAGAGTCATTCATTAGAGGGTTTGTTTATTTAGAACGGAATGTTCAAAGGTGTAGAGAAGGTAATGAATCTGATTCAGAGTTGGAAAGGGAAAGAAAGTCTTATGCAAGACTTCTCGACTCGAAGGATCACTCCTAAACTAACACCTATCGGGGTCCACCCCACCTCGAAATGAGGTAAAAGGATCTCGGAACCTCTCTGTTTTGGGGTGTCTAAACAGTGGCTCCTAAATCCGAGAGAGTGTTGGCTATACTCGTTCAAGGTAGAAATGAACATAGTATCCCAACGGAAAGAAGGGTAGTTTGATCCATTAGGGACATGGATACACTACCGATTTTTGAAAGCAGAACTATCTGATTAAAAATGGAGAGAGGAATTATTCCCCAGCGGAGTCGCCAGAAATTGTGCGGCTTATTTTTGAGTTAAGTGTTGTATTTTGGAAAAGGGGGTCGCCTACAGAAATGGTTGGCGAATTTTAATTTAATTTAAATAAATAATTTGAAAAGTAGTATTTGATTTTGAAAATAATTTTAAATTTGAAAATTTTAAGATATGAAATCAAACTAATTTCACATCCCGAATAGTTTATATAAACGAGCGCCGCACTACAAACCGTGTATCTATCCCGAAGAATAGACATACTGTAAACTAGAAAGGTTTGTGACATCCGTTTGGTCTGCGAACCAATTTTATAAGCCGACAAATTCCCCTGTTTAATATGAAGACATTAAACAGGGTTTATATTACTCGGGTTCTTAAAATTCTCTATAAGGGCAAGCCCCTATAGTTAATTACATCTTAAGTGACGGGAATCACCTAAGAAAACTCTCGATAATAATAAGTAGTTCTGCTCTCAAGAATTTCAAGATTTAAGTTTTCAATGGATTGAGTTTTGGAATTTCAATAGGGAATGGATCAAGTTTGGAACATTTTGTTTTGGGAATTCAAAGGATAAAAGGTAGGAGAAATCACAGATTCGAAGCGAACTTCGGTAATTTCCCGTCTATCCTATTTATTTGGTTTGAATTTAGGAAGGTCCTAATGTTTATTTAATATTTTGATCTTGCCGATTTTAATTAATTAAGACTTATATTTGTATGATAAAATCATACAAATAGCCTCGAAGATGTGAGGGTTTATGTCGCATCAAACGACTACCTCGGAAATCCTAAGACCGGTTAGGGCTTAATTTACATGATATGATCATGCAAATGCCTAACGAAGAGTCGAGGATTTATGTTGCACTAGTGCAAACCACCTCGAAGTCCTATGGCTTGGTTATTTAATTCTAAGAAAGTTTTGCTGAAGTAGACTCAGGTTTTGCTGATGACGATGGCCGTGCTGCCCACCATGCTCCGAGCTCCTTGTTGTTGTAGAGGTTTAGTTTTAGAAATCATAAATCAAGAGGTGAGAGAAGTGTTCTGGTTTAGAGAAAGTCTTAATTTCCAAGTGTTTTTAATATTTTAATTAAACAAATCTTAAAGTTGATTATAACAACACCGGTTAAGATCCCACGGTTCCATCCTTCCGCCATCGTTATTTTTATCGGATTCACTTAGTCCAGATGAATTTGCTAAACTCAACCGAATGAGTTCCACACTTTCATTTAGACCGTGGGAAATCCCGTTAGCAACACGTAGGTTACATCATCCGAGGTATTCCCGATCATCCAACAAGACGTTTTAATTTAGTTGTAGTTGTAGTTTTGTTGTTCGTTTGTGATTAAATTTTGAGTTGTTTTATATTTTGAAATGTTGTGGCGGTGAATTTTATCTTGTAATGACTTTTGATTTAGTTTTGGTTTTAGTTTTAGGGACTATCCTAAAGGTGTAGGTTTTCATGCAACAATTGTTTATCATGCAAGAAAAGTAAGTGCGATGCGATTAAATAAATTGCAATAAAATAAAAGCGTACCTGGAGGGTCTTCCCGTCATCCCAAGCTGCACTTAAAACACAGTTAGAATATTTAAGCATTTAAAGTAAGTTCCTAGGTAAAGCTAAGGGGAGGGTTATGGTTTTCTACCAAGTTCCTAATCCTATAGCTAGTCATTTCCTATGACGTCTAGGTTCTTGTATTTTAGTTTGAGGACGATTTTCTTCATCAAAGAACAATTAGGTTCAATTGTTCTTATAAATATCCTATCATATCGAGGAAGTGCTTAAGATGAGTCTTAAACATATTTTCAATATTTCTAGGATTGTTTTAAGTCCAAATGAATTTAATTATACAAATGAATTAATCATCCGAGAGTTTAAGTTTTGTTATCTTGCTCAGTGAACTAGGATATTTGAATATCCTATAAGTGAAGTAACGCTTCTTTTAGCACTCCTTTTTAAGAGTTATGACATCACGAGCTTTCGAGGGCAAATGGATGTTCAAGTGAGTTGTGATTTAATTTTAGTTAATGGATTTAAGTTTGGAATAGTGTTCAAGTTGTTTTAGATTTATTTTGAATTCTTCATATCTTAGGTGATGTTATATTTAATTTAATTTAATTTAATTCAATTTAACTTAATTTAATTTAGTGTAGTTTAATTTAATTTAATTTAATTTAAGTTAATTTAATATAATATGCTTTAGCTTAGTTTAATTCAATTTGATTTATTTTAATTTGATTTAGTTTTAATTTAATTTAATTTAATTTAATTTAATTTAATTTAATTTAATTTAATTTAATTTAATGTAATTTAATTTAATTTAATTTAATTTAATTTAATGTAATTTAATTTAATTTAATTTAATATGTTTTAATTTTATTTAATTTAATTTTTTTTAATTTAAATTTTAATTTAATTTTATTTTTAATTTTAATTTAATATTTTATTTTTTATGTTTTAAAGATGATTTAATTTTAATTGTTAAAGTATTAATTCAATTGAAATTTTAAAAGGGTTTAATTTAGATAATTTAACTTTAATTTAATTTAATGATTAAGTCTTTTAGCATTTTAAATTTTAAATTTGGATTATCATTTTAATTAGGAATTAAATATTATTAGGATGATTAATTTAGGGATTCTTAAATTAAAGAACAAATCTCTTCCTAATAACATCCCTATTTTAATAATTCCAATTTTATTATTCTTCCAAAATTTAAGTAATTATTTTATTAAGGTTTATTATAACTATTTTTGAATTGTTTAATAGGTTTCTACCCTTTAATTATTTAAATTTCAATCATCCAAATCAGATTAGGATCAAATATTTTACCTTTTCATTTTATTAAGCCTAAAGTTTTAATTAAGGGTTAAAATTTTAATTATCATTTTGCCCTTCAAGCTTAATAATTTCATAACTCACTAAATTGAGCTCAAATGAACTTGAAATTTTTATTTGACTTTACTCATATGTCAATGAAGACATTAGAGGAGAAAAAGTGATTTTTCTGTATTTAATTTATTTATGTAATTATTTTTGGTGGAAAATAGAGATTTCCAAGGAAAATTTAATAATATGACCAAGGGAAAGTTTCTACCCTTAAGAAAATTATGGGACATTCCTAATGACCAGAGGACCACTTGGACCAATTTTGGTGATTTTTAAAGTTATATTCTTTTTATTATAATTATTTTGAGTTTTGGAGTATTAATTAATTTAAAAATAAAATACAAGTTGAAAAATGAATTTTATATTTTTCAAAAATCTCTCTGATATCAAGGAAATCAAAGAATCAATTTTTATAATTTTCTGATTTTTCTTTGATTTATTAGAATTATTTTAGTGGAAATGCTAGAAAATACATTTTCTTTAATTTTAAAATTACCTTAGGACTTTAAAATTTAATAATTCATCATAGAGACCTAGGAAAAATATGGGGTTTGTTCATAAATGATTAAAATTCAAAATATGACATTTTGGTGAATTTTATTATTTTTATGATTTTTATTATTTTATTAATTATTAAAATATTAAAATAATACAAAAAATCAACTTTTTTAGAAAATTGAAATTTTAATTTTTTTAAATTCCCCTGATATCAGAGAGGCTCCAAAACCAATTTGGTGAAATTTTGAAGAGTATTTTGAAAGTTATGAATTTTTAAAGTTTAAATTGGCTAAATGGCTTAATCAACCTATTTAGTAGGGCTAACCAAGCCCAATTGACTTCAAACTTTTATGGTGGGTTCCTCTAATCCTAAAGGTCAGTGGAGAATTGATTTCAAGTCAATTTGATGCATGATTAGTTCTAATTAATTAAGGACCTATTTTGGGTGTTTAAGCCAATTAGGGTTATTCCAAGTGGCTTAATTCAAATCCTATTTTTCCTAGGGTCCTCTGGTCATAGGAAACATCACCAAATTTTCCTAGAATTTATTTCACAACATGCTAATTATTGGATTTAAAATACTCAAAACAGTAACATGAATTTGAAAAATCAATAACTTCTCATAGGGATGGCCTCTGACTTTGGAAAATTCAGGGAATGTTCCCAAATTCGGAGGCTTCAAAAGCCCTATGGTCTCATGTCATGGTGAATTTCCTATATGCATGGAGAATTAAAACAATGCGGACGAGTAAATAAATTATTAAAAATAAAATACTTGATGAAATTAAATGATTTCTTTTCCACATTATTCTCCTCTCGTTCACCGAGCAAGAGGGTATTTTTATTTTATTTTTCTGATTTTTCTACACAAAGTTATGAATTTTCCAAGTTTAGGGAATTAAATAAATAAGAAAATACCCTAATTTTCTATTTAAAGCGGCGGCGCTGACTCAACCTTGGCAGCTCCGAACGCACACGCGTCGCCTTCTGATTCGGCACCGCCATCCAACTCAGCACTCCGGGGGCCCACTGTATCGTTCCGTCTCCTCATCCGGCGCGATCCTGGCCGTCCGTTCCGCGCATGTATTAAATGAACGGCATCCGTTCATCGTCCCCACGCCTCCTAACCCGAGAACCGTCCACACCAAATCCCTAATATCTCACTCAATACTTAACGGATTTTCGTGTTCTTGTGCTCTATGGATTCGTCTTGAAGAGACGAACACATCTATACGGTGATCATGCATTGAAATTAAGGCATTTGAAATGGAGAATCTTCGAAACTCGGGATAAAGAGTTAGCTCATACCTTTGCTCGGAGAAGTGTGGCTTCAATCCGAGGGTTGTGTCACCTTCGATTGGATCCCGGCGAAGCTCCGGATGAAGTCTCCCGGTCCGGTGAATTGTCTAGGTATGATTTCGACCAAGCCCGATCACAAAGCTTGGAGTCCGGAACGGATGGGTGGCCCGGAGAGGGGGCTTTTGCTGGTGGACTTCTTCCCTTGGTCGGTGAAGGTGTAGGACCAATCAATTTAAGAATTGATCCACCGTGGAGAAGTATCCCGGTTTTGGGTGGAATTTTGGCCGAGAAATTGGGCTCGTTGGTGGGGATCAGGGCAAATTGGCACTGGGGATCAACTGCTCTAAGTATGGAGAATGATCTAGAGCAATTTTGGCAGAGTTTCAGTAAGGTCTGGTTCAGCACCTCTCATGGCCTAGAGGAGGTGGTGTTTAAATAGGAGAGGGTGGAGGGTCTCCCAGGGGGTTTAAGGCTGGGGATCGACCGCTCCGGTGAGGAGAAGAAGAGCTATACTCGTCCATTTGGGTTGAGACAAGTCAGCAAGGGAGAATTGAATTTTTTGGCTCCTCCCGAGGTCTCGGCCATGGTGTTTTCCGGCGGCCCGGTGGCCGGCCGGCTGAGCATCGGTCACCATCTTGTTCGGGTGGGTCGTGGCTGGGGTTTAGTGCGGTCAATTGGCCATGGACATGTGTAAAGGAGTTTGATTTAAATGGAATGGGAGAAGGCTCACTTTGGCTTGGTTTGGGTCAACCCACCATTTTGGGCTTGGTGCACCCTTCCAAGCTCGATTTTGAGCCGAGGGAATCATTTAGGTCAGCTTAGAAGGATTGGTGAAGTCTCCATCCATGGTGAGGTGGCTAAGCATGGTTTAGTGTGTGACATGATTAAGGTAAAAAAGGGTTAAAGGTGGTTTAAGAAAGAACCCCCTCTTCTTGCCATAAATGGACTAATGACAAGTCAAAGCCCTCATGGTTTCATGTGGCTTGAGAATGGCTTGTTCATGGCTCCATTTGGCTTGGGAAAAGTTTAGTCAACTTCATAAAAATTGATTTTAAGGATTTTGGATATTTTGGTGGAAAGTTGGATGAAGCTTTATTTAGAATTATTTGATCATTGGATTAGGACTTAGGGATGATTTTAATTGAATGCATGATGAAGAGAATTTGTCATATGGGCCTTAGATTGATTTTGCCCCTTTGGATTTTGGTGGAGATGGGCTTTAGGAAGGTTTAAGAAAGTGGGCTTTTGGTTTGGAAATAAATTTATGGATGGGGAATTTGTGAAGGATTGGGCCAAACAAATGTTGGTTTTAGCTCATGGATGGGTCATGAGTGATTTGGAGCAAATTTGGGGTGGTTTGGGTTTGAATTGGGTTGGATTTGGGCTTTTTTGGTGAATGGGCCAATATAGGTCAAATTGGGCTAACTTGGACCAATGTTGGGCTAGGGTTGAAATTGATGTAAAATAAATGTTGGGAAATGTTTATGGGAGTTTTTCAAAGAGGTTTTGGCTTTGTTTGGGTTTTGATTTTGAGGTTTGGGCTTATTTGGGTTAGGTTTGGGTTTAGGTCAAAATTGGGCTTTTTGATTTTGGGTTGAATTTGAGTGGGGTTTGGGTCTAAATTTTGGGCAAATCATGTTAGTGTTTTGTTTATGGGGATGTTAAGGAAGGTTTAGAAAAGATTTGGGGTTAATTGGAGTTGAATTGGATGAGTTTGGGCTAAGTTTGGGTCATGGGTCCAAATTGGGCTTTAAGGCCAAAAGTGAAATTGGATCCAAATGTCAATCAAATTGAACTTGGATTTGGTCTAGATTGGTGTTGGGGATGCTGAATTGAAGTTTAGAATTGAATTGGACCAGAATTTGGGTCAATTGGATAGGTTTGGTTTGACATTGGGTTCACTTTGGGTTAAAATGGGTCAAATTGGGGATTTTGACAAAAGTGGGGTAAATTGACAAAATTGTCCCATGGTGTAGTTGAACAAAATGAAATTGGGAATATTTGGGATTTTCTGGAATTTTCTGGGAATTTTCTGAATTTTTGGATTTTTTGGCTAAGAGGGGTATTTTGGGTATTTGGAGGGTATTGGGAGGTATGTTTGGAATTTTTGTTATTTTTGGGTATGGATGATCAATTTGATTGGTGAGGCAATGTTTAGGATTGATTTTGGAGAATTTTGGGTAATTTAGGTGATTTTGCAAATTTTGGGTGGTTTCAAGGGTATTGGGTAGGCTAGGCGGGGTGTAGGGTCCCGGGGGTCAAAAATTAAAAATTTGGAAAATTGAAGGTTGGGTGAATGTAAGTGGAATGAAGTCATTTTGGTTGAGCCATGAAGCCATATCAAGCCCACATGAGCCATGAAGGGACTCATTTGAGGCATCCACTATGTTGTTCCTAACCCTCTTGCGCAAGGGCTTAGGGGTTAAGGACCATCCATGTGAATCACCTTCATGAGTTAGGAGGTCAAATTGGGTATGGGTGTGGTTTTAAGAGGTGTGTGAAAGTGTAGTGTATAGGTGTAGTGTGTGTGTAAGTCAGCTCCTCACTGAGACCGAGCCACCTGTAGGCGGTCCTAAGGCCAAAGAGTCCTATGGGAACTCATCCTTTAAACTTCCACATTTAATTTCAACCCTCTAGGTGATTAGGGGTCTACAATCAAGTTTGTGGAGTTTGCAGGGAGTTAGGAAGTGGTTTGAATTTCTAAGTGGTGGGTCCCAATTCTAATCCTCTAGGATAGTCAAAGGAAAAGCCTAAGGCTAGATCCTAAGTACTAAAAAGAAGGAAAGAAGACCTCACCAAAAATGAGGTCAACACCTTTTCACTTATAACTTCATTTAATTTTTGGTCTGACCAATTTAATTGTTAAACCTTGTTGGGAAACACATGTTCCGAAAGGATTTTGAGTTCCACAACAAAAGTGAAGGTCACATTCAATGTACATGCATGAGAGAAGTAGTTCATAGGGATTGAGTGCAAATAAATAGGGAAATATACTTTGATAGCCGTAGAATTAGAGATTTCAAAGTGACAGACTGAAATCCTCAATTTAGTCCTAATGTTTAGAAACTTAAGCAAAAGTTAGCCTTCAAATGAAGGGAAGTGGGAGCTCTGGAGTGACAGCCAGTATCCGTCGTCCTAGCAAAGAATTTTGGGACTAAACTTTGGATTAGCTAATGTTCTTTATACGCTAAAATATGGGTAAAGAATAGGAATGCTCCTATTTGGCACAATACAATTGTATCACTGATCTATGTCACAATAATCATCACATTATGATTGGAAAGGAGGAAGACTCTTTCTTGCAACTGAACATTACTATAACTTCAGTCTTGTGTTAGTTTAAGTTGCTAGAGTCTAGAACGTGCTTTGGTAGAAATAGTAACTGAATATGTTTGTCTTTACTTTAAGAATTAAACCACTTGCAATTAGGTTGTGATTTGATAAGTGATTTATGGGCTACACCATAAAATTAAACCATCCTTGTGGGATCGATAACCAGGACTCAACTAGAGCCCTGTATTACTTAAGCGATACGTGTGCTTGTATTAATTGTGTGACTCATTATCAAACTAAATCAATATATATATCTAAATCTGAGTTCATTAATTTTTACAAATTATAAAATTTGCCCCACTCTCTGACATCGATCACAAGCTTTACATATTTGTTAACATCTTTAAATAATGCAGACCAATAAAATCAAGATTGTAAAATTTTAAATGCAGTTTTATCGATACCAAAATGTCTTCCAAACTCAGAGTTATGGCATTTATGAAAGATTTCATGAGTTTCATTATTTGCACACATCATCAAATAACATAATCTTTACATTATTTGAATAAATAAAGGTCATCCCAAAAGTAAAAGTGAGAATCATGCATGAACTTCTTTTTCTGATGGCTAGTTAATCCATAGGGTAAAATATTACTAGCTAAATAATTAAACACATCAGCACGCCACGGAACTTGCACTCAGAAATAGCATAAAGGTTTTCATCAGGAAAATAATCATGTTTTCTTCAAAATTCTTTTTTATTATCATTTTCAATTCTAAACAAATGGTAAACAATTTGATTATCAGTACCCTTTCTATCCACTATTTGAAAATCAAATTCTTGCTAGAGAAGTCCCCAACTAATTAACCTTGGTTTAGCATCCTTTTTTTACTTTAAATACATAATTACGGAATGATCAGTCTGGACTATGCATTGTGCTCCAAGTAAAAATGGTCTAAATTTATTAAAAGCATATACTATTACTGATAGCTTTTTTTTAGTAGTAGTACAGTTAATTTGTGCTTCATTAAGGGTTCTACTGGCATAATATATAACTCTAAAAATCTTATCATATTTTTGTCCTAAAACTACTCCGATAGCATAGTCACTAGCATCAATCTTTAATTCAAATGGTTTTTCCCAATTAGGTGAAATAATAGCTTGTTTATTAAATAATTTTTCTTTCAACGAATTGAAAACTTTTAAACAATTTTCATAAAAATTAAATTTAGTATCTTTTTCTAAAAGATGGCATCGAGGTTTAGCAATTTTAGAAAAATCTTTATTATACCTCCTATAAAATCCAGCATGTCTGTGAAAACTTCTCACAGCTGTAACTGAAGTAGTGTTGTAATCCAACAATAACTTAAATTTTTTCTTGGTCAACTTCCATACAATTATTAGAATTTTTATGTCCCAAAACAATTCCATCTGTAATCATAAATTGGCTTTTTTCCCATTTTCAAACCAAATTTATTTCTTAAAGTTTTAACACTTTAGCTAAATGATCTAAACAAGAATCAAAAGAGGTTCCAAACACATAAAATCATCCATAAAATATCAATTCCTTTCTTAATTAAATACATAAAATAGACATCATACACATTTGGAATGTTGTAGGTGCATTACATAACCCAAATGACATTCTTCTAAAAGTAAAAGTTCCATAAGGACTACTAAATGTAGTCTTTCCTTGATCTTCTGGAGTTATCGAAATTTGGTGGTAACCACAATATCCAACTAAAAAGCAAAAATATGAATGTCAGGCTAATCTATCCAACATTTGATCCAAGAAATGCAAGGGAAAACTATCCTTCCTAGTAGAAGCATTCATTTTTTTATAATTGATACTAATCTGTTACCCAGTCACTTGTCTTGTTTGAATTAATTCATTATTTTAATTAACAACTATAGTCACTCCCCCTTTATTCGGAACACAGTGAATCAGACTAACCCAAGAATTATCAGATATAGGATAAATAATTACAAAATGCAGCCATTTTAACTGAAGAAGTGTTGTAATCCAACAATAATTTAAATTTTTTCTTGGTCAACTTCCATACAATTATTAGAATTTTTATGTCCCAAAACAATTCCATCTGTAATCATAAATTGGCTTTTTTCCCAGTTTCGAACCAAATTTATTTCTTAACGTTTTAACACTTTAGCTAAATGATCTAAACAAGAATCAAAAGAGGTTCCAAACACATAAAATCATCCATAAAATATCAATTCCTTTCTCAATTAAATACATAAAATAGACATCATACACATTTGGAATGTTGCAGGTGCATTACATAACCCAAAGGGCATTCTTCTAAAATTAAAAGTTCTATAAGGACTACTAAATGTAGTCTTTCCTTTATCTTCTGGAGTTATCAAAATTTGGTGGTAACCACAATATCCAACTAAAAAGCAAAAATATGAATATCAGGCTAATCTATCCAACTTTTTATCCAAGAAATGCAAGGGAAAATTATCCTTCCTAGTAGCAGCATTCATTTTTTATAATCGATACTAATCTGCCACCCAGTCACTTGTCTTATTTGAATTAATTCATTATTTTAATTAACAACTATAGTCACTCCCCCTTTATTTGGAACACAGTGAATCAGACTAACCCAAGAATTATCAGATATAGGATAAATAATTACAAAATGCAACCATTTTAATATTTCTTTCTTTACTACCTCTTTCATTTTTGGATTTAATCTTCTTTTCAACACTTTTTTATAATCTTATTCCATTAAAAATCGATGCATACAGATTGAAGGGCTAATTCTTCTTATATCCGCTATTGTCTAACCAAATGCTTTTTAAAAATTTTAAAAATTTTTAATAACTTATTTTCTTTATCTTTAGTTAGTTCATAATATATTATTACAAGTAATGTTGATGAATTCCCTAATAAAGCATACTTTAAAAGAGTAGGTAATACTTTTAACTCAAGTTCAGGAGGTTTTTCAATAGAAGGTATTATAGATTCATTATTTTTAGTTGTATTTAAAATTTCCCAATTTTCATGAATACTATTACAATCTTCTGAATTTATTTTAGCTGATTTCTCTTCAGAATCACTTTCAATTATATTATTTATTTGTTAAAGATCTTTTAACTCTTCAACTTTTTCCTAAATAACTTCACATTTTTCTAGATAATGCTTTGCTATTATGTAATCAAAGACATCCATCCTAAAACACTTTTCATTAATAGGATACCTCATTAATTTAAGTACATTAAATATTACTTTCTGATCATTAACTCTCATGGTTAATTCCCTTTTTTGCACGTCAATCATAGCTCGCCTAGTAGAAAGAAAAAGTCTTCCTAAAATAATAGCAATCTCTTTGTCTTCTTCCATATCAAGTATAATAAAGTCTATAGAGAAGATAAATTTATCCACTTTAACAAGTACATCTTCTATAGCTCCTTTAGGATAAGTAATAGATCAATCAGCCAATTGCAGGTTATAGTAGTAGGAGAAATCTCTCCTAAATGTAACCTTCGAAAGCTGGATAAAGGCATGAGATTAAAACTAGCTCTTAAATCACATAAGACCATCCCATAAAATTTTTCTCCAATAGCACATGGTATAATGAAACTTCCAAGGTCATTAAGATTTTGAGGAGGCTTTTTTTGAATTATTACACTGTATTTTTCACTCAGTGCAACAATTTTATAACCTTCAAATTTCCATTTTTTTTTAAATATCTTTCATGAATTTAACATAACTAGGAATTTGTTTCAAAGCTTCAACAAATGGGATATTGACTGTAAGTTTTTTGAATATTTCAAAAATCTTGAAAATTGTTGATCAAACTTTTGTTGTCTAAGTCTTTGAGGAAGAGCATGTGGTATTCTTTCTACATCATTTCTAGTTAGAGAAAAAAATTGTTCTTCTTTCTCAGAAACAGATTTTTTAGGTCTCTCTATTTTTTTCAACTCTTTCTCCATTTCAACTTCATTTAGAATTTTTCTATTAATTTCTTTCAACTCCTCAGTTAAACAACTTTAATTTGTTCATGTACATTAACTTTAGGAATTATTTCCACATTACTCGGGAGTGTACCTTGAGGTCTACTACTAATTGCATTAGCAATTTGTCCCATATGATTCTCAATATTTCTTCGCCACATTTTTACTTTTTATATGATTACCCATTTGTAAAATTAATTCTTCTATAGACAACTTTGTTGACGTCATTTTTATGATAGGTCAACCTTTTAACCTAAAAATTCAACTTTGGTCAAAATGGTCATTCCTGACCCAATGACCAACCCTATTGACCCCATAGATCAACATTTTGACCTAAAAAGTCATCTTTGGTCAAAATGATCAATCCTAACCCAATTACCAACCTTGTTGACCCCATAGGTCAACCTTTTGACCTTAAAAGTCAACCATGGTCAAAGTGGTCAATCCTGACTCAATGACCAACCCTATTAACCCCATAGGTCAACCTTTTGACCTAAAAAGTCAATTTTGGTTAAAATTGTCAATCCTGACCCAATGACCAACCATATTGACCCCATAGGTCAACCTTTTGACCTAAAAGGTCAACTTTGGTCCAAATGATCAATTTTTGACCAAATGACCAATTATTGACCCAATGACCTGTTTAAGACCCCAAAAATGATAAAATTAATCAAATAATTAATTTCAAAATTATTTTGATTAATTAAATAAAGTTGAATAATAATTTAATTTTCAATATTTTAATTAATTAAATGACATAATTAATTAAAATGAAAATTAAATTAAAAATCATAAAGTGACAAAGTGCACCAAAATGAAATGAAAAATGACAAAATTAATCAAATAATTGATTTCAAAATTAATTTGATTAATTAATTGGCTAATGATTTAATTTTTTTTAATTTTTAATTAATGACATAATTAATTAAAATGAAAAATTAAAATCAAAAGCCATAAAATGATAAAATGCAAAAATTAATTAGAAATAATGGAATTAATTAAAAAATTAATTCCAAAATTATATTTGATTAATTAATTGACCAATAATTTAATTTTCACATTTTAACTAATGACATAATTAATTAAGATGAAAATTAAATTGAAAAGTCATGAAATGAGAGAAAATTCAATTTTAATGACATGAATATTAATGAAATAATTAATTTGGAATTACTTCCAATTAATAATTGATTAATAAAATAAATTCCAACATTTAATTAATAACATAATTAATTAAAAATGGAAATTAAATCAAGAGTGGTATTAAATGGAATTTTTAAACCTATGACATTTTAGTTTTCTAAAAATTCCAAAACTCCTTTATGACATCACACATGACCCCATATGGGTTAGACACAACCCATATGACCCATTAGAGAGAAAACAACACATGGATGGCTCATATTTAACCATGGTTAAGAGCCATAATGACATAAAAATGAGGTGGCAAAACCATGGTTTTCTGAAGTGTGACTCATCCTCCTTTATAAGTGAGGTGGTTTGCCATGGTGAGATGAGTTTAGCCACCTGCCTAGCCACCCAATGATGAGAAGACTAGGCTTTAACCATTCTTCATACCTTGGTTAAGCTCAACAAAACATTTCATAAAAAATGTTAAGAAGGGAGCTAATGTGTCATCACCCCATGAAATGTAAAATGAGGTGGTGGAAGGAGAAGGTCTCAACCATTTGAGTCACCATTAACTTCTCCCTTAGCTAGTGGAGTGGGAACAAAGAGATCAACACTTATCATGACCTTTTGAAAGCCATAAGTGCCATGAAATGTGAAATTTCTTAAGTGGCAAAATTCTCATGGGATATGGAGAGGTGATGGTTGAATTACATGAGGGAGGCTGTTACTAGACTCTACTCCAGAGCTCTAACCATACCATGATCAATCCTAAGCTAACCAAGGTTGAATCATAGCCATCCATGGCTATAAAAGGACCCCTTGGCCGAAATTTTGAAGAGGAGAGAAAAAATCCATAGAAACCTATAGGCTGCCCAAATCCTTTAGCTACCAACACAAAAAAAATCTTGCTAAGGACCTCAGCAACCTATTCCTTCCAAAATCAATCCATAGGATTAGCTCAATCAAGCCAATTAGGCCAAAATCCAAAATCAACTCAAACCTAGCCACTTTGCCAAAATTGCTCACCAAGTCTAGCTACAAAACCAAATTGAAGTGACAAAGATCTTCTTTGGGAGTCTTAGAAGCTGACCATCAAGGCTGATCAAGCTCAAGATTATTGTGGCCAAGGTATGGATTTATTTTGTCCAAATTATGGGTTAAACTAGCCCAAAAATGTATCATCACCGTATAGATATAATTTATATGTCCAGATGATTCCATAGGTTCAAAAATCACTCAATTTCATTGAGAAATGAGTGAGATATTGAGCTTTAAAGTTGGATGGTTCGAAATATTTTTGAATTTATGGGGATTAATCTCCGCCGTCCGTTCCCGTGTTTTGGAACGGACATCGCTGATCTGGAGATCCCGTGTCCTGTGTCGGGATCCGCGCAGCGGATCATCCCGCTCTTTTAAGCTTAAAAATTTCAAAAATTCATATCTTTTTACCTAAAGCTCCTAAAAATAAAATAAAAATACCTTTGCAAAGTTCTTGAAGACAAGAAAATTATGAAATCAAAATCATAATTTTATTCTTAATATTTAATTTTTAAATAATTAAATACTCTCTGGAGTGTTTTAATTATTAAAAATTATTTACAAATCATAAAAATGTGAAAATTTTAGGGAAGAACCTTTGTCCTGTCGGCATATTTTTAGGTTATGTGTTTTGAAATGGGGGTCGGCTACAGAAATTGTCGGCAAATTTTCATATTTTAAATTTAATTTAAATTTATATATAGTTTAAAAGATAACATTTGATTTTGAAAGTAATTTTAAGTTTAAAAGTTTTAAGATATGAAATCAAACCGATCTCACATCCCAAATAGTTTATATAAACGAGCACCGCACCACAAACCGTGTATCTATCCCGAAGAATAGACACCGTTTGCTTGACGATGGGGCTCGATTAAATAAACTAGGAGATTTGTGACATCCGTTTGGTTTGCGAACCAATTTTATAAGCCGACAAGTTCCCCTGCTTAATATAAAGGAATTAAGCAGGGTTTATATTACCTTGGTTCTTAAAGTTCCCTATAAGGGCAAGCCCCTATTGTTAATTACATCTTAAATGACGGGAATCATTTAAGAAAACTCTCGATAATGATCAGTGGTTTTGCTCTCAAGAATTTTAAAGTTTAAGGTTTTCAAACAATTGGATTTTGGAAATTTCAAATGGGAATGCATCAAATTTGAAACAGTTTATTTTAGGAGCCCAAAGGAAGAGAAGTAGGAGAAGCTGAGGATCAAGAGGAATCTTGGCAACTTCCCAAACTATCCTATTGTTTGGCTCGGATTTAAGAATATCCTAAAATTATCTGATATTTCAATCTTGCCAATTTTAATTAATTAGGAATTATATTTGTATGACACATTCATGCAAATAGCCTCGAAGATGTGAGGGTTTATGTCGTACCAAACGACTACCTCGGAGTCCTAAGACCTGTTAGGGCTTAATTTACATAACATTATTTTGCAAACACCTAACGAAGAGTTGAGGATTTATGTTGCACTAGGCAAACTACCTCGAAGTCCTATGGCTTTGTTATTTAATTCTAAGGAATGTTTTGTTGAAGTAGAGTTGAGTTTTGCTGATGACGATGGCCGAGCTGCCCACCATGCTCCGAGCTCCTTGTTGTTGTAGAGGTTTAGTTTTAGAGGGTGAAAATCAAGAGATGAGAAAAGTGTTTTGGTTTAGAGAAAATCTTAAAAATCCAAGTGTTTTTAATATTTTAATTAAAACAAATCTTAAAGTTGTTTAAACAGAACCGATTAAGATCCCACGGTTCCGTCATCCCGACACCGTTATTTTCATCGAATTCACTTAGTCCAGATGAATTTGCTAAACTCAACTGAATGAGTTCCACACTTTCATTTAGACAGTGGGAAATCACGTTAGCAACACGTGGGTTACATCATCCGAGATATTTTCGATCATTCAACGAGACGTTTTAATTTAGTTGCAATTGTAGTTTTGTTGTTCTGTTTGTGATTAAATTTTGAGTTGTTTTATATTTTGAAATGTTGTGGCGGTAATTTTTATCTTGTAATGACTTTTAATTTAGTTTTGGTTTTAGTTCAGGGACTATCCTAAAGGTTTTGGTTTTCATGCAACAGTTGTTTATCATGCAAGAAAAGTAAAGTGCATTGCAATAAAGTAAATTGCAATAAAATAAAAGCGTACCTGGAGGGTCTTCCCGTCATCCCAAGCTGCACTTAAAACACATGTTAAGGCATTTAAATACTTCAACAAGTACCAAGGTAAAGCTAAGGGAAAGGTTTTGGTTGTCTAACAAAGTCCTAATCCTATAGCTAGTCATCTCCTATGACGTCCAGGTTCTTGTGTTTTGGTTTAAGGATGACTCTCTTCACCCAAGAACAATTAAATTCAGTAGTTCTTATAAACATCCTATCATATTGAGGAAGTGCTTAAGACGAGTCTTAAACATCTTTTCAATACCTCTAGGATTATTTTAAGTCCAAGAGAATTTAATTATACAAGTGAATTAATCATCCAAGAGTTTAATTTTTTGTTATCTTGCTCAGTGAACTAGGACATTTGAATATCCTATAAGTGAAGTAACACTTCACTTGATGCCTCATTTAAGAGTTATAATAATAAGAGCTTTAAAAGGGCAAATCAATTTATTAGGTATTTTAATGATTTAAACTTAATGATTTAATTTTAATTTTGACTTAATTATAAAAAGTTAGTTTAAGTTTGGGATAGTGTTCAAGTTATTTTAGATTTAATTCTTAATGATTTCATTTAAGTTTGTTGTTAAATGATTTTTGTTTAATTTAATTCAATTTAATTTAATCTTAATTTAATTTGATTTGATTTTAATTTAATTTAATTTAATTTAATTTAATTTAATTTAATTTTAATTTAATTTAATTTTAATTTAATTTTAATTTTAGTTTTAATTTAATTTTAATTTTAATTTAATTTTTAGTTTAATTTACTTTAATTTTGGTTTAATTTTAATTTGGATTATTATTTTAACTTTTAATTAAGAATTAAGTATTATTGAAGTGATTTTTTAGGGATTTTTTTAAATTAAAGAATAAATATCTTCTTAATAATATCCCTACTTTAATGATTCCAATTTCTATTATTTTCCCAAAATTTCAATTAATTAATTAATTAAAGTTTATTTTAATTATATATATATATATATATATTTGAAATGGTTAGTAGGTTTCTACCCCAATCATTTAAGTTTCAATCATCCAAAATCAGTTTAAAATCAAATATTTTACCCTCCCCTTTTTGATTAATCCTAAAATTTTAATTAAAGGTTGAAATTTTTAATTACCACTTTGCGCTTCAAGCTTAATAATTCTATAACTCACTAAATTAAGCTCAAATGAACTTGAAATTTTTATATGACCTCACTTACATGTCAATTAAGGCTTTAGAGGAGAAAATGTGATTTTTCTGTATTTAATTTATTTATGTAATTATTTTTAATGGAAAATAAGGGTTTTCAAGGAAAATTCAATAACATGATCAAGGAAATGTTTTTGTCCTTAAGAACATTATGGGATATTCCTAATGACCAGAGGACCAATTGGACCAATTTTGGTGATTTTTTGAATTATATTTTATTTATTAGAATTATTTTGAGTTTTGGAGTATTAATTAATTTTAAAATAAAATTAAAGTTAAAAAATGGATTTTATATTTTTATTAAATCTCTCCGATCTCAAGAAGTTCAAAGAAACAAATTTTGTATTTTTCTGATTTTTCTTTGATTTATTAGAATTATTTTAGTGAAAAGGTTGGAAAATACATTTTTTAATATTAAAAATTACATTAAGCCTTTAAAATTCAATATTTTATCCTAGGGACTTAAGAAAAATATTTGGTTTGTTCCTAAGTAATTAGAATTCAAAATGTGACATTTTGGTGATTTTTAATATTTTATTGATATTTATTATTTTTTAATTATTAAAAATATTAAAATAATGATAAAAATCAACTTTTTTAGAAAATTACAATTTTAATTTTCCTAAGTTCCTCTGATATCAGAGATACTCCAAAACCATTTTTGTGAATTTTTGAAAAGTATTTTGTGAATTATGAATTTTTAAAGCTTAATTTTACTCATGGGGCTTAATCAACCCATTTGATGGATCAAATCAAGTCTAATTAGTTTCAAATTTTTATGTGATACTCTCCTGACCCTAAAGGACAGTGGAGAATTGTTTCCAAGTCAATTTGTTGTATAGTTAACCCTAATTAATTAAAGTTCAATTTTGGGTATTTAGACCAATTAGGGTTATTCCAAGTGAATTAACTCAAAAACTTATTTTTCCTAGGTTCCTCTGGTCATAAGAAACATCACCAAATTTTCCTAGAATTTATTTCTCAACATGCTAATTATTGGAATTAAAATACTCAAAACAGTAACATGCAATTGAAAAATCAATAACTTCTCATAGGGATGGCCTCTGACCTTGGAAAATTCAAGGAATGTTTCCAAGTTCAGAGGCTTCAAAAGTTCTATGGTCTCATGCCATGGTGAATTGCCTATGCAAATGGAGAATTAAAACAATGCAGGGAGTAAATAAATTATTAAAAATAAAATATTTAATGAAATGACCTGATTTCTTTTCCACGTTATTCTCCTCTGTTCACTGAGCAAGAGGGTATTTTTATTTTATTTTTAGGATTTTTCTACACAAAGTTATGAATTTTTGAAGTTCTGGATATTTAATAAATCCATAAAATCCTATTTTCTATTTATCCGAATCGGCGCCGCGTCAACCTTAGCGTCTCCGAACAGCCACGCGGCGCTTTCTGGTTCGACGCCGCCATCCGACTCAGTGCTCCAGGGGCCCACAGTTCATGTACCATCGCGCTATCCGGCTCGATCCCGACCGTCCGCTCGATACACGCTCGATCCGACGGCTCCTAGTCATCATCTACGACTGGTGTGAACCCGTGACCGTCCACACTAAAACCCTAAGATCTCACTCAATACTTAACAGATTTTTGTGTTCTTGTGCTCTATGGATTCGTCTTGAAGAGACGAATACATCTATATGGTGATCATGCATTGAAATTGGGGTATTTGAAATGGAGAATGTTCAGAAGCTCGGGAAGAAGAGAGAGCTCATACCTTTGCTCAGAGAAGTGAAGCTTTGATCTGAGAGTTGTGTTATGTTTGATTTGGTCCTAGCAAGCTCTAGATGAAGTCCCTTGGCCTGGTGAATTGCCTAGGTACAAAAGTGACCACAACCGATCACAAAGCTTGGAGGCTGGAGCAACTGGGTGGCCTGAAGAGGGGGCTTTCACTGGGGAACTTGTCCTCTTGGTCTGGTGAAGGTGTAGGACCAATCAATTTGGAGATTGGCTCACTGTGGTGAAGTGTCCTGGTTTTGGGCTTGAATTACAACTCTGAAATTGAGCTCACAGAGAGGAAATGGCAAGGGGATTTCAGTAGGGATCAAGTTCTCCAGGTGTGGGGAAGAGTCTGGAATGATTTTGGCAGAGTTTCTGTGTGATTTGTTTCAGCACCTCCTCATGGCCGAGAGAGGTGGGGTTTAAATAGAGCTGGCTAGAGGCTCTTCCAGGGGGAGTTAGGGCTTGGGATCAGCTGCTCTGATGAGGAGAAGAACAGCCATGGTGGCCATTGGGCATGGGGCAGCTCAGCAGGTGAGAATTCCAAGCTTGGGCTCACATGGGAGCTCTCGGGTGTGGTGTTTTCCGGCGGCCCAAGTGGCTGGCCGGCAGGCATGGGTCACCCTCAAGGTCAGGAGGCTCAGGGCTGGGGTTTAGTGTAGGGAATTGGCTATGGCCATGTGTTAAGTGTTTGAATCAAAGTGGAATGGGGTAAGGGTGTATTTTGGCTAAGTTTGGTCAAATGCATGGATTGGGCTAGGTGCACCTCCCCATGGCTTGTTTGGGCTGAAGAGAAAGTGGTTTAGGTCAGCTTAATTAGTGGGGAAGGGTCACCATCCAAGTACAATTAAGTTTAAGCAAGGTTTAGTGGAATCATGGAAGTAGCTAATCTCCTTAAGGGAATATGGAAAGAGGCTCCTCCTCTTGCCATCTTGGGTATGTTGAGGTGTCCAAAGCTTTCATGGCTCCCATGTGGCTCATGCATGGCTTCATGGCTCCATTTGTCTTTGGAAAAGTTAAGTCAACTTTCATGAGGAAGGATTTTGTGATTTTTGGCATTTTGGTGAGAGTTGTCATGAGGTTTGATTTGGAATGGTTTGATGATGAATTTGAAAGTTAGGGAAGGTTTTAATTGGAATGGATGATGAAGTGTAGTGTCATGTGAGCATTAGAGTCAAATTTGGGCCTTTGAAATCATTTTAGGAATGGGCTTTTTTTTAGGAAAGCTTAAGGAAGTGGGCCTTAGGTTTTAAAAATAAATTTATGGATGGGAATTTTTTAAAAGGTTGAGCCAAATAATTGTTGGGTTTTGTTTAGGGATGTGTCATGAGTGATTTGAAATAAATTTGAGGTGGTTTGGGTTTGAATTGGGTTGAATTTGGGCTTCTTTGGTAAAGGGGCCAATATAGGTCAAATTGGGCCTATTTGGGCCAATGTTGGGCTAGGGTTGAAATTGATGTAAAATTAATGTTGGAAAATGTTTATGGGGGTGTTACAAATAGGTTTCAACTTTGGTTGGGTTTTGATTTTGGGATTTGGGCCCATTTGGGTTAGGTTTGGGTGTAGGCCAATTTAGGGAATTTTGAGTTTGGGTTGAATTTGAGTAAGGTTTGGGTCCAAATTTTGGGCAAATCATGTTAGTGTTTTGTTTGTGGGGATCCTAGGAAGGTTTTAGAAAAGATTTGGGTCAAATTGGGATTGAATTGGGTTGGTTTGAGGTAGGTTTGTCATGGGTCAAAATTGGGCCTTAAGCTTAAAAATGAAATTAGATTCAAATGTCAATCAAATTGGGCTTGGATTTGGTCTAGATTGACATTAGGGATATTGAATTGAAGTTTAGAATTGAATTGAACCAAAATTGAGACCAATTGGGGTGATTTGGTTTGACATTGGGTTCATTTGGGTTTAAAATGGGCTAAATTGGGGGTTTTGTAAAAGTAGGGTAAATTGACAAAATTGACCAATGGTTTAGTTGGACAAAATGAAATTAGGAATATTTGGGATTTTTTGGAATTTTCTGGGAATTTTCTGAATTTATGGAATTTTGGGTCAAGAGGGGCATTTTGGTAATTTGGAGGGTATTGGGGGTATTTTTAGAAATTTTGGTATTTTTGGCTGGAGATAGTCAATTTGAGTGGGGGAAAATGTTTAGGATTGATCTTGAGGAATTTTGGGTAATTTGGAGATTTTGGAAAATTTGGGCAATTTCAAGGGCTTTTGGTAGGTTTGATGGGTGTAGGGTCCCCGGGGTCAAAAATTAAAATTTTGGAAGAATGAAGATTGATCAACTGTGAGTGAAATGGAATCATTTTGATTGAGCCATGAAGCCATATTAAGCCCATATGAGCCATGAGAGGACTCATTGGAGGCATTCACTATGTTGTTCCTAACCCTCTTAGCCAGGGTTTAGGGGTAAAGGTCCATCCATATGAATTAC
Organism: Papilionanthe hookeriana x Papilionanthe teres; assembly: GCA_022702705.1. NCBI lineage: Eukaryota > Viridiplantae > Streptophyta > Magnoliopsida > Asparagales > Orchidaceae > Papilionanthe > Papilionanthe hookeriana x Papilionanthe teres. The sequence goes on from CM040431.1 coordinate 83,193,395, forward strand.
CTACATGAGTCAGGGAGTCAAGTTGGGTATAAGTGTGGTTTTAGGATTTTGATTGTGTGTGTGAGAGTGTAGAGTGTGAGTGTAGTGAGTGTGTAAGTCAACCCTCACCAGACCAGGCCACCCAGGGCAGTCCTAAGGCCAAAGAGTCCTATAGGGAACTCATCCTTTAAACCTCCACATTTGATCTTAACCCTCTAGGTGATTAGGGGTCTACAATCAAGCTTGTGGGGTTTGCAGGGAGACAAGAAGTGGTTTAAATTTCTAAGGGATGGGTCCCAATTCTAGTCCTCTAAGATAGTCAAAGGAAAAGCCTAAGGCTAGATCCTAAACACTAAAGAAGGAAGAGAAGACCTCATCAAAAATGAGGTCAACAAGTCCTTAGACACATCTCCTTTCTAAGGCTAGGATAGCTCTCTAGAATATGATTTTCTAATTTACATCATATTTTATAATTATTTCCAAAAATAATTATAAAATTTGGAAAATTGGAAAGTTAAATTTCAAAATGGCTAGGAATTTTAGGATGACAGATAACAATCCAAAAACAACAATTCTTAAGCTATTAAATCAATTTAAAAATACATTTTGAAATAAGGTTATGATTTATTAATTATAAATTAATATTTCAAAACCTTTTTATCATTCACTTAACCCATTTCATAATGGATTAAACCAATGATGAAACCAAACTCAAATGAAATCAAATCAAACATTATTTAGGGTTAAAGACAACTTAAGCCTAATTAAAATAATTAAACCATAGGGTTTAATACAAAAATTCAAACTTTAATTAAGTTTAAGGACATATTAAACTTAATTAATCCATTAAACCTTAGGTTTTAAGATAAAATCAAACTTTAGTTAAGTTTAAAGATATATTAAACTTAATTAACTCATTAAACCTTAACTAAAATAGGTTTAATATAAAATCGAAACTTTAATTAAGTTTAAGAACATATTAAAATTAATAACCCATTAAACCTTAACAAAATTAGGTTTAATACAAAATCAAAACTTTAATAAAGTTTTAAGGACATATTAAACTTAATTAATTCATTAAACCTTAACGAAATTAGGTTTAACACAGAAATCAAAACATTAATTAAGTTTAAGGACATATTAAACTTAATTAACTCATTAAACCTTAACTAAATAAGGTTTAATGCAAAATCAAAACTAAACTTAATTAACTCATTAAACCTTAACTAAATTAGGTTTAATACAAAAATCAAAACTTAAATTATGTTTAGGGACATATTAAACTTAGGTAAATTCAATAAACCTTAACTAAATTAGGTTTAACACTAAACCAAACTTAAATTAAGTTTAAGAACATGTCAAACTTAATTAACACCTTAAACCTTAATTACATTAGGTGAAAGACAAATTAAACCCTAATTAGGTCTAACCCATTAGATCTAAATAAACCATTAAGTCCTAACTAAACTAAATTTAATAAAAACTAAACCCTAATTAGGACTAACCCATTATACCTAATTAAACCATTAAGTCTTAACTAAATTAGACTTAATCAAACCTAAACCCTAATTAGCTCTAACCCATTAGACCTAATTAAACCATTAAGTCTTAACTAAATTAGACTTAATCAAACATATACCCTAATTAGGTCTAACCTATTAGACCTAAAAATCATTAAGTCTTAACTAAATTAGACTTAATCAAACTAAACCCTAATTAGGTCTAACCCATTAGACCCAAGTAAACCATTAAGTCTTAACTAAATTGGACTTAATCAAACCTAAAACCTAATTAGGTCTAACCCATTAGACCTAATTAAACTATTAAGTCTTAACTAAATTAGACTTAATCAAACCTAAACCCTAACTAGGTCTAACTCATTAGAACTAATTAAACAATTAAGTCTTAATTAAATTAGACTTAATCAAACCTAAACCCTAATTAGGTCTAACCTATTAGACCTAATTAATCCATTAAGTATTAACTAAATTAGACTTAATCAAAACTAAACCCTAATTAGGTGTAACCTTTTAGACCTAATTAAACCATTAAGTTTTAAAGAAATTACACTTAATCAAACCTAAAACCTAATTAGGTCTAACCCATTAGACCTAATCAAACCATTAAGTCTTAAACAAATTAGACTTAATCAGAGCTAAACCCAAATTAGGTCTAACCTATTAGACCTAATCAAACCATTAAGTCTTAATTAAATGAAACTTAATCCAATTTAAACCATAATTAAGACTACCACATTAGACTTAATTAAATTTATTCAACCTTAACCAACTAAGGTTTAATCAAACTTAAACTCTAATTAAGTTTACCACATTAGACTTAAATAATCTATTAAACCTTAACCAATTAAGGTTTAATCAGACTCAAACCTAAAAATAAACCAAACTTAAGTTCAATTTTAAAACTCAAGTTCAACCTTTAACTTAGGTTCAACCCAACTTGAACCCATGTTCAACCTTTAACTTAGGTTCAACCCAACTTGAACCCAGGTTCAACTTTTAACTTAAGTTCAACCCAACTTGAATCCAAGTTCCACCTTTAACTTAAGTTCAACCCAACTTGAACCCAAGTTCAACCTTTAACTTAGATTCAACACAACTTGAACCCAAGTTTAAAATTTTAATTTATGTTCAATCCATATTGAACTTAAGTCAACAATCCAAACTTAAAATCTGCCTAAGTTGATTCAAAAACTTAACTTGAGTTCAACCCACATTGAACTTAAGTCAACCTTAAGTCTAGGTTCAACCTAAGTTGAACCTAACTTAACTCAAACTCAAATCGAACTTGAGGTCAACCGCATTGAACTTAAGTTAACATTAAGTCTAGGTTCAACCTAACTTGAACCAAGCTTAACTCATACTCAAATCGAATTTGAGTTCAACCCACATTGAACTTAAGTTAACATTAAATCTAGGTTCAACCTAACTTGAACCTGACTCAAACCTAAATCAAACTTGAGTTCAACCCACATTGAACTTAAGTCAACCTTAAGTCTAGGTTCAACCTAACTTGAACCTAACTTAACTCAAATACAAATCAAACTTGAGTTCAACCCATATCGAACTTAAGTTAACCTTAAGTCTGGAGTTCAACCCATATTGAACTTAAGTTAGCCTTAAGTCTCAGTTTAACCTAACTTGAACCAAACTTTAATCCAAACCAAATTATAATTAAGTCTACCACATTAGAATTAATTAAACCATTAAACCTTAATTAACTAAGGTTTAATCAAACCTAAACAATAATTAAGTCTACCACATTAGACTTAATTAATCTATTAAACCTTGACCAACTAAGGTTTAATCAAACTTAAAACTCTAATTAAGTCTACCACATTAGACTTAATTAAACTATTAAACCTTAACTAACTAAGGTTTAATCAAACTTAAACCAGAATTAAGTCTGCCACATTAGACTTAATTAAACCATTAAACCTTAATTAACTAAGGTTTAATCAAACCTAAACCATAATTGAGTCTACCATAGTAGACTTAATTAATCTATTAAACCTTAACCAACTAAGATTTAATCAAACTTAAAACTCTAATTAAGTCTACTACATTAGACTTAATTAAACCATTAAACTTTAACCAACTAAGGTTTAATCAAACTTAAATTCTAATTAAGTCTACCATATTAGACTTAATTAAACTATTAAATCTTAACCAATTAAGGTTTAATCAAATTCAAACCCAAACCTAACTTATGTCTAACCCATATTAGACTTATGTCAAACCATATTTAGGTTCAACTTGACATGAACCTAAGTCGAAGCCAAACCTAACTTAAGTCTAACTTATATAAGACTTAAGTCAAACCATACTTAGGTTCAAGCTGACATGAACCTAATTCTAACTTAAACCTAACTTATGTCTAACCCACAGTAGACTTAAGTGAAATCATACTCAAGTTCAACCTGAATTGAACTTAAGTCTACCCTAAACCAAGACATAAACCTTAAGTTCAATCCAAATTGAACCTAAATCGACAAAATTGAACTTAAATCGACATAATCACAATAAATTTGACATTTTGAACATAAATAGACATAATCGACATAAATTTGACATTTCAAACATAAATCGATACAATCGACACAAATTTGACATTTCAAACATAAATCTATATAAACGACATAAATTTGACATTTCAAACATAAATCGACATAAGCGACATAAATTTGACATTTCAAACAGAAATCGACATAACTGACATAAATCTGAAATTCCAAACGAAATTCAACAAATTCGACATTTCAAATGAAACTGTTCGACATTAGTTAACATTCCAAACATAATCAAACATAAACCGACATTTTAAACCAAATTCAACAATCACCTACATTAAATGACATTAATTGACATTTGAAAACAAACTTAACATAAATTTAACATTTCAAACATAAATCGACATAATCGACATAAATTTCATATTTCAAACATAAATCGATACAATTGACATAAATTTGACATTTTAAACATAAATTGACATAAACGACATAAATTTGACATTCCAAACTGAAATCGACATAATCGACATAAATTTGACATTTCAAACAAAAGTCGACATAACTGACATAAATCTGACATTCCAAACAAAATTCAATAAATTCAACATTTCAAACGAAACTATTCGATATTAGTCAACATTCCAAACATAATCAAACATAAAATGACATTTCAAACCAAATTCAACAATCACCAACATTAAATGAGATTAATTGACATTTCAAACCAAACTTAACATAATTCGAGATTCAATATAAATCGATATTATTTGACATAAACCAACATAAGTTTGGCTTAAATCGAACATAACACGACACAAACCGACAAAATTCTTAAGTTCGACCTAAATCAAACTTAACACGACAACACTTACAATTTTTCTTGGATAAATGTTAACCTTAATGGGGAGTTTTTCTAGGCAGTATTAATTGCTCATGATGTAATTAACTATAGGAGCTTGCTCCTATAGGAGATTAAAAAACTCAGGATAGGTATTTCATCCACAAGTCCTCTCTGGTTACTCATATGATTTTCTTATATGAAAAACTTCAGTAAATACACAATTTGAAGACTTGTTCTATGAGATTATTATTTTCTCTCAATCTATATCATGATTAATCATTCTTCAAATTCTCTAAAGACGTCTGACAATAATTCTAGGTAGGATAAGAATTGGGGTGATAGATAGAGAAAGAGAGTGGCGACTCCTTGACATTGACAGGATACGGGAAATTATAGCGATGCAAGTCGACAAAATAAAAAGAAAAGATTTTCATCGCCATCAAAGAGTGGTGACTCCGCTGGGGATATCCTCTCTCCCCATCTTTGGTTAGTCAATTTGTCTTCATGACTATGATAATTGGTCTTTTGAAAGGCTAAATAATCCTTTCTTTTGTTCAATATCTTACTCAATCTCAAGTAAAATAGAACTAATACCTCTTCGATTCAAAGATTTGTTTATGAAGAAAAAATCCTAGAATCTTACATTTCCATAATCGATAGACCAAAATGACATATATGGCATACAAAAACAACACGTGTTCTCTCCCTTCCCACCTAGTTTACATTACAAGTCCTCACATACTATTTTGAATATGGTCAGGTACGGAGTTTTTATCGATTTTGTTGTTAGATAGATCGATATTGCCCTTTCGAATAAGTTCAGGCAAATACTTTCTCAGCCAAACACGTTCAGTTTATCTCGCTTCATGGTTATGCTATTTACAGCCTCTGAACCACTCCCTTAGGTTATGCCTTTATGGCCTCTGAACCTATTCTTCGTGGTTAAGCTTTTTACAGCCTCTAAACCACTCCCTTAGGTTATGCCCTTATGGCCTCTGAACCTATTATTCATGGTTATGCATTTTACATCCTCTGAACCACTCCCCTAAGTTATTCCTTTATGGCCTCTGAACCTATTCTTCGTTGTTATACTTTTTACAGCCTCTGAACCGCTCCCCTAGGTTATGCCTTTATGTCCTCTGCACTATTCTTCGTCGCTATGTTTTTTACAGCCTCTGAACCACTCCCCTAGGTTATGCCCTTATGGCCTCTAAAGCTATTCTTCGTGGTTATGCTTTTTACAGCCTCTGAACCACTCCCTTAGGTTATGCCTTTATGGCCTCTGAACCTATTCTTCATCGTTATGCTTTTTACAGCCTCTGAACCACTCCCTTAGGTTATGCCCTTATAGCCTCTGAACCTATTCTTCATGGTTATGCTTTTTACAGCCTCTGAACCACTCCCCTAGGTTATGCCTTTATGGCCTCTGAACCTATTCTTCGTGGTTATGCTTTTTACAGCCTCTGAACCACTCCCCTAGGTTATGCCTTTATGGCCTCTGAACCTATTCTTCGTGGTTATGCTTTTTACAGCCTCTAAACCATTCCCCTAGGTTATGCCATTATGGCCTATGAACCTATTCTTTATGGTTATGCTTTTGCAGCCTCTGAGCCACTCCTATGGATTCCCTAAAGTTGATCTTTTTCCCTGCCTTTAAGGTTCTGATTTGTCAATCGACCAAATAGTCTACTATCAAAATCATTAATCAAATTTTGGAAGACGATCGCTTTTGGATGAATTCCATCAAGGATTTCCCTTTCTCATTAGGACAACTTGACAGAAAGAAAGAAATCAATTAGAATGAAAATCAGATATGTGTTGAATGTTAAGTCTAGTTCTAAGACTAGTCACTTAACATGTCCTCTGTGGAGAAATAAAAATTGATCTGTGATGAGGGATGAAATTTGAAATCTTTGTACTTAATATCTTTTGAAATAAAATCAAAATCTTTGCATTTTAATCTCTTTGGAAATATTCTTCTCATCCACTTATTGACAGAAAGACAATTCAGAAAGGAAGAATCCAAGACAAAAATTCTGACATTTTGACAAGAAAATTATGATTTCGGAGGAAAATGAAATTAATGCCATAATAACTGGACCCTTTATCTTAAACCTTCAGACTGGGTCCTAAATGAAAAATAAAATATTGTGATCAAAATACAAGTAATTGACTAAAGATGTCATGAGCCTTTTAATCTTCTGCCATGTGATTGGGTCCTGGCTTCTGAATGAGTTATAATATCCCAAAATTTGTCTTAAGAAATATTTAAGAATTATTAATTAGGGGAGTTTGGACATTCAAAATCATTAAAATATGCTCAACTAGATATAGTAATTCTCTGAGAAGAAGCTTGAGGTGAGTACCAAATCAAAAATTGGTGTTTGAGTTCAGGCATTCAAAATCATTAAAGTGTGCCTTACCAAAAAAAAAAGAGAAGAAAAGAAAAGAAAAAAATGTTTCTGAGAAGAAGCTTGAGGTGGGCACAAAATAAAAAATTAGTGTCTCAATTCAAACATTCAAAATCTTTAAAATGCTCCACCAGATATAGTAATTCCCAGAGAAGAAGCTTGAGGTGAGCATAAAATTAAAAATTGGTGTCCAAATACTCCCCTATTTGATAAATCTTGAAAAACTATCTTAAGAAAATTCTTCTGATATAATATTCAGAAAAGAATTAACTGATCTTGTCTTTTGGTTAACTATTAATTGGTTCAGACATGTCTTTAGAAGATAAAAGATATTTTGATCACATAATCAAAATTTTGGAAAATTCCTAAGACCCAGAAAGAAAGAACTAAGGTAAATGGCTTTGTTTTTGGAGATTAATGGAAATTATACTCTGAAGTCATAATTTTCTAAATATTCAACTCCAATCCCAATTTGGAAATGTCAAAGTTATTTTCGAAAGACAATTTGAATGATCTTTATAGAGTTGGTGATTAATGGAAGCGTTACGAACCTACATGACTGACATCATTTGCTCTAATGAATGGGCCCTAAATTGTACTTCCACTTGAAGTGCAATGATCTTACCTATAAATGACACTATCATATGAAATAGCAAAAGAAAATATGAAATTACAACTCGAAGAATTTGGAAGCTTGGAAGACTGGCAAGCATTGTACAGGCCCATGATAAATTATTTCACCCTAGGACACTCAGATCAGGGATTTGGATTTAAACACCTATCCTCATGGGAGGGCCCATATGCTTGTTAAGAAGACCTATTTGGGGAAATCCTGTCAATTGGGAGACTACCAAGAAGACATAATACACCCAATCAATGGGTAGTATTTGACAAAGATGCGACATAGACGAAAATGAATGACTTGTTTTGTAAATTGGGAAACAAACAACCAAAACAAAAGGAAAATGACATTGAAATTTCTAAGAAATAGTGTAAGACCTCCTTAAATGGAAGATGGCATCTACTCTCTTTCTCGCTATTGGATATAAGACCATCATGACATTAGCTTTCCTTAAGCAATCTCTCATTAGATAGGATATAAGTCTCATACGCATTCCTATTCCAAAATCAACATTTCGACATTGACATTTCTAAGAGATAGTGTAAGACCTCCTTAAATGGAAGACTGCATCTACTCTCTTTCTCGCTATTGGATGTAAAACCATCATGAAATTGGCTTTCCTTTAGCAATCTTTCTTGGTATAGGATAGAAGTCTCATACGCATTTCTATTCCAAAATCGACATTTTGACATTGACATTTCTAAGAGATAGTGTAAGACCTCCTTAAATGGAAGATGACATCTATTCTCTTTCTCGCTATTGGATATAAGACCATCATGACATTGGCTTTTCTTTAGCAATCTCTTATTGGATAGGATATAAGTCTCAAATGCATTCCTATTCCAAAATCGACATTTTGACATTGACATTTCTAAGAGATAGTATAAGATCTCCTTAAATGGATGAGGGCATCTACTCTCTTTCTCGCTATTGGATGTAAGACCATCATGACATTGGCTTTCTTTTAGCAATCTTTCTTTGTACAAGATATAAATTTCATACACATTCCTATTCCAAAATCGACATTTTGACATTTACATTTCTAAGAAGTAGTATAAGACCTCCTTAAATGGAAGATGACATCTATTCTTTTTCTCGCTATTGGATATAAGACTATCATGACATTGGCTTTCCTTTAGCAATCTCTCATTGGATAGGATATAAGTCTCATACGCATTCCTATTCCAAAATCGAAATTTTGACATTTACATTTCTAAGAGATAGTGTAAGGCCTCCTTAAAGGGAAGATGACATCTATTCTCTTTCTCGTTATTGGATATAAGACCATCATGACATTGACTTTCCTTTAGCAATCTCTTATTGGATAGGATATAAGTCTCATAAGCATTCCTATTCCAAAATCGACATTTTGACATTGACATTTCTAAGAGGTAGTGTAAGACCTCCTTAAATGGAAAATGGCATCTACTCTCTTTCTCGCTATTGGATATAAGACCATTATGACATTAGCTTTCCGTTAGAAATCTTTCTTTTGGATAGGATATGAGTCTCATATGCATTCCTATTCCAAAATCGACATTTTGACATTGACATTTCTATAAGATAGTGTAAGACCTCCTTAGATGGAAGATGGCATCTACTCTCTTTCTCGCTATTGATTGTAAGACCATCAGACATTGGCTTTCCCTTAGCATTCTTTCTTTGGATAGGATATAAGTCTCATAAGCATTCCTATTCCAAAATCAACATTTTGACATTGCATTTCTAAGAGATAGTATAAGACCTCCTTAAATGGAAAATGGCATCTACTCTCTTTCTCGCTATTGGATATAAGACCATCATGACATAGACTTTTCTTTAGCAATCTTTCTTTGGATAGGATATAAGTCTTATACGCATTCCTATTCCAAAATTGATGTTTTGACATTGACACTTCTGTTTTAGAAAATTGAATATGACTTTTGCTCTCTTTCCTCAATTGTCTACAATATGTCAACAGTTCCAAAAATGCCAAAATAAGGATTTTGAATTAAAAATGGCATAATAAAAAAAAACTTGTGATGAATAACTTCTTTCAATTTGTAATTGTTAAATCACCAGTAGATACACTCATCGTTCTGAATTTGCCACTCTCTTTTAATTGATAGATATAAGTCCCTTCCTGACACGGAAATATGACACTCCATTAGCTATAATTTTGAGACAGGATGTAAGTCACATATCATTCCTTCTCAAAATCAACATTTGACATTTTGAGAAATGGAATATGACATCAATTTTCTCTTTCCAATTATTGGATATAAGTCATTTCCTGACACGAAATATGGCATTCTTCTAACTTGACACGGACATTTGATGTTTCCAAGAAATGGAATCTGACATCTATTTTCTCTTTCTAGTTATCAGATGTATGTCCTTTCCTGACACGGAAGTTATGGCATTCCTATAACTCGACATTGACATTGGACATTTCTGAGAAATGGAATACGACATCCATTTTCTCTTTATAATTTTCAGATGAAAGTCCTTTCCTGCCATGTAAATTATGGCATTCCCATAACTTAACATCACCACATTTGACAGACATTCTGACATTTGACATATCAATATTTTGACATTTGACATATCAACATCCCAACATTTGACGTATCAAAAATTTGACATTTGATATATCAACCTTTCGACATTTGACATATCGACAATTGTTAGGGACATTTGACATATCAACCTTTTGACATTTGACAGATCGATCTTTTGACATTTGACATATCAACAATTGTTATCGACATTTGAGATATCGATCTTTCCACATTTGACATATCGACATTTCAACATGTCAACGGTCGTTATCAACATTTGACACATCGACATTTCGACCTTTGATAATTGTTATCGACTTTTGAGATATCAATCTTTTGACATATCGACATTTCGAAAAATAGAATATGAAATTCATTTCTCTCCCTGGTTATTGGAAGTAAATCCTTTTCCTGACACAGAAATCATGGCTTTCCTCTAACTAATATCAACATTTCGAGAAACGAAATATGACATCCATTTCTCTCCTCAATTATTGGAAGTAATTCCTTTTCCTGACACAAAAATCATGGCTTTCCTCTAACTAATATCGACATTTCGAGATATGGAATATGCCATCCATTTTCTCTTTCCTTTCCTGACACGGAAATCATGGCTTTCCTCAAACAAATACTGACATTTAAAGAAATGGAATATGACATCCATTTTCTCTCTCTGGTTATGGAATGTAAGTCCTTTTCCTGACACGGAATTAATGGCTTTCCTCTAACTAATATCGACATTTCGAGAAATGGAACATGACATCCATTTTCCCTCTCCGGTTATTGGATGTAAGTCCATTCCTGACACGGAAATCATGGCTTTTCTTTAACTAAAAATCGACATTGCCATTTCGAGAAATGGAATATGACATCCATTTTCTCTTTCCAGTTATTGGATGTAAGCCCTTTCCTGACACAAAAATTATGGCCTTCCAATAAATACCCTTCTCAGAACCAACATGTGAAACATTTGACATTCTTCAGACCACTTCGGTCAACGCAAATATGTGCAGGATACTTATGCAGTATTCCAAACTTATTGGGGGCACTTTTGTTGACCTCATTTTTATGATAGGTCAACCTTTTGACCTAAAAAGTCAACTTTGGTCAAAATGGTTAATCCTGACCCAATGACTAACCATATTGACCCCATAGGTTAACCTTTTGACCTAAAAAATCAACTTTGGTCAAAATGGTCAACCCCGACCAAATGACCAACCCTGTTGACCCCATAGGTCAACCTTTTGACCTAAAAAGTCAACCGTTATCAAAATGCCCTATTGACCCCATAGGTCAACCTTTTGACCTAAAAAGTCAACTTTGGTCAAACTGGTCAATCCTGACCCAATGACCAATCCTATTGACCCCATATATCAAACTTTTGACCTAAAAGGTCAACATTGGTCCAAATGATCAATTTTTGACCAAATGACCAATTATTGACCCAATGACCTGTTTAAGACCCAAAAAATGACAAAATTAATCAAATAATTAATTTCAAAATTATTTTAATTAATTAAATGAAGTTGACTAATAATTTAATTTTCAATATTTAATTAATTGAATGACATAATTAATTAAAATGAAAATTAAGTTAAAAATTATAAATTGAAAAAATGCACAAAAATGAAATGAAAAATGACAAAACTAATCAAATAATTGATTTCAAAAATAATTTGATTAATTGATTGGCTAATAATTTAATTTTTAAAAAATTTTAATTAATGACATTATTAATTAAAATGAAAAATTAAAATCAAAAGCCATAGAATGATAAAATGCACAAATTAATTAAAAATAGTGGAATTAACTAAATAATTAATTCCAACATTATTTTTGATTAATTAATTGACCAATAATTTAATTTTCACATTTTAATTAATGACATAAGTAATTAAGATGAACATTAAATTGAAAAGTCATGAAATGAGACAAAATTCAATTTTAGTGACATGAATATTAATAAAATAATTAATTTGGAATTATTTCCAATTAATAATTGATTAATAAAAAAATTTCCAACATTTAATTAATGACATAATTAATTAAAAATAGAAATTAAATCAATAGGGGTTTTAAATGGAATTTTTAAACCTATGACATTTTGGTTTTCTAAAAATTCCAAAATTCCTTTATGACATCACACATGACCCCATATGGGTAAGACACAACCCATATGACCCATTAAAGAGAAAATAATCCATGGATGGTGATACACCTAAAATATATAGTGTTTTTATGCACATTTTTATACTTATTTCTAATGATGTTGCACTTTAAAGGTATGTTTTATTGTGTTTTTGGTTGCAGGTGCATAAAATTGAAGAATTTGCAGTAATTTGAGCAAAAGAAACAAAAATTGACCAAAATGGAGCATATCAGAGCAATACGAGTCGAACCGGAGCATATCGGAGCGAAACAGCTCAAACTAGACACATTTGTACATGTGTCTGGCGCCTAAGCGCTAGAATTGGCGCTTAGCTGCCAAGGCATTGGCGCCTAAGCGCCACCAAGTCTGCGCTTAGCCGCCAATGACAGTTGGTGACGGTTTTGGGCATAATTTCTTTAATATAACTTGGATTTTGAGGATTTTTGATGCGTTGTGAAGCTTATTTCGAGGGGCATTCATTGGAAATAATAAAATGGAATTTATAGAAGCGTTGGGGGTGGTTATGAGGAGTTATTATTGAAGAGATGTTTCTCTTGGTGTGAAAAGGCACTTAAGGCATCCCTTTGGAAGATTCATTGAATGTGGACTCTTTTGGAGAGACACTTAAGCATCTCTTAGGAAATTATAATTAAGGCTTGGATACTCTTGAAGAGGAAGATTTAGAAAAGGGAGAGTAACTATTAGAAGAGGAGAAGAAGGCCAAGAAGAAGAAGACTTGGGGCGTGAGCCCTGAGTGCGGCGCGAAAGTGAGAGAGAAAGAGAGTGTGAGAGATTTTCTTTTTCTTTTCTTTCACTTTATTCTTAGAGAGGATTGAAGGAGATTGCTTTTGCTATACAAGAAGAGTTTGATTTTCATCAGAGATAAGTATTTTCATTGTATTTTTATTTTGATTTAGTAGTTTGTTTATGTAGTTTTAAAGACTTGTTCAATGAAAAGTTCTTGTTGTTTCTCCATGTGTAGTGAGTAGTTTTCTTTACTCCTCCCTCTTACAATGAATTAGTATGCATGTGTAGGATATATAATTGAGTAGAGTGAGAATATATTGTGATGATTTTACCTTGTTCTTCATTTACATGTAAACTTGATCAACTTGCATGTTAAAATCTATTGTGAGAACATGTAAGAACCAATGCGGTATTGTCTCAGTCAACTATTGGTAAGAATCACATGAGATTATATGGGTGAGAATATAGTCCATATAATTGAGTACAAATAAATAGGGAGATATGCTTTTTAATGGGGAGTAAAATTAGAGAACTTTAGGGTGACAGGCTAAAGCCCCCTAAATTGGTTTGAAGTTTTGAATTTTGTTATGAGAAATTAGCCCCCAGGTGGAGGGAATCGAGGGAACTCTAGAGTGAGAGCTGGTATCTTCCCTACCTAAACATGTTCAAAATGATAAAATTTCAAATTAACCAATGTTATTTATAGAACCAAGTAAGGGTAAAGAATATAATTGCTCCTATTTGTCACAATCTCTCTCGTTACTTGTTTTACTTTTACACATGTCACTAATTTCATTGCATGAGGAAGAGTACTTCTAATATATTAAACTATACTTTTCTGATTTTCATTAAGTATTTTAGTTTAAAAGTACTATTGTAGTAATAATTTTAGGATTTAATTAAAACCAAACCTTTATCGATTTTCCAGGTTAGGGCGTGTTATTGTAGACTAGAACTTCTCTTGAAAGTCGCTGTGATTAACCGCGATCTCCGTGGGATCGATATTCGGGGCTTTATCAGAAAGCTCTATATTACTTGATAACGATACATATACTTGCGTAAAATCCCATTTTAAAATAACATCAATTAAGCTATCTTGTGCATCAGCATCAAGTTTTTGGTGTCATTGTAAAGAAAGAGATATAATTAAAAGGAAATAAAACGTAAGCATAAATATTTAGGGATCAAGTTTTTGGCGCCGTTGCCGGGGATCACAACGGTTGATCTTGACTTTTAGGAGAATTTTAGTTGAAGTATTTAGTCTTAGACTTGGAAAATTATAGTGTCGTAAAAACTGTTTGTGTGAAAAGCAAGGTGTTTGTGAAAATTTTTTCTTGTGTTGAAAATATTTTATGTTTAATTGTTAATGTATTGTATGTTGTGTTATTTATGCAAACTAAAGGATCTGCAGGACATGTGCCTTATGATCCCGAGTTAGAAAAAAAGAAAAAAAATCAAAAAATAGAAAGGACTTAAAAAACTTAAAATGGAAATAAAAAACATTTAAAACAATAACTTAGAAAATCATCATAAATCATTGAGGGATTATGTAAATCCTACGATAGGTGAAATTCACTCAAGTATACAAACCCCTGTCGTAGAAGCTGACTCGTTTGAGCTTAATCCAGAGATTATCCAACTGGTGCAAAACAATCAGTTTGGGGGAATTCCTTTGGAGGATCCCTATTTACACTTATCATGTTTTCTAGAACTTTGTGCTACATTTAGTTCTAACAGCATTTCAGACGATGCTGTTAGACTAAGACTTTTTCCTTTCTCGCTAAGGCATAAGGCTAAAATGTGGTTATATTCATTAGCACCTGGTTCTATTAAAAATTGGGAAGAGTTAACTCAAAAATTCCTAGCTAAGTGTTATCCACCTTCAAGGATTATTAAACTTAGAAACGATATTATCACATTTTATCAGTATGAAGGGGAATCAATATACGAAGCTTGAGAAAGATTTAGGGAACTCCTAAGAAAGTGTCCACACCATCCTCTGTCTAATTGGTTAATCATTGAAACTTTTTACAATGGGTTAGTAGGATCCCTTAAATTTATAATTGACGCTGCCACTGGTGGATTGTTAATGTCAAAATCATTTAATGAAGCGTATGCATTAATTAAAGAAATGGCTACAAATGAAATTGAATGGCCCTCTGCAAGGGTAAATCCTAAAAAAGATGTCAGTGTTCATGATATAGATGAGATTGCAATTCTTGCATCTCAAGTTGCTGAAATATCAAGGAAGTTGGACAAATTTAGAATGAACCAGCCTCAATTTACTCCAGTAAGTGAGGAAAGTTCATTAGGGAATATGATTGATTCTAACTTATCTTATGAGACTTTAAATACCACAAACAACCCATATTCTAACTTTTACAACCCAGATTGGGAGAACCATCCTAAATGTAATTGAAATCATACTACTGATGGTGGAAACCAAAAATGGGAAATTAATCATGCAAATCCTAATGGAAGTTGGAATAATCAGGGGAACACAAACTATAGACCTTCATATCCACCGGACTCTAACAATGATCAACAATTTGAGGATAAGAAGATGTCTACAGAAGAAGTGGTATTGCAAATGGAAAACCAGTTGCAAAGTCAAAATACTGCGATTATAAACATAGAGAATCAATTGGGACAAATTGCTAATTCACAAAGCAATAAACCCCAAGGAACACTTCATAGCAACACTGAGATCAATCCTAAAGACAACACTAATGAACAAATAGAAGATGTTCGATTAAAATGTGGAAGAGAGATAGAGGATGTGGTTAGAAAAGATAAAGAAGTTGTGAGAGACACAAAGGAAACTAGAAGACCTGAAGAACATGTTTCTAAGGATCTGGAAAAATTAATATCTCCAACTAAAATTAATTTAGAAAGACCACCACCATCATTTCCTCAAAGGTTTAGACAACATGAGTTGGATAAAAAATTTTCAAAATTCTTGAAAGTACTTAAGAAGTTAACAATAAATACTCCTGTTACTGAAGCTTTAGAACATATGCTAAGTTATGCAAAGTTTATGAAGGAGATATTAAACAAGAAAAGTTAACTTTGGGATTACGAGATAGTTGCACTAGGTGAGGAGTGCAGTGCTATACTTCAGAAAAAGCTTCCTCAGAAACTTAAAGATCCTTGTAGCTTTACAATTCCTTGTGCATTTGTAGAAAAATTATGTGGAAAAGCTTTATGTGATTTAGGAGTGAGCATTAATTTGATGCCTCTTTCTATATTTAGAAGGATAGGTTTAGTCGATATTTCTCCCACTACTGTAACCCTTATGTTAGCTGATCGATCTATCATTTATCCAAAAGGAGTTATAGAAGATGTTCTTGTTAAAATGGATAAGTTTATCTTTCCTGTGGACTTTATTGTATTAGATATGGAGGAGGATAAAGATATCCAAATTATTTTTGGGAGACCTTTCCTTGTTACTCGACAAGCTATGATAGATGTGCAAAAAGGAAAGTTGACTATGAATATTAATGAACAGGAAGTAACTTTTGATGTATTAAAGACTATGAAATATCCAGCTGAGAGAAAAAATGATGATTGTTTTTGGATTGATGAAATTGATTATCTAAGTAAAGACCATTTCCAAGAAAGTTTTGAGTGTAAGATAACAGATGAGGTCAGAATGAATTTTCATGATGATTCAAAAATGTTATTTAAAGAAGACTGTATATATGTTCAAGAGAGGTGTGAAATGATGGACATCACCGAAAATAGTAAACTTTTAATCCCATCTGTTAAAAAATTTCATGAACATAGGATGAATGTACACCACACTATATTAAAGCCTACCTATTTAGGGAATTCATCTACACCACCAGTCTTTATATCTTTAGATTTGACTCAATCACAACAAAAAATTGAATTGAAAGATGAACATGATAAAGTTATCAAATTAAGATTTGGAAGAGAATTTGAGGATATATTTCAAAAGAACTTTGAGTTGAGAAAAAATGATAAGTATTTTGATTGACCAATAGATGATAACATGAGACAGAAGAATATCCCAGAAGAATTTGATCTAGAATCTGAATTATCTAGAGAGAATCCGATCCAAAATTTTTGAGATCTTGAAGTATCTTATAGAGATCCATTTCTTATAAATTTCAAGGAAGATATTAATATGCAAATTGAGAAAATCATTAGAAGAACATTGGATCTGAAAAAAATATGTGGAACAATGATACAATCAATCCGAAAAGGAAAAGCTGAAAGAAAAATTACAATTTGAGGATGTTGTAGGAATCTCTGGATCTGAAAAAGATTGGATGATTGATCAAGGATTACTTAAATGGAATTTTGATCCAGGAGGAATCATTTGTTGGGCTGATGACGTTAAACTTAGCGCTTTATGGGAGGCAACCCATAGTTATCAGTGTAGTTTGATTTAGTGTGCTTAAGAGTTATGATTATTAGTGTTGTATTTTGTTTGCTTTAGTTTGGATTGATCAGACTGATTAATGATTGTTGTTATGTTGGATTAGATATTAGTGAGATGTTGGATTTTGATCCTTGTTTGATGTGTAAAAGTGTTTTGAGTTAATGTTGTAAGGTTATGCCTTGGTCTTGACTAAATCAGTATATGACTTCTGGTAGTAGCAGGCTGACGAGTCTGTTATGACTTAGTTCTCAACAAGAACTGAGTGTTACCTTGAAGCATGTAGAGTTTGAACTTGGACCACTCCATGTCAACTCTGTTACTTCCTTTAGCTGATTTTGTTTTCACTGAGTAAGGTCGCGAACTTATTTAGTAAACAAAATATAGATGAACTGCACTACTTTTATTTACTAAATTGTGTATACCATAGACTTAGAGTAAACCTGAAATTGGAAACACATGAGTTTTTATAATAGGGGAATTCTGGTCTAAGGGTGATAACCATATAAAAAATTTTATAATACACCCACGTTATTAGTGTAGTTTCTTCTGTTAGAAATTGAAAGTATGGAGGGGAAATCTGAGTAGAAAGGAGATCAAATTAACCTTAGTTGTTGTTTGTTTATGAAATCTGTGAATCTATGTATTGATGTTTGTGTGTCTATGTTTGTGAGTCAAGTAAAATGAGTCTTTGGAGACAAAAAAACTTATCTTAATATTTTAAACTTGTTAGCATTTAGCAACTCCTTTATAAAGTTTAAAATGTGTTCCTGTTTAATTTTCAATTTGTACCTGTTCTGCTATTTAAAATTCCTTTATAGTGTTATGTCAAGCATGTTTAGGTTAGATTTACTTTATACTGCAATATTCTACAATGTGCTATTTGTTGATATTTTTGTAGGATGTGTAGTAAATGGTAAATGTGATATTTCCCTACCTCATATTTTTGTACTTCATTGTTACACATGTTTGAGCTTATGTTTGGGGGGGAAAGAAAAATTTTTCAAATTTAAATCTTACTTGTTTACAAAAGTACTACAAATAAATTTGTATTTTATTTCTAATGATTTTTTTTATGTGGAGTCATATTTAGAATGTTAGAATTTTAAGTATATAAATGAAGTAGGAAAACTTAGTTGATATTTTTAGTGAAAAGGGTGAACCTAGAGTTAAGGATATTTAGTAGAGAACATGGGAAAATGAATAAATATCCTTAGTAGTAAGAAATGTATTTTTGGAAAATTAAGGATTGTTAGAATTTTTATTTTCAAACATTTAAGGCTCTTTTAGAAAGTATTTAAAAAAATATGTGTATATCCTTTAAAATAAAGGAAAGTAATAAGTTTTAACTTTAGAGGAGGATAGTAGAATTCAAAATAATTTAAGGACTTATCCAGATATAGTAATCCTCAAATATTAAAAAAAAAAAACAAAGGATCAAAAAGATCCTCAAAAAAAAGAAGAAGAAAAAAAATGTGAGGAGAAGCTTGAGGAGAGGTCCTAATAAAAAATTGGTTTCAATTGAGTCTTTCTAAGGTAAAGAACTTAGAACAATCCTAAGCTTGCTTTTTATAAATATATTAGTTAAATTATTTTTAAGAGACTTCTTAAGTTGGGAAAGTAAAGTTCATATGATCCGAAATTTGAAAAATCTGCATATTATTATGAATTAGATAGGAAAACAAATACTCAAGTTTGATGATAAATATTTTAGACCCTAGGCTAGTCTAATTCACTAGAAGTTCTTCTAAGTTGAACTATCACATTTTTAGAACAAATTTTTAGCAATTCTGAAGGATGACCCATTAACTCTAATCTATAAAAAATTATTTTAAAAGTGTAGTATTACTTGAGGACAAGTAATGTTTAGGTTTGGGGGATTTTGATACACCTAAAATATATAGCATTTTTATGCACATTTTTATACTTATTTCGAATGATATTGCACTTTAAAGGTATGTTTTCTTGTGTTTTTTTGTTGCAGGTGCTTAAAATTAAAGAATTTGGAGTAATTTGAGCAAAAGGAACAAAATTGGACCAAAATGGAGCATATCAGAGCAAAACGGGTCGAACCAGAGCATATCGAAGCAAAACAGGTCAAACTGGACACATTTGTACATGTGTCTGGCGCCTAAGTGCCAAAATTAGCATTTAGCCACCATGGAATTGCCGCCTAAATGCCACCAAGTCTGCGCTTAGCTGCCAATGACAGTTGGTGACGGTTTTGGGGCATAATTTCTTCAATATAACTCGGATTTTGACAATTTTCGATGAGTTGAGATGCTTATTTCGAGGGGCATTCATTGGAAATGATAAAATGGACTTTCTAAAAGCGTTGGGGGTGGTTATGAGGAGTTATTATCGAAGAGATGTGTCTCTTGGTGTGAAAAGGCACTTAAGGCATCCCTTTAGAAGATTCATTGAATGTGGACTCTTTTAGAGAGCACTTAAGCATCTCTTAGGAAATTATAATTAAGGCTTAGAAACTCTTGAAGAGGAAGATTTAGAAAAGGGAGAGGAACTATTAGAAGAGGAGAAGAAGGCCAAGAAGAAGAAGACTTGGGGCGTGAGCCCTGAGTGGGGTGCCAAAGTGAGAGAGAAAGAGAGAGTGTGAGAGATTTTCTTTTTCTTTTCTTTTCACTTTGTGCTTGGTGAGGATTGAAGGAGATTGCTTTTGTTATACAATGAGAGTTTAATTTTCATCAGAGATAAGTATTTTCATTGTATTTTTATTTTGATTTAGTAGTTTGTTTATGTAGTTTTATAGACTTGTGCAATGAAAAGTTCTTGTTGTTTCTCCATGTGTAGTGAGTAGTTTTTTTTACTCCTCCCTCTTACAATGAATTAGTATGCATGTGTAGGATATATAATTGAGTAGAGTGAGAATACAATGTGATGATTTTACATTGTTCTTCATTTACATGTAAACTTGATCAAGTTGCATGTTAAAATCTATTGTGAGAACATGTAAGAACCAATGTGGTATTGTCTCAGTCAACTATTGGTAAGAATCACATGAGATTATATGGGTGAGAATGTAGTCCATATAAGTGAGTGAAAAAAATGGGAGATATGCTTTTTAATGGGGAGTAAAATTGGAGGTCTTTAGGGTGACTGGCTAAAGCCCCCTAATTTGGTTTGATGTTTTGAATTTTGTTATGAGAAATTAGCCCCCAAGTGGAGGGAATCGAGGGAACTCTAGAGTGAGAGCTGGTATTTTCCCTGCCTAACCAGGTTCAAAATGATAAAATTTCAAATTAACCAATGTTCTTTATAGAACCAAGTAAAGGTAAAGAATATAATTGCTCCTATTTGTCACAATCTCTCTCGTTACTTGTTTTACTTTTGCACATGTCACTAATTTCATTGCATGAGGAAGAGTACTTCTAATATATTAAACTCTACTTTTCTAATTTTCATTAAATATTTTAGTTTAGAAGTAGTATTGTAGTAATAATTTTAGGATTTAATTAAACCAAACCTTTATCAACTTTCCAAGTTATGGCGTGTTATTGTAGACTAGAACTTCTCTTGAAAGCTGCTGTGATTAACCATGATCTTCATGGAATCGATATTCGGGGCTTAATCTGAAAGCACTATATTACTTGATAACAATACGTATACTTGCGTAAAATCCCATTTTAAAATAATATCAATTAAGCTCTCATTTGCATCAACATCAATTTTTTGAAGTCGTTGTAAAGAAAGAGATATAATTAAAAGGAAATAAAATGTAAGCATAAATATTTAGGGATCAGATGGCTCATATTTAACCATGGTTAAGAGCCATAATGTCATAAAAATGAGGTGGCAAAACAATGGTGTTTTGAAGTGTGACTCATCCTCCTTTACAAGTGAGGTGGCTTGCCATGGTGAGATGAGTTTAGCCAGCTCCCTAGCCACCCAATGATGAGCAGACAAGGCTTTAAACATTCTTCATACCATTGTTAAGCTCATCATAACATTTCATAAAAAATGTTAAGAAGGGAGCTAATGTGTCATCACCCCATGAAATGTTAAATGAGGTGGTGGAAGGAGAAGGTCTCAACCATTTGAGTCACCATTGACCTCTCCCTTAGCCACTGGAGTGGGAACAAAAAGATCAAAACCTATCATGATAATTTGAAAGCCATAAGTGCCATGAATTATGAACTTACTTAAGTGGAAAAATTCTCATGGGATATTGAGAGGTGATGGTTAGATTACATGAGGGAGGTTGTTACTCGACTCTACTCCACAGCTCTAACCATACCATGATCAATCCTAAGCTAACCAAGGTTGAATCATAGCCATCCATGGCTATAAAAGGACCCCTTGGCCGAAATTTTGAAGAGGAGAGAAAAAATCCATAGAAACCTATAGGCTGCCCAAATCCTTTAGCTCCCAACACAAAAAGTCTTGTTAAGGACCTCAGCAACCTATTCCAACCAAGATCAAGCCATAGGATTAGCCCAATCAAGCCAATTTGGCCAAAATCCAAAATCAGCCCAAACCTAGCCACTTTGCCAAATTGCTCACCAAGGCTAGCTACAAAACCAAATTGAAGTGACAAAGATCTTCTTTGGGAGTCCTAGAAGCTGACCATCAAGGCTAATCAAGCTCAAGATTATTATGGGCAAGGTATGAATTTATTTTTACCAAAATAATGCATATAATCGAAAAATTATGTGTTAAACTAACCCATAAATGTATCATCACTGTATAGATATAATCTATATGTCCAGATGATTCCATAGGTTAAAAAATCACACAATTTCATTGAGAAATGAGTGAGATATTGAGCATTAAAGTTGGACTGTTTGAAATATTTTTGAATTTTTGGGGATTAATCTCCACCGTCTGTTCACGTGTCTTGGAACAGACGGCGCTGATCTGGAGATCCCATCTCCCTTGTCCGGATCCACGCAGCGGATCCTCCCTCTCTTCGACGCGTACGAGGACGCGTGGCAAGCCCATAATTTTTTGGGCTAATTTAATTCATATTAACCTTAAAAATTTCAAAAATTCATATCTTTTTACCTAGAACTCCTAAAAATAAAACAAAATTACCTCTGGAAAGCTGTTGAAGAGAAGAAAATTATGAAATCAAAATCATAATTTTATTCTCATTATTTAATTTTTAAATATTTGAATACTCTCTAGAGTATTTTAATTATTAAAAATTATTTACAACCACGAAAAATGTGAAATTTTTAGGCAAGAACCTTAAAGTCTTTAGACACATCTTCTGATTTTTCTAATGCTAGGATAACTCTCTAGGATATGATTTTCAAATTTCCATGATATTTTATAATTATTTCCAAAAATAATTATAAATTTGGAAAATTATAAAATTAAATTTCAAAAGGGTATGAATTTCAAACCATTTCATAATGGATTAAACCAATGATAAATCCAAACTCAAATGAAATCAAATCAAACATTAATTAGGGTTAAAGACAACTTAAGCCTAATTAAAATCATTAAACCTTAGGGTTTAATACAAAAATCAAAACTTTAATTAAGTTTAAGAGCATATTAAACTTAAATAATCAATTAAACCTTAGGGTTTAAGATAAAATCAAATTTTTGTAAAGTTTAAAGACATGTTAAACTTAATTAACTCATTAAATCTTAACGAAATTAGGTTTAATATAAAATCAAAACTTTATTTAACTTTAAGGACATATTAAACTTAATTAACTCGTTAAACCTTAACAAAATTAGGTTTATTACAAAATCAAAACTTTAATTAAGTTTAAGGACATATTAAACTTAATTAATTCTTTAAACCTTCACTAAATTAGGTTTAACACAAAAATCAAAACTTTAATTAAGTTTAAGGACATATTAAACTTAATTAACTCATTAAACCTTAACTAAATTAGGTTTAATGCAAAATCAAAATTTTAATTAAGTTTAAGGTCATTTTAAACTTAATTAACTCATTAAGCCTTAACTAAATTAGGTTTAATACAAAAATCAAAACTTAAATTAAGTTTAAGGACATATAAACTTAATTAAATTCATTAAACCTTAACTAAATTAGGTTTAATACAAAACAAAGCTTAAATAAAGTTTAAGAACATGTTAAACTCAATTAACTCCTTAAACCTTAATTACATTAGGTTTAAGACAAATTAAACCCTAATTAGGTCTAACCTATTAGACCTAATTAAACCATTAAGTCCTAACAAAACTAAACTTAATCAAAACTAAACCCTAATTATGTCTAACCCACTAGACCTAATTAAACCATTAAGTCGTAACTAAATTAGACTTAATCAAACCTAAACCCTAATTAGGTCTAACCCGTTAGACCTGATTAAACCATTAAGTCTTAACTAAATTAGACTTAATCAAACCTAAACCCTAATTAGGTCTAACCCATTAGACCTGATTAAACCATTAAGTCTTAACTAAATTAGACTTAATCAAACCTAAACCCTAATTAGGTCTAACCCTTTAGACCTAACTAAACCATTACGTTTTAACTAAATTAGACTTAATCAAACTAAACCCTAATTAGGTCTAACCCCATTAGACCTAATTAAACCATTAAGTCTTAACTAAATTTGACTTAATCAAACCTAAACTCCAATTAGGTCTAACCCATTAGACCTAATTAAACTAATAAGTCTTAACTAAATTAGACTTAATCAAACCTAAACCCTAATTAGGTCTAACCCATTAGACCTAATTAAACCATTAAGTCTGAACTAAATTAGACTTAATCAAAACTAAACCCTAATTAGGTCTAACCTATTAGACCTAATAAAACCATTAAGTCCTAACTAAATTAGACTTAATTAAAACTAAACACTAATTAGGTGTAACCTATTAGACCTAATAAAACCATTAAGTCTTAACTAAATTAGACTTAATCAAACCTAAAAACTAATTAGTTCTAACCCACTAGACCTAATTAAACCATTAAGTCTTAACTATGTTAGACTTAATCAGGCCTAAACCCCAAGTAGGTCTAACCTATTCGACCTAATCAAACCATTAAGTCTTTATTAAATGAAACTTAATCCAATTTAAACCATAATTAAGTCTACCACATTAGACTTAATTAAATCTATTAAACCTTAACCAACTAAGGTTTAATCAAACTTAAACTCTAATTATGTCTACCACATTAGACTTAATTAATCTATAAAACATTAACCAATTAAGTTTAATCAAACTCAAACCTAAAATAAACCTAACTTAAGTTCAATTTTAAAACTCAAGTTCAACCTTTAACTTAGGTTCAACCCAACTTGAACCTAAGTTCAACCATTAACTTAGGTTCAACCCAACTTGAACCCAGGTTCAACTTTTAACTTAGGTTCAGTCCAACTTGAATCCAAGTTTAACCTTTAACTTAGGTTCAAGCCAACTTGAACCCAAGTTCAACCTTTAAATTAGATTCAACACAACGTGAACCCAAGTTTAAAACCTTAACTTATGTTCAATCCATATTGAAATTAAGTCAACAATCCAAACTTAAAATCAGCCTGAGTTAATTCAAAACCTTAACTTGAGTTCAACCCACATTGAACTTAAGTCAACCTTAAGTCTAGTTTCAACCTAACTTGTACCTAACTTAACTCAAACTTAAATCTAACTTGAGTTCAACCCACATTTAACTTAAGTTAACATTAAGTCTTGGTTCAACCTAACTTGAACATAGCTTAACTCAAACTCAAATCGAACTTGAGTTCAACCCACATTGAACTTAAGTTAACATTAAGTCTAGGTTCAACCTAACTTGAACCTAACTCAAACCTAAATAAAATTTGAGTTCAACCCACATTGAACTTAATTCATCCTTCAGTCTAGGTTCAACCTAACTTCAACCTAACTTAACTCAAATACAAATCAAACTTGAGTTCAACCTATATTGAACTTAAGTTAACCTTAAGTCTAGAGTTTAACCCATATTGAACTTAAGTTAGCATTAAGTCTCAGTTTAACCTAACTTGAACCTAACTTTAATCCAACCAAAATTATAATTAAGTCTACCACATTAGACTTAATTAAACCATTATACCTTAATAAACTAAGGTTTAATCAAACCTAAACCATAATTTAGTCTACCATATTAGACTTTATTAATCTATTAAACCTTGATCAACTAAGGTTTAATCAAACTTAAAACTCTAATTAAGTCTACCACATTAGACTTAATTAAAACATTAAACCTTAACCAACTAAGGTTTAATCAAACTTAAACCATAATTAAGTCTACCACATTAGACTTAATTAAACCATTAAACCTTAATCAACTAAGGTTTAATCAAACGTAAACCATATTTAATTCTACCACATTAGACTTAATTAAACCATTAAACCTTAATTCACTAAGGTTTAATCAAACCTAAACCATATTAAATCTCCCACATTAGACTTAATTAATCTATTAAACCTTAACAAACAAAGGTTTAATCAAACTTAAAACTCTAATTAAGTCTACCATACTAGACTTAGTTAAACCATTAAACCTTAACCAACTAAGTTTTAATAAAACTTAAATTCTAATTAGGACTACCATATTAGACTTAATTGAACTATTAAACCTTAACTAATTACGGTTTAATCAAATTCAAACCCAAACCTAACTTATGTCTAACCCATATTAGTCTTAAGTCAAACCTTATTTAGGTTCAACTTAACATGAACCTAAGTCTAACCCAATCCTAACTTAAGTCCAACTCTTATACGACTTAAGTCAAACCACACTTAGGTTCAACCTGACATGAACCTAAGTCTAACTTAATCCTAACCTAAGTCTAACCCACAATAGACTTAAGTTAAATCATACTCAGGTTCAACCTGACTTGAACTTAAGTTTAACCCAAACCAAGACATAAACCTTAAGTTCAACCCAAATTGAACCTAAATCGACAAAATTGAACTTAAATCGAAATAATCAACATTAATTCAACATTGTGAACATAAATCGACATAATCGACATAAATTCAGCATTTCAAACATAAATAGACCTAATCGACATAAATTTGACATTTCAAACATAAATCACTACAATCGACATAAATTTGACATTTGAAACATAAATCGACATAAACGACAAAAATTTAACATTCCAAACAGAAATCGACATAATCGACATAAATTAGAAAGTTTAAACAAAAATTGACCTAACTGACATAAATCTGGCATTCCAAACGAAATTCAACAAATTCGACGTTTCAAACGAAACTATTCGTCATTAGTCAAAATTCCAAACATAATCAAACATAAACCGACATTTCAAACCAATTTCAACAATCACCGACATTAAATGACATTAATTGGCATTTCAAAGCAAACTTAACATAAATTCAACATTTCAAACATAAATCGACATAATTGACAGAATTTTGACATTTCAAATATAAATCGATGCAATCGACATAAATTTGACATTTCAAACATAAATCGACATAAACGACATAAATTTGACATTCCAAACGGAAATCGACATAATCGACATAAATTTAATATTTCAAACAAAAATCGACATAACTGAAATAAATCTGACATTCCAAACGAAATTCAACAAATTTGACATTTCAAACGAAACTATTTTACATTAGTCGACATTCCAAACATAATCAAACATAAACCGACTTTTCAAACCAAACTCAACAATCACAGATATTATATGACATCAATTAACAATTCAAACCAAACTTAACATAATTCGACATTCAACATAAATCGTAATGATTTGACATAAACCGACATAAGTTCGACTTAAATCGAATCTAACATGACACAAACTGACATAATTCTTACGTTCAACCTAAATCGAACTTAACACGACAACGCTTACACTTTTTCGAGAATAAATGTTAACCTTAATCAGGAGTTTTCCTAGGCAGTATCAATTGCTCAGGATGTAATTAACTATAGGAGCTTGCTCCTATAGGAGATTAAGGAACTCAAGATAGGTATTTTACCTACAAGACCTCTCTGGTTACTCATGTGATTTTTTGATATGAAAATCTTTAGAAATTACACAATCTGAAGACATATTCTATGAGATTATCATTTTCTCTCAATCTCTATCATGATTAATCCTTCTTCAAATTATCGAAAGACTTCTGACAATAAGTATAGGTAGGATAAGAGTTAGGGTGATAGATAGAGAAAGAGTTGCGATTTCTTGACATTGACATGATACGGGAATTGATAGTGATGCAAGTCGACAAAGGAAAAAGAAAACATTTTCATCACCATCAAACTTCTTTTCCTTAAATTGGTGATTAAAACCAGGAGGATAAGGAGGTTGATAGTTAGAATTTTCTTAATTATTCCAATTTCCAGTTGGGTTTATTTGATTATTTCCCCATTGAGGATTTATATTATTTCAGTTAAAGTTTGGGTGATTTTTCCAACATGGGTTATAGTTATTAGAATATGGGTTATTAGTTTTGCTAGCTATTTCTTGTATATTTCTAAAGATTGAGAATCATTCATATTTCCTAAATTTTCATTATTCATATGAGGTATTTGGGACAAATTCATAGCATAATTATCCAATTTCTTAGATATTGTAGCTACTTGAGAAGCTAAAATAGAAAAGGCATCATTATCATGAATATTAGCCACTCATTTAGGATTTATCCTTTCTGAAGGCTATTGAAAATTATTAGTTTTCATTTCTTCAATTAAAGCATAATCTTCATCAAATGGTTTTGCTATTAAAGAACCTCTAGTAGCAGCTTCAAGTATAGATCTAAGAGAACCTACTAATCCGCTTAAAAATATTTGAATGATTAACCAATCTGGTAATGCATGGTGTGGAAACTTCCTATAAAATTATTTAAATCGTTCCCATGCTTCATAAATTGCTTTTCCCTCATATTAAGTAAACGAAGTTATATAATTTCTATGTTTAGCAGTTTTAGAATGAGGAAAAATCTTTAGCCAGGAATTTTTATGCCATTTTTCTCCAAGTTTTAATAGATCCTATGGCTAACGAATTCAACCACATCCTAGCATTATCCCATAAAGGGAAAAGAAAAAAGTCTTAAGTCTAATAGCATTATCTGATACACCATCATATTTGAAAGTAGCATAGAGTTCTAAATAAACTTACAAGATGTGAATTTGGATCCTTTATTGGTGATCCCCTAAATTGATTTTTTTGCACCATTTGTATTATAGCAGGTTTAAGTTCAAATGAATTTGCAGCAACAACAGGGATTTATATACTTAAATGAATTTCAACTGCTGTAGGGTTAGCATATTCCCTTAAAGGTTTTTGTAAATTTTGATGCTCATTATCTTCAACTGTAATTTCAGGATTATTTTGAGGTATGTTTGCCATTTCTTGAATATTATGATGTTGTTTTTCTTTTCTAATTTTTCTTATAGTTTGTTCTAATTCAAAATCGTAAGGCCCTATACCTTCAGATCCTAAACAATGCATAAAAAAAAAGATTTACAAAAAATAAAGTAGCACACAAACTAAACATATATAAGTAATTATGATTATTAAATATGTATATATATATATATATATATATATATATATATATATATATATATATATATATAATTTAAAGATATAAAGTTTTCTCTTAATTCAAAATTAGTTAGTCCCCGACAACGACCCCAAAAACTTGACCAGACCCGCAATTACACAGATAATTAGACTTATAAAAGATAGGTAAACTTGACCTTAAAAAAAGCGGCTAGTGAGCAAGATTAAAATGTTATATTTTTTGGAAAATAATAAACACACTAGGGGTACTGCACAAGTATACGTATCATTTCAAGTAATATTAGAATTTTTTTTCCATAACCCCAAATATCAATCCCACAGGGAAAACAAGTGTGAATTAAAAGAAATTTTTAATTATACCAAAAATAAAAACAAGTACTAATTCTCAATTTTTCTTTATAACTAAATAAGAGTAAAATTTAAACTTAATAAATTTTTGTGAATTATGCTGGAAAATGTTTATGCAATCGAAAAAATTACATAATTAAAGATACTTTCTCCTTACAAATATTTATGTTATAAGTAGAGAAATTCAATTTATTTAGAACATAAAAATATTGTATTGTGACAAATAGGAGCATAAATATTTTTACCCTTTGGTCCAGGCTTAAAGAACAATGACCAATCTAAAGGTTGGTGCATAAGGTATTATTAGTAGTGACCAGAAGATTCTAAGCTCTCACTTCTAGATTACCCACGGTGCCCTCTCTATAGGACCTACCAATGACACTTTTTACTCACTTTAAAACAAATTTATAAAATTTAGCCTTTCACTCTAAAAATATTCAATTTTATGCCCATCAAATCTTATCACCCTATCTATTTGCACTCCCCTTCATATGATAACTTTTGATCTTCCAAAGTGAAATGTGATTCTTATAAGTGAAGAAATCTTAGCCCACGGTCAGGTCTATAAGAGTTCTCTACAGGTTTTAACAATACAATTGGCTAAGTTTTAAAGTAAAAGAAGTTTTTGTAAAATATCATTATAATTTTTAGGTAAGAAAGAGAAAACGTTCTTATACAAAAATCTAAACCTCTTAACTTCATTTACATTATATTTGTAAAGAGAAAAAGAAGAAAACTACTCAAAAAGCATTGGATTAACACAACAAAACATGTTCATAATATTTAAAACCAAAGCACACAACTTAAGAGTTAAGTTACAAATACTTAATGGGAATGTTCTCCAAAGCAATCCTTTGAAGTTCTCTGACTTTTATGAATCTTTCTTACTCTTACAGAACATTAAACTTCAAGGAATCACAAACACTCACTAAACACTTACAAACTTAAACTTAAACTGAAAGAATCTAAGTATTACTTCAGAATGACTCTAAAATGACTCTCCTCTACGATAAAATTAATTCTTATTTATAGAGTTTCAAAAATGACCAGGGGCTCTCCAAAATTTGTCCAAATTCAATGAATATTCTTGAATATAACTATCATGTCACGCCTAAGGCCCAGTTCACCAGTTCAAATGATCCATTTGAGTGCTTTTTGCTTCAAGAGACACATCTCTTCATTCATATGTGTCTAGATTCATTGTATACTTTATTTGAAACATGTATTATCATCTGGGGCCTTCTTGAATACTTTGGAACCACCAAAATTAAAAAATTAACTACTCTAACCATCTCTAGTGCCTAAGCACTGACTTAATTTGATAATTTTTCTTCATGATGCCCTAATTTTGCTCATTTTTGCTTCTTTTCATCTTTAAACTTATCTTTGTATTCTGCAGCTAAAAACATAAAAATACATTTCATTAAAGAATAATATCCCTAAAAATATAAGAACAATTTATCTACAAAAATGGTTATTTTTAAAGTAGATCAACCCCCAATAGGTGTGTTGGTGAACAAGTTTTGTCAGAGCAATGTACGTTGTAAAGGGGATCCCAGACGAGGTCCCACACTTTACTTTCTCTTTGTGCCTCCCTGTTCCAATTTTGATATCGACAAATTGAACCACTTTTTTTTAAAAATCATAAACTCCTTTCAATAAATATATGAAAATAAAAAAAAATAAAAAATACTAAAATTCGAAATAAAATAAGATTGTGCCCAAATCATAAAGCGACATGTTTTGTAGTGTTTGAAATACTATTATAAGGGTTTAGGACTTCTCTAACTTTCAAAATGTTTCTTTCAACAACCACGAGGCTGAACCTTATGCTTACCTTATCTTGTAACTTACCCACTTCCCGTAAGGCCCACCTTACTGCACCAATGATCCAGTTCGGCAACAGCGTTTTTGAGTTTGAAGTCGTACTTGGAAAAGCCCCATTCATCATTGTAAAAGCTATGACCCCCAAAATTCAAGAACCGTCTGTCGAGTTTAACCTAGACTCCCACCAAGATTTCCCCTTTACTAAGAAGGTGAAGGTTGCTACTGCCCTTTTCAAGTCAGTCGTCTCTATGCCTAGGAGATTTGTTACCCATACCGCTACAGGTTTTGTCGTCACCGCACCAACCTTCCCGTTTGTCAAGGAAAAGGAAATTCTATATGAAGAAGATTCTGATAATGATTTCCTCTCCTAGCTATTAGTTTTTGAGATTGGTTCTAGCTCCACAGTTCTACCACCAATTATGTCTCAGAGGAGGAATCACAGTCGTTAGATTCTTAAAACCGCTAGGGCACAAGTCACAAGTTTGCAGTAATCAATGAGATTCCTCACCAGGAGGAACTCAGTTTAATGGAGACCTCTCCTCTCCTTCTAGGGAGTAGGTTCCAACTGTTGGTTGACACTACCAGAAATGAGAGCCTCCATCAGATTGCTACCACTCTACTATCACCCCATGGTCGTGATGAGGTAAGGGAGAGGCCCACACCCATCACACGAGTCTGCACAATTTTCCAGAGATTAGCTAAAAGAAGGGATGTTCCGTTGTCAAGTTTCTCATGATAATGGGATGTGCATTATCTTTGAAAATAAAAAAATGAAATTTTAAGGAAAGAGAAACCCTACTGTTCGCTACACAGTTTGTCTGAAACACCATCAGTCTTTGTTCTTACCAGACTCTGTTTAGGGAGATGTCTCAGTATTGCTACCACCACTACAAGTGATACTACTGCCACTCTGACACCCACAATGCAAAGATTGATCAAGTCTTGGCTAGGTCTGAGAGTGCCGTCTGCCGATGATTATAAAGAATTCTAGCAGATAAAGTGTAAGAGAGGATTGTTTTCCCCTATACATGGTCTACACCATTAGGGAGCCTACTTAGCTTTACCACTCTGATGTCCCTGCCGAGACACTCCATCTCAAAGCACTAACTCTTAAAAAGAAAGTGTGGTTACCGAAGGTTGTTGCACTAGTATGCTCCAAAAAGTCCATGGATCATAAGGTGGATCATGTGTATGATGTTCTCGTTGCCACTGTCGTTGTTGCTTCTGAGTCAGTTGCAGAGAGAAGTGACAGTCAAGGCAAACCAATGAATTTGAAGTTGATTAAAAAAAACTGTCGATGAAAAAGTTTGAAAGCTTCGAACAAAGAGTTCAGAGTTAGCCAATCAACGAGGGTTGGACATTGATGATGAAAATTACTACCTGTTGGATTATAGGAAAGAACAATTCATGGATATGCATGTGGTTGAGACCAAGTCCACATCATTTACGCATGATGCTCCTAGTGAGGAGAACCGTGGATGGGCTTCAAAGGGTCATATTTACAAGAGATGAACATATTACTTATTTAGAGAAGAAGATGAAGGATGTGGCCGCCACCATGACCGCCATGGCCACAGTACATGGACAATCACAGTCACGACTAATAGCATCTCTAGATGTTTAACCAGCCCAAAGTTATACATATTACAGATAAAAGAAGAGAAGTCACTTCTGCAAACAAAGATGAACCTTCAAAGAATGATTCAGCTCTGAGTCTACCAAAGAAGGATATCAAGCAAATAGCCAAACAGTAAGTTCGGGAGGCCTTGGCTCAGTCCAAAAGCAGAGCATCAGTTTGAAAGGGTAGACCCTGCCCGGAGGAGTTTGATGCCATGCCTTACCCTAAAGGCTTTGTGCCCCCGACTTTCAAGAAATTTGACGGGATAGGAAACCCTCGCAAGCATATAGCACATTTCAGAGCCAGTTGTTGCAACATAAAAGGAAATGAATCTCTATTATCCTAACAATTCGTCAGCATCTTTTCAGGGATAGCTTTAAACTGGTATGCAGAAATACTAACGGATCAGTGAAGACCTTTGCAGAAATGGAAAACATGTTCGTGAAAAGATTCAATGGTGAACAACACAAAGTTACTATAGGAGATCTCATAGTGGAGCGATAAAAACCTGATGAGACTTTGGTCAACTACATTATGAGATGGATAAAATTAACCATGAAGTGTGAGCCTCGGCTACAAGAACAACACGTGATCAAGATACTGCTCAAAAGTATCCATGGTTTTGTGGATTTCATGCTTAAAAGTCTTACTATTAAATCCTTCAGGAAATTACTCATTAAGGAAAGCAGTTTACAAGAGGAAGTCAAGCATATGGAGTCTACAAAGAAAGAACAGAAAATGAGACTGGTTAAAGCATACTAGAAGCGATTTGACATAGTGGCAGTGGTGGACAAAAGGAAACAGCTGGTGAGGATTTAGGCTGAGCAGTCACTGCAGTAGCATAGTTAGTCATCCCAGTATAGTCAACCTTTATAGTACAGTCAGTTTTAGCAGTATGGTTAACCCCATCTACAGCAAATCAGTCAGGCTAGTCAGTAGTAGAGGCCATACAGGATAGATGGACAATAGGTTCGACGATTTCACAATGGCTACATAGGAATTACTTCTTCCAAGACGATGTTGTGGCAAAAATGTTTACAAATTTGATTAAGATGCCTGAGTTCAAAATACCCAAGTCTAAGAAACTGGAAGAAATGAACAAGAAGGACAATCCCAACTTTTCTTTGTAACATAGGTTGCTCAGGCATACAATAAATGGATGCTTCAATTTTAGAGATTGGCTTAAGAAGAACTATAAATAAGGAAATATAACAATTTTTGAAAAAATATTTGAATGAATCTGAATAAGGTTCTATAAATATGATTTCGGTTGAGCCATTCTACCTGATAGATCCATATGCTGCTGTAGATCGATGGAACATGGTATGGACCAAGTCTTCCAAGAAAATATTGGATCAAATACAAACCGATTCAGAAGAAGTGTCTGCTACACAGAGTATGCCACCTCATAAACCGAAGATTGATATTACACTAGAGAAACCATTGCAGCAGAAGATCAAGAAGAAGGATGTCTTGGATGAGAAGAACATCGATAGCCCGAAGGCTAGGATAGGGGCTACCCTCGTTAGATTGGTTGTCTCAGATTTGGGGGATAAATCCCTCGAAATGTTAACTTTGTATAAGTCCTTTTCACCCTTTCGGGGTCTTATAATTATAAGAGTGACAATTTAGGCTACTTTCTTACTGTCTCTATTAACGACATAACTAATCACAACCTATCTAATCTCGATTTCAATTCTTAAGATGATCCTCAAGTCATATTAGTTCCCGATGAGAACGTTGACAAAAATGAAGAAGATATCGACAACACCGGTTAAGATAGTACAAGAAGCGAGGATCCTGTCCACAAGTGCAATGAAACTCCACTTGCCATCAACTTGGACTTTTTAGATACAGAAATAGTACTAGAGGAGTCAACTAAAACATCAAGACAACCTCCAAATCCACAGGAGGAAGAGATAACAGAAGTTCATTTAAGAAGTGAAAAAGTGCTACCAGCAAGGACAACTCCAGAGGAGAAAGGAATAAAAATAATTACTCAAGAAGATTTACCTCTAATAAAGGAAGAAGTGCAGATAAGAAATGAAATTGGAAATTCAAATAAAGTGGATTACAATGTACTAGCTCATCTTAGGAATTTGTCGGCCAAACAAAGCATTTACAATGCTCTGATCCTGTCAAAGGAGATGAGAGAGAATCTGGTCAAGGCTCTACTTGATCCAGATATTTTCTTAGCATAGTTGGCTAGCACATCCTCGGATGGTGTTTGTACTTTGAAGGGACAAACTGGTGTAACCATCATCGATGAGGACTTGCTACTCAGTACTGCCGATCATAACCATTGGCTCTACATTTTCATCATCATCGGCAGGTCCGTGCTTTCCAAAGTGTTAGTAGATCATGGAGCACACTTAACATAATGAGTCTACACATGTTAGCTTACTTGGAAATTAACGTGCGAGAGCTCACCGCAGATAACATGATGTTAAGAGGATTAAACCTGAAAAGAGAAAGAGCCCTTAGATCTATAACACTATAAATAAAGGTTTGTAAACTAGTAACAACTGCAAAAATTCATGTCATCGACACAAATACTTCGTTCAACACCCTGCTTGGTCGATCGTGGCTTCATGAGTACAATAAGGTTCTGTTGTTGCTACATCATTGCATGAAGTATTACAAAAATGGAAAAGAATATTACATCAAGGGAGACTTACAGTCGTTCTCAATACATGAAGTGGGCATTCACAAAGATGCCACTTACTATGCTCCCCCGAAGGAAACAATATTTTCAAGAGAAAGTGTGCCAAATAAGACTAAAGTTTTATAAGATCACCAGGATGGGATTATTCACCTTTGTTCAACGATCTCCCACCACTCCTTCACAACAAGTTAATGGAGGATCTTGTAGCCCACACATCCGACGTCCAGGATGGGGACACAGGAAAGGGAAAACTCGCTAGATTGTTGAATGAAGGAGGCCAACGATCAACACCGACATAAAAGGAAGCTCCGAGAAGGATGAATTCATAAAAGAAACAATGATGATAAATTAGAAGAAGCCTCAGTTTGAAATCTCTTTGGATGACGTAGAGAAGAATGAATATGAATCAAGGTACGATCGGATTAAACATTATGTTCAAGCCATGGCCCTAAATCCAATCCATCAAAAAAAAATCGAGAGTATGGAGTTCAAGGAAGTGCATAATGGTGGTTTTAAATCGATCAAGTTTTATCGAGCTTCTCCTTCTTCTTCGGAACCTTGTGTAATTCTCAAAGAAAATGACTCTAATGAATTAATAGACTTACCATTTTATTACTTTTTGTCATCTGTACAGAAATTAATTCAACATGGTTGTGTGTCGAAGTAAATGTAAAAAGATAGATTGAATTCATTTGAAGAAATATGGAATGTAAAAGGAAAGAAACTCAATTCAAAAGAAGATCTTGGGTTTGGTATGATTGGACCAGTCGATGACTCAAAATTTTGTATGGTTGTTACTAGCTAGTCAGATAAAGATTACCTGGACATTCAAGATGAATTTAAAGATCAACCGATAGATGATGCTCAGCCAGAGTTCGAAGAAGAAATCATGTCAACAATGGATGAATTAATGAAAATCAATCTGGAAACTGAGGATCAGCCTCGACCAACTTTTATAAGTCCTCTACTTAGTGAAATGGAATCTACGGATTTGATCAAGTTATTGTCAGAATTCAAAGATTTCTTTGCCTGAAGTTACGACCAAATGCTCAGATTTTCTCGAGAGTTTGCAGTTCAACAGCTCGGAGTAGATCGAATTATAATACTAGTAAGCAAGCTCCTCAAAAAATGCACCTTGATATATAACAGTAACTTCATCTGAAAAGAACAATACCCCACATGGTTAGCCAATGTTGTACCAGTTAAAAGAAAAATAAACAAATCCGTGGGTGTCGACTTGGGAGACTGAAATAAAGTATGTCCAAAGAATGAATTCCTGTTATAAATACTGAAATTAATTTTGGACAATGTGTCATCACATGAGATCTTCTCTATCATGGATGGATCTTCAGGTTACAACCAAATCAAGATGGCTCCAGAAGATGCAATGCTTACAACATTCAGAACTCCGATTGGGATTTACTGCTACATCATAATGTCATTTGGACTAAAGAATGCCCGAGCTACATATCAAAGAGCAACGATGAAGATCTTTGATAACCTAATTCACAAACAAGTAGAATGTTACGTAGATTATTTTGTCATCAAAAGAAAATTAAAGAATGAGCACCTATATGATTTGAGGATCATATTTGAACTTTTACGACAATACAACCTCAAGATGAATCCCTAAAAGTGTGCTTTCGGTGTTACCTCTCAATAATTTCTAGGATTCGTTGTTCGTCATCGGAGAGTCGAAATTGACCTAGATAAGATTAAAGCTATCTTGGAAATGCCTCCCCCAAAAGCCTTAAAACAACTACATTTTTTTCAAGGCAAATTGGCCTACCTAAGATGTTTTATATCTAATCTGTCAGGAAGGCGTTAACCCTTTTCGAACTTACTTTGAAAAGATGTCAAATTTTTCTAGGGCGAGCCGTGCTAACAGGCTTCCGAAGATAATAAACGATATCTAACGACAACTCCTTTTTTAGCGGCCCCTATCTCGGTTAGACCATTGATACTTTATACCGCAGCTTTATAAGAGTCTCTCGGAGCCTTACCCACCCAAGTCAATGATGAGGTAAAGGAAAACACACTCTACTACCGGAGTCAACGTCTAACACCGGTAGAGGTAAAGTATCCTAGTATTGAGAAACATTGTCTAGTTTTGGTTTTTGCCGCTCAAAAGCTTATACATTACATGTCTCATATGGTCAGTTTGATTTTAAAAGGGTAGATTCTCACAGATTTTCTTACAGTGCACCAGCTAGCTGGGTCCTCGATCAAAGAAGAGCTACCAGATGTGCAGATACTACAAGTGGAACAGCCAAGTGCCAGACGTTAGGAAATGTATTTTGATAGAGCTTCATCAACCCGAAGAGAAAAAGGACAACAAACAGCGATACTAGGTAAAGCAAGAATTGGTCTGATCTTTTTGACTCCGAATCAAGGAGTGCTAAGGTTCTTCTACCACTTGACAGAGCTGTGCACTAACAATGAGCCAGAATATGAAGCATTAGTCAAGGGATTGGAATTGGCAATCTTAATGGAAAATAAACATTGACATTTTTGACAACTCGCAACTCGTCATCCAGCAAGTGGCAAGACAATATAAGATTTTGAAGCTAGGACTGGGTGAATACGACCAGTAAACGATGAATTTGTTAGAACAGATTACCAGTGTAACAGTCTATAGGATTCCTCGAGCAGATAATGCCAATGTCGATGCTTTAGCGAACCTTACTATGGAATTGACTTGTGTACCCAAAGATTATATTGACATTACTGTACAAGGACTTCATGTTTTATAACAAATCAACCTCGATAGCTTGTAAAAGCTCAGAAAAGAAGAGATATAAGTTACGATGGAAGATGACACAGAAGATTGGCATCAGTCATTGATAGAATATTTGCAAACAGGAAAACTTCTAGAAGACAAGTCAGTAGCATATCAGATTTAGAAGAGGGCTTTGTTGTTTGTCTTGATCGATAATGTTATATACAAAAGATTTTTCTATTAGATGTGGTTGAGATGCCTAAGCAGAGCAGAAGTGCATAATATCATCAAAGAAGTACAGGCTGGATTGTGGAGGTCATCTGTCAGGACTGAAGATGGAAATGAAGATCAAACTACTTTGATACTATTGGCCGACAATAATGACAGACTGCATGGACACATCAAAGATATGTCATCAATACCAAGTGCATGAAGTGGTCTTTCACCAATCCCTGAATTTTCTACACTCCACGATCACATCGTGGCCATTCGAATGTTGGGGGCATGGAGATAGTGGATCCGATAGACCCTTGATCTTCAAAAGGTCATGGGTTTTTACTTGCAGCTATGGATTACTTATCGAAATGAGCAGAGGTAGTTCCATTCCGAGAAGGTACAGCGCAATAGGTGCTACAATATTTCAAGAATCAGATTGTCTACCACTTTAGTTTACATGCAGAATCATTCTACATAATGGGGATGCCTTCAAGAGTACCAAGACAAACAATTTTGTCAGAAAACACAGGATAGATTGGAGATACTCTACAATCTACTACCCTAAGAAAATGGCTTGGCATAAGTCCTTAACAAGGAACTTGTCCAAAGTTTGAAGAAGACACTCAACAAAAATAAACGAGGATGGCATGAGAAATTATTGGAAGCCTTATGGGCATATAAGACAACTGTCGAACGCCAATGCAGCCTACACCTTACGCACTTGTCTGCGGGTCTTAGGCAGTGCTTCCGTTAGAGGTTCAGCTACCATCGCTCAGAGTTGCTCTCACCAATCAGATAACAACATAAGGGAATGCCAAACTATGATTTGCAAAGTTAAAAACCCTCTAAGGAAAAAGATTTCACGCACATCAAAACTTGGAACTCTATCAAGTGAAGCTGCTTCAAGCTCATGAGAAATTGGTCTGCCTAAGGTTGTTCAAAGTCGGTGAACTTGTTCCCGTTCTTAGATGGCCTATTCTTGAACACCACAAGATAGGTGGAAATTACGAACTAGTGTGGGAGGGACCATTTGTGATAGAGAAGGTTAGCTCCGGTGGGTCGTACCAGTTGGTGGATTCTAAAGGAGATAGGCCCATGATGCCAATAAATGAACGATACCTAAAGAATTACTACGTGACATGACAAATCTAAAGCAGGATGTTCATTTCAATATAGCTGTATGGCCAGTGTCTGTGAATGGGTCCTAAATTAAATAAATTTTGTAATAAAAATCAAATGGAATAAAATAAATCTTCATGAAATTAAACAATCTCATAATTGATGTCTTTTAGATCCAAATCTTGTAAAGCTGTATTAAATAAGATAATAAAATCTAATAAACGTTGAAAAATCCATTAAATTATAATAGTTTGTTATTGTTTTTGTTCATGCAAAGTATCACCTTATAGAGTTTCCCTTATTTTATGCAGGAAAATGCCATAAAGAAAGCTAGTTTTTGCATTCAATGATGTCTTACATCTAGCGCTCAGAGAAGAGAAGGCACCTGAGGGTTGGTGTGGTAAATTTTGACTGAGATTTATCCAAAGTCAATGTCGATTATGAGGGACCCCTTATGGAGTTAGTCAGCCTTGGAGTTAGTCAATGTCGATTATCCCTAGTCTAAATTGTTCCCCAAGATGAAGGAGAGACATAAAAACAAGGAGCCACTGAAGGTTTCATTGACTCACTCCTCCGTGCAGTGAGAAACAAGCGAGTCCCATTAAAGATCACCACATCAGAGGGAGATTTAGGTACTGGCACCGGAGAGAGAACTGCAGACGTGCCATTAAGGCACACGCAGCAAAGGAATTCCAACAGTCACAAGCGCTGACACTTGGAATGAATGGAAAGAACACACACTAGAGAGATAACACCAAAGTTGTCTTCAATTTTGGAGGGATTCTATGGGCTAGAAATGAAAGAGACAGACGTCAACTCCCCTGCTACAGAAACAGAGCTAGAGTTCACTGAGAAGCATGTGCCGACATGGAATTTGATTGAGGAAATTTTCACTGGGTGTCTGACTTACAACTAGGGTTTACCTAGACAGCTGTCAGCTACTAGAGCATCTTCAGAAGGTCTGGATTGCAATGTTCTATACTTCTAAGAGTATGGGACAATCGAGGCATATCCAGCTGCCTCAATTCTACTAAAGGGAAGGGAATACGCTGAAGTAAAGCCATATGTGCCAAAGTATGTTCAACAACGACAGAAGAAAGGAATTTCAGACTACAAGATGACAAAGATATGTCATGTTCGAAAGAAAGAGTTTGAACATTATGAAGAAATTCAAGGAAGGTTTGTCAACATTCTTGAGGGTCTGAAGCTATACACTGACATGGTCTCAAGAATTGATCAAGAAAAGTTTCTGGATTGTGTGTTCGTCCTCAAAGACTTAGGCAGAGCTGATCATTTCAGGGCAATGACGTATTCAGAGCCAACGAAATGGAAAAGCAGAAAGGGAAGGATCACGATCCAATGTGGTTGCTGCAATAACTTCATGAAAGATCAACAAGAAAATCCCCCAACAATTTTACAGAATGATGAAGTGGATCTGATGCCTTCAAAGATAAAGAAGATGATAAAGGGGATGGTCAAGTGGCACATACCGCCAGTAGATTGCATCTCGAATAGCTTCATATTCAACATGTACGAGGAGAGGGATTGCTTTTCGCCCCATATTGATTACCATGATTTTGTGAGACCTTTTTGCACGGTCTCATTCATGAGGGAAAGCAACATCATGTTCGGACAAGAAATTCAGATACTCGAACCTGGAGAGTTCAGTGGTTCTGTCGAGATCCTATTGCCAGTTAAATTAACTTTGATATTGAAAGGAAATTGAGCGGACCTGTCAAAGCAATGCATATCCATAGTGGCACCCTACCGAGTTTTAGTTACTTTCCTCTAGCTAAATGAGGATAAGGCTCCATTTGGATACGAGCAAGACCCATACTTGGAGGGTCTATAGTTGTTGGAGCTGTGACATAGCCGTACCTTTGAGCATATGTGAGGGGACTTCTATCTTAGAGTGTAGCTTAAGAGGTTAGCTTGTTCACAGGGTGACCTCAGAAGACAAACAGTTGCTACTTTCCACTAGCAGACAACACAA
Organism: Papilionanthe hookeriana x Papilionanthe teres; assembly: GCA_022702705.1. Classification (NCBI taxonomy): domain Eukaryota; kingdom Viridiplantae; phylum Streptophyta; class Magnoliopsida; order Asparagales; family Orchidaceae; genus Papilionanthe; species Papilionanthe hookeriana x Papilionanthe teres. The sequence continues at coordinate 83,235,104 of CM040431.1, forward strand.
GATATGCTATGCAGTTTTGTTCAAACGTACTACAGTTGTTTTGGATGCCTCACATCATATGATTTTAGTTGTACTGCATTTTCAAGTAAGGATAAAAAAAGAGCTAGTTTCTTTCGTTGAAATTTATACTTTTAATTGAGTGATGGAAGATACTTTACTTGCGGCGTTCCATAATATTTCAGGGTCAGAGCTTTGTCTTCTCATTCCTTAAATTTCCCTAAATTTATGCACCCATTTCGAGATAATTTCCACCTTTTGTGATATTTTAGGGTCAGAACCTTATCGCCAGAATCCTTCAATTTCCTTAAATTTCTGCTCTCTTTTTATGATAATGTTTGTATTCATGATATTTCAAGGTCGGTACCAAAATTCTGATACTCATTTTTGAGAATGGTACCTAAATTCTCTAGTTCTCATCCTTCAGGATCAATACTTAAATTTTGATTCCCTTCTCTCGAGATTGGTACCTAAATTTTGAATCTCATTTTCTAGTTTGGTACCCAAATTCCGAGTCACCCCCCTGCACTCACTTAAGCTAGAAGAATACCGTGAAATTAAAATTCTGAAAATCAAATCCAAGTGAAAATTTCACAAATATGAAATTCCTTAAAATTCAAAATCAAAATCAAATACTAATTCTAAATCCAAATTCAAATTTTAAAATCAAATCAAATTGAGTCAGACTCCTTCAAAATTTAGAAGCTTAAAACACAAAGCTCATAATGAAGGTGTTCCACCTTCTTTCCCCAGCAATAGTTCCTGGGTTTGAAGTTTTTCTACTACATAATCCCCAGCAGATATTTTCTCATTGAATTCTTCATCTTGTTTTGAGTGTGCTGACTCAGGCAGTTGTGTTGGTTTTTTTATCTTGTTGGTTGATCCCCGAATATTTATGCTTACGTTTTACACTTTATATTTCTTCTCAATGATAATATCTTTGTCTTTACAACAACACCAAAAACTTGATTCTGAAGCAAATAAAAAATCAATTTTAATTATTTTATAATATGGGATTCTACGCAAGTATACAAAACCTTTATCAAGTAATATAAGACTTTTCGATTAAACCCCGAGATATCAAACCAACAGGAAAATATCTAAAATTTTAAAGAAATCAAAAATAAAAATTTTTTTACTTTTTAAAATGATTTTATAAAGTATGTTTTAAGATAGAAAATTTTAAATTTTTTCTTGACATATTCTTTTAAGAAAAGAGTGAAGCGAGCAACTAAAATTAACAAGACTATAACACTGTATGAAAGCAAATGAGAAAAAAGATCTTTTTCTTCTTTCAATAAATCAGTAATAACTATTGAATATCATTGTGGAAGTATCTAAATGTGTTTTTCCAAAAAGGTGTAATTATATTCTTTACCCTTACATGGTTTTATAAAGAACATTGGTTAGTTTGAAGTTTTAAAATCTTGTAGATGCGTTAGGCAAGGAAGATACTAGCTTTCACTCTAGAGTTCCCTCTTCTCCCTCCACCTGGGGGCTAACATCTCATAACAAAATTTAAAACATCAAACAAAATTTGGGTCTTCAGCCTATCACGCTAAAGTCCTCTAATTTTACACCCCCCTAAAAAGCATGCCTCCTTATTCATTTGCACTCAACCATATGGACTACAATTCTCACCCATATAATTTCATGTGATTCTCTCCAATTGTTGATTCAGACAATACCGTATTGGTTCTTACATGTTCTCACAACAAACTTTAATATCTCAATTGGCCAAATCAAAAATTAAATGAAGTGCAAGGTAATGAATCATCACAACTTCTTCCAGCAATAAACACATATACTTCACAAAAATTCCTTCCATAAATTAATTACTTCTTCATTTAAAAGGAAAAAAAATAAAGAAAACTACTCAGAACTCATAGAGAAAACACAAGCACAATTTGATTTGAAAGTAGAAATCATAGTGAAAACACAACATGTCTTACTTAAAAACCAAATGTAAAAAAAAACATAAAAAGCTATTCTGAAAATCCTCTCCACAGGACTCTTGAAGTTCCTCTGAAACTTTGTTTTCTACTAGATAACTCCTTAGAGGTTGACGCCCAACTCTAAGGTTTGACACTCCTAATGTTTAATACAAACTATGATAAAGTAAAGTAAAAAAATAAAGAAAATATGTCGAGAAGAAGGCTCTCTTTCTTCCTCTTTCCCTTCAACCACTTCAAGCTTTTCTCCAAATTCTCCGCCAAAATTTCCTTTCAAAACTCTTGTCTTTCTCTGATCTTAAGTCTTCATTTTAATAATTCTACAAAAGGTACTTTTGTATCTCTTCAAAATATGTTCAGATTCAGTGAATTTACCAAGAGATGCATCCATCCATTCGAATTTTAAATGAATTTTGGCGCCAAAGAGAAGTTAAGGAAGTTTAAACAAAGGGTGCTTAAAAAACCCCTTCAAATTTGTGCCAAAATCAATTAAAGTTTGTCACTTTAACTGTGGCGCCTATGCGCCAGCCACCGGCGCTCAGGCGCCAGAGGCCAAATTTTGCAAACGTCATATTTTTGCTCCAAATTTGATCATTTTTTGCTCCTTTCATCATAATCATTTATTTTAATCATACCTACAAGAAAAATAAAAAATAACTTCCGTTGTAGTGCAATATCATCAAAAATAGGTATAAAATTGTGCATAAAAATATTATATATTGCAGGTGTATCAAAATCCCCCAAACTTAAAATGTAACTTTTCCTCAAGTGACACTTAATCACATAGAAAATTTTAACATACAAATTATGTAAATGAGTTTCTTTAGGAAGGTTTCAAAATTTTTTTCTAGAAATGAAATAGTCCAATTTATAAAAAAAATTTAGTAAATAAGACCAACTTAAAGTTTAGATTGTTCTTATGTAAAGGATAATGAAAAACATGAGTTTTTATCTTATCCAGAAATACTTGTAGATTTTTAAAAATATAGGATTTAAACATTTTATTTTTCTCACTTAAAAGTTTTTATTTAAAAATAATTTTTCTTAATATATAATCTTAAGCATTAGATTTTCTTAAAACTTGTATTTTAAACTTTAGGTATGGAACCAATTTTTTATTATGCTCTTAATTTTCAAGCTTCTCCTTCTTTTTCACATACTATTTTTCACTTTTTCATTATATTTTTTTTCGCGTTCTTTTTTTTTCGTTTCTTTCCTTTATAAGGAAATGATTACTATGTGTGGATAGACCTTTAATGATTTTGAATTCCACCCTTCCATTGAAAATAAAGGTTTGATATATATCTTTCACTTAAAATCATAATAAAAGTATTGAAAATTATTCTTTAATAAAAGAAATTTATGCTTTGAAAAATAAATGTCAAATCTTGTATTTTTGCAAAAATACAGCATTTCCTACTAAAGATAATTTAACTATTTTTAAAATTTCATTACTAAGAAGATTTTAACTTTAAAATTTTCATTATTACTATAAATTTTAACTCAATTCTCTTACTCCTTTCTATATTCAAAATTTTGCTTCCCTAATATTACTTCATATACATAATTATTTTTAATCAAAACTGAATTTTATTTTAAGTATTCATGGAACAAATATAATTTTATTTTTTGAAAATTTGTTTTTAAATTCCCCCCAAACTTTAAATTTTTAGTTAGTATAAAACATTTAAGCATAAGAAATGATAAATGGGTAAGAATTAAAAACTAGAAGAACACGCTTGCTGAAATTTTCATATCCTAAATATGCAAATATAACAGTTTAAGAAAAGGAGTAATAATAAATCAAATTCAGTTTTATTTTCAGTCTTTTTATAAAATAAAAATTTCAAAGGACTTCTAAAGTAGTGGAGGTTTTCAAAGCAAGCACACGACAACTTAACTTGACTAAAATCACAACAATACTAGAAAAGATATGGTAGCAAATTTTAAAAATTTTAAACATGTAATTTAAATAGTGATTTCTAATAGTGTTCTAAATTTTCCTAACAGTTTTGGAATTAAATTATACACTATTAAAAACACAAACATTACATTACAACATTTACTACCACAAACACATCACAACATTAGATCACATATATCATGGTTATCACAAAACATAAATCCAACACAAATATAACTGAATGTCCACCACTTAAATAGCCCACACATATCAGTGTTCACAGCATAACAAAATAAACACTAAAAATCATAACAACATACTAACCATAAGTACAAACATCACAAACTCAACAATAAAACTCTACTCATCGTCCTAATCATCATCATCTCTCTCATTCCAATCTTTGGATGTCACATAAGGTATAAAATAAGGATGACGAGGCATCTCATCACTGTGATATACTTTAATCAGTCTATCCATGTACTGCTAATAACTTTCCTTAAACTCATCATGTTTCTGTATATACCTCTCAATATTTTCTACCTTTTCATCCCTATCTCTAACATGCTCTCTGTTCAGACTCACCCTCTTTAAAATCTTCCTTAATAATCTAGTCTATGAATCTCTAGATGATGATGCCTGTGAAGTAGAAGCACGAGAAGTAGAAGCAGCAGAAGCAGAAGCACCAAAAGCTCTAATAGATCCTCCTTTCTAGCTAAATTTAGAATGCACAGTGTAAGTGTTCACATATACACTTGTGATAGGTCTAAGTGGCAGAAGAACCTCTTCCCAAGTTTCAAACTTTACCCCAAACTGTTCACAAATCAAATGGATCAGGAAAGGAAATCGCATACTTGTTGTAGTAAAAGCTCTGACACAGTTTAAAATATAATAAAAAATAATAGCTCCTATGTTAATCGGCTTTCCCTACTGAACACAATTGTTCAAAACAACTCTCTCCCTCATAACTTTCCGACATGACTTGAAGGCTATAGTTAGATGAGATGAAGTAATTCATGCCTTGAAAGTGGCATTCAACTTAGAGACTGGAAAATTTACTCTTCTCTCATTTTTAATCTTCCATAGACCTCTTCCATCAGTAAGAAAAGACATAATCTCATCTAACTCTCCTTCCATAGGATGATAATTAGCAAGATAACAAAACATATCAGGAGGTAATTGGTAAAAGGTATTTATTACCGTAGAATAAAAATTCACTTGCTTTCCCCGAACCATCACTTTGTTTTCTTCTGCTACTGAAAAGTTCTCATAGAACTCTTTTACCACAGAAACAATAGCAACAGTGGAGAAGCAACAATACTTTTCCTAGTTCCTTCGAGCAATCATCTCTTCAATATCTCCTACTTGTTTACTAAAAACTCATTCAGGGATCAATTTACGTGATGATAGTGCACCGAAGTAACGATCCTCCGCTCTATAACTAAAAAATTAGTCTGAATCAAATCTCGCTTCCTCTTTTGAGCACTTCAAGTTTGGAAACATTTCTAAAATTCACAAAAAATTCAATATGAATTTCAAAATCAAACTAGACAAGCTAATTTAACATAAAAAGGCAAAATCCACAAATTATAAGCAATTTCTCATGCTTTTCCTCAAAATTTCACCATGAATAGTGATTTTCAATTTTCTTAATAATGTACTCAAAATACATGGTGAAAATAAAATTTTTTTGCTTAAGAGAAGTGCTTATACCTTAAGGAGTTCAAATCGAAAAAATTTCGTCGAAATCGGCTCTAAAATGATCCAAATCAGTGATTTCCTATGCTCCTTATTTGCGAATTCAAGAGGTTGAAGTTGATGATTGCGTTAAAAATGACAAAGTTATGGGTTTTATTTTTTAAAAACCAGTTTTCGTGAACCGACGCCTATGCGTGAAGCAACAGCGCATAGCCGCAAAATCTGGCACTTAAACGCCGAAGGTCTGACACTTAGTCGCCAGTGCCTAGATTTTAAAAATTTATGTTAATCTCACTAAAACACCTACTTAATCACATTTAATCACTTCAAATAATTAATTCTCCCCTGTAACACTCCTAACACTCCAAAATTACACTAAAATTTCCATTGATTCAACACAAATTTCACCAAAACACAAACTTATATTTCGTTTATAACAAAACACACCTAATACAAACTTTAAATTTCTATCCAAATACGTTGGATAAAATTTTCCAATACATAGGTTCATAACACTTATCTTAAACACAAATTTACATCATTAAGATGTAACAAACACATATTAAAATACAGCAAAACATAAACATTATAATAATCACAAACACAAAACAGTAAACACAAATAACTAAACCATAAGACAACACTTAATTTAATTTCAATCTCTAGTAGGCTGAATATATCCAGAATCACCATTAGTTCCATTTGAAGTATCTGAAATGTAAATCTGATAAAACGAGCGATGGTTAAAACCTCGCACATCTTCTTCTTCTATCCATTTGTTCTTCAGTAACATCGTATCCGCTTCTTCCACATGATATGTATGACTGAATTGCATTTTGGGTTGTCATCCTGTGTGCGCTAAATGTGTGTTAGTTTCAATTACCTTTGCTTCAATTGAAGCCACGTCAGCCTCAATCTTCACAAGCTTTTTTGCAATTCCTTCAATAATAACGACCAAAAATCTGTTGAACTACTCTTGCACACTTTCACTAATGAACTTCTTATTGTTGGCTTCCTCTTTCTTATTAACTTTGCTCTCCCAAGAAGAGATTTTTGCACTCAAAATACTCTTCTTAAGACTCAGGAATGATAATAAGAACCGGCGCAAGTATTTATTTAATTCTGGGCCTTTTATAGACTTGGGAAGTCTTAAAACCGACCTAAGTCGTGTTAAAACTCCCAAATAACTCCCAAAACTTTTTACCCACAATTTAGGCTTCTAGAACCTCATATTTCAAGTTTTTATAACTCCGGCGCCTAAGCGCTAACTTGCGGCGCATAGCAGCCAATGCTCATTTTAGCACAGGTCTACTAAAAGTCCAAATCTTCATTTTTAATCCTCTAAGTCATCAAATTAGGTTAAATAAACATCACTATAACATAAAAAAACTCCAAAATGCTACTACATAATCGCAAATCACACCAAACAAAACACACAAAGCAAACGTAAAGCAAAGCTAAACAATAACTATTGGTTGCCTTCCACAAAGCACTATGTTTAATGTCTTCATCCTGACATACCAAGAGCTAATTCTGAGAGACCCAACATCAGATTCTCATCAGGGTTAAATTGATCGATTGAAAATAAAGGTTTAAGTCTATGACCATTAAATTTAAATATTTTTCCAGTCTTAGGATCTTTAATATCCATAGCTCCACAGGAATAAACTTTCATTACAATAAATGAACCCATCCACTTGGACTTAAGTTTTCCAGCAAATATTTTCAATATCGCATTATATAACAAAACGTGTTGTCTTGACTCAAGATTTTTAGTAAGAATCTTCCGATCATGCCATAACTTCATTTAATGGTGCAAATCGGCCAAGATCGGTAGCCATTGCAAAATCTGCAGAAATTCGAGATATTTCGAATTCATGAGACGTGGCGCTATGTAAAAAAGTACCAAATTTCGCGGAGTGCTTGCGAAAGTGAGGGATTGAAGAAGAGTGCAAAAACTCAGGATCTCGAGAGAGAGGAAAAGGGAATATTATCATTGTTTGTTATTAATTCATCATCATCATTTTTTTTATTTGTTTTGTTTCATTTCTTTTCATTTGATTTAAATTTTGATTTTAAATTTCGATCTAAATTTTGATTTTAATTTGACTTAATTTTCGAGTTCATTTTGAATTTGATTTCATTTTATTTTCATTTTTTCCTTTTCTTCTGCATTATTTTTTGTCATTTTCATTTTGGAACCAAACACGTGGTTCAACTGCTTTCGACTATTGCACTGAAAAGAAAGCATTTCTGAAAATAGAAATTTTCATTAATTCTGTTAAAAGTAGTAGAACGAATCGGATGCTGACAAGCTTCCCAAAAGTAGATCATGTGTACAAATCAAAACAGAGCTAACATATCATATCATCTGGCTGCTAAAAAAGTGGCGACGCCGACTGTTATGACCCGCTGAAGGGGGTGGTAGATTTCTACTATCTGAGACTGTCGCGGGGACGAGCCAACCTGCAAAGGTTACGATCCAGAACAAAAGTCCCCTTGCGAACACCCGGAGGTACAACCATCACAGTGGCAAAGAACGAAGTCTCAGCAATTCTGATCTGGCTCATAGTAAAATGGCGCTTTATCCTCATCCATTCTTCTAAAGGTGACTATCACCCTTTTTCTTCGAACTCCTGGGATGTAGTGTTTCGCTAAGTCTGCTCCGTTTCCTTTTAATACCAGCACTGATCCGACTTGTAGGGGAATTTCAACAGAACCTCAGAATTCTTCCAGTCCGACTATCTGGATTTCTCGTCCAAACAAGATATTACTTTTACTTATAAAGGAGATTGTGCAGAAGGGTCTCACAAAGTCATGGTGGTCGATATGAGGCGGAATGCAGTCTCCGTCCTCATAAATATTTTTGATGCAGCTATTCAGAATACAGTATGTAGGTAACACGTGCCACTCGACCATCCTCTTTATCATCTTTTTAATTTGTAGTGGCATTGGATCCACCTGATCATGCTACAGAATCCGCGGGGGATTTCCTTATCGATCTACAGAATAGTGACTTAGCCCTTTCCACATTTCCATTTTGACGGCTCTGTATATGTTCTTGGCCTCAGACGGCCTGCTCTGTCCAATGCCTGTAGAGTGTCGATGCAATACAAGATTTCTTCTTCATCTTTCCTCAAGAATACATCAGTGTATAACTCGAGTCCATCCAGGATATCGACAAACTTTCCTTGTATGTCTTCATAGTGTTGAAATCCTTTCTTTCTGATTCTTATAATCTTTGTCATGATGTAGATCGAAACTCCTCGCGGTGGTGGCGGCGGTAGAATAAACTGCAGTACGTAGGGCTCTACCTCAGGATATTCCCGGCTCCTGAGTAGCATTGAGGCAGCTGCATATACCTCAAACGTGCCATATTCTTCAAGTTGTAAAACATGACATTCTAGGCATTCTGAAAATACCCCTGACACCATGGGCAGTCTGGGTAAACCTGAGTTGCAAATCAGATACCCAGTTAAAATTTCTTCCATTGGATTAAATGTCGGCACAGGATCCTCTGCAGTCTCCGGTTCAGTATCGGTGTGAGGTGCACTGTCGTCAGTTTCTTTCATTTCAAGATTGTAAGAATCTTCTGGAATGGGTGATAGCCCGGTGGCTAGCTCCCGAGCCTGTCTCCTCTCCATCCTGTTCAAGAGGCGACGCTTGTGGGGATTTGTATTTCTTCTTTTTGTACGCGCCAACGGTGCATCTGGAACTCTCTCAGCTAAAGCAGTAACAAGGCCACCTTCTGGAGTGGTGATCATGGATGGAACTTGAGTATGTCTCATGTCGAGGAGGTGTAAGTCGACGAATCCCCTAGCTCCTCCATATCATGACATCTGTCTGGTCTCTCTGTGACCAATCTTCTTTATTAACTTCATGTATGTAGCCTTCTTTTCAATTGTTCCTTTTTTAAGATGTGAAGTCCAAGCCATTTACGGAAGCAAACACCAAATCGTAACCCGACACCACCTGCACAAGTAAACAAGAGAAATGTCAGTGGGTGGTGTTGTTGTTGACCTCATTTTTGGTGAGGTCTTTTGCTTCTCTCTTTAGTACTTAGGATCTAGCCTTAGGCTTTTCCGTTGACTAATCTTAGAGGACTAGAAATGGAACCCACCACTTAAAAACTCAAACTACTTCTTAACCCCCTGCAAACTCTACAAGCTTGATTGTAGACCCCTAATCACCTAGAGGGTTGAAATTAAATGTAGAGGTTTAAAGGATGAGTTCCCTATAGGACTTTTTGGCCTTAGGAATACCCTGGGTGGCCTGGTCTGGTGAGGATTGACTTGCACATACACTGCACTATCACACACATTCCAAGTCCTAAAACCACACTCTCACCCAACTTGACTTCCTGACTCATGTAGGTAATTCATATGGATGGTCCTTAACCCCTAAGCCCCTGGCTAAGAGGGTAAGGAACAACATAGTGAATGCCTCAAATGAGTCATCTCATGGCTCATATGGGATTAATATGACTTCATCGCTCAACCAAAGTGATTCCATCCTACTCAAATTTCATCAATCTTCATTTTTTCAAAATTTCAATTTTTCACCCCCGGGGCCCCGGACCCACCAAACCTACCAAATGCCCTTGGAACTACCCAAAATTTGTAAAATTACCTAAATTATCTAAAATTCCTCAAAATCAATACTAAACATTTCCCCCCACTCAAATTGATCATCCATAGCCAAAAAATACCGAAAATTCCAAAAGTACCCCCAATACCCCCCAAATACCTAAAATGCCCTTCTTAGCCCAAAAATCCAAAAAATTCAGAAAATTCCCAAACAATTCCAAAAAATCCTAAATATTCCCAATTTCATTTTGTTCAAATACACCATGGGCTAATTTTTCCAATTTACCCCACTTTTATTAAAACCCCCAATTTGACCTATTTTAAACCTAAGTGAACCCAATGTCAAACCAAATCACCCCAATTGACCTCAATTTTGGTCGAATTCAATTCTAAACTTCAAATCAACATCCCCAATATCAATTTAGACTAAATATAAGTCCAATTTGATTGACATTTGAGCCCAATTTCAATTTGAGTCCTAAAGCCCAATTTTGGCCCATGACCTAAACCTAGCCCAAACCAACCCAATTCAACCCCAATTGGTCCCAAATCTTTTCTAAAGCCTTCCTAACACCCCCATAAACAAAACACTAACTTGATTTGCCCAAAATTTGAACCTAAACTCCAACCAAACCTAACCCAAAACCAAAATCCGTTAAATTGACCTAAGCCCAAACCTAACCCAAATGGGCCCAAATCCCAAAATCAAAGCCCAACCAAAGTTGAAAACTCTTTGTGACACTCCCACGAACATTTCTCAACATTAATTTTACATCAAATCCAACTTTAGTCCAACCTTAACCCAAGTTAGCCCAATTTGGCCCACTTTGGCCCCTTTAACTAAAAAGCCCAAATTCAACCCAATTCTACTCCAAATCACACCAAATTGATTCCAAACCATTCATGAAACATCCCTAAACCAATTGCAACATTTATTTGACATGGTCCTTCACAAAATTTTCATCCAAAAGCCTATACTAAAATCCAAAAGCCCACTTCCCTAAATCACTTTAAAAGCCCATCTAAAACCATTTCAAAAAGCCCAAAATCTATCCTAAAGCCCATATGACATTTTCATTTGCCATCCATTTAATCAAAATCATTCCATAAGTTCCAATTCCATCATCAAATGATTCCAATTCAAGCCTCATGCCAAATCACCCCTAAATGCCAAAAATCCCAAAATCCTTTACTCATGCAAGTAGGCCAAGCCATTCCCAAGCCATGAGCAAGCTTTGAAGCCATGCACAAGCCACATGAAGCCATGGGAATCACTTTACACATCACCATACCATTAATTGCAAAAGGATGAGCCTCTTTTAAACCCCCTTAAAAAAGTTTTAACCCTTTTAATGCTTCACCTTAATCCATGATTAATCCAAATATTCATGGATGGGGACTTCACTACCCTTTCCTAGGCGATCCAACTGACTTCTCTCAGCTCAAAGTCAAGCCTTGGGGAGGTGCACTAGCCTAAACCACGCCTTGGACCAAATCAACTCAAAATGAGCCCCTTCCCCATTCCATTTTGAATTAAGCTCTTTACACATGTCCATGGCCAATTGACTGCACTAAACCCCAGCCCTGACCTCCCTGACCTTGAGGAAACCACCAGGCCGAGAGCACCCATGTAAGCCAATTTTTGAATTCTGCCTTGTTGACTTGTCCCATGCCTAATGGCCACCATGGCTGTTCTTCTCCTCACCAGAGCAGATGATCCAAACCACTAAACCCCCCTGGGAAGCCCTCCAGCCATGCCTATTTAAACACCACCACCTCTCGGCCAAATGAGGAGATGAACCAGACCTTAAGGAAACTCTGCCAAAATTACTCCAGGACCTTCTCCTAACCCAGAGCAGTTGATCCCCAGTGTTCCTTTGCCCTAATCCCCATTTAACAGAGCTCAATTTCTTAGTTGAAAATCTACCAAAAAAATAGGACACTTTACCACAGTGAGCCAATCTCCAAATTGATTGGTCCTACACCTTCACCAGACCAAGAGGAGAAGTTCCCCAGCAAAACCCCCTCACCAGGCCAGCCATTGCTTCTAGCCTCCAAGCTTTGTGATCGGGCTTGGTCACTTTCACACCTAGACAACTCCCCAGAGCTAGAGACTTCATCTGGAGCTTGCTTGGACTCAATCGAAGGTGACACAACTCTCAGATCGAAGCTTCACTTCTCTGAGCAACGGTATGAACTCACTCTTCCTCCCGAGCTTCCAGCGATTCTCCATTTTGTTTAAGTTAATTTTATAGCCTATAAACCATATGGATGTGTTCGTCTCTTCAAGAAGAATCCATAGAGCATAAGAACACAAAAATCCATTGAGAATCGAGTGAGATCTTAGGGTTTTAGTGTGGACGGTCAAGGGTGCACACCAGTCGTAGATGATGACCAGGAGCCGTTGGATCGCGCGTGTATCGAGCGGACGGTCGAGATCAAGTAGGACAGCGCGATGGTACATGAACCGCGGGACGCGTGGCTGCTGACTCAAGTGGCGGCGTCGAATGGGAATGCGCCGCGTGGGCTTTCGGAGCTGCCAATGTTGCGCTGGCGTCGAGTCGGATAAGTAGATAAATAGGGTATTTTTGAATTATTTAAATGTCCTAAACTTTAAAAATTCATATCTTTGTATAGAAAAATCACAAAAGTAAAATAAAAATACCCTCTTACTCAGTGAATAGAGGAAAATAATGTGGAAAAGAAATCAAATTAATTGGATGAGTATTTTATTTTTAATAATTTATTTACTGTTTTCAGTATTTTGATTGTTCATTTGTATAAATAATTCACCATGGCATGAGACAATAGAGCTTTTGAAGCCAATGATCTTGGGAACATTCCCTTAATTTTTCAAGGTCAGAGGCCATCTGTGTGAAAAGTTATTGAATTTTCAAGTTCATGTCACTATTTTAGGTATTTTAATTCCAATAATTAGCATGTTGTAAAATAAATTCTAGGAAAATTTGGTGATGTTTCTTAGGACCAGAGGACCCTATGAAAAATATATTTTAAATTAATTCATCCATAATAAACTTAATTGGCCTAAACCCCTAAAATTGAATTTCATTTAATTAGGGTTAACCACAAATCAAATTGACTTGAAAACAATTCTCCATTACTCCTTAGGGTCAAAGGAACCTTATATAAAATTTTGAAATCAATTGAAAATGTTTAACCCCACTAAATGGATTAATTAAGTCACATAACTAAAATTAAACTTTAAAATTCATAACTCTAAAAATACTTTTCAAAAATTCACAAAATTGGTTTTGGAACTTCTCTGGTATCAGAGGAGTTCAGGAAAATTAAAATTGGAATTTTCTAAAAAAGTTGTTTTTTCACAACATTTTAATATTTTAATAATTAAAAAATAATAAAAATCATAAAAATACTAAAAATCATAAAAATGTCACATTTTGACTCCTAATCACTTAGGAATAAACCAAATATTTTTCCTAAGTCCCTAGGATAAGATATTGAATTTTAAAGGCTTAATGTAAATTTTAATATTAAAAAATGAATTTTCAACCTTTTTCACTGAAATAATTCTAATAAATCAAAGTAAAATCAGAAAATTATAAAAATTGTTTCTCTGGACTCCTTGAGGTTAGAGAAATTTAAGAAAAATATAAAACCTATTTTTTAAATTTATTTTATTTTATAATTAATTAATACTACAAAACTCAAAATAATTATAATAAATAAAATATATTTCAAAAAATCACAAAAATTGGTCCAAGTGGTCCTCTGGTCATTAGGAACATCCCATAATTTTCTTAAGGATAGAAACCTTTCCATGGTCATGTTGTTGAATTTTCCTTGAGAACCCTTATTTTTTTACCAAAAATAATTATATAAATAAATTAAATTCAGAAAAATCATATTTTTCTCCTCTAATGTCTTAATTGACATGTGAGTGAGGTGACATAAAAATTTCAAATTCATTTGAGCTCAATTTAGTGAGTTATGAAATAAATAAGCTTAAAATGGCATAAAGGTGATTAAAATTTTAACCCTTAATTAAGACTTTAGGTTTAATCAAAATTGAGGGTAAAATATTTGATTTTAATTTTCTCTTGGATGATTGAAATTTAGGGAAATTAAGGGGTAGAAACCCATTAAACACTTTGAAAATATCAAAATGAAACTTTAATTAATTAAATAATTTAAATTTTAGAAAGTGTACATTTAAAATTTGGATTATTAAAATAGGGATATTATTAAGAGGATGTTTATTCTTTAATTTAAAAATCCATAAAAAAGTCACTTTAATAATATTTAATTTTTAATTGAAATAATAATCCAAATTAACAATTAAAATTAACAATTAAAACTAAAATTAAAATTAAATTTAAATTTAAATTTAAATTAAAAATTAAAAATTAAAGTTATATTAAAATTAAAATTAAAATCAAAATTAAAACTAAAATTAAATTAAATTAAATTAAAAATTAAATAAAATTAAATAAAATAAAATTAAATTTAAAATTAAATTAAATTAAAATTAAAATTAAAGTTAAATTAAATTAAAATCAAATTGAATTAAATTAAATCAAAATCATCTAACAACAAACCAAAATGAAATCATTAAGAATTAAATCTAAAATAATATGAACACTATTCTAAACTTAAAATAATTAATTAAAACCTCATAATTAAATTAAAACACTTTAAACCATTAACTCGAACCTTAAATTAAGAATTATTAAAATTCTCGATAAATCAACTTGCCCTTAAAGGCTTTAATTATTATAACTCTTGAATAGAGTATTAAGTGAAATGTCACTTCATTCATCGGGTAATCAAATACCTAAGTTCATCGAGCAAGAAACAAAGTTTAACTAAACTTCGGATGATTAATTCACCTGTGCAACTAAATTTACTTGGACTCAAAACAATCCCGTAAATATTGAAAAGATGTTTAGGACTCGTCCTAAGCACTTCCTCAATATAACGGGATGTTTTAGAAGAACAATTGAATTTAATTGTTCTTTGATGAAGAAAATCATCCTTAAACCAAACCAAGAACCTGAGACGTCATAGGAGATGACTAGTTATAGGATTAGGAATTTGGTAGACAACCAAAACCCTTTCCCTTAGCTTTACCTAGGTATTTCTTGCAAAATATGTTTAAATGCTCTAACATGTGTTTTAAGTGCAGCTTGGGATGACGGGAAGACCCTCCAGGTACGCTTTTATTTTATTGCAATTTACTTGGTTGCAATTTACTTACATGCATTGTACTTTACTTTTTCTTGCATGTTAAACAAGACTGTTGCATGAAAACCAAAACCTTTAGGATAGTCCCTGAATTGAAACCAAAACTAAATTAAAAGTCATTGCAAGATAAAATTCACCGCCACAACATTCCAAAATATAAAACAACTCAAAATTTAATCACAAACAGAACAACAAAACTACAATTGCAACTAAATTAAGACGTCTCGTTGAATGATCGGGAATACCTCGGATGATGTAACCCACGTGTTGCTAACGGGATTTCCCACGGTCTAAATGAAAGTGTGGAACTCATTCAGTTGAGTTTAAAAAATTCATCGGGACTAAGTGAATTCATTGAAAATAACGGTGCCGGGATGACGGAACCGTGGGATCTTAAGATTTGTTTTAATTAAAACACTAAAAACACTTGGACTCTAAGAGTTTCTCTAAACCAAAACACTTCTCTCATCTCTCGATTTATGACTTCTAAAACCAAACCTCTGCAAAAACAAGGAGCTTGGAGCACAGTGGGCAGCACGACCATTGTCATCAGCAAAACTCGGGTCTACGTCAGCAAAACCTTTCTTAGAATTAAATAACCAAGCCATAGGACTTCGAGGAAGTTTGCCTAGTGCAACATGAATCCTCAACTCTTCATTAGGCATTTGCATGATCATGTCATGTAAATTAAGCCCTAACCGGTCCTAGGACTCCGAGGTAATCGTTCGGTACGACATAAACCCTCACATCTTCAAGGCTATTTGTATGATCATGTCATACGAATATAAGTCCTAATTAAATAAAATTGGCAGGATTGAAACATTAAATAAACTCCGAAATTGAAGCCAAATAATAGGATAGTTTGAGAAGTTGCCAAGATTCTTCTTGGATCCTCAGCTTCTCCTACTTCTCTTTCTTTGGACTCTTAAAATAACTGTTCCAAATTTGATCCATTCCCTATTGAAATTTCCAAAACTCAATCCTTTGAAAATCTTAAACTTTGAAATTCTTGAGAGCAAAACCACTAATCATTATCGAGACTTTTCTTAAATGATTCCCGTCATTTAAGATGTAATTAACTATAGGGACTTGCCCTTATAGGGAACTTTAAGAACCCAGGTAATATAAACCCTGCTTAATTCAATTATTTTAAGCAGGGGAACTTGTCAGCTTATAAAATTGGTTCGCAGACCAAACGGATGTCACAAATCTCCTAGTTTATTTAATCGAGCCCCATCATCAAGTAGTGTGTCTATTCTTCAGGATAGATACACGATTTGTGGTGCGGTGCTCGTTTATATAAACTATTTGGGATGTGAGATCAGTTTGATTTCATATCTTAAAACATTTAAACTTAAAATTACTTTCAAAATCAAATGCTATCTTTTAAACTATATATATATTTAAATTAAATTTAAAATATGAAAAATCGCCAATAATTTCTGTAGGCGACCCCCTTTTCAAAACACATAACCTAAAAATATGCCGACAACTTCTGGCGACTCCGCTGGGGACTAGTTCCTCTCTCCATTTTTGATTAGATGGTTTTGCTTTCATAAATCGGTGGTGAGTTCATATCCCTAGTGGACCAAAACTACCATTCTTCCGTTGGAATACCCCGTTCATTTCTGTCTTGAACGAGTATAGCCAACTCCTCTCGGATTTTGGAGCCACTGTTTAGACACCCCTAAACAGAGAGGTTCCGAAATCCTTTTACCTCTTTTCTAAGGTGGGGTGGACCCCCAATAGGTGTTAGTTTAGGAGCGGTCCTTTGAGTCGAGAAGTCTTGCATAAGACTTTCTTTTCCTTTCTAGTTCTAAATCGGGCCCTTTACCTTTTATAGAACCCTTTTCCTTTAATCGTTTTGTCTCTAACAAACGAACCTGCTAATAAACAACCTTCTAATAAACAACCTTCTAATAAACAATCTCTTAAAAAAATCACAAATGCACTAAGATAAACGAAAATGTGTTTGGACTCTTTCTTTTTCGTCCTAAACTTTACGACAAAAAGAAGCATAATTCGGGATCGACATTCGGAATCGCTCTCGCGAAAATGACTGCCCCAAAGTTAATATTTTCCTTCACCAATGGAAAGGACTTCGCCGTTTACAAGGATGAGCTGCCCGACAATGGAATCATCCGTTTCGGACAAGGATCCAGCAACAAAGATGTCAAGTTCACTGACGTCACTCTCTTCACACTAATGGACAAAGTGTCAGAAACTGAAGAGCCCGTGATTGAGTTCAACTTGAAATCAACTCAAGAATTCCCTCCCCTGCAAAGGGTTCCAGCTGAAAGGAGTACTACTGTTCATAGGAGGACTGTTGTCTCTACCCCCACCGGTCTAGTCATCTCTGCACCTACCCCGACTTCTGCCAAACTGAAGGGGAAGGAAATCCAAGTCTGTGATGAGCCTGTCACCGTGGAGGGTACTAATTTTGCTAAAATACCATTTGTTTTTGAGATTGGGTCCAGTTCAAGAATTGCACCCCTAAATCGGACTCAAAGGAGAAATAGAAGCAGAAAGGTCGCCAAGATCGAGAAAGCCAGAGCTACTGAAGTTGATTTTCTAGAAGAAATTCCTGAAGAAAGAGAAGAACTGCCTGAGTATATACCTCTATTGGAAGGGAGTAGGTTTCACACCCTCTCTGCCGCATCAGATGAAGAGGACGTCCGTAGGATCTCCACTGCATTACCCCGACCTGCGTACTACAACAATTACAAAAGAAAAAGGGATAAGACTACGCCATTTGCCCGACTGCAAGCTGTTATAGAAAAATTAGCAAAGAAAGAAAGATGCCCTGTGTCAGAAATCTTAAGGAGAATAGGACGGGTGCCAGCTAAATCCCGCCTCGGACCGCGAATAGAGCCTGTTGCTACCACAGAGAAACCAAAGAAGAAGATAAAAGCCAGTTCACCCGTTGTTCTATCGGGTCTACAAATTAGGGAGGATACCACCTTCCAGCATATAGCCGACAGATCATCCGGTCCTACGCTTCCGGCTGCAAGAAGGATGGTATGGCGACCTACTACCGGCGAGCTAAGACCAAAACAATGTCTTGAGAAGAAAAGTCTCGTCAGGAGACTTGAATCAGAAGAATGTGCTACTGCAATAAATGGGACTCCCGGGAAGGAAGTTCAACAACCGTCACGAGACAACTGCGAGACCGTGCGGAAAAGGCCACTAGAGGATGCCATGGACAAATTAAGGACCGATATCCGACGATTAGAAAAAGAAAGAGAAGAAGAACTAGGAGATGAAGTTGACTCATCAGAGTTCATGGATGAGGAGTATGCCGAGATCAACATGGTTGAAACGTGAGCATCATCCGCTTCACAAGGAGCTCCAGCAGCTGCAGAAAGAGATGAACCGGAAGTGTTGAGAGCACAACTTCGGGAAAGAGATGATACAATTTACCAGATGGCAACAAGGATGGAAGCAATGGCTGCTGCCTTAGCCACTCTCCAGAGTCAGGTACAACCTCAGAAAGAAACACCCCCAGGAATTATCCATATTGCAGATGGGGGAAAGGAGATCACATCCGTCAACAGAGAAAAAGCACCAAAGAAGGATTCTACATAAAGCATGATTCCATAAAAGGATATTAAGAGCATGGTAGAACAGCAGGTGCGAGAAGCTTTAGCACAATCCAAGAATGGAGCATCTATTCAGACCGGTAGACCTTAACCCCAGGAGTTCGATGCAGTCCAGTACCTGAAAGGCTTCGTACCACCTCTGTTTAAGACTTTTGATGGAACAAGAAACCCTCAGCAGCATGTCGCACATTTTAGTGCTAGTTGCTGCAATGCCTGTGGGAGTGACGCTTTACTCTTCTGCCAATTCGTCAGTAGTTTGTCAGGGATTACCTTCGACTGGTATGCAGAATTGCCGAATGGTTCAGTAAAGACCTTTTCAGAACTAGAGAATCTCTTTGTTAAACGATTTGTCGGGGCTCAGCACCACATCACTATCGGTGATCTAGTGGTGGAGCAACAGAAGCCGAACGAGACTTTAGTGGATTACATACTTCGATGGAGAAACTTAAGCTTGAAGTGTGAACCACAGCTTCAAGAACAACATGCAGTCGGCATCCTACTTAAAAGTATCCATGGCCCGATAGCACTTCTCCTTAAAGGATTTACAATGAAGACTTTCAAGAAGTTGCTTAGCAAGGCCGGGAGCTTGCAAGAAGAGGCAAAGCAGTTAAGTTTCGCGGACAAGAACGATAAGCAGAAGCCCGTGAAAACATCCGAAAAGAAATCTGGAATCGTTGCAGCAGTAGATAAGGGCAAGCAGCCAATGCAGATTCCGCCAGAGCGACCGCAGCCTATTTACCAACCACCGCAACGAACATACCAACAACCTCAGCAGGGCTATCAGCAACCTCAGCAGGGTTATCAACAACCTCGTCCGAGCTATCAGTCACCTCAACATTATGAACAACCGCCTCATTCGTCGCGTACTTTAAGAGAACTTCTAAATAGAGAATATCAATTCAAAACTGAAGCAGTAGCGAAGATGTTTCGCAGCTTAATGAAGACATCAGATTTTCAGCTGCCAGAGCCCAAGAAACCGGAGGAAGTCAATAAGAAAGACCATCCAAACTATTGCCCTTACCACCAGATGCTCGGACACAAGATAGAGGATTGCATCACTTTCAAGAGTTGGCTTGATGACAATCTCCGGAGAGGGAACATAACGATCCCAAAGGAATACATGAAGGAACCCCGTGAAAGGAGGTTTCGTCAATGTTATTTCAACGGATCCCATTGTTCCGATAAACCCGTACACGACTGATGATGGATGGAGTACTGTCCAGACAAGATCATCGAAGAAAATTTTGGATCACATCTAGGCCGCTTCGGTAGGCGCTTCAACTCAGAGTTTGAGACCTGTCGAGCCGGCACTATCACTTGTGATTGAAGAACCGCCCCAGAAGGAGGAGAAGTTCATGGAAGAAAAGAAGACCGAGGCTCCGAAGGGTAGACTAGGGGCTGCTTATCCTAGGATGGTTGTTTCCGATTCGGGGGAGAAATCCCTCGAACTCCTGACTCTGTATGATTATTTGCTCGCCCCGGCGGGATCTTATAATCATAAGGGTTATGGCGTTGGCTACGTTTTGACTGTTTCTAACGATTACGTAACTAACGACAACCGGCTTAATCCGGATCTCGATTCCAATAAAAATAACAATTCTCAAATCATACACAACCTCGACGACCACGACAAAGGAGATGTTCACAAAGGAGGCTACGAAAGCTCGACAAGCAACGAGTCCATTTATGAATTCCGAGGAGCTCCGATCACGATAGAATTAGAACCATCAGACACCGAAGCAACTTCAGAAGAGCCAGTGGTTCCAATTCAAGAGGATACACCAACGAGATTCAACACCAAATTCAGAAGAAATAACTGAAGTAAATCTAAGAAGTGGAAAAGTTCTACCCCCGAGAATGGGTCCAAAGAATAAAGGAAAGCAGGTGATTGCTCAGGAAGAGCCAACCTAGAGGAACTGCCCATTCGGGAAGAAACCGAGGAACATGGTAATAAAGTGGACTACAACGTGCTAGCCCATCATAGGAAGCTACCAGCCAAACTAAGCATATACGGCGCTCTGATCCTGTCAAAGGAGATGAGGGAGGCTCTGATCAAAGCTCTACTTGATCCAGAGATTTGTTTAGCCCAAATGGCCGGTAATTCCTTCGATGAGGTTTGCTCGTTAAGAGAACAGCGAGGTGTTACCTTCACGGACAATGATCTATTACTGGAAACAGCTGATCATAACCGACCGTTATACATTTCAGTCACTATTGGAAAGTTTACGCTCTCCAGAGTGTTGGTTGATCCTGGAGCATCAATCAACATATTGAATCTTCGGACGCTAGCATATCTGGAAATTGATGCTCGCTAGCTTGAAGCAGACAAGATGCTATTAAGAGGCTTCAATCAGAAAGGAGAAAGAGCTCTTGGTTCGATAACACTACTAATGAAGACCAACGATTTAGCAAAGACAACCGCAAAATTCCACATAATTGATTTTGAGACATCGTTCAACGCTCTACTGGGTCGGTCATGGATCCATGAAAACTGGATGGTACCGTCGTCTCTGTACCAGTGCATAAAGTATTACGAAGGAGGGGAACAGTGCATCAAAGGTGATTTGCAATCGTTCTCCGTGCATGAAATTGGAATTCATGAAGATGCGACCTACTACGTGCCCTCGAAGAAAACAATCTTTTCCAGAAATACCATACCAAATGGAGCAAAAGAAATTCGAGACAATGAAGAACCTAAACTTCTAGTCCAACAGTTACTCACCACTCCCTTACGGCGAGATGGTGAAGATTTCTCCAGGACTCGAACCCGAGGTCGAGGCCGGGGACGAGGACGTGGAAGAAATGTTGGAACAGTTGGACAGAAGAAACCGGTCATCAAGCTTGATTGGGAGAACACTTCCGAAGAAGAAGAAGAAATCAAGAAAGAAGCAGAGACAATAAGTCAAAAGAAACCCCAGTTCAAGATCTCTCTCGAAGATGAAAAGAATGAAGAATATAAATCAATGTACGAGAAGATTAACCATCATGTGCATACTATGATCCAGACCCCGATCCATTCTAATAAGATCGAGGGTATGGTGGTCAAGGAGGTGCATGGTGGTGGTACTAATCCAATCAAGTTTTACCGTGGTGCTTCTTCTTCCAACACTGAAAAAGATGTACAGTTTGAAGATGTTACTTCTTCCGAATTAATGGAATAACCTTTTGAGTGGTACTCTCCCTTTGTTCAAAATTTAATTGAATGTGGTGTCTTACCTCGACAATGGACAAAAGGCCGATCACAACATTTTGAAAAATTATGGAATAATGCCGGTCGGCCTCCCAATTCAAAACATGGTCTCGGATTCGGCACAGTAGGATCAGTTGATGATACAAGATTTTGCTTGGTTGTCACTTGCGAACCTAATAAAGACTGCTTGGAAGCTTCAGAAGATCTCGAAGATCTACCAATCGGAGATGCTCCACCAGAATTCGAGGAAGAAATCAAATCTACAATAGATGAGTTAATGAAAGTTAACTTAGGTACTAGTGAAGAGCCTAGGCCAACCTTTCTTAGCTCCTTACTCAATAAAGAAGATTCCAAGGAAATAATCAAGCTACTAATGGAATTCAAGGACTATTTTGCTTGGAGTTACGACGAAATGCCAGGATTAGCTCCAGAAGTCGCAATTCACAAATTAGGAGTAGATCCTACTTCCATTCCAGTTAGACAGGCTCCAAGAAGAATGCGTTTAGAGATTGAACAACAAGTTATAGCTGAAGTTAAGAAGCTAATAGACGCTAAATTTGTCCGTGAAGAATGATACCCAACTTGGTTAGCCAACGTGATACCAGTCAGAAAGAAGAATGGTCAGATCAGAATCTGCGTGGATTTCAGAGATTTGAATAAAGCATGTCCAAAGGATGAATTTCCACTACCAATCCCAGAACTGATGATCGACATTGCTTCAACACATGAAATATTTTCATTCATGGATGGATCATCAGGATACAACCAGATAAAGATGGCACCAGAAGACGAAAAGCTCACGGCATTCAGAACGCCGATCGGAGTGTATTGCTACACAGTAATGCCATTCGGACTAAAGAATGCGGGAGCAACATACCAAAGAGAGATGATGAAAATTTTTTATGATCTCATTCACAACCAAGTTGAGTGCTACGTGGATGATGTGGTCATCAAAAGCAAACTGATGGAAGATCACCTGTATGATTTGAGAATTGTTTTCGAGCGACTAAGACAATTTAACCTTAAGATGAATCCCTTAAAATGCGCCTTCGGCGTCAGCTCAGGGAAATTCTTAGGATTTGTTGTCCGACATCGCAGGATTGAAATCGATCTGGAAAAGATTAAAGCTATTTTAGAAATGCTCCCTCCCAAAACTTTGAAACAGCTACGATCCTTCCAAGGAAAGTTGGCATATCTTCGATGCTTTATATCAAATTTTTCAGGAATGTGTCAGTCTTTTTCTACTTTGGTTAAGAAGAATGTCAAGTTTACTTAGGACTCCAAGTGTCAACATGCCTTCGATGACATCAAACAATACTTAATGACACCTCCTTTCTTAGCAGCCCCAGTCTCAGGTAGACCGTTGATACTTTATACCGCGGCTTTAGACGACTCCCTTGGAGCCCTGCTTGCCCAGGTCAATGACGAGGGGAAAGAAAATGCTCTCTACTACTTAAGCTGTCGTCTAATTCCGACGGAAGTAAAGTATCCTCCAATTGAGAAGCATTGTTTGGCCCTGATCTTCGCCGCTCATAAGGTCAACCTTATTTCGAGAGTTAATCTGTTGCAATACTTGATGACCCGACCGACGCTTTCTGGCAGACTTGCCAGGTGGTCGATGATACTATTGCAATTCAACATAACTTTCGTTCCTCTTCGCGCTGTAAAGGGACAAGTCCTAGCTGACTTCCTTGCAGCACACCCTTTACCGACAGATTCGCCTCTCAACGAAGATTTGTCTGACGAGCAGATAATGAGCCTAGAAGACCCCGATGATTGACTTTGACAATTGTACTTCGACGGAGCATCCTCAGCACAGAAGAACAAAGAATTGCAAACGATAGTGCCAGGTAAGGCAGGAATCGGACTAATCTTTATAACACCGGAGCGGGAGATGTTAAGATACTCCTACCACTTAACAGAACCGTGTACAAACAACGAAGCAGAATACGAAGCCCTTATAACCGGATTAGAATTAACCATCCAGATGGGAATAACAGACATCAACATCTACGGAGATTCCCAGTTGATCATTCAATAGGTCGTCGGATAGTACAGAATTTTAAGGCCAAGACTCGAATAGTACTTTCAGTACGCCATGAAATTGTTGGAACAAATTCCAAACGTAACAATCTACAAGATTCCTAGAAGAGAAAATGCTCTTGCCGATGCGTTAGCCCGCCTTACAAAGGAATTTGCCTGCTTGCAGGATGAATCAGTTGAAGTGTCAGTTCAAGGATGACATGTCCTATCACAGCTCGACATGGATACAATACACAAATCAGAAAGAAAAGTAGAAGAAACAATTGCAGCAGTGACAGAAAATATAGAAGATTGGCGGCAGCCATTAATAGACTACTTGCAGACAGGAAACCTACCGGACGATAAGTCATTAGCCCATCAAATCAAGAAAAGAACTCTGTCTTACACATTAATAAACAATACATTATACAGAAGGTCTTTTGATCGGATGTGGCTAAGACGCCCGAGCGGGTCCGAGGCTCGTGAAATTGTTAAAGAAGTACACTCGGACTTTGTGGCGCTCATCGGTCGGGTCCGAAAATGAAAATGAAGATTAAAAGACTAGGGTACTACTGGCCCTCAATGATGACCGACTGTATGAAAGTCGCCAAGAGTTGTCACCAGTGCCAAGTGCACGGAGTGATTCTACACCAACCTCCAAATGTGCTACATCTGACAATCGCATCGTGGCCATTTGAGTGTTGGGGCACATATATAGTGGGTCCGATAGAACCGCCTTCTTCAAGAGGACATCGCTTCATCCTTGCAGCTACAGACTACTTTTCTAAATGGGCAGAAGCTATACCACTCAGAGAAGTGAAGGCACATCATGTGCTACAGTTCTTCAAGAATCAAGTCGTCTACCATTTTGGGGTGTCGTGCAGGATCATTTCAGATCAAATTTTAAAGAAAACTTTGGATGACAACAAGAGAAATTGGCACGAGAAGTTGTTAGAAGCCTTATGGGCCTACAAGATGACTTTTAGGACTCCTACTCAGTCTACACCTTACGCTTTAGTATACAGGTCTGAGGCCGTCTTTCCCTTGGAAGTTCAGCTTTCATCACTCCGAATTGCAGTTGCAGAAAAGATCACCAAAGAAGAAAATGCCAGACTACGACTGGAAGAATTGGAAAGCTTGGAAGGGAAAAGACTTTCCGCACAGCAGAATTTGGAACTGTATCAAGCCAAGATGATCCGAGCCCATGATAAACCGGGTCCGCCCATAAACTTTCAAAGTCGGTGACTTAGTTCTTGTTCTCGTAAGACCTATTCTTGCACATCGCAAGATATGAGGTAAATTTGAACCAACATGGGAAGGGCCATTCGTGGTCGAGACAGTCTACTCAGGAGGTTCCTACCAGCTTGTGAATTTCCATGGAGAACGACCTATGCTTCCAATCAAGGGACGGTATTTGAAGAAGTATTAAGCAACCTGATGTTTCGAAGGGTGGCCTCTAAAGTATAATCTTATCCCTAGAAACACGGGTGAAGTAATCACTTTGTGACTGGGTCCGAACCCAAAACCAAATAAAATGGATGATAAAAAAAATCTCATCAACAAAAATGTTAAAAAGAAAACATGGGAAATCATAATAATAAATTGTCAAATCTTTCCTTTTAAATTCATTCATTCCTGATATTTTCTCATCTATTCCTACTTCCTTTAAATTTAAAAGAAGTGAATAAGAATTTTTAAGTGTTTTTTCTTTTTGTTCTTGTTCTTAGTACAACCCCTGATCCTTTCCTTGTTTTTTTTCGCAGGGAAATGTCGAACGGGCGGTTGGTTCTAAACTTTAGAAATGGCGTGAGTCTAGCACTTGATGAAAAGAGGGTGAGGGATGGAGCAGTGATAGAGATTGACTCAGACTTCACACTAGCCGGCTTACAATACAAAGAAAATGATTGGATCCCAGTTGATCGAGAAGAACTTCACAGCTAGACAGTGATGAAAATGGGTGACCCGAGCCACCAATCCAGCAACAAGAAAAGAAAAGCAAACGCCGCTCATGCAACCGGAGAAGATAGGAAAATTAAGTCCGTGGTTGCCACAGCAGAGGGTAGGCTTGTCAGCGCCGCACCTGCAGAAGTTCAAGGGGTAAGGAGAGCTACTATCACTGCTACCCAGCGAAGAAATAAGAATTGTCACATTCGCAAAATGCTGACCAAGTTAGCAGAAGATCAACATGAACAGACAGTGGATACTGTTAGTGCAAATGCTCCAAGGAGACCGGTTCGTCAGGAACCAGAAAGAAGAAAGTTAATTCCAAGAAGGTTGGAACAAATAAAAGAAATATCAAGAAAAGCAGAAATAGAGTCGGTACCTCGACGCCGAGCATATGTACCGGATCCGAAGAATCTTGTTGCAAAAGCAACCCCGGAGGATGTCCCTACAGAGACTATCCCCGAGGAGTCGAGACATGCAGAAGAACGTGCTGGGGTTGAGCCATACATCCCACAGTACGTTACTAGACACCGAGGACTTCAGATAATCCCGGAATACGAGCTGGAGAAAATGCAACTAGTTGAGAAGAAAACCTTTGAATACTTTGAAAGAATTGGAAACAAGAGGGTTAACATCTTGGAAGGCCTCGAGCTGCATACAGATGTTTTCTCAGACTATGAGCAACAACAAATTGTAGACTGCATCCTCAAATTACAGAAAATGGGTCGAGCTGGCCGCCTGAGAGAGAAAACATACTCAGAACCCCGAAGATGGATGCCAGGAAAGGGAAGAGTTACAATCCAATGCGGATGTTGCTACAATTTTGCCACATACAGAAAAGGAAATCCACCAGGGATACTCTGTCGAGGTGAGGTGGATCCAATGCCAAGAGTCATCAAGAGAAAGGTGAAAAGGATGATAACATGGAGGGTACTGCCTGCAGATTGCATACCCAATGACTGCATTATCAACATCTACAAGGAAGGCGACTGCATACCGTCGCATATAGACCATCATGACTTTGTTAGACCATTCTGCACAGTGTCATTCCTCAGCCAGTGCAACATCATGTTCGGATCTGACCTCCGGATTACAAGCCCCGGTGAGTTCCGAGGGCCGATGGAGATACCACTACCAGTAAATTCCGTCCTGGTGATAAAAGGAAACGGAGCAGACGTTGCGAAGCATTGCATTCCAGGAGTGCCTGTGGAGCGGATCTCAGTTACTTTTAGAAGAATGGACGACGTAAAATTGCCTTACCACTTTCAGCCGGATCCGTAATTGGAGAGTCTCCGGCTCTACGAGTCGTGAGCTACATGGGAAATAGCACACCTCCAATGCACATCCATGCGGCACTTCTGCTAAGGGTGGCTTGGAAGGTGATGTTATTGCCCATGTTTCTTACTATTCAGACATGGATTTTTGACAGACGCTTTTGAATGGATCAACAAGAAGTTTACACAATCCGTTTTGGATTTACATGGATTGTATGAGACATTAAATTTCCGAGAAAAATGTCATCATGACTAGATCAAGTTGTATGATGTACTTTCAGCGAGTTGGAATGAAAATGACTACGTCATATTTTGCCTTCACCTCTTTTTGTGCAAATTGGCTGGGAAACGCCATTAGAGTTAAATGAACTTTGAACGAAGAACATAAGAGAAAAGAAAATAAATGAGAATTTTTCCTAAAATTTTGAATATTAAAATGAACTTCAAATTTACATGAACGCTAAATAAACAACAAAGATAAAAATGGGATTATTAAAGGACAAACAAAATGAATCTAAATCTCAAATTGAATTCTGATCTGAATCCTCTGATTCGAATCTTTCAGTTCTTCTCTCAATCAAAATCTGTTTGAAACTCTTTGAAAATTTGAATATTTTCCTCGACTTATTGCTAAGTCAAGTCTTTTCAGCTTGGTACATTTACCAGCTCCTTTCAATTCTCTTTCTTCTGTGTCTTAGAGGATCGACTAGTTCTATTGACACGGAGCCATGAACTTTGTTCGATTTGGTTATGATGGCATAAGACTGGGTCCCTCTTCATACAAATAAATCATCGAGATTGGAACCAATTTCCATTTCTCATTAAATTCCGAGACTGGTACTTAAATTCCAGTTCTCTTCCTTCGAGGTCGGTACCAAAATTCCGACTCTCATTCGAGATCGATACCTAAATTTTGATTCTCTTTCGAGGTTGATAACTAAATTTCAATCCTCTAAATTCCGAGACTCGTACCTAAATTCCAGTTCTCTTCCTTCGAGGTCGGGACCTAAATTCTGACTCTCATTCGAGATCGATACCTAAATTTTGATTCTCTTTCGAATTGATACCTTAATTTCAATTCTAAATTTCTGAGATTGGTACCTAAATTCCAGTTCTCTTCCTTCGAGGTCGGTACCTAAATTCTGACTCTCATTCGAGATCAATACCTCAATTTCGATTCTCTTTCGAATTGATACCTAAATTTCAATTCTAAATTTCCAAAACTGGTACCTAAATTCTAGTTCTCTTCCTTCGAGGTCGTTACCTAAATTCTGACTCTCATTCGAGATCGATACCTAAATTTCGATTCACTTTCGAATTGATACCTAAATTTCATTTCTAAATTCCGAGACTGGTACTTAAATTCTAGTTCTCTTCCTTCGAGGTCGGTACCTAAATTCTGACTCTCTTTCGAGATCGATACCTAAATTTCAATTTTCTTTCGAATTAATACCTAAATTTCAATTCTAAATTCCGAGACTGGTACCTAAATTCCAGTTCTCTTCCTTCGAGGTCGGTACCTAAATTCTGACTCACATTCGAGATCGATACCTAAATTTCGATTCTCTTTCGAATTGATACCTAAATTTCAATTCTAAATTTCCGAGACTGGTACCTAAATTCCAGTTCTCTTCCTTCGAGGTCGATACCTAAATTTCGACTCTCATTCGAGATTGATACCTAAATTTCGATTCTCTTTTGAATTGATACCTAAATTTCAATTCTAAATTTCCGAGACTGGTACCTAAATTCCAGTTCTCTTCCTTCGAGGTCGGTACCTAAATTCGACTCTCATTCGAGATCGATACCTAAATCTCGATTCTCTTTCGAATTGATACCTAAATTTCAATTGTAAATTTCGAGACTGGTACTTAAATTCCAGTTCTCTTTCTTCAAGGTCGATACCTAAATTCCGACTCTCATACGAGATCGATACCTAAATTTTGATTCTCTTTCGAATTGATACCTAAATTTTAATTCTAAATTCCGAGACTGGTACCTAAATTCCAGTTCTCTTTCTTCGAGGTCGATACCTAAATTCTGACTCTCATTCGATATCGATACCTAAATTTTGAATCTCTTTCGAATTGATACCTAAATTTCAATTCTAAATTATGAGACTGGTGCCTAAATTCCAGTTCTCTTCCTTCGAGGTCGGTACCTAAATTCCGACTCTCATTCGAGATCGAAACCTAAATTTCTATTTTCTTTCGAATTGATACCTAAATTTCAATTCTAAATTCCGAGACTGGTACCTAAATTCTAGTTCTCTTCCTTCGAGGTCGGTACCTAAATTCTAACTCTTATTCGAGATCGATACCTAAATTTTGATTCTCTTTCTAATTGATACCTAAATTTCAATTCTAAATTCTGAGAATGGTACCTAAATTTCAGTTCTCTTCCTTCGAGGTCGGTACCTAAATTCCAACTCTCATTCGAGATCGATACCTAAATTTCGATTTTCTTTCGAATTGATACCTAAATTTCAATTCTAAATTCTGAGACTAATACCTAAATTCGAGTTCTCTTCCTTCGAGGTCAGTACCTAAATTTCGACTCTCATTTGAGATCGATACCTAAATTTTGATTCTCTTTTGAATTGATACCTAAATTTCAATTCTAAAATCTTAGACTGGTACCTAAATTCCAGTTCTCTTCCTTCGAGGTTGGTACATAAATTTTGACTCTCATTTCGAGATCAGTACCTAAATTCTGATTCTCATCCTTTTCGTGATCGATACTTAAATTTCGATTCTCTTTCAGATTTGATACTTAAATTCCAAATCTCACTCTCTCGAGATCAGTACCTAAATTCTGATTCTCACCCTTTTTTCCATCGATATTTAAACTCTGATTCTCACTCTGAGGCTGGTACCTAAATTCCGGTTCTTTTCGCAGTCCCGAGGTTGAAACCTAGGTTTCAATTCTCATTTCAAATCCAAATTTGAAATTCAAAATTTCCATAAATTGATTTTAAATTAAACTTCAATCGAAATTGAGACTCAGAACAAATCGAAATTCAAACACACACATTGAAATTTGAAATTTAAAAGTAAACTGAAATATAAATTGAATTCCCCAAATCTTGTGATTTGGAGCTCACCTCCTTTTCCATTCCCCAGCGAGAGTTAAGGAATCTCCAATCTTGGAAATATACCTGATACTCCCCAGCGGAAATTCTTCTACTTCGTCCTAAGTTTGTCACTTGGACATCTGTGTTGGTTTTGTTGATCTCTTTGGTCAACGCCAATACACGCAATGTGCTTGGTTAGCACACCACATCTATTGGGGGTCCATTTGTTAAGCTCATTTTTGGTGAGGTCTTTTGCTTCTCTCTTTAGTACTTAGGATCTAGCCTTAGGCTTTTCCTTTGACTAATCTTAGAGGACTAGAAATGGAACCCACCACTTAGAAATTCAAACTACTTCTTAACCCCCTGCAAACCCCACAAGCTTGATTGTAGACCCCTAATCACCTAGAGGGTTGAAATCAAATGTGGAGGTTTAAAGGATGAGTTCCCTATAGGACTTTTTGGCCTTAGGAATACCCTGGGTGGCCTGGTCTGGTGAGAATTGGCTTGCACATACACTACACTATCACACACATTCCAAGTCCTAAAACCACACTCTCACTCAACTTGACTTCCTGACTCATGTAGGTAATTCATATGGATGGTCCTTAACCCCTAAGCCCCTGGCTAAGAGGGTAAGGAACAACATAGTAAATGCCTCAAATGAGTCATCTTATGGCTCATATGGGCTTAATATGACTTCATCGCTCAACCAAAGTGATTCCATCCTACTCAAATTTCATCAATCTTCATTTTTTCCAAAATTTCAATTTTTGACCCTCGGGGCCCCGGACCCACCAAACCTACCAAATGCCCTTGGAACTACCCAAAATTTGCAAAATTACCTAAATTACCTAAAATTCCTCAAAATCAGTCCTAAACATTTTCCCCCACTCAAATTGATCAACCATATCCAAAAAATACCAAAAATTCCAAAAGTACCCCCCAATACCCTCCAAATACCCAAAATGCCCTTCTTAGCCCAAAAATCCAAAAAATTCAGAAAATTCCCAAAAAATTTTGGAAAATTCCAAATATTCCCAATTTCATTTTGTTCAAATACACCATGGGCCAATTTTGCCAATTTACCCCACTTTTATCAAAATCCCCAATTTGACTCATTTTAAACCCAAGTGAACCCAATGTCAAACCAAACCACCCCAATTGACCTCAATTTTGGTCCAATTCAATTCTAAACTTCAAATCAACATCCCCAATATCAATTTAGACCAAATATAAGTCCAATTTGATTGACATTTGAGCCCAATTTCAATTTGAGGCCTAAAGCCCAATTTTGGCCCATGACCTAAACCTAGCCCAAACCAACCCAATTCAACCCCAATTGGTCCCAAATCTTTTCTAAAGCCTTCCTAAAACCCCCATAAACAAAACACTAACTTGATTTGCCCAAAATTTGAACCTAAACTCCACCCAAACCTAACCCAAAACCAAAATCCTTTAAATTGATCTAAGCCCAAACCTAACCCATATGGGCCTAAATCCCAAAATCAAAGCCCAACCAAAGTTGAAAACTCTTTGTGACACTCCAATGAACATTTCCCAACATTAATTTTACATCAAATCCAACTTTAGCACAACCTTAACCCAAGTTAGCCCAATTTGGCCCACTTTGGCCCCTTTAACTAAAAAGCCCAAATTCAACTCAATTCTACTCCAAATCACACCAAATTGATTCCAAACCATTCATGAAACATCCCTAAACTAATTGCAACATTTATTTGACATGGTCCTTAACAATATTTTCATCCAAAATCCTATCCTAAAATCCAATAGCCCACTTCCCTAAATCACTTTAAAAGCCCATCTAAAACCATTTCAAAAAGCCGAAAATCTATCCTATAGCCCATATGACATTTTCATTTGCCATCCATTTAATCAAAATCATTCCTTAAGTTCCAATTACATCATCAAATGATTCCAAATCAAACCTTATGCCAAATCACCCCTAAATGCTAAAAATCCCAAAATCCCTTTCTCATGCAAGTAAGCCAAGCCATTCCTAAGCCATGAGCAAGCTTTGAAGCCATGCACAAGCCACATGAAGCCATGGGAATCACTTTACACATCACCATACCATTAATTGCAAAAGAAGGAGCCTCTTTTAAACCCCCTTTAAAAATTTTTAACCCTTTTAATGCTTCACCTTAATCCATGATTAATCCAAATATTCATGGATGGGGACTTCACTACCCTTTCCTAGCTGATCCAACTGACTTCTCTCAGCTCAAAGTCAAGCCTTGGGGAGGTGCACCTAGCCTAAACCATGCCTTAGACCAAATCAACTCAAAATGAGCCCCTTCCCCATTCCATTTTGAATCAAGCTCTTTACACATGTCCATGGCCAATTGACTGCACTAAACCCCAGCCCTGACCTCCCTGACCTTGAGGGTGACCTGACCCTGGTCGGCCAGCCACCACAGCCGCTGGAAACCACCAGGCCGAGAGCACCCATGTAAGCCAATTTTTGAATTCTGCCTTGCTGACTTTTCCCATGCCTATTGGCCACCATGGTTGTTATTCTCCTCACCAGAGCAGATGATCTAAACCACTAAAACCCCCTGGGAAGCCCTCCAGCCATGCCGATTAAAACACCACCACCTCTCGGCCAAATGAGGAGATGAACCAGACCTTAAGGAAACTCTGCCAAAATTGCTCCAGGACCTTCTCCTAACCCAGAGCAGTTGATCCCCAGTGTTAATTTGCCCTAATCCCCATTAACAGAGCTCAATTTCTTAGTTGAAAATCCACCCAAAAAACATGACACTTTACCACAGTGAGCCAATCTCCAAATTGATTGGTCCTACACCTTCACCAGGCCCAGAGGAGAAGTTCCCCAGCAAAAGCCCCCTCACCAAGCCAGCCATTGCTTCTAGCCTCCAAGCTTTGTGATCGGGGTTGGTCACTTTCACACTTAGAAAATTCCCCAGAGCCAGAGACTTCATCTGGAGCTTGCCTGGACTCAATCGAAGGTGACACAACTCTCATATCGAAGCTTCACATCTCTGAGTAAAGGTATGAACTCACTCTTCCTCTCGAGCTTCCAGCGATTCTCCATTTTGTTTAAGTTAATTTTATAGCCTATAAACCATATGAATGTGTTCGTCTCTTCAAGACGAATCCATAGAGCATAAGAACGCAAAAATCCATTGAGAATCTAGTGAGATCTTAGGGTTTTAGTGTGGACGGTCACGGGTGCACACCAGTCGTAGACGATGACCAGGACCCGTTGGATCACGCGTGTATCGAGCGGACGGTCGAGATCAATTCGGACGGCGCGATGGTACATGAACCGCGGGACGCGTGGCTGCTGACTCAAGTGGCGGCGTCGAATGGGAATGTGCCGTGTGGGCTTTCGGAGCTGTCGATGTTGTGCTGGCACCGAGTCGGATAAGTAGATAAATAGGGTATTTTTGAATTATTTAAATGTCCTGAACTTTAAAAATTCATATCTTTGCATAGAAAAATCACAAAAATAAAATAAAAATACCCTCTTGCTCAGTGAACAGAGGAGAATAATGTGGAAAAGAAATCAAATTAATTGGATGAGTATTTTATTTTAATAATTTATTTACTGTTTTCAGTATTTTGATTCTTCATTTGCATAGATAATTCACCATGGCATGAGACCATAGGGCTTTTGAAGCCTTTGATCTTGGGAACATTCCCTGAATTTTTTAAGGTCAGAGGCCATCTCTGTGAAAAGTTATTGAATTTTCAAGTTCATGTCACTATTTTAGGTATTTTAATTCCAATAATTAGCATGTTGTAAAATAAATTCTAGGAAAATTTGGTGATATTTCTTAGGACCAGAGGACCCTATGAAAAATATATTTTGAATTAATTCATTCATAATAACCTTAATTGGCCTAAACCCCTAAAATTGAATTTGATTTAATTAGGGTTAACCACACATCAAATTGACTTGGAAACAATTCTCCATTACTCCTTAGGGTCAGAGGAACCTTATATAAAATTTTGAAATCAATTGGAAATGTTTAACCCTACTAAATGGATTAATTAAGTCATATAACTAAAATTAAACTTTAAAAATTCTTAACTCTAAAAATACTTTTCAAAAATTCACAAAATTGGTTTTGGAGCTTCTCTGGTATCAGAGGAGTTCAAGAAAATTAAAATTAGAATTTTCTAAAAAAGTTGATTTTTCACAACATTTTAATATTTTAATAATTAAAAAGTAATAAAAATCATAAAAATGTCACATTTTGACTCCTAATCACTTAGGAACAAACCAAATATTTTTCCTAAGTCCCTAGGATAAGATATTGAATTTTAAAGGCTTAATGTAATTTTTAATATTAAAAAATTAATTTTCAACCTTTTTTCTAAAATAATTCTAATAAATCAAACGAAAATCATAAAATTATAAAATTTGTTTCTCTAGACTCCTTGAGGTTAGAGAAATTTAATAAAAATATAAAATCTATTTTTTAACTTTTATTTTATTTTATAATTAATTAATACGCCAAAACTCGAAATAATTATAATAAATAAAATATAATTCAAAAAATAACAAAAATTTGTCCAAGTAGTCCTCTGGTCATTAGGAACATCCCATAATTTTCTTAAAGACAGAAACCTTTCCTTGGTCATGTTGTTGAATTTTCATTGAGAACCCTTATTTTTTTACTAAAAATAATTATATAAATAAATTAAATTCAGAAAAATCACATTTTCTCCTTTAATGTCTTAATTGACATGTGATTGAGGTGACATAAAAATTATAAATTAATTTGAGCTCAATTTAGTGAGTTATGAAATAAATAAGCTTAGAAGGGCATAAAGGTGATTAAAATTTTAACCCTTAATTAAAACTTTAGGTTTAATCAAAATGGAGGGTAAAATATTTGATTTTAATTTTCTCTTGGATGAGTGAAACTTAGGGAAATTAAGAGGTAGAAACCCATTAAACACTTTGAAAATATCAAAATGAAACTTTAATTAATTAAATAATTTAAATTTTAGAAAGAGTACATTTAAAATTTGGATTATTAAAATAGGGATATTATTAAGAGGATGTTTTTTCTTTAATTTAAAAATCCCTAAATAAGTTACTTTAATAATATTTAATTCTTAATTGAAATAATAATCCAAATTAACAATTAAAATTAACAATTAAAACAAAAATTAAAATTAAATTTAAATTAAAATTAAATTAAAAATTAAAATCAAATTAAAAATTAAAGTTAAATTAAAATTAAAATTAAAATCAAAACTAAAACTAAAATTAAATTAAATTAAATTAAAAATTAAATAAAATTAAATAAAATTAAATTAAAATTAAATTAAAATTAAATTAAAATTAAATTAAAATTAAAGTTAAATTAAATTAAAATCAAATTGAATTAAATTAAATCAAAATCATCTAACAACAAACCAAAATGAAATCATTAAGAATTAAATCTAAAATAATTTGAACACTATTCCAAACTTAAAATAATTAATTAAAACCTCATAATTAAATTAAAACACTTTAAACCATTAACTCGAACCTTAAATTAAGAATGATTAAAATTCTCGATAAATCAACTTGCCTTTAAAGGCTTTAATTATTATAACTCTTGAATATAGTATTAAGTGAAATGTCACTTCATTCATCAGGTAATCAAATACCTAAGTTCACTGAGCAAGAAACAAAGTTTAACTAAACTCATGAATGATTAATTCACCTTTGGAACAAAATTTACTTGGACTCAAAACAATCCCAGAAATATTGAATAGATGTTTAGGAATCGTCCTAAGCACTTCCTCAATATGATGGGATGTTTTAGAATAACATTTGAATTTAATTGTTCTTTGATGAAGAAAATCATCCTTAAACCAAACCAAGAACCTAGACGTCATAGGAGATGACTAGTTATAGGATTAGGAATTTGGTAGACAACCAAAACCCTTTCCCTTAGCTTTACCTAGGTATTTCTTGTAAAATATGTTTAAATGCTCTAACATGTGTTTTAAGTGCAGCTTGGGATGACGGGAAGACCCTCCAGGCATGCTTTTATTTTATTGCAATTTACTTCGTTGCAATTTACTTACATGCATTGTACTTTACTTTTTCTTGCATGTTAAACAAGACTGTTGCATGAAAACCAAAACCTTTAGGATAGTCCCTGAATTGAAACCAAAACTAAATTAAAAGTCATTGCAAGATAAAATTCACCGCCACAACATTCCAAAATATAAAACAACTCAAAATTTAATCACAAACAGAACAACAAAACTACAATTGCAACTAAATTAAGACGTCTCGTTGAATGATCGGGAATACCTCGGATGATGTAACCCATGTGTTGCTAATGGGATTTCCCATGATCTAAATGAAAGTGTGGAACTCATTCAGTTGAGTTTAGCAAATTCATCTGGACTAAGTGAATTCAATGAAAATAACGATGCCGGGATGACGAAACCCTGGGATCTTAATCGATTCTGTTTAATTAACTTTAAGATTTGTTTTAATTAAAACACTAAAAACACATGGACTCTAAGATTTTCTCTAAACCAAAACACTTCTCTCATCTCCCGATTTATGACTTCTAAAACCAAACCTCTGCAACAACAAGGAGCTTGGAGCACAGTGGGCAGCACGGCCATCGTCATCAGCAAAACTCGGGTCTACGTCAGCAAAACCTTTCTTAGAATTAAATAACCAAGTCATAAGACTTCGAGGTAGTTTTCCTAGTGCAACATAAATCCTCAACTCTTCATTAGGCATTTGCATGATCAAGTCATGTAAATTAAGCCCTAACCGGTCCTAGGACTCCAAGGTAATCGTTCGGTACGACATAAACCCTCACATCTTCGACGCTATTTGTATGATCATGTCAAACGAACATAAGTCCTAATTAAATAAAATTTGCAGGATTGAAACATTAAATAAACTCCCAAATTGAATCCAAATAATAGGATAGTTTGAGAAGTTGCCAAGATTCTTCTTGGATCCTCAGCTTCTCCTACTTCTCTTTCTTTGGACTCTTAAAATAAGCTGTTCCAAATTTGATCCATTCCCTATTGAAATTTCCAAAACTCAATCCTTTGAAAACCTTAAACTTTGAAATTCTTGAGAGCAAAACCACTAATCATTATCGAGAGTTTTCTTAAATGATTCCCGTCCTTTAATATGTAATTAACTATAGGGGCTTGCCCTTATAGGGAACTTTGAGAACCCAGGTAATATAAACCCTGCTTAATTCATTTATATTAAGCGGGGAACTCATCGGCTTATAAAATTGGTTCGTGAGACCAAACAGATGTCAAAAATCTCCTAGTTTATTTAATAGAGCCCCATCATCAAGCAATGTGTCTATTCTTCGGGATAGATACACGGTTTGTGGTGCGGTGCTCGTTTATATAAACTATTTGGGATGTGAGATCGGTTTGATTTCACATCTTAAAACTTTTAAACTTAAAATTACTTTCAAAATCAAATACTATCTTTTAAACTATATATATTTAAATTAAATTTAAAATATGAAAATTCGCCGATAATTTCTGTAGGCGAACCCCATTTCAAATCACATAACCTTAAAATATGCCAACAGTTGTGCACAAACAAAAACAAGGACAAAAATTATTATGTTTCATTTTTAATAAGTTTTATAATTGTTTTGATGTCATTATCTTATTTAATATAATTTTATAAGTTTTGGATTTAGAAATTTCAACAAGCGTATTTTATTTTTTGAGAAAATTTATTTTATTTCATTTAACTTTATTTTATTACAAGATTTGGACCCAGTCACAGACGCTGGCCCTATTCTACATCGGAATGAAAATTCTTCTTCAAAATCCTGATGTCGCGTAGTACTTCTTGAGATATCGTCCATTTATTGGGTACATGGGTCTATCCCTTAAGTGTCCTCCAGCTGGTACGACCCTCCAAAGTAAACATTTTCTACCACAAATGGTCCTTCCTAGGTCGATTCAAATTTTCTACCTATCTTGCGGTGTACAAAAATAGGCCTTCTGAGAACGAGTATGAGGTCACCGAACTTCAACGACCTCGGGCGGACCAACTTATTGTGGGATTGAATCATCTTTGTTTAGTAGATATCCAAATTCTGCTGTGCAAGCAATCTTTTCCTTCAAGACTTTCCATTTCTGCCACTCGAAGTTTGGCGTTCTCTTCTGTTGTAATTTGATTGGCGACGGAGATCCAGAGTGACGGTAGCTGAACTTCTGGCGGTAGGATTGCCTCGGACCCGTACACAAGTGCATATGGTGTAGATTGTGTTGGCATTCTGACTGTCGTCCTGTAGGTCCACAAAGCTTCTAACAATTTCTCATGCCATGCTTATTTATTGTCGTCGAGTGTCATCTTTAGAATTTGATGAGCATCTTGTTGAAGGCTTCTACTAAGCCATTGGATTTGGGGTAATAGATCATAGAGTATCTCCAATCTATCCTATGTCATTTGACGAAGTTGTTATTCTTTTTGCTCTTGAAGGTGGACCCGTTGTCAGAGATAATTCTTCTTGGCACATCGAAGCGGTAGAAAACCTGATTCATGAAGAACTGTAGAACTTATTATGTTATAACTTCCCGTAGCAGAACTGCCTCTGCCCACTTGGATAAGTAGCCGTAGCTGCAAGTATGAATTTGTGCCTTTTTGAAGATGGAGGGTTTATCAGACCCACTATATCCGTGCCCCAACACTCGAATGGCCACAAGGCGATTGTGGGGTGCAGAACATTTGGGGGTTCGTGCAAGACCACTTCGTGTACTTAGCATTGTTGACATTTCTTTATTTTATCCATGCAGTCTGTCATCATTGTCGATCAGTAGTATCCGACTCTCTTGATTTTCATTTTCATTTTCATTTTTGGTCCTGACTGGTGAGCATCACACAATCCGGCATGTACTTCTTTGACAATTTTTTGTGCTTCTGCTCTACTGAGGCATCTGAGTCACATCTGATCGAAGGATCTCCTGTACAGAACACTGTCGATTAAGGTATATGAGAGAGCTCTCTTCTGAATCTGTTGCGCTACTGACTTGTCTTCTGGTAACCTTCCTATTTGTAAATATTCTATCAATGGTTGACACCAATCTTCTATATCATCTGCCACTATGGCTGCTATATCTTTTTTTCCAATCTTGTGTAGAGTGTCGAGGTCGATCTGTGACAAAACCTGACTTCCCTGTACCGTAATATCTATAGAATCTTCGGGAGGACAAGCCAATTCTTTAGTGAGTTTAGCTAAAGCGTCTGCATGGGTGTTGTCTGCTCGAGGAACTCTATAGAATATCACACTTGGGATCGTCTCGAGCAGTTTCATCGTGTACCAGTGGTATTCTTCTATTCTTGGTTTTAGAATTTTTTATTGTCCTGCTACTTATTGAATGACGAGTTGTGAGTTTCCATAAATGGCAATGTCTATTATTTCCATTAATATTGATAATTCCAAACTGGTGATTAGAACTTCATATTCTGCTTCATTATTGGTACACGACTCTGACAAGTAGTAGGAGAATCTCAACATTGCCTGATCCAGAGTCACAAAGATTAAACTGATTCCTGCTTTGCCAGGTATCACTGTCTGTTGTCCTTTTTCTCTTCAGGCTGATGACGCTCTGTCGAAGTACATTTCCCAACATATGGCACTGGGCTGCTCTATCTATAATATTTGTTCATCTAGTAGTTTGTCATTGAGTGGGGACCCAGCTGGTAGTGGGTGTGCTGCATGAAAATCTGTGAGAATCTGCCCTTTGATAGCATGAAGAGACACCAAAGTTATGTCAAATTGCAATAATATCATCGACCACCTTGCTAAGCATCTAGAAAGTGTTGGTCAGGTCATCAAATATTGCAATGGATTAATTTTTAAGATCAAGTTGACCTTATGAGACAACATGTAATGTCTAAGCTTTTGAGCGGCAAAAACTAAAGCTAGGCAATGTTTCTCAATAGGAGGATACTTCATTTCTGCCGGTATTAGACGTCTAATCAAGAAGTAGAGTGCGTTTTCTTTACCCTCATGATTAACTTAGGCAAGTAAGGCTCTGAGGGACTCATCCAAAGCTGCAGTGTAAAGTATCAATGGTCTACTCGGGATAGGGGCTGCCAAAAGAGGAGGTGTCGTTAGTATCATTTAATATATTCGAAAGCTCATTGACACAGCTCTCCCCAAAAAAATGTGACATCTTTTCAAAGTAAGTTTGAAAAAGGGAGACACCTTCCTGATAAACTATATATGAAGCGTCTTAGATATGTCAATTTTCCTTGAAAAGAACGCAATTATTTCAAGGTTCTAGGGGGAGGCATTTCTAATATCGCTATAATCTTTTCTGGGTTGATTTCAATTCCCCGATGATGGACAACAAATCCTAGAAATTTCCTGGAGGTAACGCCAAAGGTGCATTTTAAGGGATTATCTTGAGATTGTATTGTCGTAATCATTCAAATACGATCCTCAAATCATTTAGGTGATTTTCCTTTACTTTTCTCTTAATAACCAAATCATCCACATAGCATTCCACTTGGTTGTGAATGATGTCATCAAAGATCTGCGTCATTTCTCTTTGGT
Source organism: Papilionanthe hookeriana x Papilionanthe teres (assembly GCA_022702705.1). Classification (NCBI taxonomy): domain Eukaryota; kingdom Viridiplantae; phylum Streptophyta; class Magnoliopsida; order Asparagales; family Orchidaceae; genus Papilionanthe; species Papilionanthe hookeriana x Papilionanthe teres. The sequence goes on from CM040431.1 coordinate 83,276,124, forward strand.
ATGTTGCTCCGGTGTTCTTCAATCCGAATGGCATCACGGTGTAGCAGTAAATCCCAATCAGAGTTCTGAATTTCGTAAGTGTTGTATCTTCTGGAGCCGGCTTGATCTGATTGTACCCTGATGATCCATCCATGAAGGAGAAAACTTTTGTGTGACGATGCGATGTCTACCATTAATTCTGGTATTGCCAAAGGGAATTCATCTTTTGGACATGCTTTATTTAGATCCCCGAAGTCGACACACACTCGTATCTGTCCCTTTTTCTTCTTTACTGGTACGACATTGGCTAACCATGTCGGATATTGTTCTTCTCGGACAAAGTTAGTGTCTATTAATTTCTTTATTTCTGTCGTAACTTGTTGTTCCATTTTGAAGTGCATTCTTTTGTGAGCTTGCTTTACTGGTGTTGTACTTTGATTCACTCCTAGCCATTGACCTGCAAACTCTGGAGATAGTCCAGGCATTTCTTCATAGTTTCAAATGAGGCAATCTTTGAATTCTGACAGTAACCTGACCAAGTCTGTAACCTCTTTTTCGTTGAGCAACGAATTTATGAAAGTTGGAAGAAGTCCCGAGATTAATCTCTTTTAATTCGTCAACAATTAATTTAATTTATTTTTCAAATTCTAGTAGAGCCTCTTCTATTGTGTGATCTTCATATTCATCTTGGATGTCCAGGCAATCCTCCATTGGCCGACTAGTAACAACCATGCAAAATCCTGAGTCATCGACGGGTCCGATTGTACTGAACTCAAGACATTCTTTTAAGTTGAGTTTCTTTCCTTTTGTATTCAATAATTTTTCTAATGATTGTAACTTATCTTTTGGTATCTGCTTTGTTACATATCCTTGTTGAATTAAACTTTGTACACATGGAGAAAAGTACCCAAAAGGTAATTCCATTAATTCATTAGAATCATTTTCTTTAAGAGTTATACAAGGTTCAAAAGTAGAAGGAGAAGCTTTATAAAACTTGATCGGTTTAAAACTATCATTATGGAATTTCTTGATTTCCATACTCTCGGTCTTTTGAGGGTGGATCGGAGTTAGAGTCATGGCTTGAACATAATGATTAATCCGATCATACATTGATTCAAATTCATCTCTTTCCGTGTCTTCCGTATAAATCTTAAACTGAGGCTTCTTTTGACTTATCATCATTATTTCTTTATCTTCTTTGGAGCTTCCCTCTACTTCAATGCTGATCAACGGCTTCGTCCGTTCAACAATCTGAAGAGTTCTTCCTCGACCACGTCCCCAGCCTCGACCTAAGATGTGTGGGCTAAAAGAACCTCCACCAACTCGTTGTGAAAGAGTTGTGGGAGATCATTGAACTGGAACTATATGGTCCTGTTCTAGTAGTTCTTTTGAATCTTCTACTTTACTTGTCATAATTTCTCTTGAAATTATTGTTCTCTTCAAAGGAGCGTAATAGGCAGCGTCTTCGTGAATGCCAACTTCATGTATTGAGAAAGGATGTAAGTCTCCCTTAATGCAATGTTCTCGTCCTTCTTTGTAGTATTTTATGCATTGGTGAAGCGACGACGGGACCATATTGTACTCATGAAGCCACGACCAACCAAGCAGGGTATTGAACGATGTATCCACATCGACGACATGGAATTTTCCAGTTTTTACTAGATTTCCAACTTTCATTTGTAGTGTTATAGATCCGAGGACTCTTTCTCCTTTCTGGTTGAATCCTCTTAGCATCATTTATCTATAGAAAGTTCTCGAGCGTTGATGTCTAAGTATGATAGTGTTCGTAGACTCATTATGTTGAGCGACGCTCTAGGATCCAATAACACTTTGGAAAGTAGGAACCTTCCGATGATGATGGAAATGTAGAGCGGACGGATTTGATCAGCTGTATCGAGTAGCAAATCTTCATTGGTGAAGGTTACGCCTGATTGTTCTTTCAAAGTACAAACTCCATCTGAGGATGTGCTAGCCAACTGTGCTAAGCAAATATCTGTATCAAGTAGAGCCTTGATCAAATATTCTCTCATCTCCTTTGATAGGTTCAGAGCATCAGAAATGCTTAGTTTGGCTGGAAACTTCCTGAGATGAGCTAGCACATTATAATCCACTTTATTTGAATCTTTGATTTCATTTCGAACCTGTACTTTTTTTGTTGCTGGAGATATTTCTTCTTGAGTAATTGCCAGTTTTCATTCATTCTTTGTAGTTGTCCTTGGCGGTAGCACCTTGCCACTTCTTAGATGTACTTCTGTTATTTCTTCTTCTTCTGGACACAGAGATCCTTCTTTTACCATATCTGGCTCTTCTTTATTTGAAAAGTCCACGTTGATGGCAAGTGGAGCTCCTTTGCATTCAAGGGCTGGATCCTCTCTTCCGGTGCTGTTGTATATGGTGTTGTCGATATCTTCTTCATTCTTGTCAGCATTCTCATCGAGAAAAATCATGATTTGAGGATCATTTTGGAAATCAAAATCAGGGTTAGAGGGGTTATGATTAGTTATGTCATCACTAGAGACAATAAAAACATAGCCAACATCATTTCTATTATCATTATGAGACCCTAGAGAGGCATAAAGATAATGGTAGAAAGTCAGGGGTTTGAGGGGTGTCACCCTGGAATCCGAAACAACCAATCTAACAGAGGCAACCACTATCCTACCCTTTGCGCTATCGTCCTTAATTTTGTTCATGATCTGCTTCTTTCTCCATTCTTCTCGTGTTTGCTTCCTTGATGAATCCTTAATCTTGGACTGGGCTGGCGGTAGACTCCGGACAGCAGTTTTCTTCGGAGTAGACTGGATCTGGTCCAGGACTTTCTCGAGCTCATTCCAACTTGTGCTCCATCCACCTTTAACAATGTACGAATCAATCAGAGAGATTAGCTCGGCTGAAATCACATTTATAGAACCTCTTTTAAATTCTTTCAAGTATTCCTTAGGTATCGTTATATTCCCTTCCTTGTAATTCCACTCGAGCTAATCCTTAAAACTGAAGTAGCTTTCTATGGTGTGTCCGAGCATCCTGTGGTAGGGGCAGAAGTTTGGCTGATCCTTCTTGTCCACTTCTTGTGGCTTCTTCAGGTTGGGCAATCTGAACTTGAGCTTCTTCATTATATTCCTTAACATCTTTGTTAGGCGTCGTCCTTAAAGGAGTAGTTTCTATGCAATAGTTCTGACTTTGTTGGACCTTGTTGTCCTTTTGTCCTGTAAGACCTCTACTGCTGATCAAGCCGATCGCTCTGTCGTACACGAGGTCGACCATACTGCTCGAGGCCGATCGTATCGGGGTGATCGACCGTGTCTGCAGCTCAGACTGAATCCTCATTGGCTGCTTTCCTTTGCAGACCGTTGGCACTATGCCAGACCTCTTTTCATATGCTTTAGCCGGTTTTATCTTTTCTGTCTTTTCTGCAGGCTCCATGTGCTTGACTTGTTCTTATAGGCTGCTGGCTTTATTGAGTGGCTTCTCAAAGGACTTGATGGTGAGACCCTTAAGCATGAAGGCCACCGGACCGTGGATACACTTGAGTAGTATCTCAATCGTGTGTTGTTCTTCTAGATGACGTTCTCATTTCATGCTTAAGTTTCTCTATCTGAGAATGTAGTCGACCAAAGTCTCGTTGAGTTTCTGCCACTCCACCACGAGATCTCTTTTGGTAACATTATGTCGGGCACTGGTAAATCTTTTCACAATCATGTTTTTCATTTTTGCAAAATTCTTTATTGATCCATTGGGAAGCTCGGCATACCAATCAAACGCTATTCCTAACAGGCTGTTGACAAATTGAATGAACAACAAAGCTTCACTTCCTCCTGTGTTGCAACAACTAGCTCTAAAATGTGCTATCTGTTGAAGAGGATTTCCTATCCTATTGAACGTCCTGAAAGTCGGGGGCACGAAGCCTTTAAGGTAATGAACGACATCGAACTCCTTCGTGTAGGGTCTACCCTTCGAAACTCATCCACCTCTTTTGGACTGAGCCAAGTCCTCCTGAACTTGCTGTTCGACCATCTGTTTAATGTATTTTTCTAGCGGATTCAAATTCGGATCTCTTCTTAGCGGTTCGTCTTCATTGGCTGAAGCGACTTCCTTTCTTTCATCGGCGATGTGTATAATCTCAGGCTGCTTAACCTCTAGAGATGTTGTTGGTCGTCGCTGTGACTGTCCATGGAGTGTAGCCATGGCGGTCATGGCTGTATTCTCTTCTCTAAATGGCTAATTTGTTCATCTCTTGTCAGGATGGTCCTCCGCAGCTCATCTGCGGTGTTCTCCTCACTAGGAGCATCACATGCAGATGACATGGACCGAGTTTCAACCATGTTAACCTCCATGAATTCTTCATCCATGTAATCTGACAGGAAGTAATCCTCTTCATCAATATCCAACCCTCATTGTTTAGCTAACTCAGAAATTTCTACTCGAAGCCTTCAAACTTTATCATCAACTATTTTATTTTTTGTCAGCTTTAAATCTATAGGTTTCCATGTGCTATCACTTTTTTTTACAACTGATTTAGAAGCAATGGCGGTAGTAGCAACGAAAACATTGGACTCATGATCTGTTTTGCAGTCAACTGATTTTTCAGAATGTACTGGTGCAACAACTCTCATTAACCACACTTTCTTCTTAAAAGTTGATGCCTTGAGACAAGGTGTCTCGGTGGGGACATTGAGGTGACGAGGGGAAGTGTGCTTCGTAGTGTGTAGACCATGCACAAAGGAGAATAATTCTCCTCTATTCTGTCTCTTTTGAGGTTTCTCATGTGCATTGGCAGTTGGTATTCTCGGACCTAGCCGGGACTTGACCGACTTGCTTATAGTAGTTTCATATATAGCAACAACATCAATATGTTTCCTTAAACGAGGTTCGATGGAAACTCAGGCGGATCTTTCCATTTCCAGAATTTTATCCTTAATTTCAGGGAATGTTGCACACCCATCCTCTTGAGAAGCTTGGCGATAGAACAACACTCTATTTTAGACAATCTTCACAGAAGGGTGTGAGCTCAAGTGAAAGGTGTGGGCCTTCCCCTCATCTTATCATGATCGTATGGTGCTGGAAGTGTAGCGGTAATCCTATGGTGGCTTTCATTTCCAGTAGCATCAGCTAATGGGTGGAACCTGTTACCTTGAGGAAGAGGAGAGGTGTCTAGTAAACCGAGTTCCTCCTGTTGATGAATCTCATCAAGTACTGACAGATATGTGACCTGTGTTTTGGGAGCCTTGTGAATTCTGCAGTTGTGGTTTCTTCTTTGAGATTTGGTTAACAGGGAGGTCTAGAACTTGAGCCAACTTCGAAGACTGGTGGCGGGGCAAGAAAGGTATCCTCAGAATCATCTTCATACAGAATCTCTTTCCTTTTGGCAGACGGGAAAGTGGGTGCAGTGACGGCGAAGCCGGTGGCAGTAGAGGTGACAACTCTCCTTAGCACAGAGATGACTAACTTGACAGGGGCAGTGATATCTTCACCGTCTTAGCAGAAGGGAAATCTTCAAGGGAGTTCAGGTCGAACTCAGCAGATGCCTCTTGAATTCTAGGAGTGGCAACTTTCATGACCACAAAAGGAGCTTTTCCAAGTATGACTTCAAACTCACTGAAGCCAGTCCTGAATTGAATCATTGGTGCTGCAAGACGAGCCTCACGGGAGGAGGGCAGCTTTTAGGAGAAATTTAGCGTAGGGTTTGACATCTTTAACTGTCAAGTGAAGTATTCCGAAGGTTAGTGAGGGCCAAAAAACCTTGTCATCATAGTACAAACACTACAAAAAAGGTTTTTTTGTGGATTAGGCGAAATTTATTTTCTTTTGATGTTTTTGTCTTTTTTTTCATTTTTTTAGATTTTCACATGTTGGTTAAAAGAAGTTTTAAGGTTTAAAGAAGAGTGGGTCAATCTATCAAAGACAGAATTGAACCCAAAAGGCACAGAAAAGAGGTGAAGTATGGGACCCCATCGGAGGTCCCCTTCACAGCGCAGATTGCCCTAGTGAGATTTGCTCGCTGACACACCTATTGGGGGTCTAACCCCATAAGATTGAAAGGAAAACATAGGGACTCCTGAACCCTTTTCTTTATGAGTGACTAAACAGACGGTCCTAAAATTTAGAGGAGTTGATCACACTTTCCCAAGAAAGAAATGGATGAAGTATGTCAACGGAAGAATGGTAATCTAGCTCATGAGGGACATGAGAACATTACCGATATGTGAATATAGTTTTCCTGATCTTAATGAAGAGAGAAACTATTCCCTAATGGAGTCTCCAAAAAACTTTCGGCCGTTAAAAAGATTTTTTTTGAAGTAAATGGGTATGATATTTTATTTTTAAAAGAGTCTTAGAATATATTTTTATGAAAATAGAGATTTGATTTAATATAATATATATATATATATATATATATATATATATATATATATATATATATATATATATTCGAGAAAGGGAAAATTCATTCAATAAAAAAGGTTACATACATCTGAGAAAGGGAATATTAGTCAAATCCCCTAATAGTAAAAGCCTTAGAGGCTCAAAAGGTGTAACAGAAAAAACTGTATTACTAGTGGATGCAGCATTTTTGGCCAACCAATTAGCAGGTTGGTTACCCTCTCTAAATATATGAGACCATTTAAGTGTAAAAAAACCAAAATTGGAGAGAATGGTTCTAAGAAAATAGACCAAATTATAGGGAGGAGGAGAGAATCTCTGCAGAATATTAATCAATTGTTGTGTGTCAGATTCTATCCAAACATAATGATTATTGAGTGCTTTAGCAGTAACAAGTGCCCAATGAGCAGCCTAAAGCTCAGAATCCAAAGTTGATGAAGAGACAATGGGTGCTTGAAAAAACCACAATAACTGACCCGAGTGTTTCGCACACAAGCACCTATACCAGCAGATGAAGGGGTAAAACTGCCATCAATATTGATTTTAATCCATGGCATGGAAGGCAGGGACCATCTCAGCAAAACAGTTTTTTATTTTGGTGAAGCATTCCAGCAATGAGTGTTTGTTTATGAAGCTACAACAATTAGCCACAATAGTATTAATCAGACAAGGTTTGTTTTCATACTTAGCTTGATTTCTGGCCATCCATACAGACCAGCAGAGGACTAAAGGAACTTGGTACCACTGCTCATCTTTCCAGTCCTCCCAGCAAGCATCCAAGGATATCCAGTTATATTTAAGTTGAGTTAAATTTAGTTGATGTAACACAACATTCCATACTTGGTTAGTGACAGAGCAATTTAGGAAAAGATGAGAGACAGTTTCTTCATGAGAATGGCATAACCAACATCTAGAGGCTATTCTCAGCCCTTTTAACTTCAAGATATCATCCAATGGAAGATACTTATGAAATAATCTCCAACAGAAAAAGGACATGGATGGAGACAATAGCCTGGTCCAGATATTCTCCCCCCAATTGGTATCAGACCATGAAGTGAAAGAATTTTGTATCATGCTGTTAAAGGATTGATTGTTAGATTGCTTCAACAAAATTTTATCAGGTTTAGTTGGTTCAATAGGGATGACAATGATCTGCTGCACACTTTCCTCATGCAACACCTCTCTCAGAAGACTAACATTCCACTGGTCCTCCACCCAGAAATCTGAAACTGTAAGATGATGATTTATCTCATTAGTGAAAGTTAAATGACCATCTGGAATCCAGTTATCATAACAAAAATTTACATCCCCGGCTCCAACCTCCCAGCAGAAGAACGGGTTAGCTGTTTCCCTCACTTTCAGCAAACTTTTCTAGTGTTTTGAATCCCCCAGCATTGGCAAAACAGCATTTGGATGTGATTTCCTGCAATACTTCTCTTTTAAGAATTTAGCCCACATAGTATCTTGCCTTCTGAATTTGATCCATTGTTTACAGTAAAAAAGGTGGCTCATCTGTTGGAATCTCTTGATGCCCAAGCCCCCCGCCTTTATAGGTTTACAAAATTTATTCCACACAGTCCAATGGTGTTGCTTGGACTGACCCTCCCAAAGAAATTTATTGAAGATAGTTTCAATCATCTTCTGGGTAGTTTTTTCATTCTAACCATCTCCATGGTATAAAAAGGGAAGGTTGATAAAATACTTTTTAGCAAAGTTAATCTACCTCCATTCGACAAGAAAGTATTGGTCCAACATTTTAAAGTTGATGTGATCTTGTGTACCACCTCATCATATTGGGACTGTTTTCTCCTGCCTTTGATCTACTGCACCTCTAGGTACTTCAAAGGAAGTTCAGCAGCTGAAAAGCCAGAGAACACCGCTGATGTTTATACCTTTTCCCAGCCAAAAACTGACACTTTCTTCTATTGAGTTCAAGACCAGCTACCTTGGACTGTCATTTGGATAGTTTTTCTAATAGCTTACTTACTCCCATTAGTGAAAATAATTACATCATCTGCATAGTTTAGATGACTGATAATTTGGGAGGAGCCATGGTTATAATTTAGGTAGGGGTAGTGATTACGAGCAGCATTAATAATCCTGGAAAAATAGTCAAAGGCCAAAATGAAAACAGTTGGGGAAAGGGGATCACCTTGCTTTAACCCCCTACCTGCTTTAAAAAAACCAAAGCTGCTAACATTAACAAGGACACTATAATAAGCACTTGAGAGCCATCTCTGAATTAAATTACATAAGGAGGGATGGAAACCTTGAGCATTAAGCACCAGATCTATAAAATGCCAACTGATAGTGTCATAAGCTTTTTTGAGATCAAACTTAAAAATGATATTATGTCCCCTACAGCCCTTATCAATATCCAGTAACAACTCCTGAGCAAGCAAGCAATTGTCAGTGATGTTTCTCCCCTGCACAAAAGCAGATTGGTTAGAGCTAATCAAATGATTAAGATGAGGTTGCAATCTCCCCACTATAATCTTGCTAATGATTTTAGAAAAGGTAGAGGTGAGACTAATAGGTCTGAAATTTGTCTAGCTTGATTTTTGAGTATCCTTAGGAATGAGAACAATGCTAGATGCAGCAAAATACTTTGGTAGATCAGTTCCTGAGAAGAAAGATTGAACAACCTTAATGAGATCAGTGCTCACAATGTCCCAAGCTTTTAGGTAAAAAGTTGAGGTGAAGCCATCAGGACCAGCAGTCCTATTTCCATCAATACTTTTTAAAGCATGCCGAATTTCCTTTTCATCAGGGAGTAAAGTCAAGTTAAGCTGATGTACATAGGCATAGTTTCTTGAAAAAGCCTCAGCAAACAAAGAATCTGATGATGTAGGTTGGGCAGCAAACAGAGATTGAAAGTACTCGTACAGACACTTTGTGAAATAGCTCATTGATCAGTAACCCAATTACCAACAGAATCCTTGATTCTAAGAATAGCATTAATCTTCCTCCTGTGTTTAATCATGGCATGGAAATACTTAGTGTTCCTGTCCCCAAAAAGATATCTGTTAACAGCAGCTTTTTGTTTTAAAAAATTCTCTTCCCTTTCCAAAGCTTGTAATAATTGAGTATGAGCAGAAATCAGATCTTGATCTTGATTCACACCCTAGTCTTGGTTAGCTTCTAGCAACTGTACTTTAGTATCAACATCCCTTACTTGTTGGAACACATTCCCAAAGCTATGCTTATTCCAATTCCTTAAATCATAAGCCACATTTTTATGTAGCCTCCAAAGTTTATTAAGTGGATTGCAGATGGGGTAATCTGGAACTCTCCAAGCTCTTTTCACCTCCTCTAAGAAGTTAAAATGATCACTCCTAACATTGAGAAATCTGAATGGGGAGCATCCCTTATAAGGGCAAAAAGAAATTTGAATCAAAAGTGGTGAATGATCAGAAGTGGATCTGTGCAGATGAAACACTTGAGTAATGGGAAAAATGTTCAGCCAGGAATCATTAGCCAAAATTCTATCAATTCTCTCTAATAGTTTACCCCTCTGCCAGGTAAAGGGAGACCCAATGAAGCCTATATTAAACAATCCAGCTGTAGTTAAATTTTGAAAATAATATTTTAATGAAAAATACGAAATCAAATTGATCTCATATAAACATTAGCCTAGATAATAAAGCGCTTCATCACAAGACGTACCTATACCGAAGAATAGATACATGGCTTAGGGTGAGACTTGATCAAATAAACTAAAAGATTCATGACATCTGTTTGGTCTGCAAAAAAAATTTTGACCAAAAATTTCTCCTATCTAATATGAAAGAATTAGATAGGGTTTATATCAATTTGGGGTCTTTAAGTTTCCTATAAGGGCAAGCCACTATAGTTAATTACATCTTAGATATCTGAAGTCACCTAAGAAAACTCTTGATATAGATCGGGAAATGTTTATATTCATGAATTCCAAAGGTAAGGTTTTCAAATAAAAATTTGATGGTCAGAAATTTAATAGGTGAATGGATCAAGTTTTGGAACATTTCATTTTATCAGAATCCAAAGGAGAGAAGGTTAGAGGATGGACATAGATTCAAAAAAAGTTTTGATGTCTTCCCAAACTATCCTATAGTTTGGCTTTGATTTAGGACGTTTATTTGATTTTTCACCCTGTCAATTTTATTATTTAGAACTTATATTCACTTGATGCTGATCATGTGAATGGTCTGGAAGATAGGAGAATTTATGTCAAACCTGATGAAAACCTTGGAATCCTAAAATGAATTAGAGCTTATATTGCACGGTAGAACTATGAAAAGGCGTAAAGAGAGGGTGAGAATTTATGCTGCACTAGGAAACCACCTCAAAGTCCTATGGCTTGTTTTAATTTCTAAGGAATGGTTTTGCTGATGTTGACAAGTTTTAATGTTGAAGATGGCCGTGGTACCCACTCTGCATGCACCAAGCTCCATGGTCGTAACAGGTTAAGTCTAAAGATATGTTGATTAAGGAGAAAAGATAAGTGTCATGTTTTAGAAATATTTAAATTGAGGTCTCTTAATTTTTTATTAGGGGGAACATTAAAGTTGATTATTGCAACACCAGTTAAGATTTGACAGTTCCATCATCCCGGCACCGCTATTTTCATCGGATTCACTTATTCCAAATGAATTTACTAAACTCAACTTAATGAGTTCTGTACTTTCATTTAGACTGTGGGAAAACCCTATTAGCAACACATGGGTTACCTCCTCCAAGGAATTCCCGATCATCCGACAAGACTTTTTAATTTAATTGCAATTGAATTATTGTTTTTTTTGTGATTAAATTTTGAGTTGTTTTATATTTTTGAATGTTGTGGCGGTGAATTTTATCTTGTCTTGACTTTTAATTTTAATTTTACTCTCAGTTTTGTGGCTATCCTAAAGGTTTCAGTTTTCATACAGGGTGACATTGTTGTTTAGCATGCAAACTTGCAAGAAAAGAAAAGTGCGGTAAAGAAAATGTAGGAAAAGAAAACGTTGTAAACTTATAAAAGTGTACCTGGCGAGTCTTCACGTTCCTCCATCTAAAACTTTAGTATTCTTTGTAATGAACATTTATATTTGCAGGGAAATAAAACCCTATGGATATGTTAATGACAGGCCTACCAAACTCCTTGTCATAACTGGGTGAACTCTATTCATTTGTGAGATTCCTTCATTTAGTAAATATAATAGGTCCAGTTGTCCTACAAGGTGTCCAGAAGACTTGTGAAATGGTCCAGTAGAAACTTAGATATCTCACAATACTTTTGAACTTCCTTGAGGTCCTTTTGGACTTATTATAGTTATTAAACGATTTATCCCTTTCATACCCTTATGCTCAGTGAACCAACATTTTAATCATCTCTAAGAATAGGGCAATTCACCATTTATTATTTAATTTAATAATTATGTGGGTGAAGACCCCAAAGGACAAATTAAGATCATTAGGATACTTAGTCAAATTTTGATTTGGGGCTTGTAATGAGTCAAAAATACTTTAGTTTTGATTATATTAACCTTTTTAAACCTCTTTTAATTAAGTTTGATCAAGCCTAGCTCACTACGAAGCCCCTTAAGATTTTATGTGAGTATATTTTATGACTTTAGGGAAAATTAAATATTAAGTGGTAAGAATTTCCATCAAAAGATCATAATATTACTTTGAGCACCAAGTAAACGGGTCAGGCTGGTGGTTTATTAATTTCCAAGATCATTTAATTTTTTCCTCATCAATTATTAATTTTTGTCTCCTAATCACTTAGGAACTATCCCCATAATTTTCCTAAGTTTAAAAATTAAAATATCAATTTTTAAAAGGCTTAAATCAAATTTTTAAAAGGGAAAGGTGATTTTTCTTAAATTTCCACTAAAATAAAAGTATGAGGTGGCTCTTGGTTTGGGCTCCTCCAGGGACTAGGCTGATCAGCCAGGTCAGGAGAAGTGGCCAGCGGGTCAGGTGAGCCAGTGTGCAGGCCATGAGTGCAATGGGTTTTAATGGTTAAGGAATTATGGCAAACATCCTGTATATTTAACCATTTAAGGGAACAAATCCCCTATTTTTGGGGAAATTTGGTCTATGGCTCCACTACGGTGGGTTAGGTGGTTTATTTCAGTCCATAGGGTCAACTTTGTGGCTGTGGAGGAGTTGGTTTGCTCACATTTGGTTCAATTTTGTTAAGTTAGGTCATGGATTCAATTTTGGGTCACGTGGGTTCATGTTGGTCTAGGTTGGGTTTGAGCTTGTGCTAGACCAAATTTATTGAGCAACTTGGTGTATATGATTGTAATGAAGATTTTTCATGAAGACTAGGAGTGGTTTTGAGTTCAATTGAGGCGTCAATTTAGTAGAATTCAGGATTTTGATCCAATTAGGGCAAGTTGGGTTAACTTGGGTTTAGGTTGGGCTAGAGTTGGGTCTAAGGCCAGTTAAAGGTTCCAAATGGTCTATAAGGATTGCATGAAGAGTTCCCAACATCAATTGGGTGGAAATTTTGGGAGTAGGGCAATCAATTTGGTGAGATTTAGTCATATATTCAATTTGGATTAAAATTGGGTAAGCTTAGTTCAAGTGGATTTGGGTGAGACTTGGGCTCAAATTGGGGGCACTTGATAATTCAATTCAATTTTGGGGTGTGTTATGAAGTATTTAGAATTGAAATTGTGGGGAAATGGATTGACATTAGGTCAATTTGGGGGATTTGGTTCACTTAGGCAAAATTGGGGATTTTGGGTTTTAAGTAAAATTGAACTTAAATGTGGGTCAAGTTGGGCTTGGATTTAGTTTTGATTGGTATTGGAGATGTTGAATTAATTTTTGGAATTGAAATTGGGTAATATTGGGATCCATTGGGTAGACAATGGGCTTAATTTGGGCACTTTTGGGTTAAATGGGTCAAATTGGGGCTTTTGGTTAGATTGAACCAAATTGGCCAAATTGGGTCATGTGGTAGTTGAGAGAAATAAAATTAGGAATATTTAGGATGTTTTGAAATTTTATGGGAATTTTTTGGAATTTTTGGAATTTTGGGCTAAGAGGGACATTTTGGTCATTTTGGGGATTTTTGGAGAAATTTGGCAATTTTTGGTAATTTTGGTTAATTTTAGTGGTAGGAAGTATTTTGCAATGATTCTTTTGAGAATTATGGGTAATTTGGGTAATTTTGTAATTTTAGGGGATTTTAGGGTTTTGGGTGCATTTTGGGTATCTTCGGTATTTTTGGTCAAAGGGGTTAGAAATTTGGAATGTTTGGGAAGATTGGAATTGGTTAAAGGTGAGCAGTCTGGAATTTATTTAGATTGATTCATGGACCAAGGGCCACCCTCATTTGGTCCTCTATGTGTTGGTACTAGCCAAACCCTAGTCTGAGGCTAAAGACTTAGGAATACCAGTTACATGAGTTTCCAAAGAGTTAAGGGATCACAATTGATGTGTTTTGTTTAGGGTTGTGAGTGTGTAGTGCAAGTTTGGTGTGAGCTCCAGACCTCCAGGGTAGATCCTGTAGCCTAACCCCTTACAGGAGACTTCCACTGAGCTTCCTTATGCTTGGTCTCTTCCTCCCAAAAACTGGAGGTTAGGCCTTAAGCATATGAAGACACCCAGTGAATTGAAAAAAGTTTGAATTTCTATGGGAATGGTGTCATGACTAGTTTTCTATGAAAAACACTAGAAGAGTTCTATGGCTAGACCCTAGGCTATTATAAAGACAGACTAGACCTCAACCAAAAGTGAGGTCAACAATGATTTCTTGGGCTGACGACGTTAAACTATGCTCTTTATGGGAGGCGACCCATAGTTATTTTTGGTATGTTTGTGTGCTTGTTTTCAGTAGTTGTGCTTGTAGAGTGTCATATTGGAGTCTTACTTACTCTTAAATATCATGAAAGAATGGAAAATATTGGATCGTATTGAAAAATTAAAATATTTCGGACCAAAATGAAGTTTGGTGCAAATTTGAACAGTGATGCCGCCGGTGCCAGAATGGGCATTATTGGCGCCCTATTCAGAGAGCATGCACCATATTTTAGGATTTTGACACCGCCAGTACCCAAAGTGTGATCACATTTTTTAGAGTTTCAAAATGCAGTTTTTGGCGGGATTTTTTTCCTTTTAACTCCCCAAACTCCATTTTTAACTCCAAACTCAAGAAAAATGAAACATTCCTTTCCCAATTCGCATCCAATGGATTCCAACTCCGTAGAAACCCCAAGATTTAGAGTTTTCAATCGACGAAAGTTTGTCAGTTTCGAGGCGCAACATTTATTCAACAAGGTGATGATCAAGAGGAGGATTATCAAGGAAAGAGGTTTTGGAAAATGAGGTTTGGATAATCCTACTACAACAGTTGAAGAGATAATTGTGCAGAGGCGTTGAGAAGTGTTATGCTACACTACCACCGCCGTTGTCGTTCTTATTGTGAAATAATTCTTTGCAAAGCCTCATGGGATTAATTAAGGATTTGTCTATGTGTGAGGTTGGTTTGTACCATTCACTCCTTCGAAGATAAATGACTTATTTTTTATTGAGAATGTCTCTATTTGCTATCATTCAAATTTCTATGTGACGAGAGACAATATAAATGAATTTATTATTATTTGACGGACGAAGGTGAAGATTAAGAGATTAGTGACAACAGATATGTAAGTTTTTCTTCTGCATCTTTAAATCTGGGGTCAAAGCAATGGCATTACTTCATTTCAGGAAAGTTGCTTCCAACTTTAAAAAATAGTAAAGTGATGAAGGAGAGTACTATTTAAAATTATTGTATTCAAACTAGAAGAACGATCGATATTGGTACAATCATCATGAAATCTGTATTGGGATTGATTATTCATGGATCTAAATATGGACTTGGACATCCTTCCACCATATTTCTTCTTTGCAGCCAGTCACAAGTTCCATATAAAGTTGGGAAAAAGTGCTTCTTCCATGGAGGACAGTTGATCCAACCAATTTTTTTTACTACAGGCAATAGGAGATGGGAGTGATATGAGCCTCATTGTTGATCAACAATCTCAGAGTTCACGATCTATTCAGTCTTACTTTTATGAAAGTTCCAGAGCGATTCTGACAAAGATCAAGAAGTTAGAGAAAGAGGTATAAAATCTTATGAATGCTATTAATGATATCTCTGATTTATTTAATCACTTGGATTAGAGGATGAAAGAACAGGCTGATCATACTGGGCAAATTGAAGTGAATTCGATAAATCTGTTGAAGAGGAATGCCATGATTGCTGAGGATCATATATAAAAGTAAGCAGGCTCATCATTTTTTTTATATATATTAGTAGCTGAATAAAATGACTATACTACTAATGGTAACAGAAATAGAACAACTTTTCTAACTGTTTAAGAATACTAAGCAGTATGCTGAAATAGAAATAAACATTAATTCATCTAAATTTCTGTCTTCAACAAAATACACTAAATATTTAAAACAGTCTCAACATCAACAATCCACACAAAGTTTCATAAACAAATCTGCACTAACAAAAAACAAACAACAAACAACACTAGAAAACAAGAAATAAACTAACAACAGAATCAACACATCTCAGAGGTAAATCAAGCTACTAATCACTATCTGTAGCCTCGTCATCGTCATCACCAAAAGAAAACTCCACATCCTTTGGATCAACATACGGTGAAAATTTAGGACAGATAGGAAACTGAACATCATGCTCACCCTTCAAGAATCTCACTAAAGACTCTGAATACTCAGCATCATACTCACTTTTCCTTTGGGTAAACTCAGATAAATGATCAATCTTCTCGACTATAGTATCTACTTTGCAGTGAGTTAGAAATAACTCATTCTGCTGCTCCAGAAATTGATCATGCATTGATTCCCAGAAACTAGATGGTGGCTCAGTAGTAGAAGTAGAAGGTCTAGAAGTAGAAGCTCTACCTAGAGTAGGTACAGAAGTAGAAGGACCAGTAGATCTCTTCCATGGAAGACGATCATAAATGCTAACACTCTCCTGCTCAATTGGCTTTGTAGTCTTCAACTTCTCCTCTAATCTATCAGCAGAAACTCCATTGCTCATGCATAAAGAATGAATCAAGGATGGGAATCCTAATCTCATAGAAGTTCTGGATCTAGAAATCGATTCCACTGAATCATAAATAATACTGCCAACATCTATCGACTTCCTCTCCTGAATGCAGTAGTTCAGGATAGCTCGATCTCTGGTAACTTCACTCAGGTGGTTGGAAGGTAAAAGTCTAGCAGAAATAAATAATACCATGCCTTTAAAATACCATTTAGCTTAGAAGATTTTAAAGTTTACCCGTTTGTCATTTCGGATCTTCCAAACTCCAGTGCCATCAGTCAGATATGTAATAATCATCTCAAGACCTCCCTCTGAAGGAGATAAACTAGAATAGTAGCACTCGATGGTAGGTGGCAGGCTGTAGAAAATATTGATCCGTGAGTAAATCCTACTCCGACACCTCTAATGAAGACTTTGTAGTCTTCCAAATCCAAAAAGTTGGCATAAAACTTGCCTACAATAGGAATAACGGCAACAGCAGTGAAATAACATAATCATTGCCAGTTGTGTGCAATGATCATGTTCTCAATCATTTCACCTTGATTGTAAAAACTGTGCTCCGAGATAAACTTTCTTGACGTCGTAAATTCGTGATAGCAAAAATGTGCTGTCGTAGTCGAAAACTTGCTGCTGTCGAAATTTTCTCGTGCCTTTCCTCGCTTAGATTTTAGTGCCATCTAAACGTGAAAGAAAACACAAATAAATTTAGGAATCAAATATTTAAACTCTTTTTAAGCTTGAGAAACTTAAAATGAGTTTAAAAATCCATGTAGAAACTCTAAAAATCAAAATTTTTCTCAAAATTTTAGTTTTTAGAAAAAAAAATAGGAAAAACTATTGTAAGAATAAAAAATAAATGGATTAGAAGGTAGATCTGACCTCGAGATGAAGAAATCTAGTTATTTCAGGCTCAAAAACTTGATGTATTGACCTCAAGATGGATCTAGGGGGTGTATGTTCGTGAAAAAGAGGAAGGGGATGAAGCTTACGCGTCAACCATGGCTAATGGGATTTAAATGCTAATTTTCGTTATGCAGGCTGAACCAGCGCCTTGGCGCCGAATTCTGGCGCCTAGGCGCCAGACTCGCCTTTCACAAAAATCACTTTAAAAATTTTATTTTTCACCAAAACTCATAAACTCAACCTCCAATTACTCATATTAGAGTAGTGCTTCAGTTTCCAACTTAAAAAATATTTCCTAAAAATTTTAAAAATTAAAAATTAAATCCACCAATTAAACACAAGGTTTAAATCAAACTCTTCTAATTCCATTCATAATCTTCAATTTTGGCTCAATACAATACAGCTAAGTATAGTAATATGATTCAAGTCCTAACAAACAATCAAACTACATAATTTCAAAACAAATACAACACACATTAAACAATAAATCAAACACACCAACAACACATTCGATTTACTAAATTGATACAACGACACACTAATAAAAGTCTAGATCACACCACAATAACTATCTAATCTTCAAATTAGAAATTTCCATTCTCTTCACAAGGAAGATTACTAGGCCTATTTAAGAAGAATACTAACGCCCTCGGAAAATCCGTAGCCATTTTCTCGTCGATCCATTTATTCTTCGCATACATCTCCACTTGAGCATCTTGATAAGCAGCTAGATGATCAAATTGAAGTTTCGTATGCCATTATAGATGTTAAATTTGATGATACATCTCATGGAGGCGATCTCCAATACTTTTGAATTCTGCTTCAAATTTATCTAGACGACTTGAAATTTTCTCCAAACTTACAGCGATAAAACCATTGAAGCCGGGTTGATCATCCTTTGAACCTTTGTCTCTAGCATCTTCTCCAACATTTCTTCTCTCCATTTCTTCAAAAATCCTTTCTAATCTCTCAAGAATGAAGTGTCTAGGTCGTAATTTTTATTGCTTAGGGTTTGGGGACGAAGATGGGGTAATTTAAAGGAGAAAATCGTGTGAAAAATTGAAAATTTTCAGTTTTTACATTATCTAGTAACTGTGGTGCTTAGGCGCCAAATCTGGTGCCTACGCGCCGGACCCATCGATACACAATATTACTCTGGCGCTTATGCGCCAAATTTTGGCGCCTAGGCGCTGGAACCATGTTTGACTCCGTTTCGCCTATCGTCAAATTTCAAAGTTTTGTTCTTCAAAATAGGTAAATTAGAATGGTAAGATCAATATAGACTTAGTAAGACAAATTATAAACAATCATAATGAAGGTTAACTTGATCTCCTTTTTACTCACATATGAAATGGAGTGATCTAAAGTCCAAACTTTATATACTTCGAGATAATTTTTAGCTAAAGTCAATAAAGACTTGCTAGCGTCCAATTTTCTAAAGTTATATAAAATTAGTTAAGATCGAGGCATAACCTTACATTAAAAATGTAAAAACACACAAAAATAATTGTGGGTTGCCTCCCACAAAGCGCTTGATTTAATGTTGTCAGCCCGACCTAATTAAGTCTTTAATCAAGTAGACTCAACTCGTAAGCCTCTTTATAAATCATTTTAATGTCTCTCGAATAAGGCTTCAATCTTAATCCGTTAACTTTAAATATTTTTCTTATTTTGGGGTCTTTAGTATCCATAGCTCCATAATGGTATACTTTCTCAATTATATATGGTCCCATCCATTTAGATCTTAACTTTCCAAAAACAAAGTCTTAAACAAGTATTAAATAATAATACTTCTTGTCTAGGCTCGAATATTTTTCCTGAAATCTTTTAATCATGTAACATCTTCATTTTCTTTTTATAAATTTTTGCATTTTCATATGATTCATTTCTTTTTTCATCCATCTCATTTAATTGTAATAATTGTTTTTCTCCTACAGTATTCAAATCAAAATTAAACTCCTTTATCGTCCAATAAGCTTTATGTTAAAGTTCAACAGGTAAGTGACAATGTTTATCATAAATTAACTGGTAAGGTGACATTCCGATTGGTGTCTTATAAGCTGTTCTAAAAGCCCATAATACAGAATTAAGTCTATCAACCCAATCAGTTCTTTTAGGATTAACAGTCTTCTCTAAAATTCTTTTAATTTCTCTGTTTGATACTTCAGTCATTCCACTTATTTTAGGGTGATACGCAGTTGTAATTTTGTGTTTGATTCCAAATTTGTCCAGTAATAATTGAATTCTTATATTTTTAAAATGACTTCCACCATCTATGATAATTACCTTAGGCATTCCAAATCATGAAAAAATCATTTTTTTTTTAAATTTTGAAACACTTTTGGAATCACAGTTAGGTAAAGCTACAGCTTCAATCCACTTTGAAACATAATCAACTGCTAATAAAATATAAATCTTTCTAGATGATGGTACAAATGGTCTCATAAAGTCTAAACCCCATATATCAAAAATTTCAACTTCCAATATATAGTTTAAAGGCATTTCATCTATTCAAGATATATTTCCTATCCTTTGACATCGATCACATGTTTCACATAATGTCTCACATCTTTGAACAAGGTAGGCCAATAAAATCCTGAATTTAAAATTTTAAATGCAGTTTTATCTACTCCAAAGTATCCTCCAAAATCGGAACATGACATTTTTAAATAATAGCAAAAGTTTCTTCATAAGGTACATATCTTCGAATTACAGAATCTCTACCTAATTTAAATAAATGAGGATCTTCCTAAATATAAGATTTAGCATCATTTTTAAATTTCTTAATATATTTGTTATTCAATCATAAGGTAGAATATTGCTAACTAGAAAGTTAACTATATCCGCATACCAAGGTGTTTGGCATCCTTGAATAACATATAAATGTTCATCAGGAAATTTCTCATTTATATTTTCCTCAGTAATAACATCATTCTTAATTCTAGATAAATGATCAGTAATTTGGTTATCAGTGCCTTTTCTATCTACTATTTGAAAATTAAATTCTTGTAGAAGTAAAACCCATCTGATCAGTCTAGGCTTAGCATCTTTTTTTGTCATTAAATATTTAATAGCGAAATGATCAGTATGAACTATGCATTTGGTACCAAGAAGATAAGGTCTAAATTTATCAAAGACATGGACTATAGCTAAAAGCTCTATCTCATTAGTAGTGTAATTTCTTTGAGTTTCAGAAAGAGTTTTACTAGCATAATTTATAAATTTGAAAATTTTCTCATATTTTTGTCCCAAAACAGCTCCAATTGCAAAATCACTTTCATCGCACATTAATTCAAAGGGTTTATTCCATTTAGGTGCAATAATTAAAGGTGCAGTTATTAATTTTTCTTTTAAAATATTGAAAGCATTAATACAGTCTTCATTAAATTAAAATTTAGCTTCTTTTTCCAATAAATGACTAAGAGGTTTAGCAATTTTAGAAAAATCCTTTATATATCTTCTATAAAATCCAGCATGACCCAGAAAACTTCTCACATCAGTAACGTGAGTAGGTGGTTGCAGCTAAGCAATAATTTTCACATTTGCTTGATCAACTTTCATCCCTTTTTATGAAATTTTGTGACCAAGTACAATGCCTTCGTGACCATAAATCGACATTTTTCCCGGCTTCAGAACTAAATTTGTTTCTTCACATCTTTTCAGAACTTTGGAAATATTTTCCAAACAAGATTCAAAAGAAGTTCCAAAAACTGAAAAATCGTCCATAAATATTTCAATTCCTTTATCAATCAAATCACAAAATATTGATATCATACATCTTTGAAAAGTTGCAGGTGCATTACATAAAGCGAAAGGCATTCTTCTAAACACAAATGTTCCATAAGGACTTGTAAATGTTGCTTTCTCTTGGTCCTCAGGAGCGATAGGTAGTTGATGATAACCATAATATCCATCCAGAAAATAGAAATATGAGTGTCCAGCTAATTTATTAAGCATTTAATCCAAGAAAGGTAAAGGAAAATGATCCTTTCTAGTGGCTTCATTTAATTTCAGATAATCAATGCAAATTCGCCATCCAGTAACTTATCTTGTATGAATTAGTTCATTTTTATCATTGATAATGACAGTTACTCCTCCATTATTCGGATCACAATGAATAGGACTTACCCATTGGCTATCCGAAATAGGATAAATAATTCCAGCATCTAACCATTTTAAAATTTCTTTTTTAACAACCTCTTTCATGATAGGATTTGATCTTCTTTGAGGTTCAATAGTAGGTTTAAAATCTTGTTCCATTAAAATTCTATGCATACAGATGGAAGGGCTTATTCCTCTTATATCAGCAATAGTCCAACCAAAAGCTTTCTTATAATTCTTTAACACTCCTATCAGTTTTTCTTCTTGATCTAAACTTAGTTTAAAAGAAATAATAACAGGTAAAGTTAATGAATTTCCAAGAAAAGCATACTTTAAATGTGAAGGTAACATTTTTAATTCCAGTTCAGGGGATTTTTTAATTGAGGGTAAAAGTATATCATTTTGTGTTACGTCCAAAATTTCCCAGTGATTTTTAATATAATGAGTTTCTTTAGATAATTCTTCTTCTTTTAGTTCTTCATTTTCATCAGTTAATAATTAAATTTTTCTTCAGAAATGACTTTACATCATTCTTGATAATGTTTTTCAATTATATAATCAATAATATCCATTCGATAGCATTTTTTTATCAGGGTACTTCATTGATTTAAGAACATTGAATTTAATTATTTGATCATTAACTGTCATGGTTAATTCTCCTTTTGCACATCAATCATAGCTCGTCCAGTAGCTAGAAAAGGTCTCCCTAAAATAATTGGTATTTTTTTATCTTCTTCCATATCAAGTACAATGAAATCCACAGGGAAAATAATTTTATCCACTTTAACAAGAACATCCTCTATAACTTCTTTAGGGTAGGTGATAGATCTATCAGCTAACTGAAGGGTTACAGTGGTGGAAGTAATCTCTCCTAAATTCAATCTTTGAAAAATAGAAAATGGCATGAGATTAATACTTGCTCCTAAATCACAAAAAGCTTTTCCACAAAATTTTTCTCCAATAGCACAAGGTATAGTAAAACTTCCAGGATCTTTAAGTTTCTGAGGTAATTTCTTTTGAATTATTGCACTACATTCTTCACTTAATGCAACAGTTTCAAAAGCTTCAAATTTTCATTTCTTACTTAAAATATCCTTCATAAATTTTGCATAAGTTGGCATTTGTTCCAAAGCTTCAGCAAAAGGTATGTTAATGGTAAGTTTCTTAAAAATTTCAAAGAACTTAGAAAATTGATGATCAAACTTCTGCTATTTTAGTCTTTGAAGAAAAGGTGATGGTGGTTTTTTAACTTCAACATTAATAATAACATTATGATCTTGACTAGGAGAAGGAGTTTCTTGAGGTTTTTCAATCTCTTCAACCTCAATCTCATTTTCAATTTCATTCTGCATTCTTTCTTTTAACTCCTTTCCACTTCTAAGTTGCACAGATTTAACATGTTCATGATCTTTTCTAGTTTCTTTTGGATTGACTTCAACATTACTAGGAAGTGTTCCTGAAGGTCTGTAATTAATTAAATTAGCAATTTGTCCCATTTGATTCTCAATATTACGAATAACAGTGTTTTGAATTTGTAATTGATTACTTAGTTGTAAAATTTATTCTTTTATAAATAATTTTTTCTGTTGATTATTAAATCCAGGTGGTTTATAGTTTGAATTTACTTGATTGTTCCAATTTCCAGTTGGATGGGATTGATTATTACCCCATTGTTGTTGTGAATTATTCTAGTTAAAATTAGGGTGGATTTTTCATCCAGGATTATAATAATTGGAATAAGGGTTATTTTTACTAGCAATAGCTTGTAAAGTTTCAATAGTTTAAGAAACTTCAATATTAGCAGAGTTGTTATGTGATATATTGATAGCAAACTTATCTAATTTCTTAGATATAGCAGCTACTTGGGAAGCTAAGATAGAAAAGGATTCGTTATCATGAATACTTGTCATTCTTTTAGGATTAATCCTTTCAGAAGGCCATTGAAAATTATTGTTAGCCATTTCTTCAATTAAAGTATAAGCTTCTTCAAATGATTTAGCCATTAAAGAACCTTCAGCAGCAGCATCAATAATTGATTTAAGTGATCCAATTAGTCCGTTATAAAATGTTTGAATAATTAACCAATCAAGTAAAGCATGATGAGGACATTTTCTTAATAGTTCTTTAAATCTTTCCCAAGTTTCATAAATTGTCTCCCCGTCAAATTGACTAAATGAAGTAATATCATTTCTCAATTTAGCAGTTTTAGAAGAAGGAAAATATTTATCAAGGAATTTTTGTGCTATTTCAGCCCATGTTTTAATAGAACCTGTTGCTAATTAGTTTTGCCACATCTTTGTTTTATCTCTTAAAGAAAAAGGAAAGAGTTTAAGTCTAATAGCATCATCAGAAACATTGTTATATTTAAAGATAGCACAAAGTTCTAAAAAACTAGCAAGGTATAAATTTGGATCCTCATTTGGTGTTCCCCAAAATTGATTTTTTTGAACCATTTGAATAATAGATGGTTTAAGGTCAAAAGAATTAGCATCTAGAGTAGATATTTAAATACTACTATGAAGTTCATCAACTGTAGCGTTAGCATAATCCCTTAATGGTTTGTAAACATTTTTTTCATTAATTTTAATTGGATTCTGTAAATTATTATGTAAATTAGCCATCTCTTGATATTTTTTAATTTGTTTTCCTTTTTTAATTTTCTAACAATTCTTTCTAATTTAGAATCTAAAGGTAATAATCCTTCAGATCCAGAACTACGCATAAAAAGTAAATAAAAAGTAAAATAGCAAGAAATAAAATTATTTGTATTTGTATTTTTATTTTTGTTGTTTTTTAAATGTTTTTGTATTTTATATTTTTGACAATAAAAGAAATAAATAAAATAAAATATTTAAAATCTATAAATTTTGCCTCCCCGGCAACGACGCCAAAAACTTCGACCCTCGATCCGCAAGCTTATGCACCAAAAACTTGGTTTGCAATCGCCAAACAATGCAAGTAATTTATGCTATCAAAAATAGGTTATAGTTAATACCTGACTCAAATAATAATAGCGGCTAGTGTATATAAATATAATTTTATGAAAAATATTTTACACACTAGGGGTACTACGCAAGTATACGTATCGCTTCAAGTAATATAGGGCTTTAAATAAAGACCCCAGTATCGATCCCACAAGGAGGATTATCGATTTTTTTAAAATATTTTGATTTTATTTTTATGTATTTCTTTTAAAGTTAAAAAGTTGATATTTAATTTACTAGATGCAGAAATAAAGCTGTAAAAAAGTAATGATTGATGTAAATAAAAATAAGCAAACAACTTTCTTCCTTTCAATTAATCCAAGATTTTTCAGATAATGTAATATTCGTGGAAAATATAAATTTATGGTATTGTGCCAAATAGAAGCATTCCTATTCTTTACCTTCGCTCGATAGTATAAAGAACATTGGCTAATCTATAGATCAGGTCTGGATGTATTGTTAGTAGAATGGGTTAATCTAAGCTCACACTACTAGATGTCCAAGGGTGGCTATGGTCGGCCCTACCAGTGACCCTTTCCTTCTCTATAAACCAAATTACAAGAATTTATCCTGTCACTCTAAAAACTTATCAATTCTACACCCATTAAATAATATCTTCCTATTTATTTGCTCTTCACCTTGAATAACCCGCGCAAGGCCTTCGACTACCCAAGGATTCATGTGATATCTACTAGTTAAAAATTCATCTCCTTCTAGGTCTTAAAACTCTTCAACAGATTTTAATAATTTAAATGGCCAATATAAATAGTAAATTAAGATCTGGTATTAATATCATCACAAAGTTTAAAATATATATATAGTTTTTAATTCTCCAATGAATTTTATATTATCTTATTTATCTTTTCATAATTGAAAGAAGAAAGTAAAGTAACTACTCGTAACACATTGAATTTAAACAACAAAAAATATAAATAAAACTTTGAATCAAAATACAAAAACTTATCTCAAGTGTTTCTCCAACTGAACCTCTGAATCCTTCTGACTCCAAAGTAAATAGACTTCAAAAGCACCGACTCTTTAAATACTCTTAATACAAACTCTAAAATAAACTCACTAATTAATAAAAGAAACTATAAATATGGCCCTTAAAATATTTCTCTAATTTCTCTCTCTAAATGGAACTATGGGGCTACGTTAGGCGTTGGTGATTTTTGGGCTTGGGCCTGGGCTTGGGCCTGGGTGTGGGCGTTTTTCTCTGAAGGAGTAGCCTCTTATTTATAGGCTTCAAGGGTTGCCTTGAGGCACCTCTTCAAAATGTGTTCATGTTCAATGAATCTTCTAGAAGGTGTGTCTGGCGCCTAGGCGCCGGACTCTGCATCCAGTTCTTCACACCTCTTCACTTTGGATCGCACCTCTTCGCGATTCTATCCTTTTCCAAGCATCCAAATACAATGTATCACATGTCCTATAATCGAGGAATAACTGTCAATCTTTTAGATGGTCCAATAACTGTCAATCTTCTAGAATAGCCGGATTCTGGAACCTAGGCGCCAGGCCAATTATTTTGACTATCTTGCATTTTAGCTCCATTATTGCTCCTTTTTATTCCTTTTTCATCTTTTTTTCCTTCTTGAACATTTTTGCATCACCTACATCCAAAACACAAAAATACCTTTCATTAAAGCATAATATCCTTAAAAATTTGATAAAAATCAAGGCATAAAAATAGGTATTTTTTCATGGATCAGTTGTAGAAGATGTATTAGTAAATATTTATAAATTTATCTTTCTGTGGATTTTATTGTTTTAGATATAGAGGAAGATAAAGAAATTCTTATTATTTTGGGAAGACCAATCCTTGCAACTGGAAGAGCTATGATATATTTTCAAAAGGGAGAATTAACTATGAGAGTAAATGATCAAGAGGTAACATTTAACATTTCAAAATCAATAAAATATCCCGCAACATAAAAAGTTGATGAAAGTTTTCAAATTGAATTTTATGATTATTTAAAAGGTGATCATTTTAAGGAAAATTTTAAAGAGGAAAAAGAGCAAGAAGATTTGAAATGTATGATAAAAATGAAATGGAAGATAAATACGATAAGATAGATAAAGAAGAATTGAATTTCGTTCAAGAAAGATTTGAGATGTTGGATACTACAGAAAATGATAATAAAAGTTTAATTTCATCTATCATAAAACCTTCTAAACTTGAGATGAAAATACTTCCCAACCATTTAAAGTATGTGTTCTTATAAGAATTATTTATATTATCAGTTATTGCATCATCCGATCTAAATGATTTACAAGAATAGAAATTATTAAAAATATTAAAAAGATATAAAAATACTTTCAGTTGGACTTTAGCTTATATTAAGGGAATCAGTCCTTCACTCTGTATGCATAGAATTTTTTTAGATGAACGACTTTAACCTAAAGTTCATCTGAAAAGGAGATTTAATATAATGATGAAGGAAGTAGTAAAGAAAGAAATTTTAAAAAATTAGATGCTAAAATTATAAATCCTATTTCAGGCAGTGCTTTCGTAAGTCCAATTCATTATGTTCTTAAGAAAGGAGGAGTGAAAGTTGATACAAATGTAAGAAATGAATTAATAACTATGAGACAAGTCACTGGTTGGCGAATTTGTATCGATTATAGAAAATTAAATGCCGCCATTATGAAATATCACTTTTCTTTACCTTTTTTAGACCAAATGTTGGATAGGCTTGCTG
Source organism: Papilionanthe hookeriana x Papilionanthe teres (assembly GCA_022702705.1). Classification (NCBI taxonomy): domain Eukaryota; kingdom Viridiplantae; phylum Streptophyta; class Magnoliopsida; order Asparagales; family Orchidaceae; genus Papilionanthe; species Papilionanthe hookeriana x Papilionanthe teres. Next base: position 83,303,210 of record CM040431.1, read on the forward strand.
GGCACAAATATTTTTACTTTTTAGATTAATATATCGATTATCATCAAATCCTAATTGCTCGTGACGATCAAGAAAAGACCACATTTACTAGTTTTTATGGAACATTTGCTTGTCGAAGAATGCTCTTTGGATTATGTAACGCACCTGCAACATTTCAAAGATGTATGATGTTAATTTTTAGTACTATGATTGATAATGGAATAGATATTTTTACGGACGATTTTTCTGTATTTGAAACTTCATTTGATGCTTATTTAAATAATTTAGAAAATGCTTTGGAGTTATACGAAAAAACAAAATTAGTTCTAAATTGGGAGAACTGTTAATTAATGGTTGCATGAGGAATTGCACATGGGCATAACATTTCTGAACATGGCATGGAAGTAGAGCCTGGAATAATTCAAATCATTGTGAAACTACCATCTCCTACTAAAGTGACAGGGGTTAGATGTTTTTTTAAGACATGTTGGTTTCTACAAGCGATATATTAAAGAATTTTCAAAAATTACTAAGCCTCTGTGCCAAATTTTAGAAAAAGATAAGAAATTTAAATTTAATGAGGAATATTTAAACGCCTTTGAATTCTTGAAACAAAAATTAATCACTGCTCCTATAATAGTTTCACCTGATTGGAAGAAACCTTTTGAACTAATGTGTGATGCTAATAATTATGTAATTAGAGTTGTTTTAGGGCAAAGGTATGATAAAATTTCTAAAGTTATATACTATGCTAGTAAGACTCTTAAATATTCTCAAACTAATTATACCAGTACTGAAAGAGAGTTACTAACCATTGTATATGCTTTTGAAAAATTTAGGTTGTATTTAATTGAGACAAAATGTATAGTACATACTGATCATTCTGCTATCAAATATTTAATGCAAAAGAAAGATGCTAAACTAAGATTAATCGGATGGGTACTTCTAATGCAAGAAGTTGACTTCATGATAATGGATAGAGAAGGAACTGACAATCAAACAACAGATCATTTATCTAGGCTGGAACAACAAGAACCATATGATTTTGGCGATGAAATTACATAAAATTTTTCTGATGAACAACTTTATAATATTAAGGAATGGAATTTACCATGGTATGTTAATAATGTGATTTATATTGTGAGTGATAGTTTATCACCTGAATTAACAAAGCAATAACAGAGGAAATTTATGCATGATGCCAAATTTTACTTTTGGGATGACCCATATTTATATAAACAATGTAAGGATCTAGTTATTAAGACATGTGTGCCTTACAAAGAAATTGATTTAGTGATGTTATAATTTGAATTTTGGGTACATTTTGGAGCTGACAAAACTGCACATAAGATTTTACAATCTGGTTTCTATTGGCCTACTCCTTTTAAGGATGTTAATAAATATATTAAAACATGTGATCGATGTCAGTGAGTAGGTAATATTTTCTAAAAGAAACGAAATGCCCCTAAATTTTACATTAGAAGTTGAGATCTTTGATTTTTTGGGATTAGATTTTATGGGACCATTTATTCCTTCATTTGGGAATATATATATATATATATATTTTTTTTTTTTTCCAAAAGACTTGCCTAACAGGCAAGTAATGTATTAATATCTTTCATCACTACAACTTGAGTTCTTACAAAAGGAATGCCTAGTCTATCCCCATGCATCAAAACAACGAGGGGAGAGGGAGGAGTAGTTCCTACCAAACTTTCCCCTTTACAATAACCCCGAGATGCAAGCCAATGTGCAGGAGCATTACCATCCCTAGAGTATATAAGAAAAAATTACATCTTTACTCTCGATCAAACCCTTCACTCTATTCAGCCATCTCTCGAATGTACCATGGAGCAATTTCGGTCCTCTGCAGAAGCTAATGCAATTGGAAGAATCTGATTCCACAATCGCAGCCTCACATCACGGATCTTGGCAATTTTAAGAGCCCGATAGATGGCAACCATTTCAGCCTCAAGAGCATCATAAGCATCAATAGGTGAATAGAAGAACAAAAGACATTTCCCCACCCCATTTCTAAAAATACCACCAATCCCGACCTGCTCGCACATTATAGCTACCATCGCATTTACTTTGATCCAAGTGGAAGGGGAGGGGACCAACCGGCCACCGGGGAAGGTGAGGGAGAAAATCCAGAACCAACTTGGCGGATATCACCGAATTTGTGGTATTTTGTTAGTTTCTGAAAGTAAGTTAAACAATGAGCAGCAACAAGGGAAGCTGGGACAGAACACCCCTCAAACCTTACCTTATTTCTGCCCATCCAGATAAACCAGGCCACAACACAAGGAACCACCAGGAGATTCTCCTTATGCCGCTCCCCAAGACATCAAAAGATCAAGCCAACTTAAATTCAAAGTATTCACTCGAATCCCGCTAATAATATGAGTCCGAGACCTCTTGAGAGAAAGAACACCTAAAGAACAAATGATCCCCGCATTCTTCCTCCCGCATACATAATTGACAAGCATGAAGGCCCTCTAATCCCCTTTAATTTAAGGATATCATCAGTAGGTAGTAACAAATGCCTTGCTCTCCAGCAAAAGAAGGACATGGATGGTGACAGTAGCTTGCTCCACAGCTCGAGTCCCCACCTAATGTGATCCTGGGAATAGAATTTCTGAAAGATAAAGGATCCCAGCTTTTGAAGGTGTTGCTGTTTGGTGATAAGCTTGTCTCTTTTCTCAGGATTGTAGCAATAACTTTAGCAATAGACTATATATATATTGATTGCAGTAGAGTATGTATCAAAATGGATTGTAGCAATAACTTTACCCAGATGTGATGCTCGGAGTGTTTCAAAATTTTTAATGAAAAATAGTTTTACAAGATATAGAATGTCGAGAGTTATCATTACTGATCGTGGATCTCATTTTAAGAACAATTTGATTCAGAGATTGGTAGAAAATATAATATTATGCATAGATTCTCAACCGCTTATCATCCCCAGACTAATGGTTTAGTTGAAGTATCTAATTGCGAAATTATACGAATTTTGGAGAAAACTGTAAATACCCATAAATTAGATTTATCTGTTGGATTAGATACTGCATTATGGGCGCATAGGACTGCTTATAAATCTCTTATAAAAATGTCTCCTTAAAGACCAATTTTCGAAATGACTTGTCACTTTCTAGTAGAATTGTAACATAAAGCATATTGGGTGATAAAGAAGTTTAATTTCAATTTTAAGACTGCTGGTGAGAAAGGTTATTACAGGTTAATGAATTGGAAGAAATTACAAATGAATTATATCATAATGATAGAATTTATAAGGTGAAAATGAATATATGGCATGATCAAAAGATTATAAGAAAGAAATTTGAACCATGACAGGAAGTTGTATTATATAATATAAGATTGAGATTATTTCCTAGAAAACTAAAGTCTAAGTGGATATTAACTTTCACTGTTATAAAAACTTATAAATATAGAGTTGTTGATATTGAAGATCCTAAAACTGAAAGAATATTTAAAGTTAAAGGTCATAGATTAAAATCATATTTTAAGAAGTATCGACCAAATTTTAAAGAAGTTTTAATGTTGAGACATCTGGAATAAAACTAAATTTTGTTAAACCAAGCGCTTTATGGAGGCAACTTATAGTTATCTTTGTTGTTTTGTTGGTTTGAGTTGGTTATAGTCGATACTATTTTTAGTTAAATTTTTATTTGAGACCTACTCACTCATAAATATCAGAAATGATGATAATTATTGGATTGTATCGAAGATTCAGAATTTATATTGGGACTCCATGATGAATCATTTAAAAGCTAATATATATATCTATAAAGTAAAGCGATCTTACAAGTTCCAACTTTAGGGCGGAGGAAAGTGAAGTTCAAAATTATTAAAGGCTATCCAGTTATATTAATCCTTACTTGAAAAGAAAGAAAAGTGATTGAAAAGCAATCCAAAAAAAAGGAGAGATAAAGGAATGAAATGGCTGAAAAGAAATCCATATAAACAAAAAAAAAGAAAATATATGTGATGAGAAGCTTGAGGAGATGTGTAATCAAAAATTGGTTTCACTTGAATCAACTCAAAGGAATAGCTTAACTGCATTTCTGAATTTATATTTAAGTGCTATTTGATATGTGCCTATGTGTTGTATGGCCAATTTACTTCGCAGTATGTTCTGACTTCTCGTCATCCTAGACAACGGACTTAAGTGGTTGCCTGCCCTCCATGCTGTGCGTAACGCCCAAAACATATGTACCAATATCACAAATATAATGGTTTTCCGATTCATAAATCAAGAAGTAATTAATTATTATGCATTAAGTAGTCAAGAATACCCAAAACATAGTTCAAAAATTAGATTACCTTATCCTTATCATAGTTATCACAAATAAAGAGCAAGAGAATCAATGAACTTTAATATGTACATCAAAAAAGTGTCAGCGTGAATTGCAAAGGCATCATGCAGATGATAGGAGTGATGGTATAACCCAGTAGGACCAACCAAGTATGGTATAGGATCACAAACTCAGCCAGTCAACCCTCAACATATCAGGAAGATAGTGCAGTTTTGACAGATAAAGGGTATATGATCCGATTAGGAATCCCTCTACCAGATAGAGTCAGATGAACCTGGCTCTATCCAACTCAGATAGAATATGAATGTTAAAACGCCTCCTCTAGTATTTAAGTGCCTGATAAGACCCTATGTGAGCCGGCGCACAAACAGACACCCAATATCGCTATCACTCGGCTTGATAGCATCCTGGCCCAACAGCCGCCCAGCTGCATGCATGGGACTTGGGTGCAATATTTATAAATTGTCCTAAATACCTCCGTTGTTTCTACAGATCTTAAGGGTATTGTATGTAATGTATAATGACCCATCTCGACAATTAAGGAATCCATTTTATGAATAAGGTTTACACAATTTTACTTTTCAACACTGTACTCTCTCTTTCGGGGCGAATTATTCCATCCGAAGCACTTACGCAGCGCTGGGTGCGGATTTTAAGGGTACTGGGTGGGTATTGGATGGATATTAGGTATTGGGTATTGGCTAAAGGCTATTAGGTGAGTATTGGATGGGTATTGGGAGGGTATTGGATGGGTATTGGGAGAGCTGCATGCAGACTGCGTACGTTCTCCGTATGGAATAATGAGGACCCTCTCATTCAATTTTGAGTGCTCTATTCATTGAATGTATCTCCTGGACTGATTTTGATCCAACATTATTATTTTTATTCCACTTTCAATTCTTTCTCTATCTATGAATAAGTTAATATAAGCAAGCATAGGCCTGAATAATCCTTTTCTTCATGCTTTTAATACTCATTTATTTACAATTATAATCGATCCAACACTTTCTTAAGTTCCAAAGCCTAAATAATATGAATACCTTCAATATAATGTAGCAATAATTGATTATCCATACTATTCAAAATCATATGCCATTTTATATACGATATACTTTTTTGTCTTGTCCTATGATACTAAACTTTCATATTTTAGAGCAACATACTGCTATGTATGGTTTTGATAATTAAATTTGATCGCTTACTTCGATTGATTTAATCCTGACCTGATTAATTCTTGGGCTTAAACTTTTTCAGTATGGAATCGAGATTAAGCTGAAGAGAAACAGAGTTGAATCAGTTGAGTTTTAACCAACCGATCAATTTCAATATTATTTAATTTTAATCATTTGATTTTGATCAAAGAGTACAAATAAGATAATTAAAGTTAAAATGGAGAATATGTCCTATCACAAAATTTTAACTTAGAATATTATTCAAAAGATTTATAAGTACCTTAATTTAAAATATTATTTATTGAATTAGTAAAAACAATAATATTACATTAATATTCAATAATCTAAAATTTATTAAAATAACTTTAGTAATTTTTATATGATTACGTTCAACCTACGATGTAATATTGGTTGAACTATTGAACCTTAACCATCTCCTCACAATGTTACTTACAACTATCTAAAATATATATTGCGTTTTTTCTTTTCATGCACTCTATATGATCATTAACATCATTAAATTAGTCCTAACATTCAGCATGTCAGATGTAATACATTCTTAATTTGCGACATGTGTAATGCTGTAGCATTGAGAGCCGATTAAAGATTTATTACTGAACATTTAGAAAATATTGATTAGACTTAAATTTTAATAATAAAGTTCCAGTTATGAGCGAGTAGCTCAAATATTTAATACTTCCAAGGTCACGTTGATTTGTACTATTTTTAGAATTCGGTAGCTTACCAATTTGTCCTTTTTAAAATTAGTGGGATTTAAGCATAGGGATTAGCTCACCTTAGCTTAACAAGCACAATAAATAGTGATCAAGGAAGCATGTCTTTTATGTGAGGTGGGCCCTTCTCTCTTCACTTTCCGACAGTACTCTTATAATGAATATTAATGAATAGTTTAGCTGATAATTATGTAGACGGAATAAGATAATTAAGAATTCCCTAAAAACAAGTAGGAGATGCGGCGCCTGTTTCAGAGCCATTGGTCGGCGGCGAGATGTGGGGTGCCCAATGGCACGCTTGTGTGCCCGGGTACTTGGTAGTAAGATGGCATCTTAAGCTAAGGATTAGGGTTCATTCTAATAATATTTCTCATCAAAGAATTAGATTACTAATCGCTGGTAAGTGGGCTGACAGTAGTAATCACTCTCCCAAGATTTTGCTAAAATTATTACTATTATATTGTACATAAAAAATGTACTAGTGTTTATCCTGATGAGTTCCAACAGCCCAAAAGAAATGATACGACGAAGGAGAGTTTACAGATAGGAAACCATGAAGCCCACTTAATTGACCAATTGAAGTTGTCTTAGTCGAAACTAGCAAGGCCAGAACCGACCGAGTTACGAAGAGGATCAAAATACTAGTTAATGATCCAAGCCCAAACCATTTGTTTGGAGATGAGACCAAGGCAACATAGCCAACCACAATGGAAAAGCCAATCCAAGTGAAGATCCAGTCCTTCTCGAGTTAACTAGGATCTACAACAGGATTAGATCAGCTGCTCGACTAATTGTGACTAGGCTCAGCCAACTGAGCTAACCAAGCCGACCAAGCTCAATTGACTGAGTTGATCCTGCCGACCAAAGCCAAACCAGCTTAGGCGACCAAGCCAAAGAGCAATCAAATGACAAGCTCATACATGTTAAATTCCATAAATAAGCTAGTATGGAGCTCACTAAAGCAGGAGAAACTTTTTAATATCATCATATAGTACCCTCTCCCCTATAAATAGAGAGATCATTTTGTGAATAAGCAAAACATATTACTTTTCCTTACCTTTCACTCCTTTCTTTGTCCCTCTCATTTTCTCCCTATGCTATATTTCTTGGGTCTTATTCACAGACAAATCAGAATTCAATATTCTAAAATATGTAGTAAGTGTAAATCATGCCATAAATTAAAAGAGTAGACCAAGAAGATGAAACCCACAATAGAGACACTGACAACATGGAGTGCACCATACAGTTTGTGGTCCACTGAATCTAAGATTTGAAAGATCAAATGCTCGAGATGATCAGAGGTGTGTTGAATCAGAAGCAAGATCAACAACTCGACTATACATTCAAGAATACAACGAATGAAAACCCCTCTAGCATTGGAGAGAGAAGGCGACTTAGTATTTTTAGAGCGACGAGTCAACACTGATTGATTGGTATCGATTTGGTCATACTGAGGCTCCTTGTTATACCAAAATGCCTTCTCAAGATAAATCATTGAGGTTAAGCCACAAAAACGATTCAAGATCCTGACACTTGAATCCTATAAGGGTTGGTTAGATCCAGCCAACACGTTGCTTTCTATGAATCTACCATGTGCCTCCTCAAGGTCATTAAAGTGATAAATTAACATCTTTTCATTGCTAAACTGAGGGGGTTGACTACCCTCAGATGGTTCAATATATAACCACTAAGAGTAATCTCATCGTTTACTAATTTCAACTAGATGATCATGACACAATTTACTAAGGCGCAAAAGCCTTTTTAGAGCTTACATGCTCTTCTATAACTTTATCAGGGTCAGTGCGAGTGCCTATGCTCATTCATCATCCGCTTTCAAAACAAGGTGTTGGAAATTTGGGATTAGGAACCCACAGCTTTCCATGCCCTCCTAGCTCAAGAACTAAAGGAAGGACCTTTCCAATACACACTAGTCCTGCAGAGGTAGAAGACTCTAGTCGAGACTGGAAATAGCCAAACATCACATTTCAATAGAGGACTACAACTCCTCCCTGACATTATTTCTAATTAAGCAAGCCAACTGTCATCCACCAAAGAGAACCTCTCATTTTGAAATTAGGATCTATAGCAAAAATCCTCATGACTCAAATTGAGCTCACCTTGAAGACACATAAGGACGCTTGGATAACTGAGCGATTGACAGAGCTCTTCATTGAGAAAGCCATAATCGGGACCTACAGTCAAAAAAGAACACATATAATTTTTTTCTAATAACAAATATTTATGATGTAAACCATAGGAAAGGCGGTGCCTCGAATGAGGAGTGGAAATGATTTGAAAATTTTCTATCTCTAGGAAAAATATGGTATCTCTACTGCAAATAATATGTTATCATTATAACCCTTTAATTTTATTGTTAATTTCTTATAAATAAATGTGTAAAATTTTCTCTATTGATGTACATAAACGCAGGCTCGGCTGACATTTGAGGCACAAGAACTACTTATAATGGATCATCAAGATCTAAAAAAAATTCAATGAACTCAAAGTGACCTGGCAATGGTGTTTTCATTTGAGATGCAAACCGACAACGACAAACAAACTTCCTATTGGTATAATGTTTGAAGATAACTCACAACACTGAATAAAAATCAAATCAGTAAATTATATGAGTTCTGATTCAAAACACTAATAAACCATGAATAATCCATATCTCGTAGCTAGAATTAGGTGAACTCTATTGGCAAAATTATTTACCCGTTAGTGACATGATTCATGGTTGGTAGCATACAAATTTCCCAGTAGAAAGTCTAGACAGATTCCTCCACAAAGAGTGGGATAAGTTTCACTTAATAAGTTTGTCATAAGTAATTGAATACCCATTGTGATGACCTGATCGAGAAATCGAGCCATGGGAAGAGTAAAGACCTGAGTCAAGTGATAAATCAAGAAATTAATTGAGAACATTCACAAAATTTCCAGCCGATCAATATCACAGTTAGATGCTCTTCAGAAGATCATTAAGCTCAAAAATGTGGATGTGTACTAATAATGTGATCATGTATTTTCCTAAATAATTTTTATTAATTTTACACTTTTGGAAGGTGTTTGTGATATATTTTCTAGTTTTGAGGTTAGAAGTTTCATCGAAGCTGAAGAAGTGAAGAAATGAGTGAAGTGGAGGATCAACGCTTAGGTTCTGAAGTTTAGTTCCTAAGCATGCAAGGAGCAGGAATTTTATCTGAAATCCTTTGAAGGTGAATATTAGGTGCCCGGTTTGAGGAGCCCATGTGCTACAAACTAAGTGTCTAGGTGCTAAACATGGGCTATTAAGTTCCCAATACCCTTACATTAGGACTCAAGCGAGTAAACGTAGGAAACATACCACCAGGATTAAGGAACTAAGAATAATCGCGTAAGTGTGTATATTAGTGCTTAGGTGATAGTTCATCAATATTGATTGTTTGAGTAGTGCAGTGGCAATGATTCTTAATGGAGAGCATAAAAACCTGTGATGATCGCATAGTAAGGCATTCGAGGACCACCAGAACTCAGGAAGAATTTAGAGACATGAAGCCTTAGTTGAAGAGAGTGAAGTGTGGAGTGATTATAAGATTTTTTGAGTGTGTAATTTTCTTGTAATCTCAATATATCATTTGGAGAAGGAAGATTGACAAGTTTGCAATCTACTTAGTGACTTCCATTGTATTCTACCTTTCAAACTTTTATTTTTGATATTTCATATTAATGTAATGTTTATGGTGTTGTTTTCCAATTTGATTAGTTAGTAGAATTATTTTTCTCCCTTGAATTGGTGTTGTAGGAACATTAATTTTTGTTTTTCTTATGTGATTTAACTGAACTTTTAATATGTTTGTGTTTTAACCTCCAAGTGATTATTTTCATTAAGTTTGATAGTTAAAAATCATTGTGGTCATTGAGTACCAAAAGAAAAGAATCATTAGTAGAACAACTAAGTTAATATATATTAACTCTGAAGAATTTGAATAAAGCTTCAAGGTTAGTGTAATTTTGGGCTAATCACTTGATTTATGAAAATAAATATGTTTTTTGACTAAACCTTCTTAGAAATTCGGAGGGATTAAGGAGGAGAACGACTTTGACTCTCACCCATAATTTAAATCACCTAATTGAACAGAGTTTTTTTAAACCAATTAATGTGAGTACTCTCTAGCATAATAAAATTGTTAAACATTCTTATCTCATTAGCTTAGGTTATACAGCTAACAAAATTAGGATCAGTGACCTCTTAAAATCATAAATTTTGAACTTCTAGAATATATTCAAAACCAGTAGACTAGAAAGTTTTCACTTTGAGAGTTCGCTCCTTTCTGTGCGATAATAAAACTTCATAAATTACTTGTAAGACAAGTGTATTTGAGTAATTCGGCGGTTATTCACAACACTTGGTTCTTTTCATGTTTTTAGCACCATTACTGAATAATGATGTTGAATTTCTATATTTTTTGTTAAAATTAGTCCAACTTCTAAATTTAGACTAATAATTAAAGTGTTGTGTGTTTACTGTAATCTATTTTTTATTTCCAAAGTTAAAAATCTAAGAATATATCATGTTGTGTGCTTCATATTTTTCTACTAATTTATGGAACCTGTTTTACTACTTCCATTATTGTGACTATTGTGTTTGGTTAATTTTGTTACTTTCAGTTTTTTATTTAATCGATTTAATTTTTCTAAGTTGTTTGATTGTGACTTAATAAATTTATTAGCTTAGGGCCAACTCACTAGATTATTCTAGTGGTGTATGTATACGACTAGAACTTCAAAACTACTATCTTATGACCCCGAAAGAAAAAAAATTGTTACAAATAAAAAAAAATTGAAAAGATTTAAAAGGAAGTTAAGAGTGATGACAAACATACCTCAGAAAGATCACAATGCACATATACCCAATTTCATGCTTATACTACCTGGGGAATTGGCCCACTGATGCGCCTAAAAATGTACTATTTTTCATGCTATTTTTTTATAAGATATTGCTCTTTAAAGGTATGTTTTTTTGTGTTTTTTGTTGAAAGTACATCAAACTAAAGAATTTGGAGTGATTGGAGAAAAAGGAACAAAAATGGACCAAAACATAGTAAGCTGGGTCGAACCGAGGCACACCATAGCCATGGAAGCTGAAACTAGGCACTTAAGATCCTCTGGCCAACGCTCAAGCACCCAAGTATGCTGATTAGGCGCCACCAGATAAAGAGGAGGGCGCTTAAACACCCAAAATTTGTATTTAAGCGCTCAAAGTTGGCATTTAAGCGCTCAAAGTTGGCATTTAAGCGCCAGTGACAGTTTTCAAAATAACTTCTAAAATATACATCAATGTGGACGATTTTTGAAGCGGTGCTTCATGTGTCTCTTTGTTGGCATATTTTTTAGGTTTTGTGTTTAATTTTTAAAAAGGGGTCGCCTACAGAAATTGTCTGCGAATTTTTAGATTTTAAGTTTAATTTATATATATATATAATTTGAAAAATAGCATTTGATTTTGAAAATAATTTTAAGTTTAAAAATTTTAAGATATGAAATCAAACCGGTCTCACATTCCAAATAGTTTATATAAATGAGCACCACATCATAAACCGTGTATCTATTCTAAGGAATAGACACACTGCTTGGTGATGGGGCTCGATTAAATAAACTAGTAGATTTGTGACATTTGTTTGGTCTGCGAACAAATTTTATAAGCCGACAAGTTCCCCTGCTTAATATAAATGAATTAAGCAAGGTTTATATTATCTGGGTTCTTAAAGTTCCCTATAAGGGCAAGCCTCTATAGTTAATTATATCTTAAATGATGGAAATGACTTAAGAAAACTCTCGATAATGATCAGTGGTTTTGCTCTTAAGAATTTCAAAGTTCAGGTTTTAAAGGATTGAATTTTTGAATTTCCAAGGGGATTGGCTCGAATTTGGAACAATTTATTTTAAGAGTCCAAAGGAAGAGAAGAAGGGGATGTCACGGACCCGAAGTGAACTTCTGTGACTTCCCGACTATCCTATGATTTGACTTCAATTTGAGAGTTTATTTAATGTTGTAATCCTGCCAATTTTAGTTAATTAGGGCTTATATTTGTATGACATAATCACACAAATAGCCTCAAAGATGTGAGGGTTTATGTCGTACCAAACGACTACCTCGGAGTCCTAAGACCAGTTAGGAATTAGTTTGCATAATATAATTATACAAATGCCTAACGAAAAGTTGAGGATTTATGTTGCACTAGGCAAACTACCTTGAAATCCTATGGCTTTGTTATTTATTTCTAAGGAAGGTTTTCGTCGATGTAGACACGAGTTTTGCTTGACGACGATGGCCGTGCTTTGCCCACTATGCTCCAAGCTCCTTATTGTTGCAGAGGTTTAGTTTTAGAAAGTGAAAATCAGGAGATGAGAGAAGTGTTTTGGTTTAGAGAAATCTTAAAGTCCAAATATTTTTAATGTTTTAATTAAAACAAATCTTAAAGTTGGTTAAACAGAACCGATTAAGATCCCACGGTTTCGTCATCCCGGCACCGTTATTTTCATCGGATTCACTTAGTCCAAATGAATTTGCTAAACTCAACTAAATGAGTTCCACACTTTCATTTAGATCGTGGGAAATCCCATTAGCAACACGTGGGTTACATCATCCGAGGTATTCCCGATCATCCAACGAGACGTTTTAATTTAGTTGTAGTTGTAGTTTTGTTGTTATGTTTGTGATTAAATTTTGAGTTGTTTTATATTTTTGAATATTGTGGCGGTGAATTTTATCTTGTTGTGACTTTTAATTTAGTTTAGGTTTCAGTTTTTTGGCTATCCTAAAGGTTTCAATTTTCATACAGGGTGACAATCTTGTTTAACATGCAAGTTTTGCAAGGAAAGAAAGTAAAATACGAGCGCGAGTAAATAAATTGCAATAAAACAAAAGCGTACCTGGCAGGGTCTTCACATCATTCCAAGTTGCACTTAAAATACATGTCAGAGCATTTATATATTTGCAAGAAAAAACCTAGGTAAAGCTAAGGGAAGGTTCTGGTTGTCTACCAAAATCTTAATCCTATTGCTAGTCAATTCCTATGACGTCTAGGTTTTTTTTTGTGTTTTGTTAAGGATGATTTTCTTCACCAAAGAGCAATTAAGTTCAATTGTTCTTCTGAAACATCTCATCATATTGGGGAAGTGTTTAGGATGGGTCCTAAACATCTTTTCAATACTTCTGGGATTATCTCGAGTCCAAATGAATTTTATTGTATTGGTGAATTAATCATTTCAAAGTTTAGTTGAGTTTTGTCTCTTGCTCAGTGAACTAAGATGTTTGATTATCCTATGAGTGAAGTGACATTTCACTTGATGTCCTACATAAGAGTTATAATAATGGAAGTCTTTAAGGGGCAAATTGGTTTGTTAAGGAACTTAACCACCCTTAATTAAAATTGAATTGCTGACTTAAGATAATTTAATTTTAAAATTCAACTTAGTTTCTTCTAAGTGTCTTAGGTTGCTTAGATTGAAAGAGATATTTGAGTTGTTTAATTTCATTAAGTTTTGATGATTTTAATTTTTGAATTAATCATATTAATTTAAGTTAATTTTAATTATTAATTTAATTTTAATTTATTTAATTTTCACATTTCAATTAAAGGTTCATTTTGAGATCATTTAATGTTTTGAATTTTGTTTTAGATTTGTTATGAGAATGATTCTAGATTAGTTTCAAATATTTTAAGTTTCTTTTAATTTGGTCATTAAATGATTTAATGTTTTAAATTTTAATTAATTACTAAATTATTTCAAAGTTTTAAATTTTAATTGATTATTTAAATTGTTTATTGTTTTAAAATTTAATTAATTATGGATTATTTTTTAATTAATAATTTCAATTATAATTATTAAGAATTGAATGTCATTATATTATTTCAATTAGGGATTTTAGATCAAAGAATTAGTATCTTCTAAAGTTATATCACTAATTTTAATAATCCAAAATTTTAATTAATCTTCTAAAATTTAAATATTTTAATTAATTAAGGTTCCATCTTGATATTTTTTAAGGTGATTAATGGGTCTCTACCCTTTTATTCCCTAAGTTGCAATCATCCAAGGGAAGATTAAAATCAAATATTTTACCCTCCCCTTTTATTAGGCCTAAAATATTAATTAAGGTTAAAATTCTTAATTACCTTTATGCCCTCTTAAGCCCATTCACTTCATAATTCACTAAATTGAGCCCAAATGAATTTGAAATTTTTTGTGTCACTCACTCACATGTCAATTAAGACATTATAGGAGAAAATGTGATTTTTCTGTTTTTAATTTAATTTTAAAAAATTATTTTTATGGAAAATATGAGTTTTCAATGAAAATTCAACAACATGACCAAGGTAAGTTTTCTATCCTTAGGAAAATTATGGGATTTTCCTACCTATCAGAGGACCACATGGACCAATTTTGGTGATTTTTTGAATTAAATTTTATTTATTATAATTATTTCAATTTTTAAGGTATTAATTAATTTTAAAATAAAGTTAAAGTTGAAAAATGAATTTTATATTTTTATTAAATCTCTCTAACCTCAAGGAGTCTAGAGAAATAAATTTTATATTTTTCTTATTTTTCTTTGATTTATTAGAATTATTTTAGTGAGAAAGTTTGAAAACTCATTTTTTTAATATTAAAAATTACATTAGGCCTTTAAAATTCAATATCTCAACCTAGGGATGTAGGAAAAATATTTGGTTTGTTCCTAAATGATTAGAGAGCAAAATATGATATTTTTGTGACTTTCAATATTTTTGTGACTTTTATTATTTTTTAATTATTAAAATATTAAAAATAAGTAAAAATGAAATTTTTTAGAAAAATTCAATTTTAATTTTCTTAGACTCCTCTGGTATCAGAGAGGTCCCAAAACCAATTTGGTGAAATTTTGACTTGTATTTTGGGTTTTATGAATTTTTAAAGTTTAAAAATAGCCATGTGATTTAATTAATCCATTTAATGTAAACCATTTCCAATTGATTCCAAATTTTTATGTGGGACTCCTCTGACCATAAAGATCAGTGGAGAATTATTTTCAAATGGTTTTGATGTGTGGTTAATCCTAATTAATTAAAATTCAATTTTGGGTGTTTGGGCAGATTCGAAGTATTTTAAGAGAATTAAGTCAAACCATAATTTTCCTAGGGTCCTCTGGTCCTAAGATACTTCCCCTAATTTTCCTAGAATTTTTTAAGCAAAATGCTAATTACTGGAATTAAAATGGCAAAACAGATATATAAATTTAGAAAATCAATAACTTGCCATAGAGATGGCCTCTATCCTTGGAAAATTCAGGGAATGTTTCCAATAATAGAGGCTACAAAAGCCCTATGGTCTCATGCCATGGTGAATTGTATGCATGAGTGGAGAATTAAAATACTCAAAATAATATTAAATTAATTAAAAATAAAATATTCAGCAAAATAGATCAATTCTTTTTTCACATTATTCTCCTCTGTTCACTGAGCAAGAGGGTATTTTTCTTTTATTTTTATGATTTTTCTATGCAAAGATATGAATTTTCAAAGTTTCTGGTATTTAAATAAACAAGAAAATCCGGATTTTCCCACTTATCCACGCAGTACCAACTCAACCTACGGCGGGTCGAAACTCCACGCATCGCTCCCTGATTCAGCATCGCCATCTGACTCGGCAGCCACACGGCCCGCGGTTTATGTCTCGTTGCTCCATCCGGCGCAATCCTGACCGTTCATCCGATACACGCGCGATCCGACGACTGCTGGTCATCATCCCAACTGGTTCAACCCGAGAGCCGTCCATCTTCTAAGCCTAATATCTCTCTCATTTCTCAACCGATTTTCATGTTCTTGTGCTCGATGGATTTGTCTCGACAAGACAAACACATCCATACGGTTTTCATGCATTGAAATTAAGCCAAACAAATTGGAGAATTCACAGAAGCTCGGGAGGGAGGAGAGGTTAATGCCTTAGCTGTAAGAAGTGAAGCTTCAATTAGAGAGTTGTGGTACCTTCGATTGAGCCGAAGGAAGCTCCAAATGAAGTCTCTAGCTCTGGGGAATTTCCTAGGTATGACTTCGACCAGGGCTGATTTCAGACTTTGATGGCTAGAGAGATTGGGTGGTTTGGAGAGGGGGCTTTCACTGGGGAACTCCTTCTCTACCTCTAGTGAAGGTGTGAGAGGAGTTAATTTGACTTCTGTGGAGATTTAAGGATTGTCCTGTTCTGGCCTGAGAATTGAGCTCCAAAATTGAGCTCAATCTGAGGGAATTATGGCAGGAGGACAGTGGGGATGAGCTTCTTTAGGCTAGGGGGAGCTCTATGAGGAATTTGGTGGAGTTCTGTGAGAGTTGATTTCAGTCAACCCTTTGGCCGTGGGAGATGGCTTGTTTAAATAGCCATGGCCAGGGGCTTCCCAGGGGGAATTGAGGGCTGGGATCAGCTGCTCAGGTGAGGAGAAGGAGAGCTGTGAAGTCCAATTAGAATGGGACAGCTCAGCAAAAGAGTTTTAAATTTTTGAATCAATTTTGACCTCTCGGCCTGGTGTTTTCCGGCGACTGTGGTGGCCGGCCGACCAGGGTCAAGTCAGGTAAGGGTTAGGTTGTGCCAGAGAGGTTGAGTGATGGTTTCAATTTAAGTATTTTGGAGGCTTCATGGTGAAGATTTGGTGGACATTTTGAATTTGGTTTAAATGGGTTAAACTTGGGTTAGCCCCTTGGTCCAAAGGCTAGACTTTTCCCCAAAGTGATTGGAGCTGGTCTTAAGGTCCATGTGGAGGTTTAGGTGAAGTTTAATGGCTGGTTTAGAAGTTTGGGGAGGAGATTTGATGGTTTAGAAGTGGGGGAAATTTGATAGGAGGGGAGAAGGAAAGGGTCACCTCCCCTTGCCCAATTTGGCCAATTTGACTTTGGAATGGCTATGGGATGGCCCATGGGATATGCTATGCTATGCACAATGCCATGGGATTGTTTCATGCAAAAGGAATTAAAAATTTTTATGAATTTTGGGATTTTATGCCAACATGCCAAATTTGGTATGATGCCATGTATGCATGCACTAGATTGGACATGATGCCATGGGATGATGATAAAAATGTCATGAAATGATATTAAACAGGAATTATGACATGTGAGCTCAATTTTGGGCTTTTAAAATTTGATTAAGTGGGCTTTTAGAAATGCATAAGGGTATGGGCCTTTAACATGTACATGATGATTTGGATTTTTGAATTGATTGTGGCTTGATCAAATTGAATTGGAATTGATTGACATTGTATTAAGATATGTTGAAATTTGATTGAAAATTATTTTGGAGATTTCCATGGGTCATGGGGTTTTATTTGAGGGGAATTGGGTTTATGGGCCAAAATTGGGCCTTTAGACCCAAATGAATTTTTAAAGGGGTTTAGGCTAAAATTTTGATCAAATGAATGTTGGATTTGGTATAGAAGTGTGTCATGAAAGTTTTAAAACACTTTTGAAGATAATTTGAGTTGAATTGGATTGTTTTTGGACATGTTTGGGTTCATGGGTAATTTAGGGCAAAAATTGGGGTTTTGGGTTTAAGTTGAAATTGGATTCAAATGTAGACCAAATTGAGCTTGGTTTTGATTTAGCTTGGTATTGGGCATAATGATTTGAAGTTTCAAATTGAATTGGACCAAAATTGGGGTCAATTGGGTTGATTTGGTTGGACATTGGGTCCATTTGGGTTAAAAATGGGGTCAAATTGGGGATTTTGGTAAAAGTGGGCTAAATTGACAAAATTGGAATATAGTGTAGTTGAACAAAATGAAATTGGTAATATTTGGGATTTTCTAGAATTTTTTGGTAATTTTTTGAATTTTTGGATTTTTGGGCCAAGAGGGGTATTTAGGGTATTAAGAGGTTATTTGAAGGGTATTGGGGTATTTTGGTGGATTTAAAAGGTAGAGATTGTTTTTAAATGATTCTTAGGATTTTTGGGAATTTTGAGTAATTTTGGGTATTTTTGAAGATTTTTAGGGTAGGTTGGGGTAGGCTTATGGACCTTAACCAAGTCTAACCACTTTAGGACCAAGCTTAGCCAAATGGTAACCACTTTATGATCCTTCACATATTGACCTTAACCATCTTAATCAAAGACCAGTAGCTTTGTTTCAATCATGTGAGTTTCTTAAAGGGTAGAAGGGGCAAAATTCAAGGTTCAAGGTTAAAGGATGAAATGGGTTAAGGGTGTGTGTGTGTGTGCAAGAGAAGCTCAAGTCACCCAAGGTAGTCCTAAGGCTTAAACATCCTATATGAATTCACTATTAGTTGCCCATATGGGGTTTTATCCTTCCAAGGTGATTTAGAAGTTTACAACCATCCAAGTGATGTCCCAAGAGGAGTCAAGAGGTGGCTGAATTGCTAAAGGGGTGGGTTCCAATTCTAGTCCTCTAGGATAGTTAAGGAGAAGTCCTATGGTTAGATCCTAAGCACTAAGAGGAAAGAAAAGACCTCACCAAAAATGAGGTCAACAAATGGACCCCCAATAGGTGTGGTGTGCTAACCAAGCACACCGCACATATTAGCGTTGACCGAAGAGATCAACAAAACCAACACAGACGTCCAAGTGACACACTTAGAACGAAGAGTAGAAAATTCTTACTGGGGTGTATCAGGTAAATCTCCAAGACTGAAGATTCCAGAACTCTCGCTGGGGAAAAGGAGGTGGTTTCCAAATCACAAGATCTGGAGGGATTCAATTTCAAATTTGTTTCAAGTTTTAAGTTTGAGTTTTGAATTGATTTGAGTTTCAATTTTGGTTAAAATTTGACTTAAGATTGATTTTAAGGGTATAAGATGAGAATTGGAATCTAGGTTCCAACCTCAGGAGAGAGTCGGAAGTTAGGTACCAACCTCGAAAGAGAGGGAACTGGAAGTTAGGTACCAGCCCCGAAAGGGTGAGAACTGGATGTTAGGTACCAGTCTCGGAAGAGAGTCGGAAGTTAGGTACCGACCTCGAAAGAGAGGGAACTGGAAGTTAGGTACCAACCCTGAAAGGGTGAGAACTGGAAGTTAGATACTAGTCTCGGAAGAGAGGGAACTGGAAGTTAGGTACCAGCCCCAAAAGGGTGAGAACTGGAAGTTAGGTACCAGTCTCGAAAGAGATGGAACTGGAAGTTAGGTATCAGCCCCAAAGGGTGAGAGCTGGAAGTTAGGTACCGATCTCGGAAGAGAGGGAGCTGGAAGTTAGGTACCGGCCCGAAAGGGTGAGAGCTGGAAGTTAGGTACCGGTCTCGGAAGAGAGTCGGAAGTTAGGTACCGACCTCGAAAGAGAGGAAGCTGGAAGTTAGGTACCGGCCCGAAAGGGTGAGAACTAGAAGTTAGGTACCGGCCTCGGAAGAGAGTCGGAAGTTAGGTACCGACCTCGAAGAGAGGAAGCTGGAAGTTAGCTACCAGCCACGAAGGGTGAGAAGCTGGAAGTTAGGTACCGGTCTCGGAAGAGAGTCGAAGTTAGGTACCGACCTCGAAAGAGAGGAGCTGGAAGTTAGGTACCGGCTCCGAAAGGGTGAGAGCTGGAAGTTAGGTACCGATCGCGGAAGAGAGTCGGAAGTTAGGTACCGACCTCGAAAGAGGGAACTGGAAGTTAGGTACCAGCCCTGAATGGGTGAGAACTAGAAGTTAGGTACCAGTCTCAGAAGAGAGTCGGAAGTTAGGTACCGACCTCGAAATAGAGGGAACTAGAAGTTAGGTACCAGCCCCAAAAGGGTGAGAACTGGAAGTTAGGTACCAGTCTCAAAAGTTGGAATTCGATTTTAAAGATTTCGTGGAAATTTCAATGTAGCGAAAGGTTGAGATGGAATGTGAGAGTGCTTCACATCCCGAGAGAGTTGATCAAAGTTTGATTGTTTGGCGAAGGATATGAATCCATGCCATCAGAACCAAATCAAAAATTTTGTGGTTACGTAGTCGGTGAGACTCGATCGACCTTCTCAAAAAAGGGAAGGAACCGCGGAGAGTCGAAAAGATTTTGAGAACAGCCGGAGGTTGGGGATTTCAGATTCGGAGTTTTGTTTTTGTTATCATTATTTATTTATTCATTATATATTTTATTATTATTATATTTTTTTATTTTTATTTTTATTTTAGTCGGTTGATTTCGTTTTGCTTTTTTAAGTCTTGATTGAAATTTCATTTTGATTCGTGTTTTTTTTTAGTTCATTCAAATCTTTCTTCGTTCAACTTTTCTTTAAATCCAGTCAAACTCAGATTTAGTGGCATTTGCAATTAATTGTACAAAACTGAAGGCAAAGTACGACAGTCATTTCTATTAAAAATGTCAAACGTACATCAGGTGATTCCATCAAAACATTTTTGATGCCATCTTTCCGAAAGTAGACTTTTACAAAATCCATGTATATCTGAACACAGACTGCACTGATATCCTCATATATTCTGATTAAAGTGTTTGTTCGATTCATCCATGTCTGAAAAGTAAACTGCATAGATAGTAACATCACCTTCTAAGCCACTTTCAGGAGGAGAATCCCACGTAAGTGTGCTGTAGAGGTGTGCTACTACTATGTAGCTTACAGCTCATAGGGCTGCAGGTTTTCTAACTCTGGATCTGGCTGGAAGTAGACGTGAATCTTGCTCTCATCCATCCTCCTGAAAGTGATGGAGACCCGCTCGTTGCAGTGCTTCGCCACATCTGCACCATTTCCTTGTAGTACGAGAACAGAGCCTACCGATAGAGGTATTTCTACTGGCCCTCGGAATTCTCCGGGGCCAACTATCCGGAGTTTTGTCCCGAACATGATGTTGCATTGGTTGATGAAGGAAACAGCGCAAAAGGGCCTCACAAAGTCGTGATGATCTATGTGAGGTGGAATGCAATCTCCTTCTGCATAGATGTTGATTCTACATTGGAATGCAGTCAGCGGGTAAGACTCGCCAAGCCACCATCCTCTTTATCATCTTCTTAATCAGAACTGGCATTGGATCCACTTCATCGAAACGGAGTATCCCTGGCGGATTTTCGTTCTTGTCATCAGCGAAGTTGTAATAACATCTGAATTGGATTATAATCCTTCCCTTGCCTCTTTTCCATTTCTTAGACTCGGAGTAAGTCCTGCTGCGTAGTCGTCCTGCACGACCCTTCTTCTTCAGCTCGGAGACGTAGTCCACGATCTCACTCTGCTCGTAGTGAGAGAAGACATTTGTATGCAACTCTAATCCTTCCAGGATATTGACATATCCACCTCGGATCCTCTGAAAGTATTCAAAATTCTGCTTTCACACCCTCTGGATCAATTCCAACTCGTGCTCTGAAATTATCTGCAACTGTCGGGGTCTAGTGACATACTGTGGGTGTATGGCTCCACACCGTCTCGCTCTCCTGGAATCATCACTATCTCAGGTGCAGGCTCTGTAGTAACCTCCTCTGGAACAACCTCTGCTATGGTGCTCCTGAGGACCGGCCTTTTCGGGACAATTTCTGTGGTCGCTGGAATTTCTTCCTTATTCGCATCTTCTGTCAATTTCTTCAGCATCTTGGCGATATTGCAATACTTATTTCTTCTTTGAGTCGGGGTCAAAGTGGCTCTTCTCTTCCCCTGAATTTCAGTAAGGGCAGCACTGACGAGCTTTCCTTTTGTGGCCGTTATTACTGATTTCATTTTGTTTTCTTCAATCGCGCTGATCTTCCTTTTCTGATTTGCAGTGTGTTGAATCTTCTCATTGAGTTTCATTACTTTCTTTCCATGGAACTGCCCAAGGTCTACGGTAGTCCAAGCAGTTTCTTCCTATTCCAGCTCTAGCTGTGCAAAGTCTGAGCCAACCTTGAACATAGCACCAGCTTTCAGCTCTTCTTCGTTAAGTGCAAGACTTACGCCATCCATGAAGTTCAGGAACAACCACCCGTTTGACATTTCCCTGAAAAGAAAACAAGGAAAGGATCAGGGGCTGTACTCAGAACGAGAACAATAAGAAAATTTATTTATTAATGGAAGATTCTTATTCATTTCTTTCAAATTTAAAAGAGTTGGAAAAGATAAGAAAAGATCAAGAATGAGATCAACTAGAAAGGAAGGATCAAAATTTTATTATTATAATGATTTCACATGTTTTCACTTAATGCGTTTTTTAGTGATTTTTATCATTCCTTTTTATATCTTGGGTTCGGACCCAGTTTTAAGTGATTACTTCACCCGTGCTTCTAAGGATGAGATTTCATTCTTTGAAACATCAGGTTGCGTAATACTTCTTCAAATATCATCCATTAATTGGAAGCATAGGTCGTTCTCCCTGGCAATTCACAAGCTGGTTAGAGCTTCCAAAGAAGACTGCCTCGACCACGAACGGTCCCTCCCAGGTCGGTTCAAATTTACCTCCTATCTTACGGTGTGTAAGAATAGGTCTCTTAAGAACTAGAACCAAGTCACCTACTTTGAATGTCCTTGGGCGGACCAGTTTATAGTAGGCCTGGATCATCTTGGCTTGATACAGTTCCAAATTCTACTACGCTGAAAGTCGTCTCCCTTCCAAGCTTTCCAGTTCTTCTAGTCATAGTCTGGCATTCTCTTCTGTAGTAATTTTCTCTGCAACTGCAATTCTGAGTGATGGGAGTTGAACTTCTAAGGGTAAAACTGCCTCGGACCCGTACACTAGAGCGTAGGGCGTAGACTGAGTAGGAGTCCTGAAAGTCGTCCTGTAGGCCCATAAGGCTTCTAACAACTTCTCGTGCCAATTTCTTTTGATGTCGTCCAATGTTTTCTTTAGAATTTGGACGATAGTTTTATTAAAAGCCTCGGCCAAGCCATTCGCTCTTGGGTAGTAAATCGTTGAATAGCGCCAGTCGACCCGTGCCTTCTGACAAAATTTTTGATCCTTGTACTTTTGAACGCGAACCCATTATCTGAGATAATTCTGAGCGGTACCCCGAAACGGTAGATGACTTGATTCTTGAAGAACTGCAACACATGGTGTGCTTTCACTTCTCTGAGCGGTACTGCTTCTGCCCACTTGGAAAAGTAATCTGTAGCTGCAGGAATGAAGCGATGTCCTCTTGAAGAAGGTGGTTCTATCGGACCCACTATATCTGTGCCCCAACACTCAAATGACCCCGACGCGATCGTCAGATGTAACACATTTGGAGGTTGATGTAGAACCACTCCATGCAGTTGGCACTGGTGACAGCTCTTGGTGATCTTCATGCAATCGGTCATCACTGAGGGCCAGTAGTATCCTAGTCTCTTAATCTTCATTTTCATCTTCGGACCTAACTGATGAGCACCACAGAGTCCTGAGTGCACTTCTTTAACAACTTCACGAGCCTCGGAGTCGCTCAGGCACCTTAGCCACATCTGATCAAAAGACCTTCTGTATAACGTGTTATTTATTAATGCGTGAGACAGAGTTCTTTTCTTGATCTGATGGGCTAACGACTTATCGTCCGGTAGATTTCCTGTTTGCAGGTAATCTATTAATGGCTACTACCAATCTTCTGTATTTTCTGCTACTGCTGCAACTGATTATTCTGCTTTATCTAACTTGTGTATTGCATCCATGTCGAGCTGTGATAGGACCTATCGTCCCTGAACTGACATTTCAACTGAATCATCCTATAAGAAGGCAAATTCTTTTGCAAGGAGGGCTAATGCATCTGCGAGCGCATTTTCTCTTCTGGGAATCTTGTAGATTGTTACATTCGGAATCCGTTCCAACAATTTCATTACATATTGAAAGTACTGCTCGAGTCTTGGCTTTAGAATTCTGTACTGTCCGGCGACCTGTTGAATGATCAACTGAGAATCCCTGTAGATGTTGATGTTTGTTATCCCCATATGAATTGTTAATTCCAGTTCAGTTATGAGAGCTTCATATTCGGCCTCGTTGTTCGTACATGGTTCCGTTAGATGGTAGGAATATATTAACATTCCCCGTTCCGGTGTTATAAAGACTAGTCTGATTCCTGCCTTACCAGGCACTATCGTTTGGAATTCTTTATTTCTCTGTGTTGAAGATGCTCCGTCGAAGTACAGCTGCCAACGCTGATCATCGGGGTCTTCTAAGCTCATTATCTGCTTGTCCGGCAAGTCGTCATTGAGAGGCGATTCTGCCGGTAAAGGGTGTGCTGCGAGGAGGTCTGCTAGGACTTGTCCCATTACGGCACGAAGAGGAACGAAAGTTATATCAAATTGTAATAGTATCATCGACCACCTGGCAAGTCTGCCGAAAAGCGTTGGTCGGGTCATCAAATATTGCAACGAATTAAACTTCGAAATAAGGTTGACCTTATGAGAGAGCATGTAATGCCTGAGCTTTTGAGCGGCGAAGATCAGGGCCAAACAATGCTTCTCAATCGGGGGATACTTTACCTCCGTCGGAATTAGACGATGACTTAAGTAGTAGAGAGCATTTTCTTTACCCTCATCATTGACCTGGTCTAGCAGGGCTCCAAGGGAGTCATCTAAAGTCGCGGTATAAAGTATCAACGGTCGACCCAAGACTGGGGCTGCTAAAATAGGAGGTGTCATTAAATATTGCTTAATGTCCTCGAAGGCCCGCTGACATTTCTCTTCCCAAACGAATTTGGCGTCCTTTTTAACTAATGCCGAGAAGGGCTGACACCTACCTGACAAATTAGAAATAAAGCGTCGAAGATATGTCAGCTTCCCTTGAAAGGATCGTAGTTGTTTCAAAGTTTTGGGAGGCGGCATTCTAGGATAGCTTTAATCTTCTCCGGATCAATTTCAATTCCGTGATGTCGTACAACAAATCCTTAGAATTTTCCAGAGGTGACGCCGAAGGCGCATTTCAAGGGATTCATCTTAAGGTTAAATTGTCTTAATTGCTCGAAAACAATTCTCAAATCATACAAGTGATCTTCTTTCAGTTTGCTTTTGATGACCACATCATCCAGGTAGCATTCGACTTGGTTGTGAATGAGATCATCAAAAATCCTCGTCATTGCTCTTTGGTAGGTTGCTCCTGCGTTCTTCAATCCGAAAGGCATCACTGTGTAGCAGTACACTCCAATTGACGTTCTGAAGGCTGTGAGCTTTTCATCTTCCGGTGCCATCTTGATCTGATTTTATCCTGATGATCCATCCATAAAAGAGAAGTCTTCGTGCATCGAAGCAATTTCGATCATCAACTCTGGAATCGGTAGAGGGAATTCGTCTTTCGGGCATGCCTTATTCTAGTCTCTGAAATCTACGCAGATTCTGATCTGACCATTCTTCTTTCTAGCTGGTACTACGTTGGCTAACCAAGTCGGGTATTGTTCTTCACGGATAAATTTAGCGTCTATTAGCTTCTTAACTTCAGCTATTACTTGTTGTTCAATTTCTAGACGCATTCTTCTAGAAGCTTGCCTGACTGGAACGACAGTGTGATCCACTCCTAGCTTGTGAACTGCAACCTCTGGAGCTAATCCTGGTATTTCGTCGTAACTCCAAGCAGAACAGTCCTTGAATTCTATTAATAGCTTGATTATTTCTTCAGAGTCTTCTTTATTGAGTAAGGAGCTAACAAAGGTGGGCCTAGGCTCTTCGCTAGTACCTGAGTTAACTTCCATTAACTCTTCTATTGTAGATTTAATTTCTTCTTCAAATTCTGGCGGAGCATCTCCGATTGGCAGATCTTCGAGATCATCAAAAGCTTCCAAGCAATCTTCATTAGACTCGCAAGTGATAACCAAGCAAAATCCCATATCATCAACTGATCCTACTGTGCCGAATCCGAGACCATGCTTTGAGTTTGGAGGTCGACCGGTATTATTCCATAGCTTTTTAAAGCGTTGTGATTGTCCTTTTGACCATTGCTTAGGCAAAATACCACGCTGAATTAAATTTTGAACACAGGGAGAACACCACTCGAACGGCAACTCTATTAATTCAGAAGAAGTAACATCTTCGAATTGTAAATCATTTTCAACTTTAGAAGAAGAAGCACCACGGTAGAACTTGATCGGCTTAGTACCGCCACCATGCACTTCTTTGACCACCATACCCTCGACCTTACTAGGATAGATCGGGGTTAGGGTCATAGTATGTACACAGCGGTTAATCTTCTCGTACATTGATTTGTATTCTTCATTCTTCTCATCTTCGAGGGAGATCTTGAACTGCGGTTTCTTCTGACTTATCGCTACTGCTTCTTTCTTAATTTCTTCTTCTTCTTCTTCGGAGTTGTTCTACCAATAAACATTGATGACCGGTTTCTTCTGTTCAACTGTTCCACCACTTCTTCCATGACCTCGTCCCCGGCCTCGACCTCGGGTGTCTGGAGAAACCTTCATCATCTCGCCGTAAGGGAGTGGTGAGTAACTGTTGAACAAGAATTTCAGGTTGTTTGTGGTTTTGTACTCCTTTTTCTTGATTTGGTATGGCCTTTCTGGAAAAGATTGTTTTCTTCAGAGGCGCGTAATAGGCTGCATCTTCGTGGATTCCAATTTCATGCACGGAGAATAGTTACAAATCACCTTTGATACACTGCTCTTGTCCTCCTTCAAAATACTTTATACACTGATGTAGAGACAACGGTACCATCCGGTTCTCATGGTTCCACGGCCGACCCAGTAGAGCGTTGAATGATGTCCCAGAATCTATTATGTGGAATTTTGCGGTTGTCTTTGCTAACTCACCGATCTTCATTAACAGTGTTATTGATCTGAGAGCTCTTTCTCCTTTTTGGTTGAAGCCTCTCAGCATCATCTTGTCTACCGAGATCACGGGCATCAATCTTTAAATAGGCTAGCGTTCGAAGGTTCATTATATTAATTGATGATCCCGGATCAACTAACACCCTGGAGAGTGTGAACTTTCCAATACTGACTGAAATGTACAATGGTCGATTGTGATCAGTTGTTCCCAGTTGTAGATCATTGTCCGTGAAGGTAACACCGTGTTGTCCTTTCAACGAGCAAACCTCGTCTAAGGAATTACCGGCCATTTGAGCTAAGCAAATTGCTAGATCAAGTAAAGCCTTGATTAGAGCTTCTCTCATCTCCTTTGACAGGATCAGAGCGTCGTAGATGCTCAGTTTGGCTGGTAGCTTCCTAAGATGGGCTAGCACGTTATAATCCACTTTGTTACCAGGCTGCTCAATTTCTTCTCGGACAGGCAATTCTTCCGCTGGGGTTGGCTCTTCCTGAGCAACCACCTGCTTTCCTTTATCCTTTGGACCCATTCTCGGGGGTAGAACTTTTCCACTTCTCATGTTGACTTCTGTTATCTCTTCTGAATCTACTAGTGTCTCCTCTTGAATCGGAACGACTGGCTCTTCTGAAGTTGCTTCGGAATCTGATAACTCTAATTCTATCGTGATTGGAGCTCCTCGGAATTCACAAACGGACTCATCACCTGTTGAACTTTCATAGTCATCCTTGTGAATGTCCTCTATTTCGTTGTGGTCATTGAGTTTTTTGTATGATTTGAGAATCATTATTCGCATCGAGATTGAAATCCAGATTAGGTTGGTTGTCGTTAGTTACGTTATCATTAGAAATAGTCAAAACATAGCCAACACCAAAACTCTTACCATTATAAGATCCCGCCGAGGCGAGCAAATAATCATACAGAGTCAGAGGTTTGAGGGATTTCTCCCCCAAATCGGAAACAACCATCTTAGGAAAAGTAGCCCTACTCTACCCTTCGGAATCTTGGTCTTCTTCTCTTCCACGATCTTCTCCACCTTATGGGGCCGTTCTTCGATCGCAAGCGATAGTACCGGCTTGGCAGGTTTCTGACTTTGAGTTGGAGCACGCATTGAAGCGGTCTGGATGCGATCCAAAATTTTTTTTTAAGACTTCGTCTAGACAGTACTCCATCCATTGTCAGTCGCGTAAGGGTCTATCGGAACAATAGGATCCGTTGAAATAACATTGACGAAACCTCCTTTTTGGGGCTCCTTCATGTATTCCTTCGGAATCGTTATGTTCCCTCTCCGAAGATTGTCCTCGAGTCAATTCTTGAAGGTGAAGCAGTCTTCTATCTTATGTTCGAGCATCCTGTGGTAGGGACAGTAGTTCGGATGATCCTTCTTATCGACTTCTTCTGGCTTCCTAGGCTCTGGTAGCTGAATGTCGGGCGTCTTCATCAAACTGTGAAACATCTTAGCCACTGCTTCAGTCTTGAAGGGATATTCTTTATTCAAAAGCTCCTTCAGGCACTTGATTGACGAGGCGCCAACTGATCATGCTGCAGTGACTGGTAACTCGGTCGAAGCTGCTGATAGCTCTGCTGAGGTTATTGATAACTTGGCTGTGGCCGCTACGTGCTGTATCTGCATCAGTCGCTTGCCTTTATCTACTGCCGCGATGATTCCTGATTTCTTCTCGAAAGCTTTCACGGGCTTCTGTTTATCGGTCTTGTCGATGAAACTTAGCTGTTTTGCCTCCTCCTGCAAGCTCCCGGCCTTGCTAAGCAACTTCTCGAAAGTCTTAATTGTAAATCCTTTAAGGAGAAGTGCTATCGGGCCATGGATACTCTTAAGCAGGATACCGACCGTATGTTGTTCCTGATGTTGTGGCTCACACTTCATGCTCAAGTTCCTCCATTGAAGTATGTAGTCCACTAAACTTTCGTTCGGTTTCTGTTGCTCCACCACTAAGTCACCGATGGTGACGTGGTGCCGAGCCCCGGAAAACCTCTTAATGAAGATGTTTTCCAATTCTGAAAAAGGTCTTGACTGAGCCATTCGGAAGTTCTGCATACCAATCGAAGGCAATCCCTGACAAATTGCTGACGAACTGACGAAAGAGCAAAGCATCGCTCTCACCGACATTGTATCAACTAGCACGAAAATGTGTGACATGCTGCCAGGGGTTCCTGGTACCGTCGAAAGTCTTAAACAGAGGTGGTACAAAGCCCTTTGGGTATTGGATTACATCAAACTCTTCAGGGTAAGGTCTACCCGTTTTAATAGATGCTCCACTCTTAGACTGGGCTAAGGCTTCTCGCACCTGCTGTTCCACCATATTCTTAATGTCCTTTTCGGGAATCATGTTTTGTGAAGAATCTTTCTTCGACTGTTCGTCTCCATTAACAGACGTAATCTCTTTCCCTTCGTCTGCGATGTGAATGATCTCCGGGGGTGTTTCCTTCTGAGGTTGCAGCTGACTCTGGAGAGTGGCTAAAGCGGCAGCCATCTCTTCCATCCTCTTTGTCATCTGAGAGATCGTGTCATCCTTTTCCTAAAGTTGTGCTCTCATTGCTCCCGGCTCATCTCTCTCTGAAGCTGACGAAGCCCCTTGCAAAGCTGATGATGCTCGGGTATCAACCATATTAATCTCAGCAAACTTATCATCCATGGACTCTAATGAATCGAATCCCTCTCTTAATTCTTCTCCACTTTCCCTTGCTAACCGTCGGATGTCTGTCCTTAACTTCCCTATGGCATCCTCAAGTGGTATTTTTCGAACGGTCTCGTGGTTATCTGGCGAGGAGTTTCCCTTGGAGCTGCAGTACTTTCTTCAGATCCGGGCTCTTTAATGAGACTTTTCTTCTCAGAATATTGTGTGGGTATCGGTTTAGAAATAATAGGTCGCCACACCATCCTTCTTGTAGTAGGAGGCCTAGGACCAGATGGTCTGTCGGCTGTACGTAGGTAGGTGGTGTCCTCCCTAATATGATGACCCGATACAACAACAGGCGGACTCCTTTCAATAGCTTGTATCTTCTTCCTTGGTTTCTCTACGGCAGTGGTAGGATCTACTCGTGGTCCGAGGTGGGATGTAGCTGGCACTCGTCCCATTCTCCCCAGAATTTCTGACACGGGACATCCTTCCTTCTTAGCAAACTTCTCCACTACTGCTCGCAGTCGGGTAAGCGGCGTAGTCTTGATTTTCTTCCTCTTGCTATCACTGTAATATGCAGGTTGGGGTAACGCAGCGGCGATTTTTCGGGCATCTTCTTCATCAGATGCATCAGAGAGAGGGTGGAATCTACTTCCTTCCAACAGTGGTGAGTACTCGGGTAGTTCTTCTTCTTTCTCTAGAATCTCTTCAAGGAAGGTGTCTTCAGCAGCCTTGGCCTTTCTGATCTTAGCAATCTTTCTGTTCTTATTCCTCCTTTGTGTCCGGGTTAAGGGTCTAAACTTCGAACTGGACCTTATCTCGAAAATAGACAGTATTGCAGCAAAGTCTGAACCCTCCATGGTAACGGGCTCATCACATACTTGGACTTCCTTCCCCTTTAGTTTGGCGGGAGCCGGGGTAGGTGCAGTGATGACTAGACCAGTGGTGGTAGAGATGACAGTTCTGGGGGTAGCAGCTAACCTCCTGTGAACAGTAGTGTTCCTTTCAACTGGGACCCTCTGCAGGGGAGGGAATTCTTGAGTTGTTTTCAGGCTGAACTCAATCACGGGTTCCTCAGTTTCAGGTACTTTGTTCGTTAGTGCAAACAGAGTAACATCAGTAAAATTAATGTCTGTATTGTCGAACCCTTGTCCGAAGCGAATGATTCCATTGTCAGGCAGTTCATCCTTGTATACAACCAAGTCTAATCCGTTGGTGAAGGAGAAAATCAACTTCGGGGCAGACATTTTCTGCAGGGTAAGTTCCGATTGTCCGTCCTGGATTATCCTCCCTTCCGTCAAGATGAAAAAAAAGGAAAAAAAGTGTCTGAACACATTTCAATTTATCTTTTTATTTTATTCGTGCATTTGCAATTTTAAAAGAGTTTGTTTATTGAGAGGTTGTTGATTAAAAGGTTTACTAGTTAAGAACTAAAAAATTAAAGGAGGAAGATTAGAATTAGAAAGAGTAAGGAATCCAATCCAGAGTGGAAAGGGAGAGAAAGTCTCGCAAGACTTCTCGACTCGAAGGACCGCTCTGGCTAACACCGATTGGGGGTCCACCCCACCTCTTTGGAGAGGTAACAAAAAGAAGGATTCCAGAACCTCTCTGTTTAGGGGTGTCTAAACAGTGGCTCCGAAATCCAAGAGGAGTTGGCTATAACCGTTCAAGGTAGAAATGAACGTGGTATGCAAATGGAAAGAATGGTAGTTTGATCCACTAGGGGAATGGACTCACTACCGATTTATGAAAGCAAAACTATCTAATCAAAATGGAGAGAGGAACTAGTCCACAGTGGAGTCTCCAGAAGTTGTCGGCATATTTTTTAGGTTTTGTGTTTAATTTTCAAAATGGGGTCGCCTACAAAAATTATCGGCGAATTTTTAGACTTTAAGTTTAATTTATGTATATATATATAATTTGAAAAATAACATTTGATTTTGAATATAATTTTAAGTTTAAAAATTTTAAGATATGAAATCAAACCGATCTCACATCCCAAATAATTCATATAAATGAGCACCACATCATAAACCATGTATCTATCCCAAGGAATAAACCCACTGCTTGGTGATGGGGCTCGATTAAATAAACTAGAAGATATCTGAAATTCATTTGGTCTGCGAACCAATTTCATAAGCCGACAAGTTCCCCTGCTTAATATAAAAGAATTAAGCAAGGTTTATATTATCTGGGTTCTTAAAGTTCCCTATAAGGGCAAGCCCCTATAGTTAATTATATCTTAAATGACGAAAATCACTTAAGAAAAATCTCGATAATGATCAGTGTTTTTACTCTCAAGAATTTCAAAGTTCAGGTTTTAAAGGATTGAATTTTGGAATTTCCAAAGGGATTGGCTCGAAGTTGGAACAGTTTATTTTTAAGAGTCCAAAGGAAGAGAAGTAGGGGATGCCACGGACCCGAAGTGAACTTCGGTGATTTCCCAACTATCCTATGATTTGGCTTCAATTTGAGAGTTTATTTAATGTTGTAATCCTGCCAATTTTAGTTAATTAGGACTTATATTTGTATGAAATAATCACACAAATAGCCTCGAAGATGTGAGGGTTTATGTTGTACCAAACGACTACCTCGAAGTCCTAAGACCGGTTAGGGCTTAGTTTGCATAACATAATTATACAAATACCTAACGAAAAGTTGAGGATTTATGTTGCACTAGGCAAACTACCTCAAAATCCTATGGCTTTGTTATTTATTTCTAAGGAAGGTTTTGCTGATGTAGACCTGTGTTTTGCTGACGACGATGGTCGTGCTGCTCACTATGCTCCAAGCTCCTTGTTGTTGCAGAGGTTTAGTTTTAGAAAGTGAAAATCAGGAGATGAGAGAAGTGTTTTGGTTTAGAGAAATCTTAAAGTCCAAATATTTTTAATGTTTTAATTAAAACAAATCTTAAAGTTGGTTAAACAGAACCGATTAAGATCCCACGATTCCGTCATCCCAGCACCGTTATTTTCATCGGATTCACTTAGTCCAAATGAATTTGCTAAACTCTACTAAATGAGTTCCACACTTTCATTTAGACCGTGGGAAATCCCGTTAGCAACACGTGGGTTACATCATCCGAGGTATTCCCGATCATCCAACGAGACGTTTTAATTTAGTTGTAGTTGTAGTTTTGTTGTTCTGTTTGTGATTAAATTTTGAGTTGTTTTATATTTTTGAATGTTGTGGCGGTGAATTTTATCTTGTTGTGACTTTTAATTTAGTTTGGGTTTCAATTTTGTGGCTATCCTAAAGGTTTCAATTTTCATCCAGGGTGACAATCTTGTTTAACATGCAAGTTTTGCAAGGAAAGAAAGTAAAATATAGTGCAGGTCAATAAATTGCAATAAAACAAAAGCTTACCTGGCAGGTTCCTCACATCATTCCAAGTTACACTTAAAATACATTTCAGAGCATTTATATATTTGCAAGAAAACACCTAGGTAAAGCTAAGGGAAGGTTCAGGTTGTCTACCAAAATCCTAATCCTATTGCTATTCAATTCCTATGACGTCTAGGTTTTTTTTTGTGTTTTATTAAGTATGATTTTCTTCACCAAAGAGCTATTAAGTTCAATTGTTCTTCTGAAACATCCCATCATATTGAGGAAGTGTTTAGGATGGGTCCTAAACATCTTTTCAATACTTCTGGGATTATCTCGAGTCCAAATGAATTTTATTGTATTGGTGAATTAATCATTTCAAAGTTTAGTTGAGTTTTGTCTCTTGCTCAGTGAACTAGGATGTTTGATTATCCTATGAGTGAAGTGACATTTCACTTGATGTCCTATTTAAGAGTTATAATAATGAAAGTCTTTAAGGGGCAAATTGGTTTGTTAAGGAACTTAACCACCCTTAATTAAAATTGAATTGCTGACTTAAGATAATTTAATTTTAAAATTCAACTTAGTTTCTTCTAAGTGTCTTAAGTTACTTAGATTGAAAGAGATATTTGAGTTGTTTAATTTCATTAAGTTTTGATGATTTTAATTTTTGAATTAATCATATTAATTTAAGTTAATTTTAATTGATTTAATTTTCACATTTCAATTAGAGGTTGTTTTGAGATCATTTAATGTTTTGAATTTTGTTTTAGATTTGTTATTAGAATGATTCTAGATTAGTTTCAAATACTTTAAGTTTCTTTTAATTTGGTCATTAAATGATTTAATGTTTTAAATTTTAATTAATTACTAAATTATTTCAAAGTTTTAAATTTTAATTGATTATTTAAATTGTTTAATGTTTTAAATTTTAATTAATTATGGATTATTTTTTAATTAATAATTTCAATTATAATTATTAAGAATTGAATGTCATTGTATTATTTCAATTAGGGATTTTAGATCAAAGAATTAGCATCTTCTCAAGTTATATCTCTAATTTTAATAATCCAAAATTTTAATTAATCTTCCAAAATTTAAATAATTTAATTAATTAAGGTTCCATCTTGATATTATTTAAGGTGATTAATGGGTCCCTACCCTTTTATTCCCTAAGTTTCAATCATATAAGGGAAGATTAAAATCAATTATTTTACCCTCCCCTTTTATTAGGCCTAAAATATTAATTAAGGTTAAAATTCTTAATTACCTTTATGCCCTCTTAAGCCTATTCACTTCATAATTCACTAAATTGAGCTCAAATGAATTTGAAATTTTTTGCGTCACTTCACTCACATGTCAATTAAGACATTAGAGGAGAAAATGTGATTTTTCGGTTTTTAATTTAATTTTTATAATTATTTTTATGGAAAATATGGGTTTTCGATGAAAATTCAACAACATGACCAAGTTAAGTTTTCTGTCCTTAGGAAAATTATGGGATGTTCCTACCTACAAGAGGACCACTTGCACCGATTTTGGTGATTTTTTGAATTACATTTTATTTATTATAATTATTTGAATTTTTAAGGTATTAATTAATTTTAAAATAAAGATAAAGTTGATAAATGAATATTATATTTTTATTAAATCTTTCTGACCTCAAGGAGTCCAGAGAAATAACTTTTATATTTTTCTAATTTTTCTTTGATTTATTAGAATTATTTTAGTGAGAAAGTTTGAAAACTTATTTTTTTAATATTAAAAATTACATTAAGCCTTTAAAATTCAATATCTCAACCTAGGGATTTAGGAAAAATATTTGGTTTATTCCTAAATGATTAGAGAGCAAAATATGACATTTTGTGACTTTTAATATTTTTGTGATTTTTATTATTTTTTAATTATTAAAATATGAAAAATTGGTAAAAAATGTAATTTTTTAGAAAAATTCAATTTTAATTTTCTTAGACTCATCTGGTATCAGAGAGGTCCCAAAACCAATTTGGTGAAATTTTGACAAGTATTTTGGGTTTTATGAATTTTTAAAGTTTGAAAATAGTCATGTGATTTAATTAATCCATTTAAAGGGTTAAACCATTTCCAATTGATTCCAAATTTTTATGTGGGACTCCTCTGACCCTAAAGATTAGTGGAGAATTATTTTCAAGTGGTTTTGATGTGTGGTTAATCCTAATTAATTAAAATTCAATTTTTGGTCTTTGGGCCAATTAGAAGTATTTCAAAGGAATTAAGCCAAACCAAAATTTTCCTAGGGTCCTCTGGTCTTAAGATACTTCCCCTAATTTTCCTTGAATAATCTAAGCAACATGCTAATTACTGTAATTAAAATGGCAAAACATATATATAAATTTAGAAAATCAATAACTTGCCATAGTGATGGCCTCTGTCCTTGGAAAATTCAGAGAATGTTTCCAATAACAGAGGCTACAAAAGCTCTATGGTCTCATGCCATGGTGAATTGTATGCATGAGTGGAGATTTAAAATACTCAAAACAGTATTAAATTAATTAAAAATAAAATACTCAACAAAATAGATCAATTTTTTTTCACATTATTTTCCTCTGTTCACTGAGCAAGAGGGTATTTTTCTTTTATTTTTATGATTTTTCTACGCAAAGATATGAATTTTCAAAGTTTCTGGTATTTAAATAAATAAGAAAATCTGAATTTTCCTACTTATCCACGCGGCGCCAACTCAACCTACGGCGGGTCGAAACTCCAAGAGTCGCTCCCTGATTCGGCACCGCCATCTAACTCGGCAGCCATGCGGCCCGCGGTTCATGTCCCGTTGCTCCATTCGAATCAATCCTGGTCGTCCATCCGATACACGCGCGATCCGACGGCTGCTGGTCATCGTCCCAACTAGTTCAACCCGAGAGCCGTCCATATTCTAAGCCTAATATCTCGCTCATTTCTCAACCAATTTTCACGTTCTTGTGCTCGATGGATTCGTCTCGACAAGACAAACACATCCATGCGGTTTTCAAGCATTGAAATCAAGCCAAACAAATTTGAGAATTCACAGAAGCTCAGGAGAGAGGAGAGGTTAATACCTTGGCTCTGAGAAGTGAAGCTTCAATCAGAGAGTTGTGGCACCTTCGATTGAGCCCAAGGAAGCTCCAGATGAAGTCTCTGGCTCTGGGGAATTGCCTAGGTATGACTTCGACCAGGGCCGATTTCAGACTTTGATGGCTGGAGAGATTGGGTGGTCTGGAGAGGGGGCTTTCACTGGGGAACTCCTTCTCTACCTCTGGTGAAGGTGTGAGAGGAGTTAATTTGACTTCTGTGGAGATTTGAGGATTGTCCTGTTCTGGCCTGAGAATTGAGCTCCAAAATTGAGCTCAATCAGTGGGAATTAGGGTAGGAGGACAATGGGGATGAGCTTCTCTGGGCTAGGGGGAGCTCTGTGGGGAATTTGGTGGAGTTCTGTGAGAGTTGATTTTAGCCAACCCTTTGGTCGTGGGAGATGACTTGCTTAAATAGCCATGGCCAGGGCTTCCCAGGGGGAATTGAGGGCTGGGATCAGCTGCTCAGGTGAGGAGAAGGAGAGCTGTGAAGTCCAATTAGAATGGGACAGCTTAGTAAAAGATTTTTGAATTTCTGAATCAATTTGGCCCTTTCAGTCCGGTGTTTTCCGGCGACAGTGGTGGCCTGCCGGCCAAGGTCAAGTCAGGTCAGGGTTAGGTGGTGCCAGAGAGGTTAAGTGATGGTTTCAATTTGAGTATTTGGAGGCTTCATGGTGAAGATTTGGTGGACATTTTGAGTTTGGGTTATATGGGTTAAACGTGGGTTAGCCCCTTGGTCCAAAGGCTAAACTTTTGCCCAAAGTGATTGGATGGGGAGGTTTAGGTGAAGTTTAATGGCTGGTTTAGGAGTTTGGGGAGGAGATTTGATGGTTTAGAAGTGGGGGAAATTTGATAGGAGGGGAGAAGGGAAGGGTCACCTCCCCTTGCCCAATTTGGCCAATTTGACTTTGGAATGGCTATGAGATGACCCAAGGGGTATGCTATGCCATGCACAATGCCATGGGATTGTTTCATGCAAAAGGAATTAAAATTTTTTATGAATTTTGGGGATTTTATGCCAACATGCCCAATTTGGTATGAAGCCATATATGCATGCACAAGATTGGACATGATGCCATGGGATGATGATCAAAATGTCATGAAATGATATTAAAAGGGAATTATGACATGTGGGATCAATTTTGGGCTTTTAAAATTTGATTAAGTAGGCTTTTAGAAATGCATAAGTGTATGGGCCTTTAACTTGCACATGATGATTTGGATTTTTGAATTGATTGTGGCTTGATCAAATTGAATTGGAATTGATTAAAATTGGATTTAGATATGTTGAAATTTGATTGAAAATATTTTTGGAGATTTCCATGGGTCATGGGCTTTAATTTGAGGGGAATTGGGTTTATGGGCCAAAATTGGGCCTTTAGACCCAAAAGAATTTTGAAAGGGGTTTAGGCCAAAACTTTGATCAAATGAATGTTGGGTTTGGTATAGAAGTGTGTCTTGCAAGTTTTAAAACAATTTTTAAGAGAATTTGAGTTGAATTGGATTGGATTTGGACATGTTTGGGTTCATGGGCAAAAATTGGGGTTTTAGGTTTAAGTTGAAATTGGATTCAAATGTAGACCAAATTGAGCTTGGTTTTTATTTAGCTTGGTATTGGGGATGTTTATTTGAAGTTTAGAATTGAATTGGACCAAAATTGGGGTCAATTGGGTTGATTTGGTTGGACATTGGGTCCATTTGGGTTAAAAATGGGGTCAAATTGGGGATTTTGGTAAAAGTGGACTAAATTGGCAAAATTGGCTTATGTTGTAGTTGAACAAAATTAAATTAGGAATATTTGGGATTTTCTGGAATTTTTTAGTAATTTTTTGAATTTTTGGATTTTTTGGCCAAGAGGGGTATTTAGGGTATTAAGAGGTTATTTTGAGGTATTGGGGTATTTTGGTGGATTTAAAAGGTAGGGATTGTTTTGAAATGACTTATGATTTTTGGGAATTTTGAGTAATTTTGGGTATTTTTGGATATTTTTGGGGTAGGCTGGGGTAGGTTATGGACCTTAACCAAGTCTAACCACTTTGGGACCAAGCTTAGCCAAATGGTAACCACTTTATGATCCTTCACATATTGACCTTAACCATCTTAATCAAAGACCAGTAGCTTTGGTTCAATCATGTGAGTTTCTTAAAGGGTATAAGGGGCAAAATTCAAGGTTCAAGGTTAAAGGATGAAATGGGTTAAGGGTGTGCGTGTGTGTGCAAGAGAAGCTCAAGTCACCCAAGGTAATCCTAAGGCTTAAACATCCTATAGGAATTCACTATTGGTTGCCCATATGGGGTTTTAACCTTCCAAGGTGATTTAGAGGTTTACAACCATCCATGTGGGGTCCCAAGAGGAGTCAAGAGGTGGCTGAATTGTTAAAGGGGTGGGTCCCAATTCTAGTCCTCTAGGATAGTCAAGGAGAAGTCCTATGGCTAGATCCTAAGCACTAAGAGGAAAGAAAAGACCTCACCAAAAATGAGGTCAACACTCTTGAGGGTATCATTGGAAATGATAAAATGGACTTAAGAGAAGGATTTGAGGCAGTTATAAGAAATTTTTTAAACACTTTTAAAGAGGTAGCCTTTGGAAGATTCATTGAATAGGGATACTTTTGAATAGACACTTAAGCACCTCTTGGAAAATTATAGGTAAGGCTTGGAAATTTTTTTAAAGGCCCCCATTTAGAACTAACTTGAAGAGGAGAGGAAGGCTTGGAGAAAAGAAGAAGGCTTGGGTGAGAGCTTCGAGTGGGATGACAAGGTGAGAGAGAAAGGGAGTGCGTGAGAGAATTCTTATTTTTTTTCACTTTGTTCTTAGAGAGGATTGTAAGGAGACTGTTTTTGCTATACATTGAGAGTTTGATTTCCATTAGAGATAACTATTTTCATTGTATTTCTATTAGAATATAGTAATTTATTTGGATTGTTTTGTAGACTTGTTTAATTAAAAGTTTTTGTTGTTTCTCTATGTGTAGTGAGTTGTTTTCTTTACTCTTCCCTCTTATAATGAATCAGTATGCATGTGTAGGATATATAATTGAGTAGAGTTAGAATATAATATGATGATTTTACTTTTTTCTTGATTTAAATGTAAAATTGATCAACTTGCATTTTAATATTTGTTGTGAGAACATTTAAGATCCGTGATGTTGTTGTCTCAATCAATTATGTTAGAATCACATAAGATTGTATGGACAAGAATGTAGTCCATATGGTTGAGTGCAAATAAATAGGGAAATAATCTTTGATGGGTGTAGAATTGGAGGATTTTAGAGTAACAGGCTAAAGCCCTTTATTTTGGTCTATTGTTTTAAGTTTTGATGCACGATGTTAGCCTCCAAGTGGAGGGATAAGAGGGAACTCTATAGTGAGAGCTAGTATCTTTCATGCCTAGCCTGTCTTCAGAACTATTCAAACATTAGATTAAACAATGTTCTTTATAGCATATCTAGTAAGGGTAAAGAATATAATTGCTCCTATTTATCACAATCGCTCTCGCTACTTGTTTTTATTTTACACATGTCACTAATTTCATTGTATGAGGAAGGGTACTTTTAATATATCAAACCTGACTTTCTATTTTTCACTAAGTATTATAGTTTAGGAGTAGAAGTAGTATTGTAGCGAAAATTGTAGGATTTAATTAAAACCAAACCTTTATTGACCTTCCAAGCTAGGGCTTGTTATTGTAGACTAGAATTTCTCTTGAAAGCCGCCGTGATTAACCTCGATCTTCGTGAGATCAAAATTTAGGGCTTAATCAAAAAGTCCTATATTACTTGATAATGATACGTATACTTGCGTAGAAACTCTACTATTTAAAGATATAATTGAAATCTTACTTTGCTTGGGACCAACTTTTTGGCGCCGTTGTCAGGGATTAAAACCTTCAAGTAGTGGTGTCAACTTCATAAATCTTTACAAATAAAAAATATCGAGATTAAGTTTTTGGCGCCGTTGCCAGGGATCGCAACGGTTGATCTGACTTTTAGAAGAATTTTAATTGAAGTAATTATGCTTAAACTTGGAAAACTGTAGTGTCGTAAAAACTATTTTTGTGTAAAAACTATTTTTGTGTAAAAAGTATTTTTTGTATGAAAAAGGGTTGTGAAAAAACTATTTGTGTGAAAAACAAGGTGTTTGTGAAATGTTTTGTTGTGTTGAATATATTTTTGTTTTATTTGTTTAATTGTTAATGTATTATTTGTGGTATTGCGTGTTCAAAATAAAGGATCTGCAAGACTTGTGCCTTATGATCCTGAGTCTGAAAAAGGAAAAAAATCAAAAAACAAAAAGAACTTGAAGAACTAGAAATGGACATGGAAATCATTCAAAATAATAACTTGAAAAATCATCATAAATCATTTAGGGATTATGTAAATCCTACCACAGATGAAATTCACTCAAGTATATAAAACCCTTATCATAGACGCTAACTCGTTCAAACTAAATCCAGCGATTATTCAACTGGTGTAGACCAAATAGTTTGGGGGAACTCCTTCGGAGGATCCCTATTTACACTTAACAATTTTTCTAGAAATTTGTGCTATATTTTGTTATAACGGCATGTCAGATGATCCTGTTAGACTAATGTTTTTTTCTTTCTCACTAAGGGATAAGGTTAAAATGTGGTTATACTCATTACACCTCGCTCTTTTAAAAATTAGGAGCTAACTCAGAAATTCCTAGCTAAGTATTTTCCACCTTTAAGGACTACTAAACTTAGAAATAATATTATCTCATTTTGTCAGTATAGAGGGGAATCAATATACGAAGCCTCGGAAAGATTTAAGGAACTCTTAAGAAAGTGTCCACACCATGCTCTGCCAGATTTATTAATCATTTAAACTTTTTATAGTGGGTTAGTAGGATTCCTTAGGTCTAAAATTGACACTGCCACTAATGGATCATTAATGTCAAAACCATTTGATGAAGCATCTATGTTAACTGAAGAAATGGCACCAAATGAATTTCAATGGCCCTTCGCAAGGATAAATCCTCGTAGTCAATGTTCATAATAAAGATGTGATTATAATTCTTGCGTCTCAGGTTGCTGCAAAATCGAGGAAGTTGAACCAATTTGGAATGAACCAGCCTCAATTTACTCTAGTAAGTGAGAAAAGTTCATTAGGGCATTTAATTGATTCTAACTTATCATATGAGACTTTAAATTCCATAAACAACCTGTATTGTAACTTATACAACCCAAGTTGGAAGAACCATCCTAATTTTAATTGGAATCATACTACTGGGGGTGGAAACCAACAATGGAAAAATTATCGTGCAAATACTAATGGAATTTGGAGAAATCAAGGGAACACAAACTATAGACCTTCATAACCAATTGATTCTATGATCAATAATTTGAGGATAAGAAGATGTCTATAGAAGAAGTGGTATTGCAAATGGAAAACCAATTGCAAAGTTAAATTGTTGCGATTAGAAACATAAAGAATCAACTGGGACAAATTGCTAATTCACTTAGCTATAGAACCCAAGGAACACTTCCTAGCAACACTGAGATCAACCCTAAAGAGAACAACACTGAACAAATAGAAGCTGTCCAATTAAGAAGTGGAAGAGAGATAGATGATGTGGTTAGAAAAGAGAAAGAAGTTGTGCGAGAAATAAAGGAAACTAAAAGACCTGAAGAACGTGTTTCTAAAGATCTGGAAAAATTAATATCTCTAACTAAAATCAATTTAGAAAGACCACCACCTCCACTTCCTCAAAGACTTAGACAGCATGAGTTGGATAAATAATTTTCAAAGTTTAACGATAAATATTTCTTTCGCTGAAGCTTTGGAACAGATGTCAAGTTGTCAAAGTTTATGAAGGAGATATTAAATAAGAAAAAAAATCGAGATTATGAGATAGTTGCACTCAGTGAGGAGTGCAGCGCTATACATCAAAAAAAATTTCCTCATAAACTTAGAGATCATTGTAGCTTAACAATTCATTGTGCAATTGGATAAAGATTATGTGGAAAAGCTTTATGTGATTTAAGAGCGAACATTCATGTGATACCTCTATCTATATTTAGAAGGTTAGGTTTAGTCGATATTTCTCCTACTACTATAACCTTTTAATTAGTTGATCGATTTATCATTTATCCAAAAAGGGTTATAGAATACGTGCTTGTTAAAGTGGATAAATTTATCTTTCCTATGGATTTTATTGTATTAGATATGGAAGAAAATAAAGAAATTACAATTATTTTAGGGAGACCTTTCCTTGTTACTATTCAAGCTATGATAGATATGTGAAAAGGAGAGTTGATTATGAATATTAATGACCAGGAAGTCACTATTGATGTGTTAAAGACTGAAATATCCATCCGGGAGAAAAGATGATGATTGATTTTGGATGGATGAAATTGATTATCTAAGTAAATACCTTTTGTAATAAAGTTTTGAGAGTTAGTTAACAAATGAGATCGAAATGGACTTTCATGACGAGTTCAAAACGTTGTTTAAAGAAGAATATATGTATGTTCAGGAGAGGTGTGAAATGATGGAAGTTACCAAAAGTAGCGAAATTTTAATACCATCTGTTGAAAAATCTCATGAACTTATGATGAAAGTACCCTATAAAATTTTAAAGTCTACCTATTTAGGGAATTCACCTACACCACTAGTATTTATATATTCAGATTTGACTCAATCATAAGAAAATTTTAAATTGAATGATGAAATAGTAAAAGATCTCCTAAGAAAGAGTTATTCAAAATCATTAAATGGCATATTCTGTGGTATACAGACAAAATGAATGAGATTCTGATGTTGGGGAAACCAGAGTAAATATTTATATATCGGGTCGTCAAAGTTAGACCAAGCGCTTCGTGGGAGACAACCCATTTTTATCTTTGTTATCTATTTAGTATGATTGTTGTTATTATGGATTGGATAATAGTGAGATGTTGGACTTTGATCCGTGCTTGATGTGTAAGAGTGGATTGGATTAATGTTGTTAGGTAATTCCTTCATCATGACTAGATT
Source organism: Papilionanthe hookeriana x Papilionanthe teres (assembly GCA_022702705.1). Taxonomy (NCBI): domain Eukaryota; kingdom Viridiplantae; phylum Streptophyta; class Magnoliopsida; order Asparagales; family Orchidaceae; genus Papilionanthe; species Papilionanthe hookeriana x Papilionanthe teres. The sequence continues at coordinate 83,346,101 of CM040431.1, forward strand.
TGTATATGACTTACATTAGTATCAGCCTAATGAGTCAATTATGACTTAGTTTTTAACCGAAGCTGAGCATTACCTTGAAGCATGTAGTGTTTGGACTTGGACCACTCCATGTCAACTCTATTATCTCCTTTATTTAACTTTTTCTTCACTAAGTAAGGTCACAAACTTTCTTATCGAACAACATCTAGTTGAACTGCACTATTTTTATTTACCAAATTTTGTATACCTTTAACTTAGAGTAACCTTGAATTGGAAACACGTGAGGGAATTTTGGTCCATGGGTGATAACCATATAAAATCTTATAGTACACCCACACTTTTAGTATAGTTTCTTCTGTTCAAAATTGAAAGTAAGGAGGGAAAATGTGAGTAGAAGGGAGATCGAATTAACCTTAGTTGTTGTTTTTTTATGTATATGTGAGTCTATGTATTAGAGTTTGTGTGTGTATGTTTGTGAGTCAAGTTGAATGAGTCATTGGTGATGACAAATTTATCACAATATTTTAAACTTGTTAGCATTTAGAAAATCATTTATAAAGTTAAAATGTGTTTTTGTTTAATCTTCAGTTAGTACTTGTTCTACTATTTAAAATTTATTTATAGTGTTATGTCAAGCATGTTTATGCTAGATTTACTTTTTAGTGCAATATTCTACCATGTGCTATTTGTTGATATTTTTGTAGGATGTGTAGTAAATTATAAAAGTGATCTTTCCCTACCACCTATTTTTGTACTTCATTTCTACACATGTTTGAGCTTATGTTTTGGGGGAAAAGAAAAATGTTTCAAATTTAAACCTTACTTGTTTTCAAAATAACTAAAAATAAATTTATTCTTTATTTTTAATGATTATTATTATGTGGAGTCACTTTAAGGACGTTATAATTTTAAGTATAGAAATGGAGTAGGAAAACATAGTTGATATTATTAGTGAAATGGGTGAATCTAGAGTTAAGGATATTTAGTTTAGAACTTGAGAAAAAAAATAACTATCATTAGCAGGAAGATTGTATTTTCAAAAAACTAAGGATTCTTAGAATTTTAATTTTCAAACATTTAAGGCTCTTTTATAAAGTATTTAATATATATATATATATATATATATATATATATATATATATATATATATATATATATATATATATATATATATAAATGGCGGCTGAGGAGGGAGAGGCTCAGCTAGGGTTTCCATGGCATCTCTTGCGACGGTGATAGCTCAGGAGGCTACCTTTGGCAGAGGTGAGCTATTTTTGGGAGGTGGAGCTTAGTGCTGCTGCTCCCTAGTGGTGATTTCTTCTACTTGGGTCTTCCTGTGTTCACTGTTTTTTGAATTTTTGAGAGCCTTACTATTCCATGGAACCTCTCCTTATTGTGTATTTGATGCTGCTTCCCGCTAGTTTGTCTTGTTGGCTTGTTTGGAGCTGTTGAAGTATTATTTCGGTGGCTTCTATCCTTGATTCTTGGTGTTTGTTGGTGGTGGATCCTTTGAAGGTTCAGTGTTTTTTGAATTTCTTTGTTAATTTTGAGGAAATATTGGTTGTCTTCCTACTTCTCTTATTCTTATGGCTCTCCCCATAGATGTGCAGACCAATGTTGCTTGGTCTAAAGCTACCTATGCAAGGGTCGTGGGTAAAGGCATTGCTACTCTTAAAGACCCTGAACATTTGGTTTTCCCACAAGCTTTGCAGGATGTTGTAGTAGGAAGAGGGTTTTGTCCTTTTAATAACCTTTTAAGGAAGAAAGAGGGCTAACCTGCTATAACTTTTTCTGAGCAAGAACTAAATGCATTAAATGAGGAGGTGAAGTTTACTCTCATTGGTAAATTTGCTTTGGGTCATCGTAAAATGGAGTTGGTTAAGAATTTCTTTGACTCAATAAACTTTATTGGAGCTTGGAAGATGGGGCTACTTGATGACAGGCATCTACTGATCAATCGCACAGTGGAAGAAGACTATGCTAGGTTATTTGCCAAGAAGTCCATTTTTATTACAAGGACAGAATTAAAGATAGTGAAGTTGACTCCTGTCTTTTACCCTTGTAATGAGCCTCAAGTGGTCCCTATTTGGTTTAAATTTCCAAGCCTTCCTTACAAGTTTTTTAATAAGAATGTTCCGTTTCAAATTGGTAGAGCTCTTGACACTCCTCTGAAGCTGATTGCCCCAAATTACAATAAGGCAAGGCCTATTGCAGCTAGGATTCTTATTGAAAGGGATATTACCCTACCAGAAGTCCATAGAGTTTGGGTTGGCTCTGACCTTGATGGTGCTTTGCAGGATGTGGTGATGGAGCAAAGGCCCTATTACTACCTCCACTGCAGAATGTTTGGGCATACCAGGGAAAGGTGTTATAGGCTCCACCCGCTTCTAAGAGAGTGTCTAATACCTCCAACAAAATTACTGGGACTTCTGCCATGGAGAATGTTGAAGCTGCTAACTTTGGAGTAGCTGATAAAGCCTCCTCTTCTGGGCTTATAGATGAGGGGGAACCTTCTGAGGCTGTTATTAGAAATGTCACCGAATTTGTTAGTATTGTCACTCCCTCACATTCTTTTGATTCACCTGCTGGAGAATTGGAGATGATTGAGACCACTCCTCTGGTTGAGCCTATGGGGTTTAGAAGGAACAATATGAAGATAAAACTGGGAAACCTCCTGAGAGGGGGCTCTGTGCCACCCCTCCCACTACCCCTTCCCATGTGGGGGCGAGGAGGTGGTGGTTGGCCCCTCACATGAAGTAATTGAGGAGCCGCAAGACACATTAGAAGGGTATTGGCACATCCAAACTGTTAAAAAGAAAAAGAAAAAATAGAACTGAAATACAAAAACTGTTAGAGGCTTCCCCCCTACTAAGGCTAGAGAGTCTGGCTCTCCATCCAAGCCTGTAATAGGAAGAACCAGGTCTAAGTTTCAGACAGCACTCCCCACCCCTAGCAATATGATTAATTTTCTTTGTTGGAACATTATGGGTATTGCCCATTCCCTATCTTTAAAAAGACTAATTCATCTCAATAGGAAGCATAAGTTATGGTGCATTGTTATCCTTGAACCTTTGCTTCAAAAATATCCTCAAAGACTTATTAGTAGATTTTCTAGTTTTACCCACAATGCTAACAGAAACAATAAGATTTAGTGTTTCTGCAGGAAGGAAATATCCTAGTCTGTTATTGTAGACCATCAGTAATTTCTTCATATCTCTTTTTTAATGAATGTCCATCTGGGGTTTGCTTCCTTTATGTATGCAGGCTATAGTAAGGAGTACAGATAGGTCATTTGGCCTTGCCTTCTTAACATCAGTGAGTAAATGTCTTCCCCTTGGCTGGTGGGGGGAGACTTCAATTGTATTAGTTCTTCTGCTGAGAAACTTAGGGTAGGTCCCCCAATTTGCCAAAGATGATTAAATTCAATGATAATATTCAGGCTGCCAGACTGATTGATATTGGTTACCAAGGCCCCAAGTTCACTTGGAAGAGGGGGAAAATCCGAGAGAGGCTAGACAGAATTCTTGTGAATGACTGTTTGCAGGAGAAGTTCCTATTCACTTTTATTACCCATCTTCGCTTTGTTGGCTCTGATCACAGACTATTACTCATCTCTATCACTGCCCCTAACAATCCTATGCTACCACCTCCTTTTAGATATCTGAATATGTGGTCATCTTATAATAATTTCCTCCATACTATTTCAAATAATTGGTGTGATGTCTCACATCCAGATCTTTTAATTAAACTCAGTTTGCTTCAAATTAAAGTTGGTTAAGCACTCATGAAGTGGAGTTGGTCTTCCTTTAGTGATGTTTTTATAGCTGTGGAAGAGGCACAAAAAGAAGTGAAGCTCTTAGAGGCTCAGATGCAGAATGGTATTGCTGAGGAGAAATCTTTACTGATTGCCCAAGAAAATCTCCTTAATTCTATTGAAAGAGAGGATATGCTACTGAAACAAAAGACCTCAATCAATATTATTAATGATGGTGATAGCAACACCAAGTTCTACCATGCTTAGATTAAGTACAGGAGGAAACGTAATACCATACATTCTATTCAAACTGTTGAGGGGAATGGCTCAAGGATAGTTCTGAAATTGCTCTAGATGCAGTGAAACATTTCCAGCAGCTTGTTACTCATGTTCCTTAGTAAAGGACTCCTATTGATGGTTCCTACTTCTCTAAAGAGTTCACTCATATTAATAACCTGAACCTTACTGAATTGCCCACTAAACAGGAGATATGGATAGCACTGAATTCTATTGACAGCTCCAAGACTGTTGGGCCCGATGGCTGTACTACATATTTCTATAAAAAGGCATGGGACATTATTAAAATGGATGTAGTTTCTACAATTAGAAGTTATTTTAGGGCCATAACCTCCCAAATTATTTTAGTGCATCCAACTTGTTCCTGGTGCCTAAGGCTGAAACACAGAAGAGGTGGGACCATTTCAGACCCATAAGCTTGACTTCTGTCATTAGCAAGACTATCAACAAAATCATTGTGGGCAGGCTACAACCTCACTTAGAGGATTTGATATGTTCCAATCAGACTGCTAGTATTAAAGGAAGATCTATCATAGATAATGTATTACTTGCAAAATAACTGATTCTGGACTTGGATAAGCCATGTAGAGGGGGCAACCTAGTTTACAAGTTAGACATCAAGAAGGCCTATGACACCATTGATTGGGATTTTATACTAGAGGTCCTTACTGTCAGGGGTTTTAACACCAGTTTTTGTTCAATTATCCAATGTACACTCCATCTTGATCAATGGGAAAGCCTAGGGATCCTGTACTGTTGCTAGAGGACTGAACAAGTAGATCCCTTATCTCCTACCATTTTCATTCTTGCCATGTATTATTTATCCATATTGCTTAATGAGACTCTACTCTCCCAGAATTACATACGGTATCATCATAGATCTACTATGGTTGTTACCCACTTGGTGTATGCTGATGAAATAATGATATTTTCCAGTGCTTGTAAAAATGTTGTCAGAAAGGTTTGCCACTGCCAGAAACTCTTTGAATTCAACTCTGGAATGATGTTTAATCCTGAGAAGTGCCAACTAATCTTTCCTAGAAATCTGCCTCCACATGTGGGCAATGGGTTCTGGAATTTCATGGAGTCTCTGGTACCCAGCTTCCCATCAAATACCTTGGGATCCAGCTTATTACTGGTAGGGCTAAACAAATTCAGTTTGATGAGATAGTTAATAAAATTAAATCGTATCTTAATTGTTGGACACATTCCTTTCTTTCAAATGGTGGTAGAATCACTATTCTTAAGAGCATTCTCACAACATTTCCCTCCTAAATCCTACAAATGACAAACCTAAAAAAAAGTACTCAAATTTAGCTGGAATGGACATTCAACGGGTTCTTGTCGTCAGGACAAAGGCAACAGTTACATTGGGCTTCTTGGCAGAAAGTTGTTTAGCCTATCATGGCAGGTGGTTTGGGGTTCAAAAAACTCCAACAACTTCTTCATGTCAATTTATGCAAGCTTGGGATTGAATTCAGATCTTCATCTTCTCAGGGGGGAAATATCTACTAGGGAAACATTGTTGAGATCATCACCCTTCCCACTCTGTCAGAAAATTAGGAGACTCTAAACTGTGGGTAAGAATGCTTCAAATCAGACACATTGTTGAAGTGTTATATATTTGGGATTTGGGAAGAGGGGAGATCCATTTCTGGCTTGATAATTGCTGCCAAAAGGAGTGGCTTGTTCCTAGAAATGCAGTTCCTAATCTCAAACTAAAAGTTACTAAATGCTGGAATGATAACAGTTGGTCACTCCCTAGCCTGAATTCTTTTTACAGGAACCTTGTGCCATTCAGATTGTTGGAATTCCCTTTGACAAAAACAGACCTGATAAAATAATTTGGCAAGCCAATAGAAATCAAAGCCTCGCCAAAGCAATCTATGCCAAGACATTCACCTAGCCTCTTGAACCATGGGGTGAAAATATATGGAACAAACATTTGTCACCCTCCATGCCTTTTCTCTGTTGGAGGGCATTTCATAAGCTCCTTCCAACTGATGACATATTAAAGCTTAAAGGTCTGAGGGGCCCTTCAGGATGCTAGCTTTATTCTGAAGAGAAAATATCCATCTCCCATCTAATTTTCTGGTGCATCTTTTCTCAGAATGTGTGGCAGGACCTCTTCAAACAGTTATCCTTAGGGAGAGACTGCTTTTAATGGGACCTCCTCCATACCTGTTGGCAGAGCTAATGCTATAGGAAGTATGGGTTTGTACCTAAAATTTTTTCTTAGTTTATTTGGATGGCCAGGAATCATGCCAAATTTGAAGGCAAACCAAGTTTTGTTGCTTAAGTTGTAAGGAACTATATTTCATTCCTTCAAAAGCTGATCCAATATAAAAAATTCCCCAACATTCTCAACTCATTCACTACTGTGGAGGTGGTCCTCCCATTAGTTAGCACTTTTGTCTGGAAAGCTCCTAAGCCCTCTACTTCCAAGTTAACACCGATGGGAGCTTCTCTGAGTAAGGAGCAGTTATTGGTGGTGTTTTTAGAAACCAATCAGGGAAGTGGTTGTTGTTTTTCCAAGCCTCAGTGGTGGATGCTAATGCACTTGAGGCTGAGTTAATTGTTGTAAATTAGGCTCTAATGATTGCTTTGAGGGCCTCTTAATAACTTATTTGGGTGGAGGTGGACTCCATTGTGCTGATCCAACTTGTGGAACATTAGGGGTGGTGCGACTTTTTTAAATTGCCAAAATTTATGAACTCATATATATATATATATATATATATATATATATATATATATATATATATATATATATTGATTTAGTTTTCTATTGAGTCACACAATTAAACGCAAGTATACGTATCGCTTAAGTAATAAAGGGCTCTAATGGAGTCCTGGTTATCAATCCCATGAGGAGGTAATTAATTCTATAATGTAGCACATAAATCACTTCAAGAATCACACCATAATTGCAGTATTTACTAATAATAAAAGATGAATAAACAGTTGCAGTTACTAATTCTACGAAACTACATTCTAACTTCCTAACACAGTTAACTAACACAAGACTAGATTTATAACAAAATTTCAAATGTGAGAAAGAATCCTCCTCCTTTCCAATAATAATGTGATGATTTCGTGACATAGATCTGTGATGCAAATGTATTGTTCCAAATAGGAGCATTCCTATTCTTTATCCTCTTCCGAGCGATATAATGAACATTAGCTAATCCTAAGTTTAGTCCTCAAATCTGTGGTTCGGCTGAGAGGATAATGGCTCTCACTCCATAGCTCCCACTTCCCTTCACCTGAAGGCTAACTCTCGCTTTGGTTTCCAAACCCTAGGACCAAATTGGGGATTTCAGTCTGTCACTCTAAAATCTCCAATTCTACGCCCATCAAAATATATTTCCCTATTTATTTGCACCCAAACCCCATGAACTATGTCCTCATTCATGGACTTTGAATGTGACCTTCACTTTTGTTGTGGAACTCATAATCCTTTCGGAACATATATTTTCTAACAAGTTTTAACAATTCAATTGGTTAGATCAAAAAGTAAATGAAGTATGAAGTGAAAAGGTCACTACAAATTCTCCATAATAAATTGGCACATCATTTCCATATCATAATATCAACATATCACATGGAAAGGAGGAAACAAAGAAATCTACTCAAAACTCATGAGGAAAAGACAACAAAAGATGGATTTTATGTATAAAAGAAATGTCATAAAATAGCATAAAGAAAAGACTACTTATGTCAAACTCTTCCCCAAGCAAATCTCAAGGAAATCCTTTGACTCCTCTTCTTTCTTCACAACAACACACAATTTTCTCTTTAGATAAGTAAGGAAGAACAAATCTCTCACTTTTCCTCTCCTCCTACACTCATTAGAAGAGAATACTCAGAAACCCTAGATGGACTCTCTACACTAAAACAATGAAAATACACTCTCAATCTTCACTCACACACTCAAAAGACTCTCTCCACTCTTCCATATTTGGCTCCAAAATAGTTAAAATTCGGGTAGAACTAATTTCCCAAAAGTTTCCTCAAGCACCCCTCCAAAATCTAGCCAAATACATTAAATCTGGTTTTAAATCAGGATAGGGCACGGTCCAGTGCAAGATAGGGCACCTTCCGGCGCTATTTTCCACCTCCTGGTTAAAATTCTCTGTAATTTGGTGTAGTCTGGCGCTGGTAATAGTGTCGTTCAGCGCTTCAGTTCAAAATCTACATTTTGCCTCATTTTGCTCTAAATTTTCTCCTTTTTGCTTCCTTTTGTTCCAAAGGCCTAAAATCATTGTACCTGCATGAAATCATGAAAAAACCTTTCTTTAAAGTGTAATATTGATGCACCAAAAATATATAGTATTTTTGCTATTTAATTTTACCCATTTTTGGTGATATTGCAATTTAAAGAAAGGTATTTTTCTTGATTTGTTGCAGGTGTGATGATTTTAGGTGATTGGAGCGAAAAGAAGCGAAAAGGAACGAATTCGGAGCGAAAAGGAGCAAAATGGAGAAAACTAGCTTCAGGCGCCGCCGGTACCATTTTCCCGAGAGCTCCAGAAAATATTCACAAGATAGAGCGCTGTCGGCACCCAATGTCGGTGCAATTCAAATTTGAAGAGTTTTGGCGACTTTTTGAAGGGATGCTTAAGGAAACTCTTGGGATTTTTTTTCTAACATATATGTAAATGTTTTTGGACGAAATGTGTGTGGTTCTAGCATAGTGGTAGAGAGTTCTAGAGAGGGAGTGAGTGTGTTGAGTGTTAGGGCTTAGAAGAGAAGATTGTAGAAGTGAGGATTTGAGAGGGATTCTTCTATAAGGACTGAAGGAGGAGTAAAGTGAGATATTGGTTCTTCCTTTCCATTCTAAAGAGGGAATTGAGTGTTGTAAAGAAGAGAGAAAAGGATTCAAAGGAACTTCGAGGGATTTGCATTGGGGAAGAGAAAGAGATAAGTTGTCTTTGCTTTTGTATTTTGTATGAATTTTCTTATATATATAAAATCCATGTTTTATTGTGTCTTCTCTATGAATTCTGAGTAGTCTCATTTGTCTTTCTTCTTGCATGGAGATGTGATGATGTGATTATGTGGATTTGAAGTGCTTTTAAAGTATTGAAGAAATTGTGATGGTTTTTCATTTCAAACTTAATTTACTTTTCGATCTGGCCATTTGAATTGTTAAAATTTGTTGTTGTACATTTACTCTAAAAGGACTAAGTATCCTACAATAATAATGAAGTATTCATTCAATGTCCATGGATGAATTGCGTAGTTCATGGGAATTGAGTGTAAATAAATAGGGAAATGTATTTTGATGGACTTCAAATTGGAGGTTTCAGGGTGACAGGCTGAGATCCCCAATTTGGTCCTAAGATTCGTAACTAAACTCAAAGTTTAGCCTTCAGGTGAAGGGTGAGTGGGAGCTCCGTAGTGACAGCCGATATACTCCTAGCCTAGCCTTAGATTTAGTGACTAAACTTAGGATATGTCAATGTTCTTTTCATGCTTAGAAGAGGGGGTACTCTTTTGAGGTCAAAGAAATATTTATGCTCCTATTTGGCACAATACAATAAATAATTATTCCATATCATTCACACATCAATTCTCTTTATTAGAGGAAAAATACTTTTCATACATATCAAAATCTTTCGAATACAAGCTTAGAATGTTTCTGTTAGTTAATTCTGTTTTAAAGATTTTAGAAGTAATTGTAGTTTGCTTAATTGTTACTGTTTTCTGCATCTTGTTAGTAGAAGTAAACATTAAACTTAAATTGCGATTTGAGTATTAGATTTTAGTATTACATTATCTATTGTAAGAATCGTGCCTTCCCTGTGGGATCGATAACTAGGACTCCATTAGAGCCCTGTATTACTTGATATGATACGTATACTTGCGTTGAAGTTTGGACTTTACAAAATCATTATAAATATATGTATATATATGAGTTCATAAGCTCTTGCAATATAAAAAGTCTGCATCAAGTTTTTAGCGTCGTTGCTGGGGAAGGTATTAACGGTATTTATTGATAATATAATAACTGAAAACATTTACTTTGTAGTGTGTAATTATGTGTTTTTTTTACTTTTTAGAGCCTTTGTGTGATTTTATATGCGTCGTAGTGGATCTATAGGTTTATTACCTTACGATTCGGAGGTAGAGCGTACTGTCAAAAAATTAGAAAACAACAAAAACAAATTGAGAATCCTTACAAAATGGCGAATAATCAAGATATTCAGAAAAATGATATTGCAAATTTTCCAAGACCATTAAGAGATTATTCTAACCAAACAGCAGATGAAATTCATGTGACTATTCAAAATTCTGATGTTGCTGCTAATTCATTTAAGCTTAAACCTGCTATTATCTAAATGGTACAAAATAATCAATTTGGAGGAACACCTAACGAGGATCCAAATTTAGATCTCGCTAGTTTTCTAGAACTGTGTGCTACTTTTAAATATGACAGAGTGTCGAGTGATGCTATCCTTAGACTTTTTCCTTTTTCATTAAGGGATGAAGCTAAGGCGTGGTTAAATTTGTTAGCACTTTGATCTATTAGAACATGGGGAAACTTTCTCAAAAGTTTCTATCAAAATTTTTCCCTCCATCAAAGACTGCTAAGCTAAGAAATGATATCACATCTTTTGGTCAATTTGAAGGGGAATCAATATATGAAGCTTGGGAAAGATTTAAAGAACTACTTAGGAAGTGCCCATATCATGCTTTACCAGACTGGTTAATAATTCAAACATTTTACAATGGATTTGCGGGATCAATGAGATCGATTATAGATGCTGTTGTTGATGGATCGTTAATTTCAAAACCTTTTGATGAAGCATATGCATTAATTGAAGAAATGGCTACTAATAATTTTCAATGGCCTTCTGAACAGGTAAATTCTAAGAGAGTAGCTAGTGTTTATGATTTAGATATGATGACTATAATAGTTTTTCAAATTGTAGCCCTTTCTAAGAAAATAAATCAGTATGGAATGAATTATTCTCAACCACCCCAAGTGTTAGAGGAAAATTCATTTGGATAAATAACAGAGTCTCAAACACCTTATGAGACTTTGAATGCTATTAATAGACCTTACAATCCTTATTTGAATTATTATAATCCTGGTTGGAAGAATCACCCAAATTTCAATTGGAATAATAGCAATGCTAATGTTAACTCACAATGGGGAACGGTTCTTTAAATCCCATTGGAAATTCTAACAATTAAGGAAATACCAATTTTAGACCCTCTTATCCTCCTGGATTCAATAGTAACCCACAATTTAAGGATAAGAAGTTATCTACTGAAGAAATGATTCTAAATATGGGAAATCAACTACAAGTTCAAGGTGTTGTAATGATAAATATTAAAAATCAATTGGGGCATATTTTCATTGCACTTAATAATAGACCTTGTAGAACGCTTCCAAGTAATGTTGAGATCAATCCAAAAGATAAAAACAAAAAACAACTTAAGGCTAATCAATTAAGGAGTGTAAAGAAATTGGAGACAAGAGTACAAAAAAAAGTTGAAATAGAAAAGGAGAAGGTGGATATTGAAAAGGTTCAAAGAAGATTTATCCAGACTTTGAATATCCTCTTGAACCAATGAAGATTACTGTTGAAAACCCACCGCCTCCATTTCCCCAAAGATTGAAGCAACAAAATAGGGATAACATATTTAGAAAATTTTTGGAAATACTTAAGAAATTAACGATAAATATTCCTTTTGTTGAAGCATTAGAACAGATGTCTGACTATGCCATGTTTATGAAGGATATTCTTAAAAAGAAAAGAAATTTCATAGATCATGAAACTGTTGCACTTAGGGGAAAGTGTAGTGCAATTATTCAGAAAAAGCTTCCGAAAAAACTTAAAGATCCTAGTAGTTTCACTATCATGTGTGCTATAGGTGAAAAAGTTTTCGGAAGAGCCTTATGTGATCTGGGAGCTAGTATTAATCTTATGCCTTTATCAACTTTTAAAAGGTTGGGAATAGGAGAAATTTCTCCTACATCTGTGACTCTTCTGTTGGCCGATCATTCCATTACTTACTCTAAAGAAGTGGTGGAAGATGCGTTATTGAAAGTGGATAAATTTATCATTCGTGTAGATTTTATTGCACTTGATATGGAGGAAGAAAAAGAAATTCCAATTATTTTGGGAAGACCATTCTTGCTACTAGGAGAGCAGTGATTGATGTTCAAAAAGGATAATTCTATGAGGGTTAATGATCAAGTGGTGACCTTTAATATTTTGAAATCTATGAAGTATCCCTCAATGGCAAAAGATGATGAATGTTTTAGGATGGAGGACTGTGAATATTTAAGAAATGATCATTTTGAAAATATATTTGAAAAATAAGTGGAGTATGAAACTATGTTTGAAAAAGGAATTGAAAATGAAGAAAATTCAGATAGTAAGAAGAATGAAGATTTGGAGTATGTTCAGGAGAGATTTGAAGTATTAAACACTATGGAAGGTGGAGATAAAAGCATAATTTCATCTATAATAAAACCTCATGAACTTGAGATGAAAATTCTCCCTAATCATTTGAAGTATATGTTTTTAGGAGAATCATTTACCCTACCAGTTATTGTATCTTTGGAGTTAAAAGAATATCAAGAACAAAAATTATTGGAAATATTAAAAAGATACAAAAAGGCTTTTGGATGAACTTTATCGGATATTAAAGGAATCGGACCTTCAATTTGTATGCATAGAATTTTATTATATGAAGATTATAAACCGAGTGTTGATCCGCAGAGGAGATTGAATCCAATAATGAATGAAGTAGTTAAGAAGGAGATTTTAAAATGGCTGGATGCTGGAATTATTTATCCTATTTTGGATAGTGCTTGGGTGAGTCGAATACATTGTGTACCGAAAAATGGAGGAGTGACTGTTGAAGTTAATGAATGTAATGAAATTATACCCACAAGACAAATTAATGGATGGCAAATTCGTATTGACTATAGGAAATTAAATGCCACCACCCGAAAAGATCACTTTCCTCTTCCTTTTCTCGATCAAATGTTGGATAGACTTTCTGGACACAAGTACTACTGCTTTCTGGATGGATATACTGGTTATCATCAAATACCCATTGCTTCTGAGGATCAAGAAAAGACAACATTTACTAGCCCTTACGGAACTTTTGCTTTTCGAAGAATGCTTTTTGGACTGTATAATGCACCTGCAACGTTTCAGAGATATATGATGTCTATTTTCAGTATTGTGATAGATAATGGAATAGAGGTTTTCATGGATGATTTCTCTGTATTTGGGACTTCATTTGAAATCTGCTTGGAAAACTTAGCAAAAGTTTTGGAGCATTGCGAGAAAACAAATTTAGTTCTGAATTGGGAGAAATGTCAATTTATGGTTGCAGGAGGCATTGTGCTTAGGCATAAAATTTCTAAATTTGGTATGGAGGTCAACCCTGCAAAAATTCGAGTGATTGAGAGATTGCCACCACCCACTACCGTGAGAGAGGTGAGGAGTTTCTTAGGACATGCTGGATTTTACAGGTGATATATTAAAGATTTTTCTAAAATTACTAAACCTTTGTGTCGACTCTAGAAAATGATAGAAAATTTGATTTTAATGATGAATGTTTGTGTGCTTTTGAATTACTGAAAGAGAAATTAAACACTGCACCTATAATTGTTTCACCTAATTTGGAGAAACCATTTGAACTTATGTGTGATGCTAGTGATTATGCGATCGGAGTAGCATTGAGGCAGAGGCATGATAAATTTTTCAAAGTCATTTACTATGCTCGTAAAACTCTTATTAAAGCTCAGATTAATTATACTACTACTGAAATAGAGTTATTAGCTATAGTAATTGCTTTTGAAAATTTTAGACCTTTTTTAATTGGAGCTAAAATTATTGTGCATACAGACCATTCAGTTATCAAATAATTAATGCAAAAGAAAGATGCCAAACCTAGACTGATTAGATGGATACTTCTTCTACAAGAATTTAATTTTATGATAGTTGATAGGAAGGGATCTGATAACCAAATAGCTGATCATTTGTCGAGATTAGAGTATGATAAATTATCTGAATTTGAGAAGGAAGTTACAGAAACTTTCCCTGATGAACAACTTTATACTATTATGGGAAGAAATTTGCCTTAGTATGCTGATATTGTGAATTATATTGTGAGTGATATTGTACCACCTGATTTAAAAGACAACAACAAAATAAGTTTCAATATGATGCAAGATTTTATTTTTGGGATGAGCCCTATCTATATAAACAGTGTAAGGATCTGATTATTAGGAGATTTGTACCATAGGAAGAAACTAATTTAATTATTCAATGATGTCCTGATTCTGAATTTGGAGGTTATTTCGTTGTTGATAAAACTGCTTTTTAAGATTTTACAATCGGGATTTTATTGGCCTACTCTTTTTAAGGATGTATACAAATATATTAAATCATGTGATCAATGTCAGAGAGTAGGTAATATCTCTAGAAGAAATGAAATGCATCTAAATTATAATTTGGAAGTTGAAATTTTTGATGTCTGGGGATTAGCTTTTATATGACCATTTACTCCTTCTTTTGGAAATTTATATATACTAGTTGCAGTTGATTATGTCTCGAAATGGATTGAAGCTATTGCTTTACCTAGATGTGATGCTCGGAGTGTTTCAATTTTTTTAAAGAAAAATATATTTGCGAGATATGGAATGCCAAGAGTGATTATAACTGATGGTGGATCCCATTTCAAGAATAAATAAATTAAGAGATTGATTGAGAAATATAATATTATTCATAGAATCTCTATTGCTTATCATCCCCAAACTAGTGGTTTAGTAGAAGTTTGGAGAAAACTGTGGATAAACACAAATTAGATTGATCTGCTCGATTAGATACCGCATTATGGGCTTACAGGACTGCTTTTAAGACCCCTATTGGAATGTCTCCTTATAGACTAGTGTTTGGCAAGACTTGTCATTTACCGGTTGAATTGGAGCATAAAGCATATTGGGCGATAAAAGAGTTGAATTTTAATTTGAAAAATGCAGGAGAGAAGAGATTTATGCAATTAAATGAATTGGAAGAAATTATAAATGCATCTTATCACAATGACAGGATCTATAAAGAGAGAATGAAAGTGTGGCATGACCGGAAGATATTGAAAAAGAAATTGGAACATAGTGTCGGCATATTTTTAGGTTATGTTGTATTTTGAAAAGGAGGTCGCCTGCAGAAATTGTCGGTGAATTTTAAATTTAATTTAAATATATAATTTGAAAAGTAGTATTTGATTTTGAAAATAATTTTTAGTTTGAAAAATTTTAAGATATGAAAAATCAAATCGATCTCACATCCCAAATAGTTTATATAAACGAGCACCGCATCACAAACTGTGTATCTATCCCGAAGAATAGACACACTGCTTGATGATGGGGATTGATTAAATAAACTAGAAGATTTGTGACATCCGTTTGGTCTGCGAACCAATTTTATAAGCCGACAAATTCCCCTGCTTAATATAAAGGAATTAAGCAGGGTTTATATTACTCAGGTTCTTAAAGTTCCCTATAAGGGCAAGCCCCTATAGTTAATTACATCTTAAATGACGGGAATCATTTAAGAAAACTCTCGATAATGATTAGTGGTTTTGCTCTCAAGAATTTCAAAGTTTAAGGTTTTCAAAGGATTGAATCTTGGAATTTCAAAAGGGGTTAGCTCAAATTTGGAACAGTTTATTTTGGAGTCCAATGGAAGAGAAGTAGGAGAAGCTGAGGATCCAAGAAGAATCTTGGCAACTTCCCAAACTATCCTAATGTTTGGCTTCAATTTAGGAGTTTATTTAATGTTTCAATCTCACCAATTTTAATTAATTAGGACTTATACTTGTATGATATAATCACACAAATAGCCTCGAAGATGTGAGGGTTTATGTCGTACCAAACGACTACCTCGGAGTCCTAAGACCGGTTAGGGCTTAATTTACATAACATGATCATGCAAATGCCTAAAGAAAAGTTGAGGATTTATGTTGCACTAGGCAAAATACCTTGAAATCCTATGGCTTGGTTATTTAATGCTAAGAAAGGTTTTGTTGAAGTAGCTGCATGATTTGCTGATGACGATGGTTGTGCTGCCCACTATGCTCCAAGCTCCATGTTCTTGTCGTAGAGGTTTAGTTTTAAAAGTCATAAATCAAAGGATGAGAGAAGAGTTTTGGTTTAGAGAAATCTTAAAAATCCAAATGTCTTTAATGTTTTATTAGGGAAATCTTAAAGTTGATTATAACAACACCGGTTTAGATCCCACGGTTCCATCCTTCCGGCATCGTTATTTTTATCGGATTTACTTAGTCCGGATGAATTTGCTAAACTCAATTGAATGAGTTCCAAACTTTCATTTAGACCGTGGAAATCCCGTTAGCAACACGTAGGTTACATCATCCGAGGTATTCCCGATCATCCAACGAGACGTTTTAATTTAGTTAAAGTTGTAGTTTTGTTGTTCTGTTTGTGATTAAGTTTTGAGTTGTTTTATATTTTGAATGTTGTGGCGGTGGATTTTATCTTGCAGTGACTTTTAATTTATTTTTGGTTTCAGTTGAGGGACTATCCTAAAGGTTTTGGTTTTCATGCAACTGTCTTGTTTAACATGCAAGAAAACTAAAGCACAGTGTAGGTAAGGAAAATGCAATAGAGTAAATTGCAATAACATAAAAGCGTACCTGGAGGGTCCTCCCGTCATTCCAAGCTACACTTTAAAACACATATTAAAGCATTTAAATATTTCAACAAGCACCTAGGTAAAGACTAAAGGAAGGGTTTTGGTTGTCTACCAGAATCCTAATCCTATAGCTAGCCATTTCCTATGACGTCTAGGTTCTTGATTTTGGTTAAGGATGATTTTCTTCATCAAAAAACAATTAAGTTCAATTGTTCTTTAAAACTACCCATCGTATTGAGGAAGTGCTTAGAATAAATCTTAAACATCTTTTCAATATCTCTGGGACAGTCTTGAGTCCAAGTGAATTTAATTATATAGGTGAATTAATCATCCAAGGGTTTAGTTAAGTTTTATTCCCTTGCTCAGTGAACTAGGATATTTGATTATCCTATGAGTGAAGTGACATTTCACTTAACGCTTCATTTAATGGTTATAATAATTTAAAGCTTTCAGAGACAAGTTAATTTGTTAAAGATTTTAATGATTTGAAGTTAAAGTTGATGATTTACTTTAATGTGATTTAATTATGAAATTTTAATCAATGATTTTAAATTCGGAATGGTGTTTGATTCATTTAAGTTAAACTTTTTATAAATGATATCGATATTTTATGTTAATTTAATTTTTTTTAGATTAACTTAGGTCAAAAAAGGTGTTCAAATTATTTATTAAATTTTGATGATTTAATTTGGATTAATTATATTAACTAATTATGTTTTAAGGTAAGTTGTTTTAAAACTATTTAAAATTTGCAAGTTTGATTTAAGTTTGTTTTGAAATGATTTTAAATTAGTTTCAAATATTTTAAGTTACTTTTTAATTATTTAACATTTTAGGTTTTAATCAATTGTTAAATTATTCAATGATGTAGGTTTTAATTAATAATTATTTACTTTTAATCATTTAATTATTATTTTCATTTATCCTCTTAAGTTTAAGAGTTAAGTATTATTAAGTGATTTATTTAGGGATTTTTAAATTAAAGAATCAATATCCTCTTAAGTTATATCCCCATTTTAATAATCCAATTTTAATTAATCTTCCAAAATTTAAATTATTTAATTAATTAAAGTTTCATTTTTGGTTTATTAAAGTTATTAATGGGTTCCTACCCTTTGATTTCCCAAATTTTCAATCATCTGAGAGAAAATTAAAATCAGATATTTTGCCCCCATTTTGATTAAACCTAGAGTTTTACTTAGGGGTTAAAATCTTTTAATTACCTTTATGCCCCTTTAAGCTTATTCATTTTATAACTCATTAAACTAAGCTTAAATGAACCTAAAATTTTTATACCACTTCACTCACATGTCAATTAAGACATTAGAGGAGAAAATGTGAGTTTTCTGAATTTAATTTATTTATATAATTATTTTTAAATGAAAAATAGGGGTTTTCAAAGAAAATTCACTAACATGACCAAGCTAAAGTTTCTATCCTTAAGAAAATTATGGGATGTTCCAAATGACCAGAGGACCACTTGGATCAATTTTGGTGATTTTTTTAATTATATTTTATTTATTATAATTATTTTAAGTTTTGGAGTGTTAATTAGTTATAAAATAAAATAAAAGTTGAAAAATGAATTTTATATTTTTCAAAAATCCCTCTAACCTCAAGAAAGATAGAGAAACAAATTTTACATTTTTGTGATTTTTCTTTGATTTATTAGAATTAATTTAGTGGGAAGGCTAAAAAATACATTTTTTTTAAGGCTTTGAAATTAAATATCTTAACCTAGAGACTTAGGAAAAAAATTTGATTGGTTCTCTAAGTGATTAGGGGACCAAATATGACATTTTTATGATTTTTATTATTTTTGTGATTTTTAATATTTTTTAATTATTGAAAATATTAAAATATGCTTAAAAATGAAAATTTTTAGAAAATTCCAACTTTATTTTCCTTAGACTCCTCTGATATCAGAGAACTCCTAAAATCAATTTGGTGAATTTTTGAAATGTATTTTTGAAGTTATGAATTTTTAAAATTTAATTTTGATTATGTGGCTTAATTGATCCATTTAATAGGGTTAAACATTTCCAATTGACTTCAAATTTTTATGTGAGGTTCCCCTGATCCTAAAGATCAGTGGAGAATTATTTTCAAGTCATTTTACTGTGTGATTAACTCTAATTAATTAAAGTTCAATTTAGAGTGATTAGGCCAATTAGGATTATTTTAAGGAATTAAATTAAACCATAATTTTTCTAGGGTCCTCTGGTCCTAAGATACTTCACCAAATTTTCCTAGAATTTTCTAAGCAACATGCTAATTTTTTGGAATTAAAATGTCAAAAACAGTGACATAAACTTGAAAAATACATAACTTGTCATAGGGTTGGCCTCTGACCTTGAAAAATTCTGGGAATGTTCCCCAAGTTAGAGGCTTCAAAAGCCCTATGGTCTCATGCCATGGTGAAATGTCTATGTTAATGGAGAATTGAAATACCAAAATAAGTAAATAATTAATTAAAAATAAAATACTCATTGAATTAACTCAATTCTTTTTTCACATTATTCTCCTCTGTTCACTGAGCAAGAGGGTATTTTTCTTTTATTTTTGTGATTTTTTTATGCAAAGATATGAATTTTTTAATTTATGGCTATTTAATTAAATCAAAAAAATCCTATTTTCCTATTTATCAACGTCGGTGCCGCGTCAACCTACGGCAGATCGAACTCCATGCGTCGTCTTCTGGTTCGGCACCGCCATCCGACTCAGCCGCCACGCGGCCCGCGGTTCACATTCCATCTCCTCGTCCGACGCCATCTGAGTCGTTCGTTCGATACACGCGCAATCCGACGGCGGTCGATCATCGTCTCCGACTGGTGTTCACCCGTGACCGTTAACCTTCTATCCCTAATATCTCCCTCGATTCTCAATAAATTTTCAAGTTGTTATGCTCTATGGATTCGTCTTGAGAAGACGAACACATTCATACGGTTAACACGCCACAAAATTAAGCCAAACCAAATGGAGGATTCACAGAAGCTCGGGAGGAAGGCAGAGTTCATACCTTGGTTATGAGAGGTGAAGCCTCAATCAGAGATGCTTGGCACATTCGTTGGAGTCCAAGGAGGCTAGGGATTAAGCCTGGAGCTGTGGTGAAATGCCTAGACTTGATTTCCACCAAGCCCGATCACAAAGCTTGGAGGCTGGAAGACCTGGGTGGCCTGGAGAGCGGGCTTTCAATGGGGAACTCCTTCTCTACCTCTGGTGAAGGTGTGGGAAAAGTTAATTTGGATTTGGTGGAGTTTCAGAGAGTGTTATGTTTTTTTGCCTGAAATTGAACTCATAAATTGAGTTCAACCAGTGGGGGAGGAGGCAAGAAAGAAGTAGGGATGAGCTTTTCTTGGATAGGAGGAGCTCTGGGAACAATTTGGAGGGCTTCTGTTGAGAAAAATTTCAACAACTCTCTCATGGCCGAGAGGTGGCGTTTAAATGGCCAGGGCCATTCAGCAGGGTTTGGATTCAATTGAAGGGTGGATTCAGTTGCTTAGGTGGAGGGCAGAGAGGCTCCAATGTTTAATTTGCCTGAGGTGGCCATTTGGTGAAGTTTGGGTGTGTTTAGGTGGGTGGTGGCTCTCGGTTTTGACCCCCTCGGCGGCTAGGCCGGCCGGCAAGGACGGAGGAGCGGCCCCTGAGGTCGGGTGAGTCATGGAGACGTTTAATGGTGATTAGCAGTTGTGGGGATGTTTTGGGGTAAGGCAAAAGAGGATTTATCCACTTAAGGGAAGAGATCCCTTAAAATTGGGAACCCTTGGTCCATGGCTCACTTAGCTTGGGCTAGGTGGATCTAGGGTGGTAACTAGGGTTTACTTGGTGGCTGTGGAAAGGTTGATTTAGCCACACTTTGTTCAATTTGGTTTAATTAGGCCATAAGTTCAAATTGGCTCACTTAGGTTTGGGTTAGGCTAACTTGGGTTTGGATTTGATTTAAGTCCAAGTGTCTTGAGCAACATTATAGAAATGATTGCTATGAAAAACTTTCATGAAGACATGGAATGGTTTTGAGTTCAATTGGAAGGTAAATTTGGTGGATATCGGTATTTTGGTTAATTTAGGCAAGGTTGAATCAACTTGGGTCCAAATTTGGTTATTGTGGGGTTTAGACCCAATTGAAAATTTCAAATGGTCTAGGGGAATGTATTGAAGGGTTCCCAACATCAATTGGGAAGAAATTTTAGGGTTTGGCTAATCAATTTGGTAAGTTTAGGGCATGGATTCACTTTAGGCTAAAATGGGGGTATTTTGGTTTTCAAATAAATTTAGGTTAAGCTTAGGCTCCAATTAGGGCAATTGAAGGTTGCATAGGTTCTATGGGCATGTTATGGAAAGTTTAGGATTGAAATTTGGGGGAAAAAAGTTGGTATTAGGCTAATTGGGGGTTTTGGATTAATTAGGCAAAATTGGGGATTTTGGATTTCAAATGGAATTGAACTCAAATATGAATCAAATTGGGCTTGGATTTGGCTTAGATTGATAGTAATGATGTTGAATTAAAGTTTAGAATTGAAATTGGGCAAAATTGAGGCCAAATGGGTTGATTTGGTGTGACATTAAGTCCATTTAGGTTAAAAATGGGTCAATTTGGGGATTTTAATAAAAGTGGGTTATTTTGGCAAAATTAGGCTATGGTGTAGTTGAATAAAATGAAATTGGGAATATTTGAGATTTTTTGGAATTTTCTGGGAATTTTTGGAATTTTTGGAATTTTGTGCCAAAAGGGTATTTTAGGGTATCAAGAGGTTTTGGAGGGTATTGGGGTATTTTGGTGAATTTAAAATGTGGGGGTTGTTTCAAAATGATCTTTAGGATTTTTTTGGGAATTTTGGGTAATTTTTGGAAGTTTTGGAAAATTTAGGCCAATTAGGTAATTTTAGGTAAGTTTGAAGGACCCGATGTCAAAACTACGCATTTTGGCAAAAGTTGAATTTTGATCATGATGAAGCTTAAAGTGAGCCATGGACCAAGAAATGTCCTCCCTGAACATCTCATGGGTTGTTCCCAGCCCTCTTAGCCAAAGAGCTAGGTGTTTAGACTTAGCCACATGAGTGCTCCAATGATCCAGGGGGGAGAATTGGGTAAGGATGGTGTGTGTGAGAGTGCAGTGTGTGTAAGCCAGACCTCACCAGGACCAGACCACCCAGGGTAGTCCTAAGGCTTGAACAACTTTAGGAGCTCACTATTGGATCTCCATATGGTGGTCTTAACCTTCTAAGGTGATTTAGAGGTTTGCAACCATCCACGTGGGATCTCAAGAGGAGTCAAGAAGTAGCTGAATTACTAAAGGGAGGGTCCCAATTCTAGTCCTCTAGGATAGTCAAGGAGAAAACCTTATGGCTAGATCCTAAGAACTAAGGAGAGAAGAAAAGACCTCACCAAAAATGAGGTCAACACATGGACAAAAAGTTTTGTAATACAACACAAGGTTAAAGTTATTTCCTGTAAAGCTTAAGTCTAGATGGTTGGGACCTTTTAGAGTTGTAAAAGTTCATTCTTTTAGAATTGTTGATATTGAGGATCCTGATACTGGAAAGATTTTCAAGGTTAATGGGCATTGATTAAAATCTTACTTTGACGGGTTTCAACCTAACTTCAAAGAGGTTTTAATGCTGAGTCATCTAGATTAACTGAATGGTTTGTCGGGCTGACGATGTTAAACCAATCACTTTATGAGAGGCAACCCATATGTATCTTTGTGGTGTGTTTACTTGTTTATTGTAGTTGTGCTTTTAGATAGTTATTTTTGAATCCTTATCGCTCCTAAATACTTTTAAAAATTGATAAATATTCGATCGATATGAGATATTAAAATATTTTAGGCCAAACGAAGTTCGGTGCAGATTTTTTACCACTGGCGCCGCCAGCGCCAGAAGGGTGCCGCCGTCACCCAATTATAGAGATGTGTGTAGAATTTCGGGTTTGAGCGCCGCCGACGCCTAAAACCTGTTTACAGTTTTTGGAGTTTCAAAATGCGATTTTTGGTGGTTTTGAGCAGGATCTTCTTCCTCCTAAACTCCATTTTAAACTTCCAAACTCCAGAAAAATGAAAACTTCCTTTCCCAATTCGCATCCCATGGATTCCTACTCCATAGAAACCCCTCGATCTCGCATTTTCAACTGATGGAAGTTTATTAGTTTCGAGGCGCAGAGATTGTTTAACAAGGTGATGATGAAGAGGAGGATTATCAAGGAAAGAGGCTTTATTAATCGAGCTATGGATAATTCTAATATAAGAGTTGAAGAGATAATAAAGGAAATATGTTGGGAAGTGCTATGTTACACTACCACTGCATAGTCATTTCGGATGTGAAGGAATTCTATACAAATCTTCACGGGATCAACCAAGGATTTGTCTTTTTGTGAGGTAGGTTGGTGCAATTCACTCCAGCGAGACTTAATGATCTCTTTATGATTGAGAATGTACCTATTTGCCACTATTCCAATTTTATTGTGACGAGTGATAATATGAATGATGTTTATCATTATTTGACAGATGAAAATGAAGATTGGGAAGTAAGAGAAATTGGATATATTAGTTTCCCTTCTGCATCTTTAAATCCGGTGTCAAAGCAGTGGCATTATTTTATTTCGGTGAAGTTATTTCCAAATTTGAAGATTAGTAAAGTAACCAAAGAAAGTGCTATTTTGAATTTCTGTATTCAAACTGGAAGGTCGATTCATATTGGAGATATAATTGTGAAATCAGTTTTTGGATTGATAGTTTATGGATCTAAATATGGGCTTGGAAACCCGTCCACTATATTTATGTTGTGTAGTCAATCACAAGTTCCGTATGAGAGTTGGGAAAGGTTTTTCTTCCCTAGAGGCCTATTGGTCCAACTAATCTTTATGACTATCAAACAGTAGAAGATGAAGGTGATATGAATCTGCTTGCTGATCAACCAACTCAGACTTCACAACCCATTCAGCCTTACTTTCCTGAAAATTCCAGAGCGATACTGAAGAGAATCAAGCAGTTGAAAAAAGAGTTACAGAATATTTTGAATGTCATTAATAGTATTTCTGACTTATTTGATCACATAGACTGGACGATGAAGGAACAATTTGATCACACTGGTTGAATTGAGATGGGCCTAATTAATCCAATCAAGAAGAATGTTGTGATTGCTAAGGATTTTGTATGGCTTATTTTTAGGTTGAGTGTTGTATTTTTTTTAAAAGGGGTCGCCTACAGAAATTGTCGGCGAATTTTAATTTAATTTAAATAAATAATTTGAAAAGTAGTATTTGATTTTGAAAATAATTTTAAATTTGAAAATTTTAAGATATGAAATCAAACTGATCTCACATCTCGAATAGTTTATATAAACGAGCGCCGCACTACAAGCCAGTGTATCTATCCCGAAGAATAGACACACTGCTTGATAATGAGGCTCGATTAAATAAACTAGAAAAGTTTGTGACATCCGTTTGGTCTGCGAACCAATTTTATAAGCCGACAAATTCCCCTGTCTAATATGAAAACATCAAACAGGGTTTATATTACCTGGGTTCTTAAAATTCCGTATAAGGGCAAGCCCCTATAGTTAATTACATCTTAAGTGATGGGAATCACCTAAGAAAACACTCGATAATAATCAGTAGTTCTGCTCTCAAGAATTTCAAAGTTTAAGTTTTCAAGGGATTGAATTTTGGAAATTCAATAGGGACTGGATCAAATTTGGAACATTATATCTTGGGAATTCAAAGGAGGAAAGGTAGGAGAAATCACAGATTTGAAGCGAACTTTGGTAATTTCCTGACTATCCTATTGTTTGGCTTGAATTTAGGAAAGTCCTAATGTTTATTTAATGTTTTGATCTTGCCAATTTTAATTAATTAGGACTTATATTAGTATGATGCGATCACACAAATAGCCTTGAAGATGTGAGGGTTTATGTCGTATCGGACGACTACCTCAGAATCCTAAGACCGGTTAGGGCTTAATTTGCAATGCAAATGCCTAACGAAGAGTTGAGGATTTGCACTAGGCAAGCTACCTCGAAGTCCTGTGGCTTGGTTATTTAGTTCTAAGAAAGTTTTGCTGAAGTAGACTCAGGTTTTGCTGATGACGATGGACGTGCTGCCCACCATGCTCCGAGCTTCTTGTTGCAGAGGTTTATTTTTAGAAGTCATAAATCAGGAGATGAGAGAAGTGTTCTGGTTTAGAAAAAATCTTAAAATCCAGGTGTTTTTTAATATTTTAATTAAACAAATCTTAAAGTTGATTATAACAACACCAGTTAAGATCCCACGGTTCCATCCTTCGGCATCGTTATTTTTATCGGATTCACTTAGTCCGGATGAATTTGCTTAAACTCAACTGAATGAGTTCCACACTTTCATTTAGACCGTGGGAAATCCCGTTAGCAACACGTAGGTTACATCATCCGAGGTATTCCCGATCATCCAACAAGACGTTTTAATTTAGTTGTAGTTGTAGTTTTGTTGTTCTGTTTGTGATTAAATTTTGAGTTGTTTTATATTTTGAAATGTTGTGGCGGTGAATTTTTTCTTGCAATGACTTTTAATTTAGTTTTGGTTTCAGTTTTAGGGACTATCCTAAAGGTGTGGGTTTTCATGCAACAGTTGTTTATCATGCAAGAAAAGTAAGTGCGATGCGATTAAATGAATTGCAATAAGGTAAATTACAATAAAATAAAAGCGTACCTGGAGGGTCTTCCCGTCATCCCAAGCTGCACTTAAAACACAATTAGAGTATTTAAGTATTTAAAGTAAGTTCCTAGGTAAAGCTAAGGGAAGGGTTATGGTTTTCTACCAAGTTCCTAATCCTATAGCTAGTCACCTCCTATGACGTCTAGGTTCTTGTATTTTGGTTTGAGGACGATTTTCTTCATCGAAGAACAACTAAGTTCGGTTGTTCTTATAAATATCCTATCATATCGAGGAAGTGCTTAAGACGAGTCTTAAACATCTTTTCAATATTTCTAGGATTATTTTAAGTTCAAATGAATTTAATTATACAAATGAATTAATCGTCTGAGGATTCAAGTTTTGTTGTTATCTTGCTCAGTGAAGTAGGACATTTGAATATCTTATGAATGAAGTAACATTTCACTTAATACTCCATTTAGGAGTTATGACAACAAAAGCTTTCGTGGGCAAATGGATGTCCAAGTGATTTATGATTTAACTTAATTTCAATTAATGGGTTTAAGTTTGGAATAGTGTTCAAGTTGTTTTAGATTTATTTTTTGAATTCTTTATGTCTTAGGTGATGTTACATTTAATTTAATTTAATTTAATTTAATTTAACTTAATTTAATTCAATGTGGTTTAATTTAATTTAATTTAATTCAAATTAATTTAATATAATATGATTCAACTTAATTTAATTTAATTTGATTTAATTTAATATAATATGATTCAACTTAATTTAATTTAATTTGATTTAATTTAATTTAATTTAATTTAATTTAATTTAATTTAATTTAATTTAATTTAATTTAATTTAATTTAAATTAAATTTTAATTTGAATCAAATTTAATTTAATTTAATTTAATTTAATATGTTTCAATTTAATTTAATTTAATTTAATTTAATTTAATTTTTTAACTTTAATTTAATATTATATTTTAAAAGGGTTTGATTTAAATAATTTAACTTTAATTTAATTTAATGATTAAGTCTTTTAGCATTTTAAATCTTATGTTTGAATTATCATTTTAATTAGGAATTAAATATTATTGAGATGATTAATTTAGGGATTCTTAAATTAAAGAATAAATCTCTTCCTAATGACATCCCTATTTTAATAATTTAAAATTTATTATTCTTCCCAAATTTAATTAATTATTTTATTAAGGTTTATTTTAATTATTTTAAAATTGTTTAGTAGGTTTCTACCCTTTAATTATTTAAATTTTAATCATCCAAATCAGATTAAGATCAAATATTTTACTCTTTCATTTTATTAAGCCTAAAGTTTTAATTAAGGGTTAAAATTTTAATTACCATTTTGCCCTTCAAGCTTAATAATTTCATAATTCACTAAATTGAGCTGAAATGAATTTGAAATTTTTATGTGACTTCACTCATATGTCAATAAAGAAATTAGAGGAGAAAATGTGATTTTTACTGTATTTAATTTATTTATGTAATTATTTTGGTGGAAAATAAGGATTTCCAAGGAAAATTTAATAATATGACCAAGGAAAAGTTTCGGTCCTTAAGAAAATTATGGGACATTCCTAATGACTAGAGGACCACTTGGACCAAGTTTGGTGATTTTTTGAATTATATTATTTTTATTATAATAATTTTGAGTTTTGGAGTATTAATTAATTTAAAAATAAAATAAAGTTTGAAAAATGAATTTTATATTTTTCAAAAATCTCTCTGATATCAAGGAAATCATAGAATCAATTTTTATAATTTTCTGATTTTTCTTTGATTTATTAGAATTATTTTAATGGAAATGCTAGAAAATACATTTTTTTTTTATTTTAAGATTACCCTAGGGCTTTAAAATTTAATAACTCATCATAGAGACCTAAGAAAAATATGGGGTTTGTTCCTAAGTGATTAAAATTCAAAATGTGACATTTTGGTGAATTTTATTATTTTTGTGATTTTTATTATTTTTTAATTATTAAAATATTAAAATGATACAAAAAATCAACTTTTTTAGAAAATTGAAATTTTAATTTTCTTAAATTCCCCTGATATCAGAGAGACTTCAAAACCAATTTGGTGAATTTTTGAAAAGTATTTTGAAAGTTATGAATTTTTAAAGTTTAAATTGGCTAAATGGCTTAATCAACCCATTTAGTAGGGCTAACCAAGTCCAATTGACTTCAAATTTTTATGGTGGGTTCCTCTGATCCTGAAGGTCAGTGGAGAATTGATTTCAAGTCAATTTGATGTATGATTAGCTCTAATTAATTAAAGACCTATTTTGGGTGTTTAAGCCAATTAGGGTCATTCCAAGTGAATTAATTCAAAACCTATTTTTCCTAGGGTCCTCTGGTCATAAGAAACATCACTAAATTTTCCTAGAATTTATTTCACAACATGCTAATTATTGGATTTAAAATACTCAAAACGGTAACATGAATTTGAAAAATCAATAACTTCTCATAGGGATGGCCTCTGACTTTGGAAAAATTCAGGGAATGTTACTAAATTCAGAGGCTTCAAAAGCCCTATGGTCTCATGCCATGGTCAATTTCCTATATGCATGGAGAATTAAAACAATGCAGACAGTAAATAAATCATTAAAAATAAAATACTTAATGAAATTAAATGATTCCTTTTCCACATTATTCTCCTCTCGTTCACTGAGCAAGAGGGTATTTTTATTTTATTTTTCTGATTTTTCTACACAAAGTTATGCATTTTTGAAGTTTAGGGAATTAAATAAATAGGAAAATAACCTAATTTCCTACTTATCCACGCGGCGCCCTGTCATCCTCGGCATCTCCGAACGACCACGCGGCGCTTTCTGATTCGACGCCGCCATCCGACTCAGCGCTCCAGGGCCCCGCGGGTCACGTACCAACGCGCCGTCCGACTCAATCCAGGCCGTCCACTCGATACACGCTCGATCCGACGGCTCATGGTCATCGTCTACGGCCGGTGTGCACCGTGACCGTCGACCTTCTAACCACTAATTTCTCACTCGATTCTCAACAGATTTTCGTGTTCTTATGCTCTATGAATTCATCTTGAGGAGACGAACACATCCATACGGTAAACATGTATTTAAATTGACTCAAATTAAATGGAGAATCTCTGTAAGCTCGGGAAGAAGAGTGAGTCTATACCTTTGCTCAGAGAAGTGAAGCTTCGATCTGAGAGTTGTGTCACCTTCGATTGGGTCCAAGCAAGCTCCAGATGAAGTCCCTTGGCCTGGTGAATTGTCTAGCTATGAAAGTGACCACAGCCGATCACAAAGCTTGGAGGCTGGAACAACCGGGTGGCACTGGGGATGGGGCTTTCGGTGGGAAACTTCGCTCTTGGTCCGGTGAAGGTGTAGGACCGATCAATTTGAAGATTGATCCTTTGTGAAGAAGTGTCCTGGTTTTTGGGCTAAAGTTTGAGCTCGAAATTGAGCTCGATCTGGAGGGAATTGGGGTCGGAATTCGGTGGGGATCAAGTGCTCGTGTGTGGAGAGTGATGCGGAATGATTTTGGCAGAGTTTCCTTAAGGTTTGGTTCAGCACCTTCCATGGACGAGAGGGGTGGTGTTTAAATAGAGGTGGCTGGAGAGCCTCATAGGGATGGCCAAGGGTTGGGATCAGCTGCTTAGGTCAAGGGTAGAACAGCCGTGGTGGCCATTGGGCATGGGGCAGCTCAGCAAGGTGGAATTCCAAAGTTTGGCTCCTCCCCATGTCTCGGCCATGGAGTTTTCCGGCGACCCGGCGGCTGGCCGGCAGGCATGGGTCACTCTCGGAGTCCGGGTGGGTCGTGGCTGGGGTTTAGTGCGATCAATTGGGCCTTGCCATGTGTAAAGGGGATGGCTTGGAATGGAATGGGGAAGAGGCCATTTTGGCTTGGTTTGGGTCAACCCATCATTTTGGGCTTGGTTCACCCTTCGAGGTGGCTTTGGGTGTTGTGGGGAGTCAAAAGGATCAGCTGGTTTGGCATGGAGAAGTCCTTATCCAAATATATTTGGATTAAATTTGGGTTAAGGTGAAACATGCTTAAGGTTAATGACTTTTAGGAGGTGCTTAAAGGACCTCCTCCTTTTGCCATTTAAGGAGGGTTGACAACTTAGAGATCCTCATGGCTTGCCAATGGCTTGCATGTGGCTTCATGGCTCCATGTGGCTTGGGAAAAGATTGGGTCAATTTCATAAAAAGGGATTTTGTGGATTTTGGCATTTTAATGGAAATTGTTATGGGGCTTGATTTGGAATTGTTTAATTGATGATTTTGAAACTTAGGGGTGATTTTGATTAAATGGATGATGAGGGGAAGTGTCATGTGGGCTTTGGATGAATTTGGGCTTTTGAATTTGAAGGAAGTGGGCTTTTAGGAAGGTTTAAGGGAAGTGGGCTTTTTGATTTTATGATGGGCATTTGGGTGAAACTTTTGTGAAGTACCATGTCAAATAAATGTTACAATTGGTTTAGGGATGTTTCATGAATGGTTTGGAGTCAATTTGGTGTGATTTGGAATTGAATTGGTTTGAATTTGGGTTCATTTGGTAAGTGGGCCAATGTAGGTCAAATTGGGCTAACTTGGGCCAATGTTGGGCTAGGATTGAAATTGATGTAAAATTAATGTTGGGAAATGTTTATGGGAGTGTTTCAAAGAGGTTTTGGCTTTGGTTGGGTTTTGATTTTGGGGTTTGGGTCTATTTGGGCTAGGTTTAGGTTTAGGTCAAAACTGGGCTTTTTAGCTTTGGGTTGAATTTGAGTGGGGTTTGGGTCTAAATTTTGGGCAAATCATGTTAGTTTTTTGTCTATGGGGATGTTAAGGAAGGTTTAGAAAAGATTTGGGGTTAATTGGTGTTGAATTGGGTGAGTTTGGGCTAAGTTTGAACCATGGGTCCAAATTGGGCTTTAAGGCCAAAAGTGAAATTGGATCCAAATGTCAATCAAATTGGACTTGGATTTGGTCTAGATTGGTGTTGGGGATGTTGAATTGAAGTTTAGAATTGAATTGGACCAGAATTTGAGTCAATTGGGTAGGTTTGGTTTGACATTGGGTTCATTTTGGGTTAAAATGGGTCAAATATGGGGTTTTGACAAAAGTGGAGTAAATTGACAAAGTTGTCCCATGGTGTAGTTGAACAAAATGAAATTGGGAATATTTGGGATTTTCTGGAATTTTCTGGGAATTTTCTGAATTTTTGGATTTTTGGGTCAAGAGGGGCATTTTGGGTATTTGGAGGGTATTGGGAGGTATTTTTGGAATTTTTGGTATTTTTGGGTATAGATGATCAATTTGAGTAATGTGGGAATGTTTAGGATTGATTTTGATGAATTTTGGGTAATTTAGGTGATCTTGCAAATTTTGGGTGGTTTCAACTGTTTTGGGTAGGCTAAGCGGGTGTAGGGTCCCGGGGGTCAAAAATTAAAAATTTGGAAAATTGAAGCTTGGGTGAATGTAAGTGGAATGAAACCATTTTGGTTGAGCCATGAAGCCATATCAATCCCACATGAGCCATGAAGGGACTCATTTGAGGCATCCACTATGTTGTTCCTAACCCTCTTTGCCAAGGGCTTAGGGGTTAAGGACCATCCATGTGAATCACCTTTATGAGTCAGGAGGTCAAGTTGGGTGTGGGTGTGGTTTTAAGAGGTGTGTGAAAGTGTAGTGCATAGGTGTAGTGTGTGTGTAAGTCAACCCTTCACCAGACCAGGCCACCCAGGGCAGTCCTAAGGCCAAAGAGTCCTATAGGAACTCATCCTTTAAACTTCCACATTTGATTTCAACCCTCTAGGTGATTAGGGGTCTACAATCAAGTTTGTGGAGTTTGCAGGGAGTTAAGAAGTGGTTTGAATTTCTAAGTGGTGGGTCCCAATTCTAATCCTCTAGGATAGTCAAAGGAAAAGCCTAAGGCTAGATCCTAAGTACAAAAGAGAAGAAGAGAAGACCTCATCAAAAATGAGGTCAACAGATTTATCTGATTATTTCTCATTCCATCCCTTCTACAATTTGTTCGTGCATCAACAATCTATTGAAGATATCAGAGAGGAAGATAGTTTGAAAATTGATGAGGAGTGACTAATGGATTCTACTTATGTTTGATGTGTGTTTGCTTTAGTTTGCTTAATTTTGTTTGGTGTTTAGTATTTGCTTTGCTTTTCTTTTTAGTTTGAATCTGGATTTTCTATCTTTAATTCCATTGTGTGTGCCTAGATTTTATTGTTTGCTTATCGAAGTGTACTTGCAACACTAAAAGTCTTAGAGTTGTTGGTTTGATTTGATGAATATATTGGTGTTTATGCTGTAATGTGGATTTTATATATAGAAGTGATGTTTTGTGTTGTTCGTGT
The DNA here is from genome assembly GCA_022702705.1 of Papilionanthe hookeriana x Papilionanthe teres. Lineage (NCBI taxonomy): Eukaryota > Viridiplantae > Streptophyta > Magnoliopsida > Asparagales > Orchidaceae > Papilionanthe > Papilionanthe hookeriana x Papilionanthe teres. The sequence continues at coordinate 83,377,797 of CM040431.1, forward strand.
AAGAATTATGTTAGTTATTGCTTGTGTGATGAAATAGATGCTTAGTGAAGTATTAAATGTCATTGTGGAGGACGAAACGATCAAAGTTACAAAAAAATTTTCAGACCCAAAAAAATTTTTGCACTGGCATCGCCGGCGGCTAAATCCAGAGACTTTGGCCAATTAAAAAAAAAGTAGAGTGCCGTTAGTGCCTGATCCCCGATAAATATGTGTGCTTACAAATATGATATAAAAATTGGCAACAGCATCAAAAACTAGGGCCGCGAGGAATATATGTATGTGCGCCAAAAACTTGACTCCGCACCAAATATATTTGTTGATGATTTAGATATGAAAATTATGATTTTTATAATATGGGATACTATGCAAGTATACGTATCGTTTATCAAGTAATATAGGACTTTCTGATTAAGCACCGAGATATCGAACCCACAGGGAAAATGTAAAATCTTTAAAGAAATTAAAAAAATATCTTTTTACTTTTTTTATGGCTTTTGAAAGTATATATTGATTTTGAAAAGTTTTGAAAGTTGATATGTCTTTTGAAATTTCCTTAATAAAATGTTAAGCAAGAAATTAAAATGATAATAACTAATAACACTGTATGTAAAATACTATTAACTAGAATATCTTTTTCTTTCCTTTTATGAAGTAGTAATAATTATTAAAGTATTGTTGTGGAAGTATTTAAATTTTGTTGTGACAGATAGAAGCAAATGTGTTCTTTACCCTTACTTGGTTCTATAAAGAACATAGGTTAATTTGAAATTTTTATCATTTTGAACATGGTTAGGCAGGGAAGATACCAGTCTCTCACTCTAGAGTTCCCTTTATTCCCACCACCTGGGGGCTAACTTCTCATAACAAAACTCAAAACTTCAAACCAAATTAGGGGGTTTTAGCCTGTCACTCTAAAATCCTCTAATTTTACTCTGTTCCATAAAAATATCTTCAAATATTACATTCAATTATATGGACTACAATTCTCACCCATATAATTGTATGTGATTCTTACTAACTTTTATGAGACAATACCGCATTGAATCTTACATAATCTTAAGAAATTCTACAACTTAACAGGCCAAATTAAGAAGTAAACAAAGTTTTTAGAGTCAATCTTCACAACTTCTTCCAACTTTTAAACACTTATACTTTCCACAACAATTCTCTATAAATTAATTACTTCTCCATTTAAGAAAGAAAAAGATAAAGTAAACTACTCAAAATGCATTGAGAAAACACAAAAACACATTGATTTGAAATTAAAAACCATAAGAAAAATTACAAAAAGAAACAAGTATTAATAAAAAAACTAAATGTAAGAACAATAGTAAACATTTATCTGAAAATTCTCTCCACAAGACTTAGGAAGTTCCTCTGAAACTTTAACTCTTCACTAAACTACTCCTCAGAGCGGATCTCCCAACTCCGATGACTCAGAATAACTTTAGACTTCAATAAAAACTAAACTAAAAAGAAAGAAAAGAAGTGGGAAGAAGAAGACTTCACTCCGACCCTTTTCTCCTTTCTACTCTCTACTCCTACTCCTAATTAAACTAAAATAAAAACTCTGTAAAAATACAATGGAAGAACCCTTCAAAATTCAAAGGAAAGGCTCCTTAATCTTTCCTAAGACTCTATTTAAATAGTAAACCAAAAGGTGCCTTGGTGTCTCTTCAAATGTGTCCAGATTAAATGTATCCACCAAAGAATGCATCCCTTCATTCAAACTTGCCGCCCAAAGGAAGTTATGGAAGTTACCACCAACAGTTGCATCCCATCCCCTTTGAAATTGGCGCCAAATTCATTAGAATTTCAATTTTTAACTGTGGCGACTAAGCGCCGACCCAGCGGTGCTTAGCCACTAGTGCCAAATTTTCATTTTTCATCTTTTTTTCCTCCAAATTTGATCCAATTTTGCTTCCTTCATCATGACCATCCATTTTCATCATATTTGCAAGAAAAACAGAAAATAACTTCCATTAAAGTGCAATATCATTAAAAATAGGTACAAAAATGTGCATAAAAATACTATATATTTTAGGTGTATCAAAATCCCCCAAACTTAAAAATGTTACTAGTCCTTAAGTGAAAGTTAATCTCATAAAACATTTTAGCATGCAAGTTATGTAATGAGTTTCTTAGGAAGATAAGAAAATTTTGTTCTAGAAATGGAATAGTCCAATTTAGAAAACATTTCAGTAATTAAAACCAACTTAAAGTTTAGAAAGTTCTTAAGTAAAGGAAAATGACAAATATAAGTTTCTATCTAATTCAGAAATATTTGTAGATTCTTCAAAATATAGGATTCAAACACTTATTTTTCTTACTTAAAAATCTTTATTTGAAAATAATTTTACTTACTATATTATAACCTTAAGCTTTAGATTTTCTTTGAACTTATATCTTAAACTTTAGGTATGAAACCAATTTTTGATTAGGCCCTTAAATCCTCAAGCTTCTCCTTCCTTTTCATATACTATTTTTCACTTTTTTTTCTCTTTTTCTTTAATAAACAATACATTATACAAAAGGTCTTTTGATCAGATGTGGCTAAGATGCCTGAGCGGGTCCGAGGCTCGTGAAATTGTCAAAGAAGTACACTCAGAACTTTGTGGCACTCATTAGTCTGGTCCGAAAATGAAAATGAAGATTAAAAGACTAGGGTACTACTGGCGCTCATTGATGACCGATTGCATGAAGATTGCCAAAAGTTGTCACCAGTGCCAAGTGCATAGAGTGGTTCTACATCAACCTCCAAATGTGCTACATCCGACAATCGCGTCGTGGCCATTTGAGTGTTGGGGCACAGATATTGTGGGTCCGATAGATCCGCCTTCTTCAAGAGGACATCGCTTCATTCTTGCAGCTACAGATTACTTTTCCAAGTGGGCAGAAGCTATACCACTCAAAGAAGTGAAAGTGCACCATTTGTTGCAGTTCTTTAAGAATCAAGTCGTCTACCATTTTGGGGTACCGCGCAGAATTATCTCAGATAACGGGTCTGCGTTCAAGAGTACGAAGATCAACAATTTTGTCAGAAGACACGGGATTGACTGGCGCTATTCAACAATCTACTACCCAAGAACGGCTTGGCCGAGGCTTTTAATAAAACTCTCATCCAAATATTAAAGAAAACTTTGGATGACAAAAAGAGAAATTGGCACGAGAAGTTGTTAGAAGCCTTATGGGCCTACAGAACGACTTTCAGAACTCCTACTCAGTTTACCCCTTATGCTTTAGTGTACGGGTCCGAGGCCGTCTTACCCTTGGAGGTTCAGCTTTTGTCTCTCAGAATTGTAGTTGCAAACAAGATCACTACAGAAGAAAATGCCAGACAACGACTAGAAGAATTGAAAAGCTTGGAAGGGAAAAGACTTTCAGCGCAGCAGAATTTGGAACTGTATCAAGCCAAGATGATCCAAGCCCATGATAAATTAGTCTGTCCAAGGACATTTAAAGTCGGTGACTTGGTTCTAGTTCTCAGAAGCTTGCACACCGCAAGATAGGAGGTAAATTTGAACCAACTTGGGAAGGGTCATTTGTGGTCGAGACAGTCTACTCAAAAGGGTCCTACCAGCTGGTGAATTGCTGTGGAGAATGACCTATGCTTCCAATTAATGGATGATATTTGAAGAAGTATTACGCAACCTGATGTTTCTAAGGATGAACTTTAAAAATGAGCTCTCATTCCTGGAAGCACGGGTAGATTAATCATTTGCGACTAGGTCCGAACCCAAAACAAAAAATGGATGATAAAAAGGAAAATCATTAACAAAAAAAAAATGTTAAAAAGAAAACATGTGAAATCATGATAATAAAGTTTTTATCCTTCCTTTCAAATCGAGTCTCACTTTTGATCTTTCTTCATCTTTTCTTACTCCTTTTTAAATTTAAAATAAACAAATAAAAAGCTCTTCATTAAATAAACATATATTTTTCTACTGTTCTTGTTGTTAGTACAGCCCCTGATCCTTTCCTTGTTTTTCGCAGGGAAATGTCAAACGGGCGGTTGGTTCTGAACTTTAAGAATGGCGTGAGTCTAGCACTTGATGAAAAGAGGGTGAGGGATGGAGCTGTGATCGAGATTGACTCTGACTTCACACCAGCCGAGCTACAATATGAAGAAAATGATTGAACCCCGATTGATTGGGAAGAGCTCCGCAGCCATACAGAGATGAAATTGGGTGGCTCAAATCAACCATCTACCAGCAAAAAGAGAAAAGCAAATACTGCTCATGCAATGGGAGAAGACAAGAAAGTTAAGTCCATTGTTGCTACAGCAGAGGGCAGGCTTGTCAGCGCCATGCCCACAGAAATCCAAGGGGTAAGGAGAGCTACTCTCACTGCTACCCAGCGGAGGAACAAGAATCGCCGCATTCGCAAAATGTTAACCAAGTTAGCAGCAGATCAACATGAAGAGACAGTTGCTACCAGTAATACAAATACTCCGAAGAAATTGGTTCGTCAGGAACCAAAAAGGAGGAAATCAACTCCAAGGAAAGCAAAACAGATAAAGGAAATCCCAAGAAGAGCATAAATAGAATCAGCGCCTCGACACCAGATAAATGCACCAGTTGTAAAGAATCTTGTTGCGAAAGCAACCCCGGAGGATGTCCCGATAGAGACTACCCCCGAGGAGCCAAGACATGCAGGAAAACGTGCCGGGGTTGAACCATACATTCCCCAGTACGTTACTAGACCTCGCTGATTGCAGATAATTCCAGAATATGAGTTGGAAAGAATGCAGAATGTTGAAAAGAAAACTTTTGAATACTTTGAGAGAATTGGAGGCAAGAGGATCAATATCTTAGAAGGCCTTGAGCTGCATACAGATGTGTTCTCAGATTACGAGCAACAGCAAATTGTAGACAGCATTGTTGAACTTCAGAAGATGGGCCGAGCTGGTCGTCTGAGGGAGAAAACTTATTCAGAACCCCGAAGGTGGATGCCATGGAAAGGAAGAGTTACGATCCAATGCGGATGTTGCTACAACTTCGCGGTAGACAGAAAAGGAAATCCACCAGGGATACTCCATCGCAGTGAGGTGGATCTGATGCCAAATATTATTAAAATAATGGTAAAGAGGATGATAACATGGAGGGTATTGCCTGCAGATTGCATACCCAACAACTGCATCATTAACATCTACAAGGAGGGTGACTGCATACCTCCACACATAGACCATCATGATTTCGTTAGACCTTTCTGCACAGTGTCTTTTGTCAACCAATGCAATATCATGTCCGGATCTGACCTCCGGATAGCAGGCCCCGGTGAATTCCGAGGGTAGTAGAGATACCACTACCGGTAGGTTCCGTCATGGTGTTAAAAGGGAATGGAGCGGACATCGCAAAGCATTGCATTCCAGGAGTGCCTGTTGAGCGGATCTCTGTTACTTTCAGGAGGATGGACGACAGAAAAATGTCTTTCCATTTCCAGCCAGATCCAGAGTTAGAGAGTCTCTACGAGCTGTGATTTACATGGGAAATATCACACCTCCAATGCACATCCATACGACATTCCAGCTAAGGATGACTTGGAAGGTGATGTTATTGTCCATGTATCTCACTATTCAGACATGGATTTTGATAGTTGCTTTTAAAAGAAACTTGAAGAATCTTACACAATCCGTTTTAGATTTATATGGATTGTATGAGATATTAAATTCTCAAAGAAAATATCATCATGTTTTGAATCAAGTTTTATGATGTATTTTCAACAAGATTGGAATGAAAGTAACCATGTCATGTTTTGCCTTCACCTCTTTGTGTGCAAATTGACTGGGAAACGCCATTAAGTTAAATGAACTTCGAGCAAAGAGCAAAGGAAAAATAAAAATAAATGAAATCTCTCTTTTAAGAAAATCTGAATGTCAAAATAAACTACAAATAAACACAAACTCTAAATAAACGTGAACTCTAAATTAAAAATCAAGCTAAAATCAAATCACAACAAGCGACTAAAATAAATTCTTGAATCTGAGATCCCTGGCCTTCGGCTATTCTCAAATCTCTTTTTGACTCTCCGTATTTCCTTCCCTCTTTTCAGAAGGTCAACCGAGTCTACTGACACAGAACCACGAAAATTTTCGATTTGGTTCTGATGGCATGTATTCATATCCTTCGCCAAATAATCAGACTTTGATCGATCCTTGTGGGACGTGAAACACTTTCACAACTCATTCCAAATCTTCCGCTAGACTCAAATCTCCATAGCAAATTTCTACCCTTTAAACCTTCGAGACTGGAACCAGATTCCAGTTCTCTTTAAACCTTTGAGATTGGAACCAGTTTCCAATTCTCTTTAAACCTTCGAGATTGGAACCAGTTTCCAATTCTCTTTAGACCTTCGAGATTGGAACCAGTTTCCAATTCTCTTTAAACCTTCGAGATTGGAACCAGTTTCCAATTCTCATTAAACCTTCGAGATTGGAATGAGTTTCCATTTCTCTTTAAACCTTCGAGATTGGAACGAGTTTCCATTTCTCTTTAAACCTTCGAGATTGGAATGAGTTTCCAATTCTCTTTAAACCTTCGAGATTGGAACCAGTTTCCAATTCTCTTAAGACCTTCGAGATTGGAACCAGTTTCCATTTCTCTTTAAACCTTCGAGACTGGAACCAGATTCCAGTTCTCTTTAAACCTTCGAGACTGGTACCAAACTCCAGTTCTCTCCTATCGAGGTCGGTACCAAATTCTGACTCTCTTCCCGAGATTAATACCAGATTTCAACTCCGATTCTCACTCCGAGGCTGGTACCCAAATTCCAGTTCTCTTCGCAGCCCCGAGGTTGGGACCTAGGTTCCAATTCTCATTTCAAATCTAGATTTCCTTAAATTGATTTTAAATTAAACCTCAACCAAAATTAAAACTCAGAACAAACTGAATTACACATTAAAAAAAAACTCGGAATAGAAAATGAAACGAATCTAAATCAAATTTCCCCAGATCTTATGATCTGGAATTCACCTCCTTTTCTTTTCCCCAGCGAGAGTTCAGGGATCTCCAGTCTTGGAGATATACTCGATACTCCCCAGCGGAAATTTGTTTCTACTCTGTTCTAAGTGTGTCACTTAGATGTCTGTGTTGGTTTTGTTGATCTCTTTGGTCAACGCCAATACGCGCGGTGTGCTTGGTTAGCACACCACACCTATTGGGGGTCCATTTGTTGACCTCATTTTTGATGAGGTCTAATCTCTCTCTCTCCTTAGTGCTTAGGATCTAGCCATAGGTTTTCCCTTTGACTATCCTAGAGGACTAGAAATGGGACCCACCACATAGAAATTTAAACACCTCTTAACTCCCTGCAAACCCCATAAGTTTGATTGTAAACCCCTAAGTCACTTGGAGGGTTAAGATCAAATGTGGAGGTTTAAAAGATGAGTTCCCTATAGGACTCTTTTGCCTTAGGACTACCCTGGGTGGCCTGGTCTGGTGAGGGTTGACCTACACACATTGCACTTTCACACACATCCCAAATCCTAAAACCATTCATACCTAGTTTGACTTCCTAACTCATATAGGTAATTCATGTGGATGGACCTTAACCCCTAGGCCCTTGGCTAAGAGGGTTAGGAACAACATAGTGAATGCCTCAAATGAGTCCTCTCATGGCTCTTATGGGCTTGATATGGCTTCATGGCTCAACCAAAGTGATTCCATTCTACTCAAACTTGATTAATCTTCTTTTTTCCAAAATTTCAATTTTTGACCTCTGGGGCCCTACACCCGCCAAACCTACCAAACGTCCTTGAAGCTACCCAAAATTTGCAAAATTGCCAAAATTACCCAAATTTCTCAAAACCAATCCTAAACATTTCCCACCATTCAAATTGATCATCCTTAGCCAAATATACCAAAAATTCTAAAAAATACCCCTCAATACCCTCCAAATACCCAAAATGCCCTTCTTAACCAAAAAATCCATAAATTCCAAAAATTCCCAGAAAATTCCAAAAAATCCCAAATATTCTCAATTTCATTTTGTTCAACTACACTATAAGCCAATTTTGTCAATTTAACCCACTTTTACCAAAACCCCCAATTTGACCCATTCTTAACCCAAGTAGACCCAATGTCAAACCAAATCAACCCAATTGACCTCAATTTTTATCCAATTCAATTCTAAACTTCAATTCAATATCCCCAATATCAATTTAGTCCAAATCCAAGCCCAATTTAATTGACATTTGGATCCAATTCCAATTTGAAGCCTAAGGCCCAATTTTGGCCCATGACCTAGACCTAGCCCAAACCAACCCAATTCAACTACAATTAACCCCAAATCTTTTCCTAAACCTTCCTAATATCCCCACAAACAAAACACTAACAATATTTGCCCCAAATTTGAACCTAAACTCCACCCAAACCTAACCCAAAACCAAAATCCCATTTTTGGCCTAAACCCAAATGGGCCCAAATCCCAAAATCAGAGCCCAACCAAAGTTGAAAACTCTTTGTAGCACCCCCATAAACATTTCTCAACATTAATTTTACATCAAATCCAACACTAGCCCAACCTTAGCCCAAGTTAGCCCAATTTGACCCACTTTGGCCCCTTTACCAAAAAACCCCAAATTAAACCCAATTCAACTCCAAATTATTTCAGACATATTCTAGATCACTCATGATACATCCCTAAACTAAACCCAACATTTGTTTGGCCCAATCTTTTACAAAACTTCCATTTACCAATTTGTTTTCAAACCTAAAATCCCACCACCTTAAACCTTTCTAAAGGCCCATCTATAATAAAACCAAAAGCCCAAAATCTATCCTAAAGCCCACATGAAATTTCCCCTCATCATCCCCTTTGATTTAAATCACTCCCTAAGTTTCAAATTCATCATTAAACTTTTCTAAACTAAGCCATGTGCCAAATTACCCCTAAATATCCTAAATCCTTAAAACCCACTTTCATGAAACCAAGCCAAGCCATCCCTAAGCCATATGGAGCCATGGAGCCATGCATAAGCCATATGCAAGCCTTGGGAGCCCCTTTCCACCTCACCAAGCCATTAATGGCAAGAAGAGGGGCCCCTTACTTAAGCCTTCCTTAAGCACTTTTAACCCCATTCATGCTACACACTAAACCAAGTTTAGCCACCTCACCATGGATGGAGAGCACACCATTTTCTCTTGGCTGGCCCAAGTGATTCTTTTCAGCCCAAAACCAGGCCTTGGGTGGTGAACCTAGCCCAAAACCATGGGTTAACCCATTTTGACCCAAAATAGCATTCCCCCTATTCCATTTCAATTCAACTCCTTTACACATGTCCATGGCCAATTGACTGCACTAAACCTCAGCCCTGACCTCCCTGACCTTGACGGTGACCTGACCCTGGCCGGCCAACCACCACAGCCGCCGAAAACCACCAGGCTGAGAGCACCCATGTGAGCCATTTTTTGAATTCTTCCTTGCTGGCTTGTCCCATGCCTAATGGCCACCATGGCTGTTCTTCTCCTCGCCAGAGCAGTTAATCCAAGCCATTAAACCCCCCTGGGAAGCCCTCCGGCCATGTCTATTTAAACCCACCACCCTCTCGGCCAAACAAGGTGATGAACCAAACCTAAACGAAACCCTGCCAAAATTGCTCCAGGACCTTCTCCTCACCTAGAGCAATTGATCTCCACTGCTCTCCTGCCCTAAACCCCATTGATTGAGCTCAATATTGGAGCTCAATCTCAGCCCAGAACCAGGACATCTCTGAAACCTCCACCAAAATTAAATTAAACTCACCCACACCTGCACAGGACCAAGAGAAGGAGTTCCCCAGTGAAAGCCCCCTCTCCAGGCCACCCAGTTGCTCTAGCCTCCAAGCTTTGAAATTGGTTGTGGACACTTTCATACCTAGACAATTCCCCAGAGCCAGAGACTTCATCTGGAGCTTCCTTGGGTGCAATCGAAGGTGACACAACTCTCTAATTGAAGCTAAACTTCTCAGAACAAAGGTATGGATCTTTCCTTCCTCCCGAGATTCCAGCAATTCTCCATTTCATTTCAGTTAATATCGTGGCTTGTAAACCGTATGGATGTGTTCGTCTCCTCAAGACGAATCCATAGAGCATAAGAACACAGAAATCCGTTGAGAAATGAGAGAGTTCTTAGGGTTTTAGTGTGGACGGTCACGGGTGCACACCAGTCATAGACGATGACCAAGCGCCGTCCGATCACGCGTGTATCGGTTGAACGGCTCAGATTGAGTCGGATCAGAGGAAGGAGTGGAACAGTGGGACGCGTAGCGGCTGACTCAGATGGCAGCGTCAAATAGGAGCGCGCCGCGTGGTCTTTCGATCTGCCGTAGGTTGACGTGGCGCTCAGTCGGATAAGTAGATAAATAGGATTTTTTCTATTTATTTAAATACCCAGAACTTAGAAAATCCATATCTTTATGTAGAAAAATCATAAAAATAAACTAAAAATACCCTCTTGCTCAGTGAACAGAGGAGAATAATGTGGAAAAGAAATCAAGTTATTTTGATGAGTATTTTATTTTTAATTAATTATTTACTCATTTTAGTATTTTGATTCTCCATTTGCATAGACAATTCATCATGGCATGAGACTGTAGGGCTTTTGAAGCCTCTGATCTTGGAAACATTCCCTGAATTTTTCAAGGTCAGATGCCATCCCTATGAAAAGTTATGTATTTTTCAAGTTTATGTCACTATTTTTAGTATTTTAATTCCATTAATTAGCATATTGCTTAGAAAATTCTAGAAAAATTTGAGGAAGTTTCTTAGGACCAGAGGACACTAGGATAATTATATTTTGAGTTAATTCATTAAGAATAACCCTAATTGGCCTAATTATTCAAAACTGAAATTTAATTAATTAGGGTTAACTACACATTAAAAAACTTGAAAATAATTCTCCACTGATCTTTAGGATCAGAGGGACCTTATATAAAAATTTGGAATCAATTGGAGATGTTTAACCCCACTAAATGGATTAATTAAGTCACATAACCAAAATTAAACTTTAAAAAATCATAACTCCAAAAATACACTTTAAAAATTCACTAAATTGGTTTTGGGGCCTCTCTGATATCAGAGAAGTCTTAGAAAATTAAAATTAAAATTTTCTAAAGATCTTCATTTTCCACCACATTTTAATATTTTAAATAATTAGAAAATAATAAAAATCATAAAAATATTAAAAATCATAAAAATGTCACATTTTAACTCCTAATCACTTAGTAATAAACCAAATATTTTTCCCAAGTCTCAAAGTAAAGATATTGAATTTTAAATGCTTAAAACAATTTTTAAATTAAAAAATGAATTTTCCAACCTTTCCACTAAATTAATTCTAATAAATCAAAGAAAAATTATAAAACTATAAAATTTGTTTCTCTAAACTCCTTGTTGTCAGGGAGATTTAAGAAAAATATAAAACTTAATTTTCAACTTTTATTTTATTTTATAATTAATTAACACTCCAAAACTCAAAATAATTATAATAAATAAAATATAATTAAAAAATCACCAAAATTGGTCCAAGTGGTCCTCTAGTTAGTAGGAATATCCCCTAATTTTCTTAAGGACAGAAACCTTTCATTGGTCATGTTGTTGAATTTTCCTTAAAATCCCTTATTTTTCACAAAACATAATTATATAAATAAATTAAATTCAGAAAAATCACATTTTTCTCCTCTAATGTCTTAATTGACATGTGAGTGAGGTGACATAAAAATTTCCAGTTCATTTGAACTCAATTTAGTGAGTTATGAAATAAATAAGCCTAAAGAGCATAAAGGTAACTAAAGAATTTAAACCCCTTTATTAAAATTTTAGGTTTAATTAAAATGGAGGGTAAAATATTTGATTTTATCTTTCTTGGATGATTGAAACTTTGGGAAATTAAGAGGGTAGGAACCCATTAATCACTTTTAATAAACAAAAAAATGAAACTTTAATTATTTAAACAATTTAAATTTTGGAAGATTATGACAATTTGAATTATTAAAAATAAAGATATAACTTGAGAGGATATTAATTTTTTAATAGAAAAATCCCTAAATAAATCACTTCAATAATATTTAACTCTTAATTAAGATTAAGATGATAATCCAAACTAAGTAAATTAAAAATTAAAAAAAATAACCCTTAAATTAAAGGAAAGCTCAAAATATTAAGTGGTTTAACAATTAAATTAAATTAAATTAAAATTAAATGAAATTAAATTAAGTAAAATTAAATTAAAATTAAAATTAAATTAAATTAACATTTTAACAATTAAATTAAATTAAATTTAAAATATTGAAATTAAATTAAATTAAATTAAGTTAAATTCAATTAAATTAAATTTAAATTATATTAAATTAACATCACTCGATAATAAAAGTAAAACAAATTTGAAATATTAAGACAATTCATAATTAAGAATATAAAAAATCAAACTAATCAAGATTAACCTAAAATATCATAATTAACCTAAACCAAGTCATTAAGATATTTGAATAATCTAAGTGAATTTGAAACACCAAAGATTAATTTAAAATATTAAGGTCACTTAAAATATAAAGATTTAAACCAAAAATAATTTGAACACTATTCCAAACTTAAAATTATTAATTAAAACCTCATAATTAAACTAAATCACTTTAAACCATTAACTCAAACTTCAAATTAAGAATGATTAAAATCTCAACAAACCAACTTACCCCTAAAGGCTTTAATTATTATAACTCTTAAATGGAGTATTAAGAGAGATGTCACTTCATTCATCAGGTAATCAAATGCCCAAGTTCACTGAGCAAGAAACAAAGCTTAACTAAACTCCTGGATTATTACTTTACTTGTGCAATTAAATTTACTTGGACTCAACATAATCTCGGAAGTATTGAAAAGATGTTTAGGACTCGTCCTAAGCACTTTCTCAATATGATGAGATATTTTAGAAGAACAATTGAATTTAATTGTTCTTTGATGAAGAAAATCATCCTTAAACAAAATACAAGAACCTAGACGTCATAGGAGATGACTAACAATAGGATTAGGAATTTGGTAGACAACCAAAACCTTTCCCTTAGCTTTGCCTAGGTACCTGTTATAAATATTTAAATGCCTTAACATGTGTTTTAAGTGCAGCTTGGGATGACGGGAAGACCCTCCAGGTACGCTTTTATTTTATTACAATTTACTTTATTGCAATTTACTTACATGCACTGCACTTTACTTTTTCTTGCATGTTAAACAAGATTGTTGCATGAAAACTAAAACCTTTAGGATAGTCATAAAACTGAAACCCAAAACTAAATTAAAAGCCACCATAAGATAAAATTCACCACCACAACATTCCAAAACGTAAAACAACTCAAAATTTAATCACAAACAGAACAAGAAAACTACAATTGCAACTAAATTAAAACGTCTTGTTGAATGATCGAGAATGTCTCAGATGATGTAACCCACGTGTTGCTAACTGGATTTCCCACGGTCTAAATGAAAGTGTGAAACTCATTCAGTTGAGTTTAGCAAATTCATCTAGACTAAGTGAATTCGATGAAAATAACGGTGCCGGAATGACGGAACCGTGGGATCTTAATCGATTCTATTTAAACAACTTTAAGATTTGTTTTAATTAAAACACTAAAGACATTTGGACTTTAAGATTTCTAAACCAAAACACTTCTCTCATCTCCTGATTTTCACCTTCTAAAACTAAACCTCTACAACAACAAGGAGCTTGGAGCACAGTGGGCAGCATGACCATCTTCTTCAGCAAAACTCGAATCTACTTCAGCAAAACCTTGCCTAGTTTTAAATAACCAAGCCATAAAACTTTGAGGTAGTTTGCCTAGTGCAACATAAATCCTCAACTCTTTGTTAGGCATTTGCATGATCATGTGATGTAAATTAAGCCCTAACTGGTCTTAGGACTCCGAGGTAGTCGCTTGGTACGACATAAACCCTCACATCTTTGAGGCTATTTGTGTGATTATATCATATAAATATAAGTCCTAATTAATTAAAATTGGCAGGATTGCAATATTAAATAAATTCTCAAATTGAAACCAAACCATAGGATAGTTTGGGAAGTTTCCAAGATTCTTCTTGGATCCTCAGCTTCTCCTACTTCTCTTCCTTTGGACTCTTAAAATAAACTGTTCCAAATTTGAGCAAATCCCTATTGAAATTTTCAAAATCCGATCCTTTGAAAACCTTAAACTTTGAAATTCTTGAGAGCAAAATAACTCATCCTTATCGAGAGTTTTCTTAAATGATTCCCGTCATTTAAGATGTAATTAACTATAGGGGCTTGCCCTTATAGGGAACTTTAAGAACCCAGGTAATATAAACCCTGCTTAATTCCTTTATATTAAGCAGGGAAACTTGTCGGCTTATAAAATTGGTTCGCAGAACAAACGGATGTCACAAATCTTCTAGTTTATTTAATCAAGCCCCATCATCAAGCAGTGTGTCTATTCTTCGGGATAGATACATGGTTTGTGATGTGGCGCTCATTTATACAAACTATTTGGGATGTGAGATTGGTTTGATTTCATATCTTAAAATTTTCAAACTTAAAATTATTTTCAAAATCAAATGCTTCTTTCTAAATTATATATATATATATTTGTGTCGGCATATTTTTAGGTTTTGGTGTTTTATTTGGAAAAGGGGGTCGCCTACGAAATTGTCGGCGAATTTTAATTTAATTTAAATAAATAATTTGAAAAGTAATATTTGATTTTGAAAATAATTTTAAATTTGAAAATTTTAAGATATGAAATCAAACTGATCTCACATCCCGAATAGTTTATATAAACGAGCACCGCATCACAAACCATGTATTTATCCCGAAGAATAGACACATTGCTTGATGATGGGGCTCGGTTAAATAAACTAGAAGATTTGTGACATCTGTTTCGATCCGCGAACCAATTTTATAAGCCGACAAATTCCCTCGTTTAATATGAAAACATTAAACGGGGTTTTTATTACTCGGGTTCTTAAAATTCCCTATAAGGGCAAGCCCCTATAGTTAATTACATCTTAAGTGACGGGAATCACCTAAGAAAACTCTCGATAATAATCGAGTAATTCCGCTCTCAAGAATTTCAAGGTTTAAGTTTTCGATGGATTGAGTTTTGGAATTTCAATAGGAATGGATCAAATTTAGAGCATTATATTTTGGGAATCCGAAGGAAGAAAGGTAGGAGAAATCACGGATTCGAAACGAACTTCGCAATTTCCCGACTATCCTATTTGTTTGGCTTGAATTTAGGAAGGTCCTAATGTTTATTTAATGTTTTGATCTTGCCAATTTTAATTAATTAGGACTTGTATTTGTATGATAAAATCATACAAATAGCCTTGAAGATATGAGGGTTTATGTCGTACCAAACGACTACCTCGGAGTCCTAAGACCGGTTAGGGCTTAATTTACATGACATGATCATGCAAATTCCTAACGAAGAGTTGAGGATTTATGTTGCACTAAGCAGACTACCTCGAAGTCCTATGGCTTGGTTATTTAGTTCTAAGGAAAGTTTTGCTAAAGTAGACTCAGGTTTTGCTGATGACGATGGCCGTGCTGCCCACCATGCTCCGAGCTCCTTGTTGTTGTAGTGGTTTAATTTTAGAAATCATAAATCAGGAGGAGAGAAAAGTGTTCGGGTTTACAGAAAATCTTAAAATCCAGGTGTTTTTAATATTTTCATTAAACAAATCTTAAAGTTGATTATAACAACACAGGTTAAGATCCCACGGTTCCATCCTTCCGGCATCGTTATTTTTATCGGATTCACTTAGTCCGGATGAATTTGCTAAACTCAACTGAATGAGTTCCACACTTTCATTTAGACCGTGGGAAATCCCGTTAGCAACACGTAGGTTACATCATCCGAGGTATTCCCGATCATCCAACAAGACGTTTTAATTTAGTTGTAGTTGTAGTTTTGTTGTTATGTTTGTGATTAAATTTTGAGTTGTCTTATATTTTGAAATGTTGTGGCGGTGAATTTTATCTTGTAATGACTTTTAATTTAGTTTTGGTTTCAGTTTTAGGGACTATCCTAGAGGTGTGGGTTTTCATGCAACAGTTGTTTATCATGCAAGAAAAGTAAGTACGGTGCGATTAAATAAATTGCAATAAAATAAAAGCGTACCTGGAGGGTCTTCCCGTCATCCCAAGCTGCACTTAAAACACAGTTAGAATATTTAAGCATTTAAAGTAAGTTTCTAGGTAAAGCTAAGGGAAGGGTTATGGTTTTCTACCAAGTTCCTAACCCTATAGCTAGTCACCTCCTACGACGTCTAGGTTCTTGTATTTTGGTTTGAGGACGATTTTCTTCATCAAAGAACAATTAAGTTCAATTGTTCTTATAAATATCCTATCATATCGAGGAAGTGCTTAAGACGAATCTTAAACATCTTTTCAATATTTCTAGGATTGTTTTAAGTCCAAATGAATTTAATTATACAAATGAATTAATCGTCCGAGAGTTTAAGTTTTGTTGTCTTGCTCAGTGAACTAGGACATTTGAATATCTCATGAATGAAGTAACACTTCATTTAGCACTCCTTTTAAGAGTTATGACATCACGAGCTTTTGATGGCAAATGGATGTTCAAGTGGTTTATGATTTAATTTTAGTTAATGGATTTAAGTTTGGAATAGTGTTCAAGTTGTTCTAAATTTATTTTGAATTCTTTATGTCTTAGGTGATGTTATATTTAATTTAATTTAATTTAATTTAATTTAACTTAATTTAATTTAATGTGGTTTAATTTAATTTAATTTAATTTTAAGTTAATTTAATATAATATGATTTAGCTTAATTTAATTTAATTTGATTTAATTTAATTTGATTTAGTTTTAATTTAATTTAATTTAATTTAATTTAATTTAATTTAATTTAATTTAATTTAATTTTTTAATTTTAATTTAATTTTTTATTTTAAAAGGGTTTGCTTTAAATAATTTAACTTTAATTTAATTTAATGATTAAGTCTTTTAGCATTTTAAATCTTAAACTTGGATTATCATTTTAATTAGAAATTAAATATTATTGGGATGATTAATTTAGGGATTCTTAAATTAAAGAACAAATCTTTTCCTAATAATATCCCTATTTTAATAATTCAAAATTTATTATTCTTCCCAAATTTAAGTAATTATTTTATTAAGGTTTATTTTAATTATTTTTGAATTGTTTAATAGGTTTCTACCCTTTAATTATTTAAATTTCAATCATCCAAATCAGATTAAGATCAAATATTTTACTCTTTCATTTTATTAAGCCTAAAGTTTTAATTAAGGGTTAAAATTTTAATTACCATTTTGCCCTTCAAGCTTAATAATTTCATAACTCACTAAATTGAGCTCAAATGAATTTGAAATTTTTATGTGACTTCACTCATATGTCAATAAAGATATTAGAGGAGAAAATGTGATTTTTCTGTATTTAATTTATTTATGTAATTATTTTTGGTGGAAAATAAGGATTTCCAAGGAAAATTTAATAAAATGACCAAGGAAAAAATTTCTATCCTTAAGAAAATTATGGGACATTCCTAATGACCAGAGGACCACTTGGACGAAGTTTGGTGATTTTTGAATTATATTATTTTTATTATAATTATTTTGAGTTTTGGAGTATTAATTAATTTAAAAATAAAATAAAGTTTGAATAATGAATTTTATATTTTTCAAAAATCTCTCTGATATCAAGGAAATCAGAGAATCAATTTTCATCATTTTCTGATTTTTCTTTGATTTATTAGAATTATTTTAATAGAAATGCTAGAAAATACATTTTTTTATTTTAAAATTACCCTAGGGCTTTAAAATTTAATAACTCATCATAGAGACCTAGGAAAAATATGGGGTTTGTTCCTAAGTGACTAAAATTCAAAATGTGACATTTTGGTGAATTTTATTATTTTTGTGATTTTTATTATTTTTTTAATTATTAAAATATTAAAATAATACAAAAAATCAACTTTTTTAGAAAATTGAAATTTTAATTTTTTTAAATTCCCCTAATATCAGAGAGGCTCCAAAACCAATTTGGTGAATTTTTGAAAAGCATTTTGAAAGTTATGAATTTTCAAAGTTTAAATTGGCTAAATGGCTTAATCAACCCATTTGATAGGGCTAACCAAACCCAATTGACTTCAAACTTTTATGGTGGGTTCCTCTGATCCTAAAGGTCAGTGGAGAATTGATTTCAAGTCAATTTGATGTGTGATTAGCTCTAATTAATTAAGAACCTATTTAGGGTGTTTAAGCCAATTAGGGTTATTCCAAGTGAATTAATTCAAAACCTATTTTTCCTAGGGTCCTCTCGGTCATAAGAAACATCACCAAATTTTCCTAGAATTTATTTCACAACATGCTAATTATTGGATTTAAAATACTCAAAACAACAACATGAATTTGAAAAATCAATAACTTCTCATAGGATGGCCTCCGACTTTGGAAAATTCGAGGAATGTTCCCAAATTCAGAGGCTTCAAAAGCCCTGTGGTCTCATGCCATGGTGAATTTCCTATATGCATGGAGAATTAAAACAATGTAGAGGGTAAATAAATCATTAAAAATAAAATACTAGATGAAATTAAATGATTTCTTTTCCATATTATTCTCCTATGTTCACTGAGCAAGAGGGTATTTTTATTTTATTTTTCTGATTTTTCTACACAAAGTTATGAATTTTTGAAGTTTAGGGAATTAAATAAATCGAAAATCCCTATTTTTCTACTTATCCGAGTCGGCGCCGCGTCAACCTTAGCATCTCCGAAGCGCCGCGTGTCGTCTTCGATTCGGCGCCGCCATCCGACTCGGCCCGTCCCGGGACCCGCCTTTCACGTAACATCTGGTCCGACGCGATCCGAGTCGTCCATCCGATACACGCGCGATCCAACGGTTCCCAGTCATCGTCTACGACTGGTGCGAACCCGTGACCGTCGACCTTCTAACCCTAATTTCTCACTCGATTCTCAACGGATTTTCGTGTTCTTATGCTCTATGGATTCGTCTCGAAGAGACGAATACTTCCATACTGATAAACATGCATTGAAATCGATTCAAATTAAATGGAGAATCTCCGTAAGCTCGGGAAGAAGAGTGAGTTCATACCTTGCTCGCAGAAGTGAAGCTTCGATCCGAGAGTTGTGTCACCTTCGATTGGGTCCAAGTAAGCTCCGGATGAAGTCCTCGGCCCGGTGAATTGTCTCAGCTATGAAAGTGACCACGGCCGATCACAAAGCTTGGAGGCTGGAACAACTGGGTGGCTCAGGGATGGGGCTTTCGATGGGAAACTTCTCCTCTTGGTCTGGTGAAGGTGTAGGACCGGTCAATTTGAAGATTGATCCACTGTGAAGAAGTGTCCTGGTTTTTGGGCTAAAGTTTGAGCTCAAAATTAAGCTCAGCTGGAGGGAATTGGGGCTGGAATTCAGTGGGGATCAAGTGCTTTATGTGTGGAGAGTGATCTGGAATGATTTTGGCAGAGTTTCCTTAAGGTTTGTTTCAGCACCTCCCATGACCGAGAGGGGGTGGTGTTTAAATAGGCATGGTTGGAGGCTCTCCCAAGGGGAGTTAGGGCTTGGGATCAGCTGCTAGGTCGAGAGGAACGACCATGGTGGCCATTGGGCATGGGGCGGCTCGACGAAGGGAGAATTGAATTTTTGGCTCCTCCCAAGGTCTCGGCCATGGTGTTTTCCGGCGGCTCGGTGGCTGGCCGGCCGAGCACCGGTCACCATCTTGTTCAGGTGGGTCGTGGGCGTGGTTTAGTGCAATCAATTCGCCATGGACATGTGTAAAGGATTTTGATTTAAATGGAATGGGAGAAGGCTCATTTTTGGCTTGGTTTGGGTCAACCCATGGAAATAGGCTTGGTGCACCTCCCCAAGACCTGATTTTGAGCTGAGGGAATCATTTAGGTCAGCTTAGAAGGAGTGGTGAAGTCTCCATCCATGGTGAGGTGGCTAAGCATGGTTTAGTGTGTGACATGATTAAGGTAAAAAGGGTTTAAAAGGGTTTAAGAAAGAGATTCCCTCTCTTGCCATTAATGGTTTGGTGAGGTGGAAAGTAGATTCCATGGCTCTCATGGCTCCCATGGGGCTCATGCATGGCTTCATGGCTCACCTTTGGCTTGGGGAAAAGCCAAGTCAATTTCATGGAAATGGGTTTAAGGAAATTTTGGCATATTGATGGGAATTTGGCATATGGCTTGATTTGGAACCATTTGATGATTGATTTGAACTTAGGGATGATTTTAATTGAAGTCATGATGAAGAGAATTTGTCATATGGGCCTTGGATTGATTTTGCCCCTTTGGATTTTGGTGGAGATGGGCTTTAGGAAGGTTTAAGAAAGTGGGCTTTTGGTTTGGAAATAAATTTATGGATGGGAAATTTGTGAAGGATTGGGCCAAACAAATGTTGGTTTTAGCTCATGGATGGGTCATGAGTGATTTGGAGCAAATTTGGGGTGGCTTGGGTTTGAATTGGGTTGGATTTGGGCTTTTTTGGTGAATGGGCCAATATAGGTCAAATTGGGCTAACTTGGGCCAATGTTGGGCTAGGGTTGAAATTGATGTAAAATAAATGTTGGGAAATTTTTATGGGAGTGTTTCAAAGAGGTTTTGGCTTTGGTTGGGTTTTGATTTTGAGGTTTGGGCCTATTTGGGTTAGGTTTGGGTTTAGGTCAAAATTGGGCTTTTTGATTTTGGGTTGAATTTGAGTGGGGTTTGGGTCTAAATTTTGGGCAAATCATGTTAGTGTTTTGTTTATGGGGATGTTAAGGAAGGTTTAGAAAAGATTTGGGGTTAATTGGAGTTGAATTGGATGAGTTTGGGCTAAGTTTGGGTCATGGGTCCAAATTGGGCTTTAAGGCCAAAAGTGAAATTGGATCCAAATGTCAAACAAATTGGACTTGGATTTGGTCTAGATTGGTGTTGGGGATGTTGAATTGAAGTTTAGAATTGAATTGGACCAGAATTTAGGTCAATTGGGTAGGTTTGGTTTGACATTGGGTTCATTTTGGGTTAAAATGGGTCTAATTGGGGGTTTTGATAAAAGTGGGGTAAATTGACAAAATTGGCCCATGGTGTAGTTGAACAAAATGAAATTGGGAATATTTGGGATTTTCTGGAATTTTCTGGGAATTTTCTGAATTTTTGGATTTTTTTGGCTAAGAGGGGCATTTTGGGTATTTGGAGGGTATTGGGGGTATTTTTGGAATTTTTGGTGTTTTTGGGTATGGATGATCAATTTGATTGGTGAGGCAATGTTTAGGATTGATTTTGGAGAATTTTGGGTAATTTAGGTGATTTTGCAAATTTTGGGGGTTTCAAGGGTTTTGGGTAGGCTAAGCGGGTGTAGGGTCCCGGGGGTCAAAATTGAAAATTTGGAAAATTGAAGATTGGGTGAATGTAAGTGGAATGAAATCATTTTGGTTGAGCCATGAAGCCACATCAAGCCCACGTGAGCCATGAAGGGACTCATTTGAGGCATCCACTATGTTGTTCCTAACCCTCTTAGCGAGGGCTTAGGGGTTAAGGACCATCCATGTGAATCACCTTCATGAGTCGGGAGGTCAAATTGGGTATGGGTGTGTTTTTAGGAGGTGTGTGAAAGTGTAGTGTATTGGTGTAGTGTGTGTGTAAGTCAGCCCCTTCACCGGACCGAGCACCCGTAGGCGGTCCTAAGGCCAAAGAGTCCTATGGGAACTCATCCTATAAACTTCCACATTTGATTTCAACCCTCTAGGTGATTAGGGGTCTACAATAAAGTTTGTGGAGTTTGCAGGGAGTTAAGAAGTGGTTTGAATTTCTAAGTGGTGGGTCCCAATTCTAATCCTCTAGGATAGTCAAAGGAAAAGCCTAAGGCTAGATCCTAAGTACTAAAGAGAAGAAGAGAAGACCTCACCAAAAATGAGGTCAACAAATGGACCCCCAATAGGTGTGGTGTGCTAACCAAGCACACCGCGCGTATTGGCGTTGACCGAAAAGATCAACAAAACCAACACAGATGTCCAAGTGACAAACTTAGGACGAAGTAGAAGAATTCCCGCTGGGGAGTGTCAAGTATATCTCTGAGACTGGAGATTCCTGAACTCTCGCTGGGGAAAGGAAAAGGAGGTGAGTCCCAAATCACATGATCTGGGGGAATTTCGATTTAGATTTTCGTTTTGTTTTAGTTTAAGTTTTGATGTGTAAGTTTAGATTTTGAGTTTTCATTTAGATTGAAGTTTGATCAAAAAAATCAATTTGAGGAAATTTGGATTTGAAGTTTGGATTCGAAACGAGGTTCCAATCCCGGGATTGTGAAGAAAACCGGAATCGGGGTACCGACTCGCAGAATGAGAATCGGAGTTTAAGTGTTGATTGAAGGGGTTAGAATCAGGATTTAGGTACTGATCTCGAAAAGAGGTGAGGATTGAAATTTAAGTATCAATCCTGGAATAGAGTAAAAGTTTAAGTATTAATCTTGGAATGAGGACTGGAATTTAGGTATCATTCTCGAAAATTTAATGAGAATTGAAACGGAGTTCCAATCTCGAAAGTTTAATGAGAATTGGAATTGAACTCCAATCTTGAAAGTTTAATGAGAATTGGAACGAGGTTCCAATTCTCGGAAGTTTAATGAGAATTGGAAATGGATTCCAATCTCGAAAGTTTAATGAGAATTGGAATTGGATTCCAATCTCGAAAGTTTAATGAGAATTGGAAATGGATTCCAATCTCGAAAGTTTAATGAGAATTGGAACGAGGTTCCAATCTCGGAAGTTTAATGAGAATTGGAAATGGATTCCAATCTCGAAAGTTTAATGAGAATTGGAACGAGGTTCCAATCTCGGAAGTTTAATGAGAATTGAAAATGGATTCCAATCTCGAAAGTTTAATGAGAATTGGAACGAGGTTCCAATCTCGGAAGTTTAATGAGAATTGGAAATGGATTCCAATCTCGAAAGTTTAATGAGAATTGGAAATGGATTCCAACCTCGGAAGTTTAATGAGAATTGGAAATGGATTCCAATCTCGAAAGTTTAATGAGAATTGGAAATGGATTCCAATCTCGATAGTTTAATGAGAATTGGAAATGGATTCCAATCTCGAAAGTTTAATGAGAATTGGAAATGGATTCCAATCTCAAAAGTTTAATGAGAATTGGAAATGGATTCCAATCTCGAAAGTTTAATGAGAATTGGAAATGGATTCCAATCTCGGAAGTTTAATGAGAATTGGAAATGGATTCCAATCTCGAAAGTTTAATGAGAGTTGGAAATGGATTCCAATCTCAAAAGTTTAATGAGAATTGGAAATGGATTCCAATCTCGAAAGTTTAATGAGAATTGGAAATGGATTCCAATCTCGAAAGTTTAATGAGAATTGGAAATGGATTCCAATCTCGAAATTTTAATGAGAATTGGAAATGGATTCCAATCTCGAAAGTTTAATGAGAATTGGAAATGGATTCCAATCTCGAAAGTTTAATGAGAATTGGAAATGGATTCCAATCTCGAAAGTTTAATGAGAATTGGAAATGGATTCCAATCTCGGAAGTTTAATGAGAATTGGAAATGGATTCCAATCTCGAAAGTTTAATGAGAGTTGGAAATGGATTCCAATCTCGAAAGTTTATTTGTGTGAAGAGGGACCCAGTCTCATGCCATCAGAAGCAAATCAGACAAAGCTCGTGGCTCCGTGTCAATAGACCTAGTCGATCTCCATACAGGAAGAAAGGTAGGCCACAAAAGTCGAAATGATTTCGATGTGACGAAAAAGGTTTAGGGTTCTGAAATTGAAGTGTGGGTCTCTTGTGAGGAAGAGTTGTCCCGACAGAGAATTTCAAAGCTTCTTGAGATAAATTTCGATTTGGAGTTGATTTGAAATGTTTGAAAAGATGAATTTAGAGTGGGATCCGATTTGAGATTCATTTTCATTTTGTTTGTCCTTTAACTTTCCAAAATTTTTTTTAGCTGTGTATTTAATGTTCATGTGAATTTTATCTAGCGTTCACGTGGATTTCGAAGTTATTTTTATGTTTGGATTTTTAAGGAAAAAAAATTCTCATTTATTATTTATATTTTTATTTTCTTTTTTTTTATTTTATTTTATTTTTATTTTTTATTTTATTTTTTTCTTTTCTGTTCTTTGTTCGAAGTTCGTTTAACTTTAATGGCGTTTCCCAGTCAATTCGCACAAAAGAGGTGAAGGCCAAAAATGTGACATCATCACTTTCATTCCAATCATGCTGAAGATACATCATACAACTCGATCTGGAATACATCTCATACAATCCATATATACTCAAAACGGACTATGTATGATCTTTGTCGATCCATCCAAAAGGGTATCTGTCAAAAATCCGTGTCTGAATAGTGAGGTACATGGTCAATAACATCACCTTCCAAGCCATCCTTGGCAAGGATGCCGTAGGGATGTACGTTAGAGGTGTGATATTTTCCATGTAACTCACAGCTCGTAAGGTTGGAGGCTCTCTAACTCCGGGTCTGGCTGGAAGTGGTAAGGTGCTTTCCTGTCGTCCATCCTTCTGAAAGTAACTGAGATCCGCTTCACTGGTACTCCCGGTATGCAATGTTTAGCGACATCTGCTCCGTCGCCCTTCAGTATCATGACGGAACCTACCGGTAATGGTATCTTTACTCGGCCCTCGGAACTCACCTAGGCTCGCTATCCGGAGGTCGGATCCGAACATGATATTACACTCGTTCGAAAAGAAACGTGCGAAAGGTCCGACAAAGTCGTGGTGATCTATGTGCGGGGGTATGCGATCACCCTTCTCGTAAATATTAATGATGCAACCGTTGGGTATGCAATCTGTCGCGTACCCTCCATGTTATCATTCTTTTTACCATCCTTTTAATGACTAATGGCATTGGATCCACCCGGCCATGACGGAGTATCCCAGGTGGGTTTCCCTTCATGTCATCTGCGAAGTTGTAGCGACATCCACATTGTATTGTAATTCTCCCCTTCCACGGCATCCATCTCCGGGGTTCCGAGTAAGTGTTTTCTCTTAAGCGACCCGCTCGGCCCATCTTTTTCAAATCCGGATGCGATCCACGATTTGTTGTTGTTCGTATTCGATAACACGTCCGTATGTAACTCGAGGCCTTCTAGTATATTGATCCTCCTGCCTCCGATTCTCTCGAAGTATTCAAAAGTTTTCTTCGGACATTCCGTATTCTTTCTAGCTCGTATTCTGGGATAATTTGCAAATGGCGAGGCCTGGTGACGTACTGTGGGATATATGGCTCAATCCCTTCACGTTCTCCTACATACCTCGGCTCCTCGGGGATGATGTCCGTCGGGACATCCTCCGGGGTTGCTTTTGCAACAAGGTCATGCATTACTGGTGGCTTTGTCTGGTGGCGTTGTAGCCTTCTTTCTTCTGTTCTTCTCGAGATTTCCCTGGTCTCTTCTGTTATCCTCGGAGCTGGTCTCCTTTCTTCAGGTTCCTGGTGAATTGGTGTCCTTGAAGTGTATGTACTGGCAGTAGCAACTGCCTCGTCGCGCTGGTCTGCTGCTAATTTAGTTAACATCTTGCGGATACGGCGATTTTTGTTTCTTCGTTGAGTTGCTGTGAGAGTAGCTCTTCGTATTTCCTGAATTTCTGTGGGTGCGGCGCTGACAAGTCTGCCCTCTGCTGTAGCGACTACAAATTTGATTCTCTTGTCTTCTTCAGTGTTTGTTTTTCTTTTCTTACTGCTGGAGTGGTGGCTTGGGCCACCCACTTTCATTATCGTCCGATCGGGCGGTTCTTCTCGATCAGTGGGACCCGAGTCACTTTCCTCGTAATGCAGGCCTGCTGGTGAGAAGTCTGAGTCAATCTCTATTATCGCTCCATCTTTCACCCTCTTTTCGTCGAGTACAAGGCTTACGCCATTTCTAAAGTTCAAGACCAACCGCCCGTTCGACATTTCCCTGCGAAAAGACAAGGAAAAGGATCAGGGGCTGTACTAAGAACAAAAACATTAAGAAAATGTTTATTAAAGACAGTTTTTTTTATTATTTTTGTATTTTTCAATTTAACAGGAATGAAGTGGGATAAGATCAGGAAAGAGATTTTGACATGGATCGAGAAAATAAGGAAAACTTTATTATCATGATTTTATTTATTCTAGTACATTTTTTATTATTTTGGGTTCGGACCCAGTCATAAGTAATTACTTCACCCGTGCTTCTAGGGATGAAAAATTCATTCTTTCGAAACATCGGGTAGCGTAATACTTTTTCAAGTATCGTCCATTGATCGAAGCATATGTCGTTCTCCTTGGCAATTCACTAGGCGGTAGGAGCCTCCTGAGTAGATCGCCTCAACTACGAAGGGTCCCTCCCAAGTGGGTTCAAATTTTCCTCCTATCTTGTGGTGTGCAAGAATAGGTCTTTTGAGAACGAGAACTAAATCACCAACTTTGAAGGTTCTTGGGCGGACCAGTCTGTCATGGGCTTGAACCATCTTAGCTTGGTATAGTTCTAAATGTCTCGCTACGCTGCAAGTCTTTTCCCTTCCGGGCTTTCCAATTCCTCTAGTCGTAATTTGGCATTCTCTTCGTCGTGATTTTGTTTGCAACTCGCAATCCTAAGTGAAGGAAGTTGGACTTCTAAAGGTAACACTCGCCTCGGACCCATACACCGGAGCGTAAGGTGTAGCTTCGAGTAGGAGTTCGAAGGTTGTCCGGTAGGCCCATAAGGCTTCTAACAATTTCTCGTGCCAATTTCTCTTATTATCGTCCAAGGTTTTCTTTAAAATTTGAACGAAAGTTTTATTAAAAGCCTCAGCAAGGTCGTTTGCTCTCGGGTAGTAACTTGTTGAATACCGCCAGTCGATTCCGTGTCTCCTGACAAAATTGTTGATTTGCGTGCTTCGAATGCGACCCATTATCCGAGATGATCTCGCGCGGCACTCCGAAATGGTAGACAACTTGGTTCTTGAAAAATTGTAGCACGTGATGTGCTTTCACTTCTCTAAGTGGAGCCGCCTCGCCCACTTGGAAAAGTAATCTGTAGCCGCAAGAATGAAGCGATGTCCTTTTGAAGATGGTGGTTCTATTGGACCCACTATATCCTTGCCCCAACATTCAAATGGCCACGACGCAATTGTCGGATGTAGCACGTTTGGAGGTTGGTGTAGAACCACTCCGTGCACTTGGCACTGGTGACAGCTCTTGGCGATTTTCATGCGGTCGGTCATCATCGAGGGCCAGTAGTACCCTAGTCTTTTAATTTTCATTTTCATCTTTGGACCCGACTGGTGAGTGCCACGAGGTCCCGAATGCACCTCTTTAACAATTTCACGGGCCTCGGACCCGCTTAGGCACCTTAGCCACATTTGATCAAAAGATCTTCCGTATAATGTGTTGTTTATTAATGCGTAGGACGGAGTTCTTTTCTTGATCCGATGGGCTAACGACCTATCGTCCGGTAGTTTTCCTGTTTGCGGGTAATATATTAATGATCGTCGCCAATCTTACGTGTTTTCGTCATCCGTTGAAAGCCGATTCTTCTCTTTTTCGATTTGTGTATTGTGTCTATGTCGAGTCGTGATAGGACTCGACGTCCGTGAACCGACACTTCCAACGATTCATCTTACAAACAGGAAAATTCTTTTGCGAGACGGACTAACGCATCTGCTAAAGCGTTTTCTTTTAGGAATTTTGTAGATTGTCACATTCGGAATCTGTTCCAATAGATCGTATGGCATACTTGGAAGTATTGCTCGAGTCTTGGTTTTAAAATTCTGTATTGTCCGTGATCCGTTGAATGATTAACTGCGAATCCCCATAGATGTTGATGTCCGTTATACCCATTTGAATAGTTAATTCCAGTCTCGTTATGAGGGCTTCGTATTCTGCTTCGTTATTTGTACACGGCTCCGTCAAGTGGTAGGAGTATCTTAACATCCCCGCTCCGGTGTTATAAAGATTAGTCCGATCCCGCCTTACCGGGCACTATCACTTGCGATTCTTCATCTTTATGTGCTGAAGATGCTCCGTCGAAATACAATTCCCAACGTCGATCATCAGGGTCTTCTAGGTTCATTATTTGTTCATCTGGCAAGTCGTCATTGAGAGGAGATTCTGCCGGCAAAGGGTGTGCTGCGAGGAAGTCCGCTAGGACTTGTCCTTTTACGGCACGAAGAGGCATGAAAGTTATATCGAATTGCAATAATATCATTGACCATCCGGCAAGTCGCACGAAAGCGTTGGACGGGTCATCAAGTATTGCAATGGATTAAATTTCGAGATCAGGTTAACCTTATGAGAAAGCATGTAGTGCCTGAGCTTTTGAGCGGCAAAGATCAGGGCTAAACAGTGCTTTTCAATTGCGGGATACCTTATTTCCGTCGGCAGTAAACGATAGCTTAGGTAGTAAAGAGCATTTTCTTTACCCTCATCATTGACACAGGCTAACGGGGCTCCGAGAGAGTCGTCTAAAGCCGCGGTATAAAGTATCGGCGGTCTACTCGAGGCTCGAGGCTGCTAAGACGGGAGGTGTCATTAAATATTGTTTAATGTCCTCGAAGGCCCTCCGGCATTTCTCTTCCCGAATAAATTTGGCGTCCTTTTTAACTAGTGCCGAGAAAGGCCGACACCTACTCGACAAGTTTGAGATAAAGCGTCGAAGATATGCCAACTTCTCTTGAAAAGATCGTAGTTATTTTAAGGTTCTGGGAGGTGGCATTTCTAAGATGGCTTTAATCTTTTCCGGGTCGATTTCAATTCCACGATGTCGGACAACGAATCCTAAGAATTTCCCGGAGGTGACGCCGAAGGCGCATTTTAAGGGATTCATCTTAAGGTTAAATTGTCTTAATCGTCCGAAAAAAATTCTCAAATCATACGAGTGGTTTTCCTTTACTTTGCTTTTGATGACCACATCATCCACGTAGCATTTGACTTGATTGTGGATGAGATCATCAAAAATTCTTGTCATCGCTCTCTGGTAGGTTGCTCTGCGTTCTTCAGTCCGAATGGCATCACTGTGTAGCAATATACTCCGATCGGCGTTCTGAATGCTGTAAGTTTTTCATCTTCCGGAGCCATTTTTATCTGGTTGTATCCCGAAGATCCATCCATGAATGAGAATATTTCATGTGTTGAAGCAATGTCGATCATTAATTCTAGGATCGGTAGAGGAAATTCATCTTTCGGACATGCCTTGTTTAAATCTCTGAAATCCACACAAATTCTGATCTGACCATTCTTCTTCCTGACTGGTACCACATTGGCTAACCAAGTCGGGTATTGTTCTTCACGGATAAATTTAGCGTCTATTAGCTTTTTAACTTCGCGTATAACTTGTCGTTCGATTTCTAGACGCATTCTTCCGGGACCTTGTCGATCGGAACGAAGCGGGATCCACTCCTAGCTTATGGACTCGCAACCTCCGGAGCTAAACTCGGCATCTCATCGTAACTCCAAGCAAAACGAGTCTTTAAATTCCATTAATAACTTGATTATTTCTTCGGAGTCTTCTTTATTGAGTAAGGAGCTAACAAAGGTAGGTCTAGGTTCTTCGCTAGTACCTAAGTTAACTTCCGTTAACTCATCTATTGTAGATTTGATCTCTTCTTCGAATTCGGTGGAGCGTCTCCAATTTGTAAATCTTCGAGTTCTTCCGTAGTTTCCATGCGGTTTTCATTAGACTCGCGGTGACAACCAAGCAAAATTCGGTATCGTCAATCGATCTCTATCGTGCCGAATCCGAGACCATGCTTTGAATTGGGTGGACGACCGGAGTTATTCCATAATTTTTCAAAATGTTGTGATCTACCCTTTGTCCATTGTCGAGGTAAGAAACCACGGCCGAATTAAATTTTGAACACGGGGAGAGTACCACTCAAAAGGCAATTCCATTAATTCGATGAAGTAGCATCTTCAAATTGTACATTATTTTCAGTTTTGGAGGAAGGAGCACCACGGTAGAATTTGATGGGTTTTGCACCACCGCTACGTACCTCTTTGACCTCCATACCCTCGATCTTATTAGAATGGATCGGGGTCAGGGTCATAGTATGTACATAGTGGTTAATCTTCTCGTACATCGATTTATATTCTTCGTTTCTTTCATCTTCGAGAGGGATCTCGAATTGCGGCTTCTTCTGACTTATTGTCGCTGCTTCTTGTTTGATTTCTTTTTCTTCTTCAGAACTATCTTCCCAATCGACATTAATGGTTGGTTTCTCTCGTCCAACTGTCCTAATGTCTCCGCCACGACCACGTCCCCGGCCTCGACCTCGGATGCGAGTTGTGGAGAAACCTTCACCATCTCGCCGTAAGGGAGTGGTGAGTGACTCGTTGGACTAGAATTTCGGGTTCTTCGTCGTCCCAAATTTCCTTTGCTTCATTTGTTATGGTATCTCTCGGAGAAGATTGTTTTCTTCGGAGGTGCATAATAAGTTGCATCTTCATGGATTCCAATTTCATGTACGGAGAACGGTTGTAAGTCACCTTTAATGTACTATTCCCCTCCATCGTAGTATTTGATGCATTGATGTAGAGATGATGGTACCATCCGGTTTTCATGTATCCATGGTCAGCCCAGTAGAGCATTGAACGACGTTTCTGAATCAATTATGTGAAATTTCGCGGTTGTCTTTGCTAAGTCACCGGTCTTCATTAGCAATGTTATTGATCCGAGGGCTCTTTCTCCTTTCTGGTTGAATTCTCTTAATAACATTTTGTCCGCCTCGAGCTCGCGAGCATCAATTTCCAAGTATGCTAGCGTTCGAAGATTCATTATATTGATTGATGCTCCTGGATCCACCAATACTCTGGAGAGTGTAAACTTCCCAATTGTAACTGAAATGTACAAGGGTCGGTTGTGGTCTGCTGTCCCAAGTAGTAGGTCGTTGTCCGTGAAGGTAACACCTCGCTGTTCCTTTAACGAGCAAACCTCATCTAAGGAATCTCCAGCCATTTGAGCTAAGCAAATTTCTGGATCAAGTAAGGCCTTGATCAGAGCTTCTCTCATCTCCTTTGATAAGATGAGAGCGTCGTAGATGCTCAGTTGGTCGGTGGTTTCCTAAGATGGGCTAGCACATTGTAGTCCACTTTGTTTTCATGTGCCTCGTTTTCTTCTCGAATGGGTATTTCTTCTGCCGGGGTTGGTTCTTCCCGAACAACCACACGCTTTCCTTTGTCCTTTGGACCCATTCTCGGAGGTAAAACTCTTCCACTTCTTAAGTTGACTTCGTGATTTCTTCCGAATTTAGCATTGAGTTTGTTGGTGTCTCCTTCCGAATTGGAATGACAAGTTCTTCGAGATTAGCTTCGGAGTCCGAAGGCTCTAACTCTATTGTGATTGGAGCTCCTCGAAACTCGCAAATAGATTCGTTGCTTGTTGAACTCTCGTAGCCTCCACGGTGGATGTCTTCTTCGTCATTGTGATCGTCGAGATTGTGTATGATTTGAGAATTGTTATTTGTATTGGAATCGACGTCCGGATTAGGTTGATTGTCGCTAGTTACGTAATTGTTAGAAACGATCGAAAACGTAGCCAACGCCATAACCCTTATCATTATAAGATCCCACGGGGTGAGCGAGATAATCATACGGAGTCGGAGGTTCGAGGGATTTCTCCCCCGAATCGGAAACAACTATCCTAGGATAAGCAGCCCCTAGTCTAGCCTTAGGGGCCTCAGTCTTCTCTTCTTCGTCAATTTCCTTCTTTTCTTCAGTCGTCTCTTGTTGAGGTGGTTCTTCTATCGTAAGTGATAGTGTCGACTTGACAGTTTTCGAACTCTGAATTGAAGCTCGCACCGAAGCGGTTTGGATGTGATCTAAAATCTTCTTCGAAGACTTTGTCCAAGCGGTAGTCCATCCATCATCAGTCGCATAGGGATCTATCGGAACAATGAAATCCGTCGAGATAACATTGACGGAACCTCCTTTCTGGGGTTCCTTCATGTATTCTTTCGGGATCGTTATATTCCCTCTCCGAAGATTGTCGTTGAGCCAACTTTTGAAGGTAATACAATCTTCTATCTTGTGCCCAAGCATCCGGTGGTAAGGGCAAAAGTTGGGATCACCTTTCTTGTCGACTTCTTCTGGTCTTTTAGGCTCTGGCAGTTGGAAATCCGGAGTCTTCACCGAGTACGCGGAACATTTTCGGCACTGCCTCATTCTTGAACGGATACTCCTCGCTCAGGAACTCCCTAAACGTACGTTGTGGACGAGGCGGTTGTTCATACTGTTGAGATGACTGATAGCTGGGTCGGGGTTGCTGGTAATTCTGTTGAGGTTGCTGCGGCCGTTCTGACGATATTTGTATCGGTTGCTTGCCTTTATCGACTGCTGCGACGATCCCGGACTTCTTTTCAAAAGTTTTCACGGGCTTCTGTTTGTCCGTTTTATCGGTGAAACTTAATTGCTTCGCCTCCTCTTGCAAGCTTCCGACCTTGCTTAACAACTTCTCGAAAGTCTTAATAGTAAATCCCTTGAGGAGAAGTGCTTATCGGGCCATGGATGCTTATTTAGTAAAATGTCGATCGCATGTCTGTTCTTGTAAGCGTGGCTCACACTTCATACTTGGTTCCTCCATCGAAGTATGTAGTCCACCGAGGTTTCATTCGGCTTCGCTTCTCTACCACTAAATCACCTATAGTGATGTGGTGTCTGAGCTCCGTAAATCGCTTGATGAAGAGGTTTTCTAATTCGAAAATGTCTTCACCGAGCCGTTTGGTAATTCCGCATACCAATCAAAGGCAATCCCGACAGTGCCGTCGACAAATTGTCGGAAGAGTAAAGCATCACTTCCGCCGGCATTGCAACAACTGGCACAAAAATGTACAACATGCTGCCGAGGGTTTCCGGTTCCATCAAAGGTCTTGAACAGAGGTGGTACAAAGCCTTTCGGATATTGGACAGCATCGAATTCTTCAGGGTAAGGTCTACCCATCCGAATGGATGTCCCGCTCTTTGATTGTGCCAAGGCTTCTCGCACCTCTTCGTTCCACCAAGCTCTTGATATCCTTTTCCGGAATCATACTTTGTGTTGCATCCTTCTTTAATTGATCATCCCCGTTGACGGATGTAATCTCCTTTCTCCGTCTACAATGTGAATAACTTCGGGGTGTTTCTCTTTGGGATTGAACCCGACTGCGGAGAGTGGCTAGAGCTACTGACCATCTCTTCCATCCTTTTGCCATTTGGGCGATCGTATCATCTTTCTCTTGAAGCTGCCTCCTCATTACTTCCGGCTCCTCTCTTTCTGCGGCTGCAGGAGCACCTTGTGAAGCCGACGAAGCTCGTGTTTCAACCATGTTAATTTCTGCATATTCATTATCTATGAACTCTGACGAGTCAACTTCATCTCCGAACTTCTCTTCTCTCTCTCTTGCTAGTCGCCGAATATCAGTTCTTAGCTTTTCCATAGCATCTTCCAGTGGTCTTTTCTGTACATCCTTGCGGTTGTCATGTGACAATTGTCGAGTTTCTATCTCATGAGTCCCCTTCTATGCGGTAGCACTTTCATCGGACTCGAGTCTCCGACGAGACTTTCCTTTTCGGTCGTTGTTTCGGTCTTAAGCGGCGGTCGTGGGACGCCATACCATCCTTCTAGCGAGTAGAAGGCCTAGGACCGGATGGTCCGTCGGTCGAATGTCTGGAAGGTGGTATCCTCCACGATCTATAAACTTGAAACAACAACGGGTGGACTAGCCTTCATCTTCTTATTAGGCTCTTCGCGGCGATGAGCAGATTCTACTCGTGGCCCGAGACGGGATTTGGCCGGCACCCGCCCTATTCTTCTTAAAATTTCCGATACTGGGGCATTTTTCTTTCTTTGCTAACTTCTCAATCACAGTCTGTAGTCGGGCAAATGGTGTAACCCTTGCCCTTTTCTTTCTGTTGTCGCTATAATATACGGGTCGAGGTAATGTAGAGGCAATCCTGCGGACATTTTCCTCGTCAGCTGCGGCGGAAAGGGGATGGAATCTACTTCCTTCCAAAAGGGGTGTATATTCAGGCAATGGTATGTATTCAGGTAGTGGTGTGTACTCAGGGATTTCTTCTAAGAAAGCGACTTCAGCAGCTACGGCCTTCTACGGCAATCTTCCTGTCTTTGTTTCTCCTCTGAGTCCGTGTTAGGGGTGGAACCCTTGAGCTGGACCCAATTTCAAAAACAGAAGGTCTTGCACGGAAATCTGTACCCTCCACGGTAACATGCTCGTTACAAATTTGAACTTCCTTCCCCTTCGGTTTGGCGGGAGCCGGGGTAGGTGCGAGAGACGACTAGACTAGTGGGGGTAGAGATAATGGTCCTTCTATGGACAGCGGTACTCCTCTCAGCTGGAACCCTTTGCAGAGGAGGAAACTCTTGAGTTGATTTAAGGTTGAACTCAATCATGGGTTTCTCAGTTTCTGACACTTTGTCCATCAGTGCGAAAAGGGTAACGTCAGCGATCCTGACATTTGTGTTCTCGAATCCTTGTCCAAACCGGATGATCCCATTGTCGGGCAGCTCATCCTTGTAAACAGCGAAGTCCAGTCCATTGGTGAAGGAGAAAATCAGCTTTGGGGCTTCCATTTACGGGGTAGATTCGATTGTCGATCCCGAGTTATGCTTCTTCTCATCGGGACGAAAAGAAAGGAAACAAAAGTGTCCGAACACATTCTTGTTCATGTATATTTGTTAAAAGAGTCATTCATTAGAGGGTTTGTTTATTTAGAACGGAATGTTCAAAGGTGTAGAGAAGGTAATGAATCGATTCGAGTTGGAAAGGAAAAGAAAGTCTTATGCAAGACTTCTCGACTCGAAGGATCACTCCTAAACTAACACCTATTGGGGTCCACCCCACCTCGAAATGAGGTAAAAGGATCTCGGAACCTCTCCGTTTAGGGGTGTCTAAACGATGGCTCCTAGATCCGAGAGAATGTTGGCTATACTCATTCAAGGTAGAAATGAACATAGTATTCCAACGGAAAGAAGGGTAGTTTGATCCATTAGGGACATGGATACACTACCGATTTTCTAAAGCGGAACTATTTGATTAAAAATAGAGAGAGGAATTTTCCCAGTGAGTCGCTGAGAAATTGTCGGCATATTTTTAGGTTTTGGTGTTTTATTTGGAAAAGGGGGTCGCCTACGAAATTGTCGGCGAATTTTAATTTAATTTAAATAAATAATTTGAAAAGTAATATTTGATTTTGAAAATAATTTTTAGTTTGAAAATTTTAAGATATGAAATCAAACCGATATCACATCCCAAATAGTTTATATAAATGAGTACCACATCACAAACCATGTATTTATCCCGAAGAATAGACACATTACATGATGAGGGGGCTCGGTTAAATAAACTAGAAGATTTGTGACATCCGTTTGGTCTGCGAACCAATTTTATAAGCCGATAAATTCCCCTGTTTAATATGAAAACATTAAACGGGGTTTATATTACACTGGTTCTTAAAATTCCCTATAAGGGCAAGCCACTATAGTTAATTACATCTTAAGTGACGGGAATCACCTAAGAAAACTCTCGATAATAATCGGTAGTTCTGCTCTCGAGAATTTCGAGGTTTAAGTTTTCAATGGATTGAGTTTTGGAATTTCAATAGGGAATGGATCAAATTTAGAGCATTATATTTTGGGAATCCGAAGGAAGAAAGGTAGGAGAAATCACAGATTCGAAGAGAACTTCGGTAATTTCCCGACTATCCTATTTGTTTGGCTTGAATTTAGGAAGGTCCTAATGTTTATTTAATGTTTTGATCTTTCCAATTTTAATTAATTAGGACTTATATCATACAAATAGCCTTGAAGATATGAGGGTTTATGTCGTACCAAACAACTACCTAGGAGTCCTAAGACCGGTTAGGGCTTAATTTACATGACATGATCATGCAAATGCCTAACGAAGAGTTGAGGATTTATGTTGCACTAGGCAGACTACCTCGAAGTCCTATGGCTTGGTTATTTAGTTCTAAGGAAAGTTTTCTTGAAGTAGACTCGAGTTTCTGTCGATGACGATGGCCGTGCTGCCCACCATGCTCCGAGCTCCTTGTTGTTGTAGTGGTTTAATTTTAGAAATCATAAATCGGGAGGTGAGAAAAGTGTTCGGGTTTAGAGAAAATCTTAAAATCCGGGTGTTTTTAATATTTTCATTAAACAAATCTTAAAGTTGATTATAACAACACCGGTTAAGATCCCACGGTTCCATCCTTCCGGCATCGTTATTTTTATCGGATTCACTTAGTCCGGATGAATTTGCTAAACACAATTGAATGAGTTCCACACTTTCATTTAGACCGTGGGAAATCCAGTTAGCAACACGTAGGTTACATCATCCGAGGTATTCCCGATCATCCAACAAGACGTTTTAATTTAGTTGTAGTTGTAGTTTTGTTGTTCTGTTTGTGATTAAATTTTGAGTTGTCTTATATTTTGAAATGTTGTGGCGGTGAATTTTATCTTGTAATGACTTTTAATTTAGTTTTGGTTTCAGTTTTAGGGACTATCCTAGAGGTGTGGGTTTTCATGCAACAGTTGTTTATCATGCAAGAAGAGTAAGTACGATGCGATTAAATAAATTGCAATAAAATAAAAGCGTACCTGGAGGGTCTTCCCGTCATCCCAAGCTGCACTTAAAACACAGTTAGAATATTTAAGCATTTAAAGTAAGTTCCTAGGTAAAGCTAAGGGAAGGGTTATGGTTTTCTACCAAGTTCCTAACCCTATAGCTAGTCACCTCCTACGACGTCTAGGTTCTTGTATTTTAGTTTGAGGACGATTTTCTTCATCAAAGAACAATTAAGTTCAATTGTTCTTATAAATATCCTATCATATCGAGGAAGTTCTTAAGACGAATCTTAAACATCTTTTCAATATTTCTAGGATTGTTTTAAGTCCAAATGAATTTAATTATACAAATGAATTAATCGTCCGAGAGTTTAAGTTTTGTTGTCTTGCTCAGTGAACTAGGACATTTGAATATCTCATGAATGAAGTAACACTTCATTTAGCACTCCTTTTAAGAGTTATGACATCACGAGCTTTTGATGGCAAATGGATGTTCAGTGGTTTATGATTTAATTTTAGTTAATGGATTTAAGTTTGGAATAGTGTTCAAGTTGTTTTTTATTTATTTTGAATTCTTTATGTCTTAGATGATGTTATATTTAATTTAATTTAATTTAATTTAATTTAACTTAATTTAATTTAATGTGGTTTAATTTAATTTAATT
Source organism: Papilionanthe hookeriana x Papilionanthe teres (assembly GCA_022702705.1). Classification (NCBI taxonomy): domain Eukaryota; kingdom Viridiplantae; phylum Streptophyta; class Magnoliopsida; order Asparagales; family Orchidaceae; genus Papilionanthe; species Papilionanthe hookeriana x Papilionanthe teres. The sequence continues at coordinate 83,414,966 of CM040431.1, forward strand.
TAATTTTAAGTTAATTTAATATAATATGATTTAGCTTAATTTAATTTGATTTGATTTAATTTAATTTGATTTAGTTTTAATTTAATTTAATTTAATTTAATTTAATTTAATTTAATTTAATTTAATTTAATTTTTTAATTTTAATTTAATATTTTATTTTAAAAGGGTTTGCTTTAAATAATTTAACTTTAATTTAATTTAATGATTAAGTCTTTTAGCATTTTAATTCTTAAACTTGGATTATCATTTTAATTAGGAATTAAATATTATTGGGATAATTAATTTAGGGATTCTTAAATTAAAGAACAAATCTTTTCCTAATAATATCCCTATTTTAATAATTCAAAATTTATTATTCTTCCCAAATTTAAGTAATTATTTTATTAAGGTTTATTTTAATTATTTTTGAATTGTTTAATAGGTTTCTACCCTTTAATTATTTAAATTTCAATCATCCAAGTCAGATTAAGTTCAAATATTTTACTCTTTCATTTTATTAAACCTAAAGTTTTAATTAAGGGTTAAAATTTTAATTACCATTTTGCCCTCCAAGCTTAATAATTTCATAACTCACTAAATTGAGCTCAAATGAATTTGAAATTTTTATGTGACTTCACTCATATGTCAATAAAGACATTAGAGGAGAAAATGTGATTTTTCTGTATTTAATTTATTTATGTAATTATTTTTGGTGGAAAATAAGGATTTCCAAGGAAAATTTAATAAAATGACCAAGGAAAAAATTTCTGTCCTTAAGAAAATTATGGGACATTCCTAATGACCAGAGAACCACTTGGACCAAGTTTAGTGATTTTTTGAATTATATTATTTTTATTATAATTATTTTGAGTTTTGGAGTATTAATTAATTTAAAAATAAAATAAAGTTTGAAAAATGAATTTTATATTTTTTCAAAAATCTCTTTGATATCAAGGAAATCAGGGAATCAACTTTCATAATTTTCTGATTTTTCTTTGATTTATTAGAATTATTTTAATAGAAATGCTAGAAAATACATTTTTTTATTTTAAAATTACCCTAGGGCTTTAAAATTTAATAACTCATCATAGAGACCTAGGAAAAATATGGGGTTTGTTCCTAAGTGACTAAAATTCAAAATGTGACATTTTGGTGAATTTTATTATTTTTTTGATTTTATTATTTTTTTAATTATTAAAATATTAAAATAATACAAAAAATCAACTTTTTTAGAAAATTAAAATTTTAATTTTCTTACATTCCCCTAATATCAGAGAGGCTCCAAAACCAATTTGGTGAATTTTTGAAAAGCATTTTGAAAGTTATGAATTTTCAAAATTTAAATTGGCTAAATGGCTTAATCAACCCATTTGATAGGGCTAACCAAACCCAATTGACTTCAAACTTTTATGGTGGGTTCCTCTGATTATAAAGGTCAGTGGAGAATTGTTTTCAAGTCAATTTGATGTGTGATTAGCTCTAATTAATTAAGAACCTATTTAGGGTGTTTAAGCCAATTAGGGTTATTCCAAGTGAATTAATTCAAAACCTATTTTTCCTAGGGTCCTCTAGTCATAAGAAACATCACCAAATTTTCCTAGAATTTATTTCACAACATGCTAATTATTGGATTTAAAATACTCAAAACGGCAACATGAATTTGAAAAATCAATAACTTCTCATAGGGATGGCCTCCGACTTTGGAAAATTCGGGGAATGTTCCCAAATTCGGAGGCTTAAAAGCCCTATGGTCTCATGCCATGGTGAATTTCCTATATGCATGGAGAATTAAAACAATGCAGATGGTAAATAAATCATTAAAAATAAAATACTTGGATGAAATTAAATGATTTCTTTTCCACATTATTCTCCTCTCGTTCACCGAGCAAGAGGGTATTTTTATTTTATTTTTCTGATTTTTCTACACAAAGTTATGAATTTTTGAAGTTTAGAGAATTAAATAAATCAGAAAATCCCTATTTTTCTACTTATCCGAGTAGGCGCCGCGTCAACCTTAGCATCTCCGAAGCACCGCGTGTCGTCTTCTGATTCGGCGCAGCCATCCGACTCAGCTGTCCCGGGAACTGCCTTTCACGTAACATCTTCTGGTCCGACGCGATCCGAGCCGTCCATCCGATACACGCGCGATCCAACGGTTCCCAGTCATCGTCTACGACTGGTGCGAACCCGTGACCGTCGACCTTCTAACCCTAATTTCTCACTCGATTCTCAACGGATTTTCGTGTTCTTATGCTCTATGGATTCGTCTTGAAGAGACGAATACATCCATACGGTAAACAAGCATTGAAATTGATTCAAATTAAATGGTGAATCTCTGTAAGCTCGGGAAGAAGAGTGAGTTCATACCTTTGCTCAGAGAAGTGAAGCTTCGATCTGAGAGTTGTGTCACCTTTGATTGGGTCCAAGTAAGCTCCGGATGAAGTCCCTTGGCACGGTGAATTGTCTCAGCTACGAAAGTGACCACAGCCGATCACAAAGCTTGGAGGTCGGAACAACTGGGTGGCCTAGGGTTGGGGCTTTCAGTGGGAAACTTCTCCTCTTGGTCTGGTGAAGGTGTAGGACCAGTCAATTTGAAGATTGATCCACTGTGAAGAAGTGTCCTGGTTTTTGGGCTAAAGTTTGAGCTCGAAATTAAGCTCGTTGGAGGGAATTGGGGCTGGAATTCAGTGGGGATCAAGTGCTCTATGTGTGGAGAGTGATGCGGAATGATTTTGGCGGAGTTTCCTTAAGGTTTGGTTCAACACCTCCCATGGCCGAGAGGGGAGGTGTTTAAATAGGCATGGTCGGAGGCTCTCCCAAGGGGAGTTAGGGCTTGGGATCAGTTGCTTAGGTCAGAGAGGAACAGCCATGGTGGCCATTGGGCATGGGGCGGCTCGAGCAAGGAGAATTAAATTTTTTGGCTCCTCCCGAGGTCTCGGCCATGGTGTTTTCCGGCGGCACGGTGGCTGGCCGGCCGAGCACTGGTCACCATCTTGTTCGGGTGGGTCGGGGTCGGGGTTTAGTGCAATCAATTGGCCATGGACATGTGTAAAGGAGTTTGATTTAAATGGAATGGGAGAAGGCTCATTTTTGGCTTGGTTTGGGTCAACCCATGGAAATAGGCTTAGTGAACCTCCCCAAGACCTGATTTTGAGCTGAGGGAATCATTTAGGTCAGCTTAGAAGGAGTGGTGAAGTCTCCATCCATGGTGAGGTGGCTAAGCATGGTTTAGTGTGTGACATGATTAAGGTAAAAAAGGGTTTAAAAGGGTTTAAGAAAGAGATCCCCTCTCTTGCCATTAATGTTTTGGTGAGGTGGAAAGTAGATTCCATGGCTCTTATGGCTCCCATGGGGCTCATGCATGGCTTCATGGCTCACCTTTGGCTTGGGGAAAAGCCAAGTCAATTTCATGGAAATGGGTTTAAGGAAATTTTGGCATATTGATGGGAATTTGGCATATGGCTTGATTTGGAACCATTTGATGATTGATTTGAACTTAAGGATGATTTTAATTGAAGTCATGATGAAGAGAATTTGTCATATGGGCCTTGGATTGATTTTGCCCTTTGGATTTTGGTGGAGATGGGCTTTAGGAAGGTTTAAGAAAGTGGGCTTTTGGTTTGGAAATAAATTTATGGATGGGAAATTTGTGAAGGATTGGGCCAAACAAATGTTGGTTTTAGCTCATGGATGGGTCATGAGTGATTTGGAGCAAATTTGGGGTGGTTTGGGTTTGAATTGGGTTGGATTTGGGCTTTTTGGTGAATGGGCCAATATTGGTCAAATTGGGCTAACTTGGGCCAATGTTGGGCTAGGGTTGAAATTGATGTAAAATAAATGTTGGGAAATGTTTATGGGAGTTTTTCAAAGAGGTTTTGGCTTTGGTTGGGTTTTGATTTTGAGGTTTGGGCCTATTTGGGTTAGGTTTGGTTTTAGGTCAAAATTGGGCTTTTTGATTTTGGGTGGAATTTGAGTGGGGTTTGGGTCTAAATTTTGGGCAAATCATGTTAGTGTTTTGTTTATGGGGATGTTAAGGAAGGTTTAGAAAAGATTTGGGGTTAATTGGAGTTGAATTGGATGAGTTTGGGCTAAGTTTGGGTCATGGGTCCAAATTGGGCTTTAAGGCCAAAAGTGAAATTGGATCCAAATGTCAATCAAATTGGACTTTGATTTGGTCTAGATTGGTGTTGGGGATGTTGAATTGAAGTTTAGAATTGAATTGGACCAGAATTTAGGTCAATTGGGTAGGTTTGGTTTGACATTGGGTTCATTTTGGGTTAAAATGGGTCAAATTGGGGGTTTTGATAAAAGTGGGGTAAATTGACAAAATTGGCCCATGGTGTAGTTTAACAAAATGAAATTGGGAATATTTGGGATTTTGTGGAATTTTCTGGGAATTTTCTGAATTTTTGGATTTTTTGGCTAAGAGGGGCATTTTGGGTATTTGGAGGGTATTGGGGGTATTTTTGGAATTTTTGGTGTTTTTGGGTATGGATGATCAATTTGATTGGTGAGGCAATGTTTAGGATTGATTTTGGAGAATGTTGGGTAATTTAGGTGATTTTGCAAATTTTGGGGGGTTTCAAGGGTTTTGGGTAGAGTTAGCGGGTGTAGGGTCCCGGGGTCAAAATTGAAAATTTGGAAAATTGAAGATTTGGTGAATGTAAGTGGAATGAAATCATTTTGGTTGAGCCATGAAGCCACATCAAGCCCACATGAGCCATGAAGGGACTCATTTGAGGCATCCACTATGTTGTTCCTAACCCTCTTAGCCAAGAGCTTAGGGGTTAAGAACATCCATGTGAATCACCTTCATGAGTTAGGAGGTCAAATTGGGTATGGGTGTGTTTTTAGGAGGTGTGTGAAAGTGTAGTGTATAGGTGTAGTGTGTGTGTAAGTCAGCCCCTTCACCAGACTAGGCCACCTGAGGCGGTCCTAAGGCCAAAGAGTCCTATGGGAACTCATCCTATAAACTTCCACATTTGATTTCAACCCTCTAGGTGATTAGGGGTCTACAATCAAGTTTGTGGAGTTTGTAGGGAGTTAAGAAGTGGTTTGAATTTCTAAGTGGTGGGTCCCAATTCTAATCCTCTAGGATAGTCAAAGGAAAAGCCTAAGGCTAGATCCTAAGTACTAAAGAGAAGAAGAGAAGACCTCACCAAAAATGAGGTCAACAATTCGCCGATAACTTCTGTAGGCGACCCCCCTTTTCAAAATATAACACATAACCTAAAAATATGCTGACATGAAGTCGTAGAACAAATGACAAGTTTGTGAAGTTTATGAAGGATATTCTTAATAGAAAAAGAAGTTTGAAAATAATGAGACCGTTGCACTTAGTGAGGAGTGTGGTGCTATAATTCAGAAAAAAGCTTTCTAAAAAGCTCAAAGATTCTGGTAGCTTCACAATTCCATGTGCAATAGGAGACAGATTTTGGGGGAATGCTTTATGTGATTAAGGTTCTAGCATTATTATTAATATTTAAAAGACTGAGATTAGAAGAAATATCCCCTACTACTGTAACTTTGCAGTTAGCATATCATTCAATAACATATAATAAGTTATAGACAATGATTTAGTGAATGTGGATCAATTTATCTTTCTTATTGATTTCATTGTGCTATAAATGGAGGAGTATAAAGAGATACATATCATTTTTGGGAGACCTTTCCTAGCTATAGAAATAGCAATGATAGATGTGTAGAAAGGGGAATTAACTATGTGCATCGAAGATCTAACATTTACTTTTAATATTTCAAAATCAATGAAGTATCTTTCAAAAAGTAAAGCTGATGAATGTTTCAGGATGGATGAAGTAAGATATCTGAGTAAATGACATTTCAAAGCAACTTATGAAGAGAAATTTGAAATGAAAGAGTTGGAAAATGAGTAAGAAAGGAATTAGAGCAATCTGATGATTTTCATATGGAATACTTAAACTATGTTCGAGAAAGTTTTGATGTTCTGGACACGACAGAAAAAGATAAATCTTTTTTTTCCATCGATTGAAAAACCTCCTGAATTTGAATTTAAGTTACTTCCTAAACATTTAAAATATGCCTTTTTAGGTGATTCCTCAACATTACCAGTTATAATTTCCTCAAGTTTAACTTTCGAAGAAGAAGAAAGTTATAAAAATTTTGAAGAATTATAAAAAAACCTTTTGATGGAAAATTGCTGATAATAAAGGAATCAGTCCTTCAATTTGTATTCATAGAATTCTTATGGGTGAAAGATGCAAATCCAGGGTTGATCCTTAAAGGAGATTGAATCCTTTTATGAAATAAATTGTTAAGAAAGAAATTTTAAATTGGTTAGATGATGGAACTATCTACCCTATTTCAGTTTGTGCATGGATTAGTCCAATTCACTATGTTCCTTAGAAAGAATGAGTGACTGTGACTATTAATGAACATAACAAGTTAATACCAACAAGACAAGTGACAAGGTGGCAAATATGCATAGAAAATTAAATATCACCACTAGGAAAGATCTCTTTTTTACTACCTTTTCTAGATCAAATGTTGGATAGACTAGCTGCGCACAAATGTTTTTATTTTCAGGATAGATATATTGGTTATCAGTAAATATAAATAGCTTTTGAGGATCAACAGAAAACAACATCTACTAGTCTTAATGGTACATTTGCTTTTAGAAGTGTGCCCTTTGTTTTATGAAATGCCCCTGCTGCATTTCAAAGATGTATGATGGCTAATTTCACTGATTAAATTGAAAAAGGAAGTAAAGTTTTTATGGATGATTTTCAGTGCTTTGAACTTCATTTGAATCCTATTTAGAACATTTATCAAGAGTTCTTAAGCGCTATGAATAAACAAATTAATTCCGTAGTTGGGAAAATTGCCAATTTATGGTAGCAATAGGAATTATTTTAGGATATTACATATCAGAAAATGGTATAGAAGTAAATCCTGCAAATATTCAAGTGATCATTAATTTACCTTACCCACTAAATTTTAGGGAAATTATGAGTTATTTAAGACATGCTGGATTCTACAGGTGATATATTAATGACTTCTCAAAAATTTCTAAGCATCTATGTCATTTACTCGAAAAAGATGTAATTTTTAATTTTTAGAAGGAGTGCCTCAAAGCTTTTGAGCTATTAAAGGAAAATTTAGTTAAAGCACCAATTATTGTTTCACCAGATTGGGAAAAACCTTTTGAATATATGTGTGATTCAAGTGACTATGCTATTGGAGTTGTCTTGGGATAAAAACATGACGGTATTTTTAAAATAATTTACTATGCTAGTAGAAGTCTTAATGAAGTTCAAATTAATTATATCACAACTAAGAAAGAGTTGTTCACAGTAGTATATGTTTTTGATAAATTTAGATCATATTTATTTGGAAAAAAATGTGTTGTGCATACTAATCATTTTGTTGTTAAAATATTTAATGAAAAAGAAGGATGCAAAACCAAGACTGATAAGATGGATTCTTCTATTGCAAGAATTTGACTTTGAAATAGTAGATGGGAAGGAAGTTGATAATCAAATTGCTGATCATCTATCCAGGCTTTAATTATAAAGTTTACTCTGTTTTCAAAAAACATTAATGAACATTCTCCAGATGAAAAATTGTTCAATATTAATGAGTGGTGTGTTCAATGGTATGTCGACATTGTGAACTTTGTTTTTAGTGACATTATACCTTATGGTATAACATACCAATAGAAGAGAAAATTTTTATCTATGCTAGGAGTTATTTTTTGGATGACCCATTTTTATATAAAAAGGAAAGATCTAATAATTCGAAGATGTGAGCCTTTAGAAGAAACTTATAAAATTATCAAAAAATGTCATGATTCTGATTTTGGGGGACAATTTGGTGTTGGATAACGAGCATATAAATTTTGCAAACTAAATTCCTACAATCTTTAGAGATGTTAATGCTTATATCAAAACTTGTGATCGATGTCAACATGTAGGCAATATTGTTAGAAGGAATGAGATGCCCTCAATTATATGTTGGAAGTCAAAATATTTTATGTTTGGGGTTATATTTCATGGGACCATTTATACCATCTTTCATAAATTTATATATTGTTAGCAGTAGACTATGTATCCAAATGGATAAAAGTTAATGTTTTACCTTGATGTGATGCTCGAAGTATTGCAAGTTTTTTAAGAAAGAACGTATTTTGTAGATTTGGGATGTCGATAGTGATCATAACTAACGGGGGAAGTTTATTTAAAAATGCAATAATGGAGAAATTAGTAAAGAAATATCATATCAACCATCAAATTGCTACTTCCTATCATCCTCCGACAAGTGGTTTGGTTAAATTATTTAATCGTGAAATTTAAAAAATTTTGGAAAAATCAGTGAATCGAACAAAAAAGGATTGGTCAAACTTGATTATGCTTTGTATGCTTATAAAACTGCATATAGAACTCCTATAAGAATGTCCCCTCATAGGCTAAAATTTGGGAAAGCCTGTCATTTATCGGTTGCACTTGAGCATAAAACATATTAGGCTATTATGGAATTTAATTATAAATTAAAAGATGATGGTGAGAAAAGACTATTACAATTAAATGATCTTGAAGAAATAAGGAATGAATATTATGAGAGTGCTGAGATATATAAAGAAAAATAGAAGATGTCGCATGATCGAAGGATTCTTACTAAAAATTTTCAGCCAAAGCAACATATTTTGCTATATAATGCAAGATTAAGGTTAATTTCAGAAAAAGTTAAGTCTAGGTGGAGGGTCCATTTGTTGTGATAAAATTTCATCCCTACGGAGCTGTAGATATCAAAGATCCTAAAACTGAGAAAATATTCAAAGTGAATGATCACAGATAGAAACCCTACTTGTTAGGGGATCAACTTAAATTTAATGATCTTATGAAGTTGCGCAATCAGAATAATCACTAATTACGTCAGGTTTATGACGCAGAACTAAGTGCTTTGTGGGAGGCAACTCATAGTTATCAGTGTGTATCTGCTTTAAATGATATGTTGTTGTGTTTGATTAAGAAAACTATGGTAGTATTTTTGAATATATAATGATATAGTGAGGATTCTAATACCTTAATTGATGACTTAGACAAGTTAGAATGCATATTTGGATGTTAAGCAGACATGCACTAAAATAAGCACCGACGCTTAAGTGCCAACAAGCGGCGCTTAAGCGCGTTAGCTAAACAAATGAGCAAAATTAATATCCTAGAACGATTAAACGTGGTTTAGTGGCTTTAAATGTGATTTAGTGGTTTGTGAACGCAAGTAGTGGGTTCAGGCTTCATCCAAGGCCTATACATAGCAATGGAATGAAGAGAAATTTTTACCCCACTTTAAATTTTCATCCTAAAGTCTAAGTGAAGATAAATAGAATGAGTGAACTTGAAAAAATGTCTTCTTGGGAGATTGATTTGAAGATGAAAGAAGAAGTTTGCAAGTCAAAGTAGCCATTAGTATAGAAGGAATAGCAGAGATAATCACAAAGATTGAGGTCGACATTGCTTCAATCAAAGAAAATGTGAATAAGACTAACTCACACTTGGAGCATTTGGGACGAAAACTCAAAAAGCAATTCAATCATACAAGTTATTTAGAAGAAGCGGACAAGGTGATGTATTTAAAAAATAAGTGGATTGAAGAAGACTAAACGAGAGTTTTTCACCACCATATGTTCTATCAAATCAATATTCTGAATGCCCCAGGAGAAACAAGTGAAAGGTTTGCATATTTTCCACTGGAAGGAGAATGGAATTAAGTTTGAGAGTTGATACACCTATAATATATAGTATTTTTATGCACATTTTTATACCTATTTTTGATGATATTACACTTTAATGGATGGTATTTTTGTGTTTTTCTCGCGGACATTATTAAATGACTGATTATGATGAAAGGAGCAAAAAAAGGATCAAATTTGGAGCAAAAATATGAAGTGTGCAAAGATTGGCCTCTAGCACTTAAGCGCCGATGGCTGGCGCATAGGTGCCACAGTTAAAAAATACGAATTAACTCAAATTTGGCTCCATTTTCAAGGAGTGTTTGAAGCAACTTTTTAAACTTAACTTCTTTTGGGTGGCAAATTCAAATGAAGAGGCGCATTTTTAGTAGATACACTGAATCTGGACATAATTTGAAGAGACATCAAAGCACCTTTTGAAGAATTATTAAAATGAAGACTTAAGATCAAAAAAAGAGATGAGTTTTGAAGAGAAGTATTGGCAGGAGAATTTGGAGAAATGCTTGAAGTGGTTGAAGGGAAAGAGGAAGAAAGAGAGTCTTCTTCTTGCCATACTTTATTTACTTTTCCACTTTACTTTATCATAGTTTGTATTAGAATTTAGAACATTCAGTCCTAAGAGTTGGGCACCAACCTCTAAGGAGTTATCTAGTGGAAAGCAAAACTTTCAGTGGAACTTCAAGATTCTTGTGAAGAGGATTTTCAGATAAGTCTTTATCTTTATTTTTACATTTAGTTTTTAAGTAAGACTTGTCGTGTTTTAACTATGATTTTTACTTTAAAATCAAAATGTGTTGTGTTTTCTCTATGAGTTCTGAGTAGTTTTCTTTATCTTTTTCCTTTTAAATGATGAAGTAATTAAATTATGGAAGGAAGTTGTTTTAAGTATAGGTGTTTAATGTTGGAAGAAGTTGTGATCATTCACTACCTTGCACTTCAATTACTTCTTGATTTGGCCATATGAGATGTTAAAATTTGTTGTGAGAACATGTAAAAACCAATGTGATATTGTCTCAATCAACAATTGGAGAGAATTACATGAAATTGTATGGATGAGAGTTGTAATCCATATGGTTGAGTGCAAATAAATGGCGAGATAAGCTTTTTAATGGGGAGTAAAATTAGAGGACTTTAGAGTGACAGGCTAAAGCCCATAATTTGGTTTGATGTTTTAATGTTTGTTATGAGATGTTAGCCCCTAGGTGGAGGGAGAAGGGGGAACTCTAGAGTGAGAGCTAGTATCTTTCCAGCCTAACCCTTCTACAAGATTTCAAAACTTCAGATTAACAAATGTTTTTTATATAACCAAGTAAGGGTAAAGAATATATTTGCTTTGGCACAACACATTTAGATACTCCCACAACAAAATTCCATAATTATTACTGATTCATTGAAATATGAAAAATATATTTTAGTCTCATTTGCTTTCATATACAGCTTTATAGTCTTGTTAATTTTAGTTGCTTATTTTACATTTTCTTAAAATAAAATATCAAAAACAAATTTAAAACTTTCTGTCTTAAAACATATTTTACAAAATCATTTTAAAAAGAAAAAAGTTATTTTTCTGCTCTCTTTAAAATTTTAGACATTTCTCTGTTGGTTTGATATCTCGGGGCTTAACCAGAAAGTCCTATATTACTTGATAAACGATATGTATACTTACGTAGAATCCCATATTACAAAAAATTAAAATTAATTTTTTATTTGCTTCGGAATCAAGTTTTTGGAGCCTTTGCAAAGAATTAAATTATCATTGAAAAGAAATATAAAGTGTAAAACGTAAGCATTAATATTCAGGGATTAAGTTTTGGCACCGTTATCAGGGAAATTAATTAAAAATTTCATTTAAAGAAAGTTTAAGAAAAATCAAAATTTTTACTTTTCCTTGTTTTTCTTAGTTTGTTTTATTTTATTTTCTTTTTGTGTTTGCATAGTTTATGTTCTGAAGGACTTGTGCCTTACAATTCTAAATTAGAGAGAACTTTTAGAAAAATAAAAAAAAATTAAAAATACAGAAAAAGATAAAAATATTCAAGAAATGGTGAATCAAAATAATCATAATGTTGAAATCCATCAAGAATTTTGAACTTTAAGAGATTATGCTAACTCTACAGTGGATGAACTTCATGGTAGTATTCAACACCCTATTGTGGCTGCTAATTCATTTGATCTTAAACCTGTTATTATTCATATGGTATCTAATAATCATTTTGAGAGAGCACCAACTGAAGATCCTAATTTACATCTTGTCAATTTTTTAGATTTGTGTACTACTTTTAAATATGATGGTGTTTCAGACGATGCTATTAGACATAAACTTTTTCCTTTCTCACTAAGGAATAAGGCTAAGTTATGGTTAAATTCGTTAGCATATGGATCTATCACAACATGGGATTATTTAGTACAAAAATCTCTTACCACATATTTTCCACCATTAAAAATTGCGAAGCACAGAAATAATATTACATCATTTTGTCAGTTTAAAGGTGAATCTATATATGAAGCATGAGAACGTTTTAAGATCTCATGAAAAAGGGTCCACATCATTCGATACCGGATTGGTTAATAATTTAGACTTTTTATAATGTATTAGTTGGATCTCTTAGATCTATTATTGATTCCACTGCTTGTGGTTCATTGATGTCTAAACAGTTTGGTGATGCTTATGATTCAATTGAAGAAATGGCTACTAATAATTTTCAATGGCCTTCTGAAAGGTTAAATCCTAAAAAGGTAGCCAACATTCATGAAAATGATGCTTTTGTGATGCTAGCAAATCAAGTTGCTGCAATTTCAAGGAAGATAGACCAATTTGGAATGAAGTTTTCTCAGCCAATTTCCATGATTGAAGAAATATCATTAGGCTAAAAGGTTGATTCTCAAACTTCATCATAAACCTTGAATGATATAAGTAAACCTAATAACCCATATTCCAATTATTAAAACCCAGGTTGGAAAAACCATCCAAACTTTAACTAGAATACCAATAATCAGGGTGGTAGTAATCAACAATGGGGGAACAACCAAGTGAACCCATTGGGGAACTGAAAAAACTAAGGGAATAATAATTATAGACCAACCTATCCTCCAGGTTTTAGTAATACTTCACAATTTAAGGAGAAGAAGTTGTCTATTAAAGAAGTTGTGCTACAAATGGGAAATCAATTGCAAATTCAAGAAGCTACAATCAGAAATATTGAGAATCAATTGGGACAAATTGCCAATTCATTAAGTAAAAGATCCCAAGGAACACTTCCAAGTAATACAGAAGTAAATCTAAAAGACAAGAATAAAAAGTAAGTAAAAGCAGCTCAACTGAGAAGTGGAAGAGAGTTGAAAGGTAGAGTTTAAAAAGAGCTTGAAGTAGAGAAAGAAGAGATTTAAGAACCATAAGAGGACGCTCCAAAAGGTTTAGAAAGACCTATTTCTCCACCTACGATTGTTTTATAAAAGCCACCACCTCCCTTTCCTCATAGACTCCGACAACAAAAGTTGGATAAGCAATTCAAAGTTCTTAGAAATATTGAAGAAGCTTACAATTAATATTCCATTTGCTAAAGCCTTAGAACAAATGCCAAGCTATGTGAAATTTATGAAGGATATTCTCAACAGAAAAAGGAAGTTTGAAGATAATGAAATTGTTGCACTTAGTGAGGAGTGCAATACAATAAGCTTCCTGATAAGCTTAAAGATCCTAGTAGTTTCACAATTCTATGTGCAATCAGAGACAAATTTTATGGAAAAGTTTTATATTATTTGGGTGCAAACATTAACCTTATGTCATTATCTATATTCAAAATACTGTGATTAGGGGAAATAACCACAACGACTGTAACTCTGTAATTAGCGGATGGTTTGATCACCTATCCTAAAGGAGTTATAGAAGATGTTTTGGTGAAAGTGGATCAATTTATCTTTCCTGTTGATTTCATTGTGCTAGATATGGAGGAAGATAAAGAGATACCCATAATTTTAGGGAGACCATTCCTTGCCACAGACAGAGCGATGATAGATGTGTAAAAAGGGTAATTAATGATGAGAGTTAATGATCAAACTGTTACATTCAATATTTCAAAATCAATGAAATATCCTGCATAAGGTAAAGGTGATGAATGTTATAGGATGGATGTTATCAGATATTTGAGTGAATGACATTTCAAGTCAACTTATGACGAGGAACCTGAAAGTGAAGAATTGGAACACCAGCAAGAATAAGAATTACAATTTTTAGAAGATTTTCATGAGGAAGGTTTAAATTATGTTCATGAAACTTCTGAATTATTGGATCGTACTAAAAAAGATGAATCTTTTAGTCCATCAATTGAAAAACCTCCTAAACTTAATTTAGAGTTGCTTCCTACTCATTTAAAGTATTCCTTTTTAGGTGATTCCTCAACTTTTTTGATTATAATTTCCTCTCAATTGACTGAAAAAGAAGAAGAGAGCTTGCTTGAAATTTTAAAGAAATAAGAAAACCTTTGGACGGACAATAGCTGATATTAAAGGAATCAATCTTTCAATTTGTATGCATAGAATCCTTATGGAAGATAACTGCAAACCGCGGGCTGATCCTCAAAGGAGCTTAAATCCTATCAAGAAAGAATTTGTTAAGAAAGAAATTTTAAAGTGGTTGGATGCTAGAATTATCTACCATATTTTAGATAGTGCATGGTTTAGTCATATTCTCTGTGTTCCTAAGAAAGGAGGAGTTACTATGACTGTTAATGAAAAGATTGAAATTATACCAACAAGACAAGTTACAGGGTGGTGAATATGCATTGATTATAAAAAATTAAACCTTGCCACTAGGAAAAACCATTTTCAACTACCCTTTCTAGATCAGATGTTGGATAGACTGCCTGGGCATAAATACTTTTATTTTTTGATGGAAATACTGGTTACCACCAAATACAAATTGCTCTTGAGGATCAAGAGAAAACAACGTTTAACAGTCCTTATGGTAAATTTTCTTTTAGAAGACTGTCCTATAGTTTATGTAATGCCCATGCTACATTTAAGAGATGTATGATGGAAATTTTTGTGATTTAATTGAAAAAGTGATTGAAGTTTTTATGGATGCCTTTTCCCTGTTTAGAACATTTATCAAGAGTTCTGAAATGCTGTGAAGAAACTAATTTAGTCGTTAACTGGGAAAAATGTCAATTTATGGTAGCAGCAGGAATTGTTTTAGGACATCGTATATCGGAAAATGGTATGGAGGTAGATCCTGCCAAAATTCAAGTTGTCTCTAATTTACCATGCCCAAAAATGTCAGGGGAATTAGAAGTTTTCTAGGACATGCTGGATTCTACAGGCATTATACTAAGGATTTTTCAAAATTTTCAAAGCCTTTATGCCATTTACTGGAAAAAGATGTAAATTTTTATTTTGATGACGAATGCCTAAAAGCTTTTGAGTCATAAAAAGAAAAATTAATCACTGTACATGTTATAGTTTCACCAAACTAGGAAAAACCTTTTGAATTAATGTGTAATGTAAGTGCTTATTTTATTGGTGTTGTTTTAGTTCAGAGATATGATAAAATTTTCAAAGTAATTTACTATGCTAGTGGAACTCTTAATGAAGCTCAAATTAATTATACCACAACTAAGAAAGGGTTATTAGCTATAGTATTTGCCTTTGATAAATTCAGATCATATTTAACTGGAACAAAATGTGTGGTGCATACTAATCATTCTGCTATTAAATATTTGATGAAGAAGAATGATGCAAAATCGAGACTTATAAGATGGATTCTTTTTTTGTAAGATTTTGATTTTGAAATAGTTGATAGGAAGGGTGTTGATAATCAAATTGATGATCATCTGTCTAGGCTTGAAACTAAAAAATTTCTCTGTGATATTGAAGAAATTAATGAACATTTTCCTGATTAAAAATTGTTCGTTATTAATGAGTGGTGTGTTCCGTGGTATGCCGACATTGTAAACTTTATTGTTAGTGATATTATACCTTATGGTTTAACATACGAAGAGAGGAAGAAATTTTTATCTGAAGCCAAAACTTATTTTTGGGATGACTAGTTTCTTTATAAACAAGGAAAGGATCTGATCATTCGAAGATGTGTACCTTCAGAAGAAACTTATGAAATTATTCAAAAATGTCATAATTCTGATTATGGGGGACATTTTGGTGTTGATAAAACTGTATATAAAAGCTTACAATCTGGATTTTATTGGCCTACAATTTTTAAGGATGTTAATACTTATATTAAAAATTGTGATTGATGACAACGTGTGGGCAATATTTCTAAAAGAAATGAAAAGCCCCTCAATTATATGTTGGAAGTTGAAATATTTGAAGTTTGGGGATTAGATTTCATGGAATTGTTTATACCTTCTTTCAGAAATACACACATTTTGATAGCAGTAGACTATGTATCTAAATGGATAGAAGCTGTTGCTTTACCGATGCTTAAAGTGTTGCAAAGTTTTTAAGAAAGAATATATTTTGCAGATTTGGAATACCATGAATGATCATAACTGATGGGGGAAGTCATTTTAGAAATGTGATTATGGAAAAGCTAGCAAAGAAATATCATATTAACCATCGCATTGCTACTGCTTATCATCCACAGACAAGTGGTTCGGTTGAATTATCCAATCGTGAAATTAAAAGAATATTGGAAAAGACTATTAATCCAAACAGAAAGGATTGATCAATCAAACTGAATAATGCTTTGTGGGCCTATAGGACTGCCTACAAAACTCCTATAGGATTGTCTCCATATAGGCTAATTTTTAGAAAAGCTTATCATTAACCTTATTTTTCAGTTGATTATTTTAAACCTGATGAGAATCTGGTGTTGGGTCACTCAAAATAAGCTCAGGGTATGTCAGGTTGAAGACGTTAAACCAAGGGCTTTATGAGAGGCAACCCATAGTTATCGGTGTGTTTTGTTTTATGTTTGCTTTGTGTGTTTTGTTTGGTTTGATCTGAGATTATGTGGTAGAATTTTGGAGTTTTTCATGTTATAGTGGTGTTTATTTGACCTTATTTGATGATTTAGAGGAGTTAGAATGAAGATTTAGATGTTTAGCAGACCTGTACTAAAATGAGCACTGGCTACTATGCGCCGCAAGTTGGCGCTTAGGCGTCGGAGTTACAAAAACATGAAAAATAGGGTTCTTAAAGTCTAAATCATGGGTAATTGGTTTTGGGAGTTATTAGAGATGTTTTAACACCATCTAAGGTCGGTTTTAAGACTTCCCAAATCTATAAAAAGACCCAGAATTAAAGGGATACTTGCCCCAGTTCTTACTTTCATTCCTGAGTCTTAAGAAGAGTATTTTGAGTGCAAAAATATCTTCTTGCAAGTGTGAAGTTAAGAAAAAAGAGGTAGCGAAATAGAAGAAGTTCATTAGTGAAAGTGTACAATAGTTACTTAACAAATTTCTGGCCTTTAGTATTCAAGGAATTGTAGAAAAGCTTTCAAAGATCGAGGCTGATGTGGCTTCGATCGAAGTAAAGGTAAATGAAACTAACACATTTTTAGTGCACATAGGATGACTACTAAAAATACAATTCAGTCATACAAGTCATGTGGAAGAAGCGGGTAAAGTGATGTTTCTTAAGAACAAATGGATAGAAGAAGAAGATGTGAGAGTTTTTAACCATTGCCCATTTTATCAGATTTATATTTCAGATGGTTCAAATGAAAATAATGGGGATTCTGGATATATTCAGCCTACTGGAGATTGGAATTAAATTAAGTGTGGTCTAGTGGTTTAGTTATTTGTGTTTAGTGTTTTGTTTATGATTATTATAATGTTTATGTGTTTTTGAATTTTAATTTGTGTTTATTACATCTTAATGATGTAAATTTGTGTCTAAGATATGTGTTGTAAACTTATGTATTGAAAATTTCATCCAAGATGTTTGGATAGAAATTTATAGTTTGTATTAAGTGTGTCATTGTTATTAATGCAATATAAGTTTGTGTCTGTGTGAAATTTGTGTTGAATCGATGGAAATTATAGTGTAATTTTGGAGTATTAGAAGTGTTATGGGGTATAATTAATTATAAGGGTGATTAAATAGGTGTTTTAGTGAGACTAACATAAATTGTTAAAATATGAGCACTGGCGGCTAAGCGCCAAATTTCGTGGCTAAGCACTGTTGCTTTGCGCATAAGCGCCGTTTCTGGAAAATCGGTTTTCAAACGTTAAAAACCCAAAATTTGCAATTTTTTGCAAATTTTAGAAATGGCTCCAAAGTCAAAGCGCTCAAAAAAGAAAGTGAGATTTGATTCAGACAAATTTGTTAGTTCTAGAGTGGAGGATCGTTACGTCGATGCACTATCATCACGTAAGTTGATTCCAGAACTAGTTTTTAGTAAACCAGGAAGAGATATTGAAGAGATGATTGCTCAAATAAATTAGGAGAAGTATTGTTGCTTCTCTATTGTTGTTGTTGTTTCTGTGGTAAGAGAGTTTTATGCTAACTTACTAGCATCGGAGGAAAACATAGTGATGGTTCGGGGATAGCAAGTGGATTTTTCTTTTGTGGTAATCAATGCCTTTTACCGATTACCTCCTGAATAATTTTTTTTTATTATGTTAATTATCATCCTTCGGAAGGAGAGTTAGATGAGATTATGTCTTTCCTTAATGATGGAAGAGGTCTATGGAAAATTACAAGTGAAAGAAGAGTAAATTTTCCAGCTTCTAAGATGAATGCCACTTCCAAGGCATGACATTAGTTCATCTCATCTAAGTTGTTGCCTTCATGTCATGTCAGTGAATTTACGAGGGAGTGAGCTGTTTTAAACTATTGTATTCAGCAGGGAATGTCGATTGACATAGGAGCTATCATTTATTTTTATAATTTAAAGTGTGCCAGAGCTGTCACTACTGCAGGTATGGCATTTCCTTCCCTAATTCATTCACTTTCTGAGCAGTCTGGTGTAAAATTTGAAACTTGGGAAAAGGTTCTTCAGCTACTTAAACCTATCACCAGTGTAAATGTGAACACTTACACTGTGCATTCAGAGTTTGGCTGGAGTAGAGGATTGATACACCTAAAATATATAGTATTTTTATGCACATTGTTATACCTATTTTTAATGATATTGCACTTTAATGGAAGGTATTTTGTGTTTTTCTTGTAGGTATGATGAAAATAGATGGTCATGATGAAATGACCAAAATTGGATCAAATTTGGAGCAAAAAAATGAAAAATTAAAAATTTGGCACTAGCGGCTAAGCGCAGCTGGGCCGGCACTGGGTCGGCGCTTAGCCGCCACAATTATAAATCGAACTTTAATTAGATTTGGCACCAAATTCAAAAGGGAATGGATGCAACTCTTGGTGGTAACGTCCATAACTTCCTTTGCAAATTTGAATGAAGGGGTGTGTTCCTTGGTAGATACATCGAATCTGGACACATTTTGAAGAGACACCAAGGCACCTTTTGGTTCACTATTTTAAGAGAGTCTAAGAAGTGAAGAAGGGAAGAATTGAAGAGGCTCTTCACTGTATTTTGAAGAGAGGAATTTAGGAGATTCTTCCACTACATTTTAAGTTTTTATTTAGAATAGGTGTAGAGAGTAGAAAGGAGAAAAGGGTCGAAGTTAAGAGTTATTCTCCCACTTCTTTTCTTTCTTTTATTTTAGTTTTTATTGAAGTCTGAAGTCTGTATTCTGAGTCATCGGAGTTTGGAGACTTGCTCTGAGGAGTAGTTTAGCGAAGAGTCAAAGTTTCAGAGGAACTTCCTTAGTCTTATGGAAAGGATTTTCAGATAAGTGTTTACTTTTATTTTGTTTATCAGTACTTGCTTTTGTTTATTATTTTTCTTATCGTTTTTAATTTCAAATCAATGTGTTTTTATATTTTTCCAATGCATTCTGGGTGGTTAACTTTATCTTTTTCATTCTTAAAATGGAGAAGTAATTAATTTAAAGAGAATTGTTGTGGAAAGTATCAGTGTTTAAAAGTTGGAAGAATTTGTGATGATTGATTCTGAGAACTTTGTTTGCTTCTTAATTTGGCCTGTTAAGTTGTAAAATTTCTTGAGATTATGTAAGATCTAATGTGATATTATCTCACTAAAGTTAGTAGGAATCACATGCGATTATATGGGTGAGAACTGTAGTCCATATAAGTGAATGTAATATTAGAAGATATTTTTATTGAAGGGAGTAAAATTAGAGGATTTTAGAGTGACAGGCTAAAACCACCTATTTTAGTTTGAAGTTTTGAGTTTTTTTATGAGAAGTTAGCCCCCAGGTGGTGGGAATCGAGGGAACTCTAGAGTGAGAGACTGGTATCTTCCCTGCCTAACCATGTTCAAAATAATATAAATTTCAAATTAAAATATGTTCTTTATAGAACCAAGTAAGGCTAAAGAACACATTTGCTTCTATCTGTCACAACAAAATTTAAATACTTCCACAACAATACTTTAAGAATTATTACTACTTCATGAAAGGAAAGAAAAAGATATTTTAGTTAATAGTATTTTTACATCCAGTGTTATTAGTTATTGAAACCTTTACATTCATTGCTTAGCATTTTATTAAGAAAATTTCAAAAGACAAATCAACTTTCTAAAACTTTTCAAAATCAAGACATACTATTTCAAAAACAATTAAAGAAAGTAAAAAGATAATTTTCTAAATTCCTTTAAAGATTTTCAACTTTTCCCTGTGGGTTCGATATCTCGGGGCTTAATCAGAAAGTCCTATATTACTTGATAAACGATACGTATACTTGCATAGTATCCCATATTATAAAATCATAATTTTCATATCCTAAATCATCAACGCACTTATATCCAGTGGAGTCAACTTTTTGGCAACTGTTGCACTTATATCTACCGGACGGGATCAAGTTTTTGGCACCGTTGCCGGGGAAAATTAATTAAATTGCATTTTAAAGAGAATTAAGAAATTTTTAATTTTTACTTTTCTTTTTTTTTGTTAGTGTGTTGTGTTTTTTTTTATTGTTGTATGAGTAGTTCAGGTTCTGAAGGACTTGTGCCTTACGATTTTGAATTAGAAAGAACTATCAGAAAAATCAAAAAAATTAAAAATACAGAAAAAGAAAAAAATATTCAAGAAATGGCAAATCATCAAAATTAAAATGTTGGCATCCATCAAGAATTAAGACCTTTAAGAGATTATGTTAACCCTACAGTAGATGAACTTCTTGGTAGAATTCAAAACCCTGCTGTAATTCTTTTGAGCTTAAACCTGCTATTATCCAAATGGTGTCAAATAATCAGTTTGGGGGAGCAATAACTGAAGATCCTAATTTGCATCTTACTAATTTTCTAGAGTTGTGTGCTACTTTTAAATATGATCGTGTTTCGGATGATGCTATTAGACTTAGACTTTTTCCTTTCTCACTAAGGGATAAAGCTAAAATGTGGTTACATTCATTAGCACCTGGATCAATTAGAACTTGTGGTGAACTGTCACAAAAATTCCTTGCTAAATATTTTCCACCATCTAAGACTGCTAAGTTGAGAAATGATATAACATCTTTTTGTCAGTTTGAAGAGGAATCAATATATGAAGCATGGGAAAGATTTAAAGATCTCCTCAGGAAATGTCCACATCATGCGATACCAGATTGATTAATAATTCAAACTTTTTATAATGGATTAGTTGGATCTCTTAGATCAATCATCGATGCTGCTGCTGGTGGATCATTAATGTCTAAAACATTTTCTGATGCTTATGATTTAATTGAAGAAATAGCTACTAATAATTTTCAATGGCCTTCTAAATAGTTAAATCCTAAAAAGGTAGCCAGTGTTTATGAAAATGATGCTTTTACAATGTTAGCAAATCAAGTTGCTGCTGTATCAAGGAAGATAGACCAATCTGGGATGAATTGTTCTCAACCAAATCTCATGATTGAAGAAAATTCATTAGGCCAAATGGTTGATTCTTATTCTTCACCAGAAACTGTGAATGCTATAATCAAACCTAACAACCCATATTCCAATTATTATAACCTGAGTTGGAAGAATCATCCAAATTTTAACTGGAATAACAATAATCAGGGTGGTGTTAATTAACAATGGGGGAACACCCAAGTAAACCCATTGGGGAATTGGAACAACCAAGGTAATAATAATAATATATTAACTTATCCTTCTAATTATAACAATGCTTTACAATTTATGGAGAAGAAGTTATCTATGAAAGAAGTATTATCACATATGGGAAATCAATTACAAATTCAAGGAGCAACCATCAGAAATATTGAATATCAATTAGGACAAATTGCAAATGCCTTCAGTAATTCATCCCAAGTAATACTGGAGTGAATCCAAGAGAAAAGAATAAAGAACAAGTGAAAGAAATTCAACTGAGAAGTGGAAAAGAATTGGAAGGTAGAGTTCAAAAAGAGACTGAAGCAGAGAAAGAAGAGATTGAAAGACCTAAAGAGGACGCTCCAAAAGGTTTTGTAAGACCTATATCTCCACCTAAGGTTGATTTAGAAAATCCACCACCTCCATTTCCTCAGAGACTTCGTCAACAAAAGTTGGATAAGCAATTTTCAAAATTCTTAGAGATATTAAAGAAGCTTACCATTAATATTCCATTTGCTGAAGCCCTAGAAAAAATGCCAAGCTATGCGAAATTTATGAAGGATATTCTTAATAAAAAGAGGAACTTTGAAGAAAATGAGACTGTTGCACTTAGTGAGGAGTGCAGTGTGATAATTCAGAAAAAGCTTTCTGAAGAACTTAAAGATCCTGGTAGTTTCACAATTCCATGTGCAATCGAGACAGATTCTGTGGAAAAACTTTATGTGATTTAGGTGCAAGCATTAACCTTATGCCTCTATCAATACTCAAAAGACTGGGACTAGGAGAAATAACCCCAACTACTGTAACTCTGCAATTAGCAGATCGTTTGATCACATATCCTAAAGGAGTTATAGAAGATGTTTTGGTAAAAGTGAATCAATTTATTTTTCCTATGGATTTCATTGTGTTAGATATGGAGGAAGATAAAGAGATACCCATAATTTTGGGGAGACCTTTTCTAGCTACAGGCAGAGCCATGATAGATGTGCAAAAAGGGGAATTAACGATGAGGGTTAATGATTAGACTGTTACATTTAATATATACAAATCGATGAAATATCCTGCTAGAGGTAAAGAAGATGAGTGTTATAGGATGGATGTTATTGATTATTTAAGTGAATGTCATTTCAAATCAACTTATGAAGAGAATGCTGAAAGAGAAGAATTTGAATATAAGCAAGAAGAGGAGTTATTTGATTCTGAAGATTTTCAAGAGGAAGATTTAAAGTATGTTCATGAAAGTTTTGAATTGTTGGATATGACAAAAAAAAGATAAATCATATGGTCCTTCAATTGAAAAGCCTCCTGAGCTCGAGTTAAAAATGCTTCCTGAAAATTTGAAGTATGCTTTTCTAGGTGAATCCTCAACCTTGCCTGTTATAATTTCTTCTCAATTAACTAAAAAAGAAGAAGAGAGTTTACTTGAAATTTTGAAGAAATACAAGAAAGCCTTTGGATGGACAATTGCTGATATTAAAGGAATCAGTCCTTCAATTTGTATGCACAGAATTCTTATGGAAGATAATTGCAAACCGCGGGCTGATCCCCAAAGGAGATTAAATCATATTATGAAAGAAGTTGTTAAGAAAGAAATTTTAAAGTGGTTGGATGCTGGAATTATCTACCCTATTTCAGATAGTGCATGAGTTAGTCTTATTCACTGTGTTCCTAAGAAAGGAGGAGTAATTGTGACTGTTAATGAAAGGAAAGAAATGATACCAACAAGACAAGTTACAGGGTGGCGAATATGCATTGATTATAGAAAATTAAACCTTGCCACAAGGAAAGATCATATTCCACTCCCTTTTCTAGATCAAATGTTGGATAGACTGGCTCGGGCATAAATACTTTTGTTTTCCGGATGGATATACTGGTTACCACCAAATTCAAATTGCTCCTGAGGATCAAGACAAAACTACATTTACCAGTCCTTATGGTACGTTTGCTTTTAGAAGAATGCCCTTTAGTTTATGTAATCCCTTGCTACATTTCAAAGATGTATGATGGCTATTTTTTGTGATTTAATTGAAAAAGGGATTGAAGTTTTTATGGATGACTTTTCAGTGTTTGGAATTTCATTTGAATCATGTTTAGAACATCTATCTAAAGTTCTAAAATGCTGTGAAGAAACTAATTTGGTCCTTAATCGGGAAAAATGCCAATTTATGGTAGCAGGAGGAATTGTTTTGGGACATCGGATTTCAGAAAAAAGTTTGGAGGTAGATCCTACAAAAATTCAAGTTGTATCTAATTTACCTTGCCTAACCAATGTAAGGGGAATTAGAAGTTTTTTAGGACATGCTGAATTATGCAGGTGTTACATTACAGACTTTTCAAAAATTACAAAATCTTTATGCCGTTTACTGGAAAAAATGCAATTTTTAATTTTGATGATAGCTGCCGTAAAGCCTTTGAAACATTAAAAGAAAAATTAATCACTGTACCTGTAATAATTTCACCAAATTGGGAAAAACCTTTTGAATTAATGTGTGATGCTAGTGATTATGCTATTGGTGCTGTTTTGGGTCAGAAATATTAAAATTTTCAAAGTAATTTATTATTCTAGTAAGACTCTTAATGAAGCTCAAATTAATTATACCACTACTGAGAAAGAGTTATTAGCTATAGTATTTGCTTTTGATAAATTTCGATCAAATTTAATTGGAACTAAATGTGTTGTGCATACTGATCATTTTGCTATTAAATACTTAATGAAGAAAAATGATGCAAAACCGAGACTTATAAGATAGATTCTTCTTTTGCAAGAATTTGATTTTGAAATAGTAGATAGGAAGGGTTCTGATAATCAAATTGCTGATCATTTGTCCAGGCTTGAAATTGAAAAATCTCTCTATGATATTGAAGAAATTAATGAACATTTTCCTGATGAAAAACTCTTCACTGTTAAAGAAAGGAATGTTCCGTGGTATGCAGACATAGTAAACTTTATTGTTAGTAATATTATACCCTATGGTTTGACATATCATGAAAAGAAGAAATTTCTATCTGATGCTAAGACTTATTTTTAGGATGACCCATTTTTATATAAACAAGGAAAGGATCTTATAATTCGAAGATGTGTACCTTTGGAAGAGACTTATGAAATTATTCAAAAATGTCATGAGTCTGATTATGGGGGACATTTTGGAAGTGATAAAACTGCATATAGGATATTACAATCAGGATTTTATTGGCCTACAATTTTCAAGGATGTGAATGATTATATTAAAAATTTGTGATAGATGTCAGCGTGTAGGCAATATTTCTAGACGAAATGAGATGTCGCTCAATTATATGTTGGAAGTTGAAATATTTGATGTTTGGGGATTAGATTTTATGGGACCATTTACACCATCTTTCGGAAATGTGTATATTTTGATAGCAGTAGACTATGTTTCCAAATGGATTGAAGCTATTGCTTTACCTCGATGTGATTCTCAAAGTGTTGTAAAGTTTTTAGAAAAGAATATATTTTGCAGATTTGGAATACCAAGAGTAATCATAACTGATGGGGGAAGTCATTTCAGAAATGCGATTATTGATAAGTTAGCAAAGAAATATCATATTAATCATTGCATTGCTACTGCTTATCATCCACAGACAAGTGGTTTGGTTGAATTATCCAATCGAGAAATTAAAAGAATATTGGAAAAAACTGTTAATCCAAATAGGAAGGATTGGTCAATTAAACTAGATTATGCTTTGTGGGCCTATAGGACTGCTTACAGAACACCTATAGGAATGTCCCCATATAGGCTGATTTTTGGAAAAGCTTGTTGTTGACCTCAATTTTGGCGAGGTCTAATTTTCTTCCTAGGATCTTAGGATCAAGCCATAGGACTTCTCCTTGACTATACTAGAGGACTAGAGATAGGACCCACCTTGTTTTAGAAGCTCAAACCGACTCTTTACTCGTCTTGAAATTTTGCTCGTATGGTTATCGACCTCTAACATTTAGAAGGTCGAAACTAACACGACGGAGCTCAAAATGAGTCCCCATAGGATCATTAAGCCTTAGGGTTGCCTTGTGCACTTTTCGCACCGCCGCACGCACCAATTTCACAATTTGGACCATCGACACTTTTAAACATTGAAATTCACATGAAACTAACTTTTATTTAATTCAATTAATTGAAACTAAAATTAAATTTTGAAATTATCGATCGCGAGATGAAGTTTTGATAAAATTTGAATTTGACACGTTTTTTGAGGCGACCATCAACGAGGTTGTCCAAACGACATCGGATGACAAAACGGACTGCGCCGTTGCGTCCGGAACGTCGAAATTACCTAGGAAGGACACTAATTTTGATATCATTTTGTGCGGGATTGATTTTTGTCCGAATCGGCGAGATTTAAGTAAATATTAATTTAAAATAATAATAAAAAAAAGAAAACCTAAAACCCCTAAATCCCAAACTCAAGCCCCCGTTGGCCTCCTCTCTCGCGAAATTGGATAGGGCGAAGCCCTAGCCGACCGAACTTCCCTTCTCCCTTCACGAAGGTTCGCCCGAGGTCCCCCCTCCTCGTACACTCCTCTGCCTAAAGCTTCCACGCCTTGTCGCCACACCTCCCTGCCCTCTGCCGCGATTCTTCTCTCACGCGCCCGAATGGAGCGTCGGGGATAGCATCTCTCCTCCTCGTCGAATGCCCTTTCCTCTTTCTCGCAAGACTTCGGTCCCCACTGTCCTCCCCTCCCCGTACTCTGGGAAAAACTTCGCTCCCCTGGAAAAAAGCTTCTCCGCGCCTCCACGCTCTCTGCCGCGATTCTTGTCGCCACGCTCCGCTCCTTGTCGCGTTCGGCTCACCCCTCCGGTAAGTTGAGGTAAGAGCTTCCTCCCTCTTCGGCTATAAAAGCCCGTGGATTGGGAAGGTTTAGGGTGGTTTTCGTTTTGTCTGCTGGTCGGCTCATCTTGTATGCTTGAGGTTCTTTAGAGTGCTGAGTTCTTTTGAGAAAGGCTTAAGTAAGAGACCTGAGAGTCATTGGTTATAGAAGTTTTGGGGCCAAAATCTTAAAGTGTTGAGGAGGTACTGCCACAAAAAAAAAATCAGGTTTGGTCGGATCTTTATTGTTGTTGCATTCTCAGAGCTTTTGGGGTTGGGATTCTTGTGCTTTTGAATTAGGGTAAGGTCTCCCTCTTCCCCTCCCTCATTCTGTTTTCTTTGAAGCTATTATGAGTTTTGGATGGAATTTATATAGCATTCAATTTAGAATACCTAAGCCGAAGTTCTTAATCTTTTGGCTGGCTCTTAATTAGAGTTTTCTCATGTATTTCAATGCTGATATTCTAGTATGTTATTACTTCTTTGCATGTGTTTAAACTTATCATATAATCAATAGTGTGCAATTTCATAAGAGTGCATGCTTTAGTGTGGGGGAAATTGAAGGGAATTCATTTGATTCAGCTTTACGCAAATCCAAAATTGTGCCAGATAGTTGGGGATTTATTTTTGTTTAGCTTTATCCAAAATTCAAAAATATACAACTTTGGTTTTATGCGAGTTGACAATTTATTCAGTTTAGTTTCATGCAAAAAAACCTGAAACGTTTGTTTTTTTTATTTATTTAGCAAAATCTGAGATGCTTGGGTTCTTACTTTGTAAAACCTGAAAAGTTTTGGGTTTCTTTTACAAAATCTGAAAGGTTTATGTATTGACTTTTGCAAAATATGAAAATATTTAGTAGTTTATTTGCAAAAATCTGGAGAGGCTTGAAGGCTTATTTGTAAAAATTTGAAAGCATTGTTATTTTATTTGTGAGGCTTGTGAGGCCTTCTATGCTTATACTTTGAAAATCTGAGAAGTTTAGGTGTTTCATTTGTAAAAATCTAAAAGCTTTGGTGCCTCATTTGTGAAAATCTGAAATTTAGGCGCTAAATGTGTAAATATGTGAAGAATCGGATGACATGTATGAATGCGCGTGGTTTCCCTATATGTGTTGGAATGTTAAGGCTTGACTTATTCTATTACCAAATCTGAAACGTTTGGAGGGGGATAGATTTTGAGGTGTTGCAACGGTTGTTGGTTTCTTACTTGTTGTTTAAAGCGACCTTTCATCCACTGTTTTGTATCTTCATTTTCTTGAGCTTAGGAAGCAGATGGAACGATTCATTTACAACACATCTATGAAGAGCTGAGAGAAGAATTTGAAATTGTTTTGCATTTTGTGGCATATTCCCTACAAGATCATCCGTTTGATAAAGACGATTCAGTCTGAATATGGATTGCATTGGGTTCCATTCAGATATCTTTAATTGAAGAAGAGATTTTGGGATGATATTGGGGGAAAGTATTTTAATGCTTTGGTTTGAAAATCCTTTTGATGAGCTTCAGGGAGAGAGATATATTATAAGATGCATGATTCATTATATGATTTGGTGGTCCATTCCTTGAGAGGAATGTTTCAGATTTATGAGTGAGTTGTGCAGATTTAAAAATACTTTTTTTCTAAAAATGTGAGAGATGCTAGGAAGGCATGCAATGCAAAATTACCTGAGAGGAGAAAATCTGGAGATGTATTTTGAATTGGGGGGAAGTTACATACATACCACTTAATTCATATGTTTACATTTTTAACACCCAAGATTGTGCCTTATACACACGTGCCACTCAATTTCTCATATATTTATGTGGCTAATATCTTGAAGGGTTCCAATTATTTTCTTTGGGAAACTCATTTGCAAAAATTTGAGATGTTTGGTAGTCATTTCGAAAATCTGGAAAGAGTTATTTATGATTTTCAATTGCTGGAGGATCTTGGTGCCTTGCATTTTGGAAATATGAAAGGTTTGGTTTTGCTTTGTATTGCTGCCTTCTTATATTGCAAAATATTTGCAAAAATAAAAGGGTAATTTCTAAAGCTCTCGAGGCTCGATTTGGTGGGCTCAGTCTGGCTCTTTTAGTTGTAGGAAGCTGCTCCTATTTGCTCTAAAATGGAATGCTTGGTTTTCATTCTTTATTGTGGCTCAACGACGGCTAGCTAATATGAGAATAAATTGGTGAATTTATTTGCAATTTTCGGATTCAAATATGTTCCCACTTGAAACATCAAAATTTGAAGTTATGTGTGCTTGTTCTTCATCTATTTCAACATGTATTAGCATATACAACATCAAAACTATAATTGCACACATGTTTCACCTCACTCCAAGCATAAAAGTGTGCCTTACTTGTAGGAATTTGAAGTTCTTTTATGCAAGCTATCCTATGGTTTTGAGAGTTATAACATGCTCTATACATGCTTGGGATGGATGGAAACATTAGTTGTTACATACATATGCTTGCGACATTTCTTTTTATGCAAATTGCAGGTGTGGAAAATTCATTTTTACACCGTTATGCTACCTGATTTTTCTTGGTTGATTTCATTCTATCCATTTTACTTTCTTTCCCCGTAGCTTTGTTTTATGTTTCCTTTTTCTTTGCCATTACCTGAATGTTGTGGGAAGGGTTTGACACCACCCTAGAGGCCTAGGTCACTTCACGAGCATAGCGACACTTTTAGGTCTTTTCTTTAGGACGAGTGAGGATTGTCGGGAGTCCGGGGTGATTGACTTGAGTTGATTGATTTTGAGAACCAATTCACCTTGTTTTACGATTCTGTGTTAGGTGAATTGTTTTCTCCTCTCTCCTTTCATTGATCCCTCATCCCTTGATTTTCTCCTTGCTTCTTGGTTCAATGTCCGCACCTACAGGGGACGTGTAGGTGTGCACATATAGCCCCTTTAGGCTATATGTGGGGCCATCAAGCAAGTCTGTAAGTGCGGTGGGGACACTGATAATACTACATAGGGAAGGCTACGAGAGAATCATAGAATGGTGTCGCCTGACTCAGAGACTCTGTAGAGAGTAGAGCAGGAATCACGGCACTATTCGCCCGTCCTTGGGGTTTCTACTGCCGGCTGTCTAGAGATGTTAGTAGTCCTAGTCCGATTAGGGTAGTCAACCTGTGGACTAAAATATTTTGAAACAAAAAATACATACATTTGAAAAATACAAAAATTACCTCCACCACAACACAGCCTACTTACCTACAATTTTTACTTGCATGCAAACCCAAAATGAAATGTGTGAAAATTTACAAAGGTCCACGGTCGGCTACTCGAGTCGGGTTAGGGCTGCCTTCTGCAGAAAGTCGGTCTAGTAGTCAGCACCTAAGGTGGGACATATAGCACAGCTCTGAGTCCTTAACACCACCGTGCTTACGGGTCCTTTTCAGATGCCCCATGGCTTTCTTACGGTTCGCCGTGAGTTTAGCGGGACATCTGTGAGTTTCTTCTTTTAGTGTTTCGCAGTTTTGCTACGAGCGTTTTCGTGTTTTTCTACGAGGTTTCTACAGGATTCCTTCTCTTTTCTCGATTTTCTTTGCTTTCTTTCTCCTTTCTTTCGGGTTTCTTTTTCTTTCTTTCGTCTTTTTCTTCTTAGATTTACCGTCGGGTTTTGCACCTTACTTTCCCTACACGTATGGTAGCGCACTTAGTCAGGTTTTCCTTACTACGTTCACTCCTGTTTTGCTTTGGTACTGATGCCTTTTCTGCAGGAAACAATAAAGTGATAATAATAAACAGGTAACAATACTCCGCGGGTAATCAACGCCTACGGTACATTTGTAGCACTGTTACTTCTTTTATTTACTCGCTTTACTCGCTTTACTTTTTAGCCTCGTACACTTCGCTAGCATAAGCATGTTTTACTTTCCTCAGTACTTGCCTCAGTTAGCATAACATGTTTTACCTGTTACAGCGCATATTCCTGTTAGCGTAGCATGCTTTACTTTTCTTCGTACCTACTCCTGCTTAGTGTAGCATGCTTACTGTTTACTGTAGCATATACATGTTTTTCCTGTTCCCTTTTACTACTGCTCCTGTCACTGTAGCACACACTTGCGCTTGCAACAAAAAAAAATGATAATAATAGTAAGATGAAATAAAATGATTTGCATGTTCACTTTAACTTAAGATTTAAGTTTAAACTGCGATCTTGCTACGACGTGTAGCTTAGAGCGCGGTGGGCAGCACGGCCATCGTCAACAGCAAAACATGTGTCGACATCAGCAAAACCATTCCTTAGTTTAAATAACAAGCCTTAGGACTTCGAGGTAGTCCGCCTAGCGTGACATAAATCCTCACCTGTTCTTTTAGGCCTTTGTACAGCCTTGCTATGCAATATAAGCCCTAACTCGCTTAGGATTCCAAGGTCGTCGTCCGATACGACGTAAATCCTCCTACCTTTCAGGTTATTTGTATAATCAGGTGATTATGTAAATGTAATTCCTATAATTAATTGGCAGGACTGAAATACTAAATAATTCTCCCTAAATTGAAGCTAAACAATAAGATAGTCGGGAAGTTGCCAAGATTCTACTTGGATCCTCAACTTCTCCTACTTTTCTTCCTTTAGACTCCTGAAATTAACTGTTCCAAACTTGATCCATTCCTTATTGAAATCCCAAAATTCAATCCTTTGATACCTTAAACTTTGAAATTCTTGAGAGCAAAACTACTAATCATTATCGAAAGTTTTCTTAAATGATTCCTGTCATTTAAGATGTAATTAACTATAGGGGCTTGCCCTTATAGGGAACTTTAAGAACTCAGGTAATATAAACTCTGCTTAATTTCTTTATATTAAGTAGGGGAACTTGTCGGCTTATAAAATTGGTTCGCAGACCAAACGGATGTCACAAATCTCCTAGTTTATTTAATCAAGCCCCATCATTAAGCAGTGTGTCTGTTCTTCGGGATAGATACACGGTTTGTGGTGCGGTGCTCGTTTATATAAACTATTTGGGATGTGAGAACGGTTTGATTTCATATCTTAAAACTTTTCAAACTCAAAATTATTTACAAAATCAAATACTACTTTTCGAATTATTTATTTAAATTAAATTAAAAATTCGCCGACAACTTCTGTTAGGAGACCCCTTTTCAAAAATACAACAGATAACCTAAAAATATGCCGACACTTGTCATTTACCTTTTGAACTTGCGCATAAAGCATATTGGGCTATTAAAGAGTTCAATTATAATTTGAAAGATGCTCCTGAAAAGAGATTATTGCAATTGAATGAGCTTGAAGGAATAAAGAATGAATATTATGAAAATGCTAAGATTTATAAGGAAAAGATGAAGTTATGGCATGATTGGAAGATTCTTACCAAAAATCTTGTACCAGGACAATAAGTTTTGTTGTATAATGCTAGATTGAGAATATTTTCTGGAAAACTTAAATCCAGGTGGATGGGTCCATTCATTGTGATAAAAGTTTATTCTTATGGAGTTGTAGATATTCAAGATCCTAAGATTGGAAAAATATTTAAAGTTAACGGACATAGACTTAAACCATATTTTTCAGTCAATAAATCTAAATCTGATGAGAATTTAATGTTGGGTCACTCAGAATGAGTTCTGGGTATGTCAGGCTGAAGACGTTAAAACAAGCGCTTTGTGGGAGGCAACCCATATTTATCGGTGTGTTTTGCTTTATGTTTGTTTTGTTTGTTTTGTTTGTTTTGTTTTCTTTGTTTGGTTTGTTTTTATGTTTTTAATGGTAGTAATTTGGAGTTTTAAACTTAAGTAGAGTTTATTTGACCTTAATTGGTATTTAGTGAAGTTAGAATAAAAATTTGGAGGCTTAGCGGACCTGTGCTAAAATGTGCACTGGCGGCTAAGCACCGACTAGTTGGCGCTTAGGCGCCACAGTTATAAAAAATGTGAAAAAAGTGTATTTGAAGCCTAGATCATGTGGGAGGAGTTATGGAAGTTATTTAGAAGATTCTAAACGTCTAGGGGAATATTCTAGCATCTCCAAGTCTATAAAAAGGACTAGACTTGATAGAAACACTTACCCTAAGTCCAAATTTCATTTCTGAAGTCTAAGAAGAAAATTTTGAAGAGCACCATGTCTTCCTGGGAGAACAAGATGAAGAAGAAGCAAGATTCCGATAAAATTAAGTCCATTAGGGATAGTGCTAAGGAGTTATTTAATGGATATCTGGCTGTTAGTATTCAAGCTATAGCAGAGATGATTGCAAAAATTGAAGCCCGAGTGACTTCAATGGAAACAAAAATCAATGATATTACCTTACATCTGGATCACATGGGATGGCAACTCAAGATGCAATTCAATCATTCGAGGTATGTAGAAGAAATAGATAAGGTGATGTTTGTGAAAAATAAATGGATTGAAGAAGATGAAACAATGATTGTCGGTTCTATCAAATCTACATTCCTGAAGGGTCAAATGAGAATAATAGTGGTCCTGGTTATATTCAGCCTAATGGAGAGTGGAATTAAATGTGTTTTGTTTGTATCTATTTAGTGTCTTAATGTGTTATGTTAGTGTTCTTGTGAGTTCATGTTTGATGTGTTTTGTGTTTTTATATATGCCTGATGATGTGCTGGGTACATCTTAGAGATGTATACTTATCAGTTTAATATTATAGTGCTTGTATTTTGAGAATTTTATCCTTTATGTTTGGATAGAAATTCTAATGTTGTATTAAATGTTACGTTTATTTGAATATAAGTTTGTGTTTCATGAAATTTGTATGGAATCAATAGTTATTAAACTTTGGTTTGCAGTATTAGAAGACTTATGTAGGAGAATTAATTATTGTGGACTAATTAAGGGTAATTAACAAAGTGATTTAGTGCTTATACCTTAATTATAAAAATTTGGGTACTGGCGGCTAAGCGACAGAATGCCGGCGCTTATGCACCAGATTTCGCGGCCAAGCGCCGATAGTTCGCGCATAGCCGCCAATTCGCAAAAATTGATTCCCGAAAGTTAAAAATCAAAAAATTGCCCTTTTCAACCGCCCCATCATCTTCAACCTTTGTTTTGCAGCGAAAGAGGAGCCTAGGGTATCATATTGTGGATCATTTAAGAGCCTATCTCAACAAAAATTGTTATATTTGGATTCCTTGAGGTAAGAGCACTACTCCTAAGTAAAAAATTTTTTATTTTCACCTTGTATTTAGAGTACATTATGGAAAATCTTAAAATCACTATTCATTGTGAAAATTTGAGGAAAAGATTGATAAATTGCTTGGATTTAGTGAAAATATTTTTTGGAAGATAATTTAGTAAGTTTAGTTTGATTTTGGAATTTATGGTGAATTTTTCGTGAATTTATAGAGATGGCTCCAAAGTCAAAGCGCGCTCGAGATAAGACGAAATTTGATTCTGACAAATTTGTTAGTTTGAGGGCTGAGGAACGCTCCGTCGATGCATTGCAATCACGTAAGTTGATTCCTGAGTGAGTGTTTAGTAAGCCAGGAGAGGTGATTGAAGATATGATTACAAGAAGAAACCTGCGATACTATCGTCGCTTCTCCGCCATTGCCGTTGTATCTGTTGTAAGAGAATTTTATGCAAATTTGCCTGCTGTAGAGGAAAATCAAGTGATGGTTAGAAGGTAGGAAGTAAATTTTTCTTCAGGTGCAATCAATACCATTTATGGACTACCTCCTGATATGTTTTGTTTTTATTCTATCTATCATCCTTCGGAAGGAGAATTAGATGAGATTATGGAGTTTCTGACTGATGGAAGAGGATTGTGAAAAATTACAAATGATAGAAGAGTGAACTTTCCTGCTTCCAAATTGAATGCCATCTCTAAAGCATGGCATTATTTTATCTCATCTAAGTTGTTACCTTCAAGTCATACAAGTGAAGTGATGAGAGAAAGAGCTGTGTTAAACCATTGAATTCAGAATGGGAAGCCTATTGATATTGGAGGGATAATTTATAATTATGTTTTGAACTGTGCTAGATCAACCACGACTGCAGGTATGGGATTTCCTTCTTTGATTCATTCTCTTTGTGAAAGATCTGGAGTGAAATTTGAAACCTGGGAAGAGGTACTTCAACTATTGAGACCAATTACTAGTGTAAACGTTTTTGCTTACACTGTACATTCAAAGTTTGGTTGGAGAGGAGGATTTGGTAGGGCTTCTACTGCTTCTGCTTCTGTTGCTTCTACTTCTCGTGCTTCTACTTCACATGCTTCGTCATCTACTGATTCACAAACTGGTTTATTAAGAAAGATTTTGAAAAAAGTGAGTCTTACTCGAGAGCATGTGAGAGATATGGATGGTAAGCTGGATAATGTTGAGAGATATATTGTAAAACATGATGAATATGAGGAGAATTATCAGCAATACTTAGATGGACTGATTAGAGGAGATCAGAGTGTTGAGATGCCACCTCATCCATTTTATATACCTTATGTGCCATCCAGAGATTGGAACGAGCAATATGATGATGATGATGATGATGAGGATGAAGATTAGTTTTATGTGTGTTTGTTTTAGTTATTGTGTTGTTGTGTTGTGTTTTTGTATGCTTCATCTAGTATTTTGTTTGATGATTGTATTGTGATGTAAACCTTGATAGTATGCAGATTGTAGTTGTACTATTTATATGTTATGCATATTTAGGTATTGTTGTTGTTTTATTATGGATTTATATGTTGCTGTGTGGTAGTGTGTAATTGTAAATGTTTTTTATGTGTATGTTACGTCAGAGTTTTTAATAGTGTGTACTTTAATTCAAAAACTGTTAGGAGATTATAAACCACTATTAGGAACTTCTACTTAGGAAAACTACATGTTTAAAATACTTCAAATTCCACTATTATCTGTTATCTATATCAGTGTTTTATTTTAGTTGGTGTGTATTTGCTTTAAAAACCTCCACTACTGTAGAAGTCTTTTCTGAAATTTTTAATTTCTTATTATAAAAAAAAAAGAAAAATGTTTTGAAAAACTAAATTTGATTTCATGTTACTCCTGTTATTTAAATTGTTATACTTGCATATTAGGATATTAAAAATTCCTGCGAGCATGTTATGTCAGTTTTTTATTCTTCACCCCTGTATCATTTTTTATGCTTAAATGATTTATCTTAATTAAAAATTTAAAGTTTGGGGGGGGGATTTTAAAAACAAACATTTTCAAAAACCTAAAATATTATTTGATTCTCAAGAATACTTAAAATAAATCTTATTTTTTATTGAGAACAATTATGTACATGAAGTTATATTAGGGGAATAAAATTTTGAATATAGAAATGAATAAAAGAATTTAGGTAAAATTTACAGTAATCATGAAAAACTTAAAGTTAAAATTTTCTTAATGAAGAGGTGTTAAATAAAGTTAAACTATCTTTAGTAAGAAGTTTTGTATTTTTGGATAAATAAAAGATTTGACTTTTATTCTTCAAAGCTTAAATTTATTTTATTGAAGAGTAATTTTCAAATACTAGTATTATGATTTTTAAGTGAATGGTGTATATCTGACCTTTATTTTAAATGGAAGGGTGGAATTCAAAATCATTAAAGGTATATCAAGATATAGTAATCCTTACCTTATAATAAAAAATAAAAAATAAAAAAAAGATAAGAGAAAAAGTGAAAAATAGTATATGAAAAGGGAGGACAAGCTTGAGGATTTAAGGGCCTAATCAAAAATTGGTTTCATACCTAAAGTTTAAGATATAAGATTAGAGAAAATCTAAAGCTTAAAGTTGTAATATAGTAAGTAAAATTATTTTTCAAATAAAGATTTTTAAGTGAGAAAAATAAATGTTTGAATCCAATATTTTGAAAAATCTACAAATATTTCTGAAATAGATAAAGACTTATATTTATCATTTTCTTTTACTTAAGAACTTTCTAAACTTTAACTTGGTTTTAATTACTGAAATTTTTTCTAAATTGGACTATTCCATTTCTATAACAAAATTTTGTTATCTTCCTAAGAAACTCATTACATAATTTGCATGCTAAAATGTTTTATGAGATTAACTATCACTTGAGGACAAGTAACATTTTAAGTTTGGGGGATTTTGATACACCTAAAATATATAGTATTTTTATGCACATTTTTATACCTATTTTTAATGATATTGCACTTTAATGGAAGGTATTTTGTGTTTTTCTTGCAGGTATGATGAAAATAGATGGTCATGATGAAAGAAGCAAAATTGGATCAAATTTGGAGCAAAAAAATGAAAAATTAAAAATTTGGCACTGGCGGCTAAGCGCCGCTGGGCCGGCGTTTAGCCGCCACAGTTATAAATCAAACATTAATTAGATTTGGCACCAAATTCAAAAGGGAATGGATGCAACTCTTAGTGGTAACGTCCATAACTTCCTTTGGGCAGCAAATTTTGAATGAAGGGGTGCGTTCCTTGGTAGATACATCGAATCTGGACACATTTTGAAGAGACACCAAGGCACCTTTTGGTTCACTATTTAAAGAGAGTCTTAGAAGTGAAGCAGGGAAGAATTGAAGAGGCTCTTCACTGTATTTCGAAGAGAGGAATTTAGGAGATTCTTCCACTACATTTTAAGTTTTTATTTAGAGTAGGAGTAGAGTAGAAAGGTGAAAAGGGTCGGAGTTAAGAGTTCTTCTCCCACTTCTTTTCTTTCTTTTATTTTAGTTTTATTGAAGTCTGAAGTCTGTATTCTGAGTCATCGGAATTTCGAGACTTGCTCTGAGGAGTAGTTTAGCGAAGAGTCAATGTTTCAGAGGAAATTCCTTAGCCTTGTGGAAAAGATTTTCAGATAAGCGTTTACTTTTATTTTGTTTATCAATACTTGCTTTCATTTATTATTTTTGTTATCATTTTTAATTTCAAATCAATGTGTTTTTATATTTTCCCAATGCATTCTGAGTAGTTTACTTTATCTTTTTCTTTCTTAAAATGGAGATGTAATTAATTTAAAGAGAATTGTTGTGGAAAGTATCAGTGTTTAAAAGTTGGAAGAAGTTGTGAAGATTGATTCTGAGAACTTTGTTTACTTCTTAATTTGGCTCGTTAAGTTGTAAAATTTCTCGAGATTATGTAAGATCCAATGCGGTATTATCTCATTAAAGTTAGTAGGAATCACATGCAATTATATGGGGGAGAACTCGTAGTCCATATAAGTGAATGTAATATTAGAAGATATTTTTATAGTAGGAGTAAAATTAGAAGATTTTAGAGTGACGAGCTAAAACCCCCTAATTTGGTTTGAAGTTTTGAGTTTTGTTATGAGAAGTTAGCCCCCAGGTGGTGGGAATCAAGGAAACTCTAAAGTGAGAGACTGGTATCTTCCCTGCCTAACCATATTCAAAATAATATAAATTTCAAATTAACCTATGTTCTTTATAGAGCCAAGTAAGGGTAAAGAACACATTTGTGTCTATCTGTCACAACAAAATTTAAATACTTCCACAACAATACTTTAAGAATTATTACTACTTCATGAAAGGAAAGAAAGTTATTTTAGTTAATAGTATTTTTACATCCAGTGTTATTAGTTATTGAAACCTTTACTTTCATTGCTTAGCATTTTATTAAGAGAATTTCAAAAGACAAATCAACTTTCTAAAACTTTTCAAAATCAAGACATACTATTTCAAAAACAATTAAAGAAAGTAAAAAGATAATTTTCTAAATTCCTTTAAAGATTTTCAACTTTTCCCTGTGGGTTTGATATCTCGGGGCTTAATCAGAAAGTCCTATATTACTTGATAAACGATACGTATACTTGCGTAGTATCCAATATTATAAAATCATAATTTTCATATCTTAAATCATCAATGCACTTATATCCAGTGGAGTCAAGTTTTTGGCAGTCGTTGCACTTATATCTATCGGGGATCAAGGATCTGTTAGAACTTCTTGTATTTCTGCTTCTGCTGCATCTACTTCTCATGCTTCTACTTCACACCCATCATCATCTAGAGATTCACATACCGGATTATTAAGGAAGATTTTAAAGAAGGTGAGTCTGACCAGAGATCATGTTAGAGATATGGATGGAAAGGTAGAAAATATTGAAAGGTATATACACAAACATGATGAGTATGAGGAAAATTATGAGCAATACATGGACAGACTGATTAGAGGAGTTCACAGTGCTGAGATGCCTTCTCATCCTTATTTTATACCTTATGTGCCATCCAGAGATTGGAATGAGAGAGATAGTGATGATGAGGATTATGAGTAGGATTTTATTCTTTTTTATTATTGAGTCTGGAATGTTGTACTTGTGATGTTAGTGTTGTGTTGTGATGTTTGGATTTTTATTATTTTTTTTGTTATGCTTGAACACTGATATGTGTAAGCTATAGTAGGATCATTTCTATTATGCATATTCAGTTATATCTATGTTGGATTTACTTTTTATGTTGTAATGTGTGATATATTTATGGTAGTAAATGTTGTAATGTAATGTTTCAGTTTTTAATAGTTTATAATTTAATTCAAAATCTGTTAGGAAAATTTAGAACACTATTAGAAATCACTATTTAACTTACATGTTTAAACTTTTCAAAGTTCGCTAACATATCTTTTCTAGTATTGTTGTGATTTTTATTATGTTTATCTTTTCTAGTATTGTTGTGATTTTTATTATGTTAAGTTGGTGTGTAATTGCTTAGAAAACCTCCACTACCTTAGAAGTCCTTTAAAATGTTTATTTTATGAAAAACTGAAAAAAACTGAATTTTATTTATTTTACTCCTGTTTTTAAAATTGTTATACTTGTATATTTAGGATATAAAAATTCCTACAAGCATGTTATTCTATTTTTTAATTCTTACCCATGTATCATTTCTTATGCTTAAATGTTTTATCCTAACTAAAAATTTAAAGTTTTGGAGGAATTTAAAAACAAATTTTCAAAAATTAAAATTTTATTTGTTCTCAAGAATACTTAAATAAATTTCATTTTTTATTGAAAAAAATTATGTATATGAAGTTATATTTGGGAGCAAAATTTGAATATAGAAATGAGTTAGAGAATTTAGTTAAAATTTATAGTAATAATGAAAAATTTAAAGTTAAAATTTTCTTAGTAAAGAAATATTAAATATAGTTAAACTATCTTTAGTAGTAAATGTTGTATTTTGTAAAAATAAAATATTTGACTTTTATTTTTCGAAGCTTAAATTTCTTTTAGTAAAGAATAATTTTCAACACTTTTATTATGATTTTAAGTGAAATATATATATCAGACCTTTATTTTAAATGGTAGGGTGGAATTTAAAATAATTAAAGGCCTATCTCAATATAGTAATCCTTGTCTTATAAGAAAAAAAAGAAAAAAAAAGTGAAAAAGAAAAAGAAAGAGATAAAGTGAAAAATAGTATGTGAAAAGGAAGGACAAGCTTGAGGATTTAAGGGCCTAATCAAAAATTGGTTCCATACCTAAAGTTTAAAATACATGTTTTGAGAAATTCTAAACCTTACGATTGTAATATAGTAAATAAAATTATTTTCAAACAAAAATTTTTAAGTAAGAACAAAATAAAATGTTTAAATCCTATATTTTGTAATATACAAGTATTTTTGAATAAGATAGGAACTCTTATTTTTCATTATCCTTTACCTAAGAACTTTCTAAAATTTAGGTTGATCTTATTTACTAAATTTTTTTCTAAATTGCACTATTTCATTTCTAAAACAAAATTTTGAAACCTTCCTAAAGAAAATCATTTACATAATTTTCTTGTTAAAATTTTCTATGTGATTAAGTGTCACTTGAGAACATGTGGCATTTTGATACACCTAAAATAATAGTATTTTTATGCACATTTTTATACCTATTTTTTATGATATTGAACTTTAATGGAAAGTACTTTTGTTTTTTTACAGGTATGGTTAAAATGACTGATAATGATGAAAGGAGCAAAAAAAGGATCGAGTTTGGAGCAAAAATATGAATGTACAAAATTTGACCTCTAGCGCCTAAGTGCCGATAGCTGGCACATAGGCGCCACAGTTAAAGATTATGAATTAACTCAAATTTGGCTCCATTTTCAAGGGGTGTTTGAAGAAACTTTTGGTTTAAACTTCCTTAACTTCATTTAGGCGGAAATTTCAAATGAAGAGGTGCATCTTTTGGTAGATACATTAAATTTGGACATTATTTGAAGAGACACTAATGCACCTTTTGAACAATTATTAAAATGAAGACTTAAGATCAGAAAAAGAGAAGATTTTTGAAATGAAGTACTGACAGGAGAAGTTGGAGAAAAGCTTGAAATGGTTGAAGGGAAAGAGGAAGAAAGAGTGTCTTCTTCTTGCCATACTTTCTTTAAATTTCCACTTTATTTTATCATAGTTTCTATTAGAATTTAGGAGAGTGAATCCTTAGATTTTGGCGCCAACCCCTAAAGTGTTATCTAGTGGAAAGCAAAAGTTTCATAGGAACTTCAAGAGTCTTGTGAAGAGGATTATCATATAAGTTTTTATCTTTGTTTTTACATTTGATTTTTAAGTAAGACTTATTGTGTTTTCACTATGATTTCTACTTTCAAATCAAATTGTGCTTTCATTTCTCCATGAGTTCTGAGTAGTTTTCTTTATCTTTTTCATTTTAAATGATGAAGTAATTAAATTATGGAAGGAAGTTGTGTGAAGTATAGGTGTTTAATGTTGGAAGAAGTTATGATGACTCACTACCTTGGACTTCATTTACTTCATGATTTGGGAAATTGAGATGTTAAAATCTGTTGTTAGACCATGTAAGAACGAATGTGATATTGTCTCAATCAACAATTAGATAGAATCACATGAAATTGATGGGTGAGAATTGTAGTCCATAAGCTTAAGTGCAAATAAATAGGGAGATATGCTTTTTAATTGGGAGTAAAATTAGAGGACTTTAGAGTGACAGGCTAAAGCCCCCAATTTGGTTTGTTGTTTTAAATTTTTTTATGAGATGTTAGCCCCCAGGTGGAGGGAGAAGAGGGAACTCTAAAGTGAGAGCTAGTATCTTTCTTGTGTAACCCATCTACAAGATTTCAAAACTTGAGATTAACCAATGTTCTTTATAGAACCAAGTAA
Source organism: Papilionanthe hookeriana x Papilionanthe teres (assembly GCA_022702705.1). Lineage (NCBI taxonomy): Eukaryota > Viridiplantae > Streptophyta > Magnoliopsida > Asparagales > Orchidaceae > Papilionanthe > Papilionanthe hookeriana x Papilionanthe teres. Next base: position 83,456,581 of record CM040431.1, read on the forward strand.
GGGTAAAAAATATTTTTGCTCCTATTTGGCACAACACATTTAGATACTTCCACAATGAAATTTCATAATTATTACTGATTCATTGAAAGAGGAAAAAGATATTTTATTTTCATTTGCTTTCATATACAATTTTATAGTCTTGTTAATTTAGTTGCTTACTTTATATTTTCTTAAAAGAAAGTAGCAAAAACAAATTTATAACTTCTTATTTTAAAAAATACTTTACAAAATCATTTTAACAAGTAAAAAGTTATTTTTCTGCTATCTTTAAAATTTTAGACATTTCCCTGTGGATTCGATATCTCGGGGCTTAATCAGAAAGTCATATATTACTTGATTTCTTATTTTCTTCGGAATCAAGTTTTTGGTGTCTTTGCAAAGAAAGAGATTATAATTGAAAAGAAATATAAAGTGTAAAACATAAGCATAAATATTTGGGGATAAGATTCTAGTTTGTTTGATTCGTAGTTAGTTTTGTTTTTTTTTTTTTGTGTTTTGATGTTATGTTTGTTTTGTATTTGAATTGATGTGTTTAGGAGATATCTCATCCATGAAACTTTGGATTGGACAAAATATGTGTAAATTGTGTTTGTATTTATTTTGAAATGTTAATGAAAGTTTTTGTTAGTGTGAAAAATTATGTGTTATTTAATGTTGAATGAAAATTGGAAAATTTTGTGAATTTTGAGAAAGAGGAGAATAGAAGGGGATGAAAATAGTTATTAAGATTTATAAAATCATTTAGGGGTGGATGAATTAGTCAAGATGTGCATTTAACTTAAAAATCAAAAATATCAAAATCTTTGCACTGGCGCTTAAGCACCAAAACCCTGCGAGGTAAACACTTAAGCGTCGAACCAGTTGGGCTTAAGCGTCGGTTCACAAAAACTAGTTCATGAATGGCTATAAGTGTAAAATTAAACCAAAATCACCATTTTTACCCCCGATTTTCGTCTTCTTCCTCAGATGTTCATGATTTTGGACTTAGGGCATCTCTTAAGTTGAAGATTTCTTGGTGGAATTGAGCTAAATTCATTAGATTTCAGCTTCTCAAAGAGAGAGCTATACTTCCATGTAGAAATCTTTTATTTTCACCATATATTTGGAGTACATTGTGGAATTATCCGAAAATCTCTATTCATGGTGAAGAATTAAGAAAATTTTATGGAAAATACATGTAAATGATAGTTTAAGCTTTTGGAAGTTATGTTTATAGATTTAGATTTGAGTTTAAGATTTATTTTGAATTTTTTGTGATTTTTAGAAGATGGCAGTGAAAATGAAGAGGAGAAAGGGGAAGTCCACTTTCAATGCAAACTAATTTGTTGGTTCAAAGGCTCAAGATCGATGTGCAGAAGCCATTTAGTCAAGAAAGTTGATTCTTGAGTGGTGTTATAAAAATCCAGGCGGAGCTGTGGAAGATTTGATAGTTCACCGAAAGTGGGAACATTTTTGTTATTTTTTTTCTATAGCGGTCAATTTTTTAGTTCGGCTGTTTTACGCTAATCTTTTTTAAGAAGAAGAATTTTAGGTTATGGTGAGAGGGAAATCATTAGCTTTTTCCCTGGTGTTATCCATTTGTTTTACCAGCTGCCAGCGAGTTTGTCTTGATTTTATACAATTTATAATCCTACTAAGCGAGAGTTAGATGTGATTATTTCTTCACTGACTACGAGAAAAGGATTATGGAAAATATCGAATGAAAAGAGATTGAATTTTCCTGGGTCAAAGCTTGATTCCATGGCAAAAGCGTGGCACTATTTTATATTAACTCGAATACTCCCTGCAAATCATTTGTGTGAAGTTACACAAGAGAGAGCTGTTCTAAACTATTGTACTTAGCAGTCAAAGCTGATTGATATTGGATCATTAATATATCAGGTGATCACTAGTTCTGTCAGAGCTGCCACTACTGCTGGTTTGGGATTCTCATCCTTAATATTTTCTTTATGTTAGTAGACTGGTGTGAGATTTGACAGTTGGGAGGAGATTCTGCAGCCACTAAAGCCTATTACGAGTGTCAATGTGAAATCTTATTAAAAGCATTCTATATTTGGCTAGAGAGGAGGGTTTTCAAGAGCTTCTTGGGCTTCTACGTCTCGTGCTTCTACTTCACGAGCATCTACATCACAAGGCAAGTTGATTAGTCCGGATTCACAGTCACAATTTATGCAGATGATGTTAAATAACATTAACTACACTGCGGATAAGGTACTAAATTTAGAGAACTATGAAGGAAATATTCATACTAATATGAAGAGACATAGTGATTATGAAAAAAATATCACAAATCTTTGGAAAGACTTATCAAGGGTGACAAAAATGTGGTATTTCCTTCATACCCACATTACCCTCACTATGTGCCTGCGAGTTTTTGGGAAGATGATGATGATAGTGATGATGAGGAAGAAGAGGGTTGATTTAAATATTTTATTTTTAATTCGTATGAACTTTTATGTGTTATAGTTGTGCGGACTACTGTCATTTTATGTGTTGTTATTTGTTCTGTTGGATACTGTTGTGATGTTAAAATTATATTTGTGTTATTGTGAGTAGGTATTTTTTGTTTTTGTGGTAGTGATTATGTAAACATTGTTGTTTAGTTGTATTTTATTGGTTTGTGAAGAACTTATTCCAGAAATATTAGGGAGGTTTAGAACATTGCTAATTTTCACTAAAGAAATTCATGTTTAAATTTTTAATTTACTACCATGAATTTTCTTACTGTTGTGCTAATGCATTTATCTCAGTTTGTGTTTAGTTGCTTTTATGTTTTCCTCCACTACATAAAAGTCTGTTGAATCTCATATATGTTATAATTAATTAAAAATTTGATCAATTTATTTCTACTCTTATTTTTAATTTTTTGTACTTGTACATTTAGGATATAAAAATTCATGTAAGCATGTTAGTTTTAGTTTTCATTCCTACATATATATTTATATAATGTCAAAATGTTATATCATATTAAAAATTTATGTTTGGGGGATGAAAAAGAATTTTCAAAACTTGAATTTTATTTTTCCTCAAATGTCCTACAAATAAATTTGATTTTGATTGGAGAAAAAAATGATTATGTGTATGAAGTTATATTAGGGAAGTAAAATTTTGAATATAGAAATGAGTAAGAAAATTTAGTTGAAATCTTTAGTGATGAAGAAAAATTGTTAAAAATTTTTTAGTGTAGAAATGATAAATTTTGTGTAACTATCTTTAGTAGGAGAAGTTGTATTTTTGAAAAATGTAGAAGGATTAGACTATTATTTTCAATACTTAACTTCCTTTTATTAAAAATAATTTTCAAAACTATTATTATATTTTTAAGTAAAGGATGCATATCAAAATTTTGCTTTAGGAAAAGAAGACTGGAATTCAAAACCATTAAAAGCCAATCCAGATATAGTAATCATCAACTAAAAATAAAGAAATAAATAAAACAATAGCATAGTATGTGGAAAAGGAAGGAGAAGCTTAAGGATTAGTGCCTAATCAAAAATTGGTTCCACATCTATTCTTTTCAAAGTATAAGACTTGAGAAATTCTTAAGCTTAAGGATATAATATAGTAAGTATAAATATTTGTAAAAAAAAATTTGAAGTAGGGAAGATAGAATGCATAAACCCAATATTTAATAAATCTAAAATTGTCTTTGAACTATATAGAAACTCATATTTTCAGACTTTTTCACATTAAAGATTTCTAAACTTTAAGTTGTTCTCATTTACTAAAGTCTTTTCTAAATTGGACTACTATATTTCTAGAACAAAATTTTAGAATATCCTAAAGAAACTCATTTGCATAATCCGCTTATTTTTGTTTTGAAAGATTGTAGTGACACTTGAGAACAAGTAATGTTTTAGTAATATATATCATTTATGTATACATTATTATACTTATTTTTGAGGATATTGCACTTTAATGGAAGATATTTGTTTGTTTTTCTTTCAGGTACACTTAAAGGGATGAAATATGTTAAAAGAAGTGAAAAAGGATCAAATTTGGAGCAAAAATGAAGAATGTGTGAAATGAACAATGGCGCCTAAGCACCCAAGACCTCGCACTTACGTGCCGGTAATTTATGATGAAAATTCAAGGAATTTTGGAGTAATTTGAAAGGAGTGTTTGAAGAAACACTTGGTGAAAATGTGTTTTGATGTAAATGGGCATAAAAATACCTTGAAAAGGCTCTTGTATAGAGGCAACTCCTAGAAGATTCATTGAATGTGGACATATTTTGAAGAGACACCAAAGCCCATTCTGGAAAAGTTTTAAAAAGGAGCTGTAAGATTTTTATTTAAGGCTTCTTCTCATTTTTCTCCTTCCTAGTGAAGGAGAAAGTGATTAGATAGTTCTAAGTAAGAATCTAATGTAGTTTGTTAGTGAGATAGAGAGATTTTAACCCTCTAGGGTTGGGCTACCAAACCTAGGGAGGATTGTAAAAGAAAGGAATAGATTCAAAGGAACTTCAAGAGTTTGGTGGAGAGAAATTTGAGAAACGTTTTTATCTTTGTGACTACATTTGGTTCTAATTTAGACTTCATTTGTTTCTACAAGATTTCTACTTTTAAACTTAATTGTTGTTGTGTTTTCTCCATGAATTCCGAGTAGTTTTCTTTATATTTTCCCTTAAAATGATAAGTAATTATGTGTTGGATGGAAGTTGTGCGAAGTATTGATCTATAATGCTGAAATAAGTTGTGATAATTTTATTCTTTTACTTCATTTACATTTTTATTTGGCCAATTAAGATGTTAATATTTTTTTTTGAGAATATGTAAGGTCGGTGACGGTATTTTCTTATTCAACTAATGTTAGAATCACATGAGATTGTATGGATGAGAATGTAATTCATATAGTATTGTACAAGTAAATAGAAAATAAAATTTGAAGGGAGTAGAGTTAGAGGACTTTAGTGTAACTTGGTAATTTTCGTAAATTTGGGGTTATTTTGGGAATTTGGGAAAATTTTGGTACTTTGGGTAATTTGAACGAATTGTAATGGTTTGAAATGATTTTTTAAAAGAATTTTAAAACTTGGGCGATTTCGAGAAAATTAGGGTCCCAGAGTATTTTGATAATTTGGGAACGTTAAGGGCTATTAGGTCAAATTGGGAATTTGGTAACATTGGGGTTAATTGAGAATGTTAGTTATGGAATAACCTTATTAGAGTCGTGGACCAAAGAGAAATCCCATTTTAGATCCTCCATGTGATGGTTCTAGCCAAACCCTAGCCTAGGGCTAAAGGTTTAGGGGGCAACCCACATGAGTTTCCAAAAGAAGTGGGGAACCAGGTTGAGCATGTTTGGTTTAGGGTTTAGGTTGTGAGTGAAAATTTGGGTTTCAAGAGCTTCTGGAGCTTCTACGTCTCGTGCTTCTACTTCACGAGCATCTACATCACAAGGCAAGTTGACTGGTCCGGATTCACAGTCACAATTTATGCAGATGATGTTAAATAACATTAACTACACTGCGGATAAGGTACTAAATTTAGAGAACTATGAAGGAAATATTCATACTAATATGAAGAGACATAGTGATTATGAAAAAAATATCACAAATCTTTGGAAAGACTTATCAAGGGTGACAAAAATGTGGTATTTCCTTCATATCCACATTACCCTCACTATGAGCCTGCGAGTTTTTGGGAAGATGATGATGATAGTGATGATGAGGAAGAAGAGGGTTGATTTAAATATTTTATTTTTAATTTGTATGAACTTTTATGTGTTATAGTTGTGCGGACTACTATCATTTTATGTGTTGTTATTTGTTCTGTTGGATACTGTTGTGATGTTAAAATTATATTTGTGTTATTGTGAGTAGTTATTTTTTGTTTTTGTGGTAGTGATTATGTAAACATTGTCGTTTAGTTGTATTTTATTGGTTTGTAAAGAACTTATTCCAGAAATATTAGGGAGGTTTAGAACATTGCTAATTTTCACTAAAGAAATTCATGTTTAAATTTTTAATTTACTACCATGAATTTTCTTTCTGTTGTGCTAATGCATTTATCTCAGTTTGTGTTTAGTTGCTTTTATGTTTTCCTCCACTACATAAAAGTCTGTTGAATCTCATATATGTTATAATTAATTAAAAATTTGATCAATTTATTTCTACTCTTATTTTTAATTTTTTGTACTTGTACATTTAGGATATAAAAATTCCTGTAAGCATGTTAGTTTTAGTTTTCATTCCTACATATATATTTATATAATGTCAAAATGTTATATCATATTAAAAATTTATGTTTGGGGGATGAAAAAGAATTTTCAAAACTTGAATTTTATTTTTCCTCAATTGTCCTACAAATAAATTTCGATTTTGATCGGAGAAAAAATGATTATGTGTATGAAGTTATATTAGGGAAGTAAAATTTTGAATATAGAAATGAGTAAGAAAATTTAGTTGAAATCTTTAGTGATGAAGAAAAATTGTTAAAAAATTTTTAGTGTAGAAATGATAAATTTTGTGTAACTATCATTAGTAGGAGAAGTTGAATTTTTGAAAAATGTAGAAGGATTAGACTATTATTTTCAATACTTAACTTCCTTTTATTAAAAATAATTTTCAAAACTATTATTATATTTTTAAGTAAAGGATGCATATCAAAATTTTGCTTTAAGAAAAGAAGACTGGAATTCAAAACCATTAAAAGCCAATCCAGATATAGTAATCATCAACTAAAAATAAAGAAATAAATAAAACAATAGCATAGTATGTGGAAAAGGAAGGAGAAGCTTAAGGATTAGTGCCTAATCAAAAATTTGTTCCACATCTATTCTTTTCAAAGTATAAGACTTGAGAAATTCTTAAGCTTAAGGATATAATATAGTAAGTATAAATATTTGTAAAAAAAATTTGAAGTAGGGAAGATAGAATGCATAAACCCAATATTTAATAAATCTAAAATTATCTTTGAACTATATGTAAACTCATATTTTCAGACTTTTTCACATTAAAGATTTCTAAACTTTAAGTTTTTCTCATTTACTAAAGTCTTTTCTAAATTGGACTACTATATTTCAAGAACAAAATTTTAGAATATCCTAAAGAAACTCATTTGCATAATCTGCTTATTTTTGTTTTGAAAGATTGTAGTGACACTTGAGAACAAGTAATGTTTTAGTAATATATATCATTTATGTATACATTATTATACTTATTTTTGAGGATATTGCACTTTAATGGAAGATATTTGTTTGTTTTTCTTTCAGTGTACACTTAAAGGGATGAAATATGTTAAAAGAAGTGAAAAAGGATCAAATTTGGAGCAAAAATGAAGAATGTGTGAAATGAACAATGGCGCCTAAGCACCCAAGACCTCGCACTTATGTGCTAGGTAGTTTATGATGAAAATTCAAGGAATTTTGGAGTAATTTGAAAGGAGTGTTTGAAGAAACACTTGGTGAAAATGTGTTTTGATGTAAATTGGCATGAAAATACCTTGAAAAGGCTCTTGTACAGAGGCAACTCCTAGAAGATTCATTGAATGTGGACATATTTTAAAGAGACACCAAAGCCCATTCTGGAAAAGTTTTAAAAAGGAGCTGTAAGATTTTTATTTAAGGCTTCTTCTCATTTTTCTCCTTCCTAGTGAAGGAGAAAGTGATTAGATAGTTCTAAGTAAGAATCTAATGTAGTTTGTTAGTGAGATAGAGAGATTTTAACCCTCTAGGGTTGGGCTACCAAACCTAGGGAGGATTGTAAAAGAAAGGAATAGATTCAAAGGAACTTCAAGAGTTTGGTGGAGAGAAATTTGAGAAACGTTTTTATCTTTGTGACTACATTTGGTTCTAATTTAGACTTCTTTTGTTTCTACAAGATTTCTACTTTTAAACTTAATTGTTGTTGTGTTTTCTCCATGAATTCCGAGTAGTTTTCTTTATATTTTCCCTTAAAATGATAAGTAATTATGTGTTGGATGGAAGTTGTGCGAAGTATTGATCTATAATGCTGAAATAAGTTGTGATAATTTTATCCTTTTACTTCATTTACATTTTTATTTGGCCAATTAAGATGTTAATATTTTTTTGTGAGAATATGTAAGGTCGGTGATGGTATTTTCTTAGTCAACTAATGTTAGAATCACATGAGATTGTATGGATGAGAATGTAATTCATATAGTATTGTACAAGCAAATAGGAATTAAAATTTTAAGGGAGTAGAGTTAGAGGACTTTAGTGTAACTTGGTAATTTTCGTAAATTTGGGGTTATTTTGGGAATTTGGGAAAATTTTGGTACTTTTGGTAATTTGAACGAATTGTAATGGTTTGAAATGATTTTTTAAGAGAATTTTAAAACTTGGGCGATTTCGAGAAAATTAGGGTCCCAGAGTATTTTGATAATTTGGGAACGTTAAGGGCTATTAGGTCAAATTGTGAATTTGGTAACACTGGGGTTAATTGAGAATGTTAGTTATTGAATAACCTTACTAGAGTCATGGACCAAAGAGAAATCCCAATTTAGATCCTCCATGTGACCTAGCCTAGGGCTAAAGGTTTAGGGGGCCACCCACATGAGTTTCCAAAAGAAGTGGGGAACCAGGTTGAGCATGTTTGGTTTAGGGTTTAGGTTGTGAGTGAAAATTTGGGTTTCAAGTGTGTGTGTGCAAGTTTTCCCAAGACCAGATCACCCATGGTTGAATCTATGGTTCGACCATCTTACAGGGATTCATTTCTTGAGCTCCCTCATATTTGGCTCCCACCTACTAAGTGCTAGAGGTTAGGACCAAACATGTAGAACTCCAAGAGGAGCAAAGAAGCATTTCTAGTCCTCTAGGATAGTCAACAGGAAAGTCCAATGGCTAGATCCTAGGATTCTAATAAAGGCTAGACCTCCACAAAATTGAGGTCAACAAGTTTGAGTAAGAATTTTTCGAATTGGATTTTGTTATCTAATTTCTTCTTAAAAAGTTTTTAGTTCCCCTTGTGGGTTTGATATTTCGAGGCTTAATTAAAATGGTCATTGATTACTTGTTAACAATACGTATACTTGCGTAGTATCCCGATATTTTATTATATTTTCCTCGGAGTCAAATTTCAGGCACTATTGTAAAGAAAGAAATAAATAAAGAGAATTGATAATCTAACCACACATACATCAAAGTATGTATAAGAAAAAGAGATTAAAAGCCACTTGAAGATAGAAAAGGAGAAGGATAAAGGGAAGGAGAAGGAGAAGGAGAAGAAGAAGAAGAAGAAGAAGAAGAAGAAGAAGATGGGTTTCTTAGTAGGTGAGAACCTCTTCTCTTTGATTTTCATTATTATTTAATATCTTCATTTCGTTATCTCATTTCCTTTGAAATCTCACATCCTTCTCTCAATCTATCATTTTTAATGATCACCTTATTTCCTACCACACATTCTTATGTATCCACCATAGACCTCGAAATATTTCTATCTACATGATCAGATACAACAATAAAAGAATAATATGTTATCCAAATAAGTTCAAATATGACCTTAGAATGGATATAATCATTTGAATGAGGAAAACATGATTTATGCATTTAAATATTAATGGTTTTTCCTTGTCTTTCGATTGAAAGATAAGGTTTATTTAATAATAGGGTCTTGAGTCACTATGAGGGAGCTCCCTCATAATTAATTATATCCTAAAAATACTTTTGATTAAGTTAATATTTTTTTCTATTCTGATCATTAGTAAATGTGTGTGAGATGATATATGTTGAAGACTCAGTTAGATGGATTTGAAATGATTTTCAAATAATTTTAGTGGAATTAAAAGATTTAAAATAGGCTTGAATATTGATTAATTTCACTTAAGCTGAGAAACATGAGTTAAATTGGTTGTTAGATTTGAAAATGGTGTTTTAAGTTTTTAAATTGATTTGTTGACAAATATTAGGTCTTTAAATATTAATACTTTTAAATTATCAGGTTTGTTTTATGATTTGTTTCAAAATTATGAAAGTTCATTTATGAAATCTAAAGATTTTTATCACTTCAAAAAATTAATTATGATTTATTAAAGTTTGTTGAATACAATTTTAAGGTTGGTTAAATAATTTTTTAAAATTTTTTAAGGTTTGTTAATGTTTATTTAAATTTAGTTAGGTTTATTAAGGTTATTTAAAATTTATAAAGTTTGTTAAAATTTTTTAATGTTTAACAAAGTTGATTATGGTTTTTGTTGAATTTAATTAACCTTAAATTATTAATGTTTATTTAAATCTTTTAAAATTCATTTAAATTTATTTAAGCTTATCAAAGTTTGTTAAGGCTTGTCATTATAATTTTTTTTTTATTTTAATGTTGGTTGAAGTTCGCTAAATTTTATTAAATTTTTCGCTAAAATTTTTAAAATTAATTTACCCATAGAGATAGGGGTCATCAATTTAAAGTCAGAATTTTGTTACGGAGCTTGATTTCGAAGTTCAAGTTTAAGACACATATTTGAAGCTAAATTAATTTAGAATTGATATCGAAATTAAGTTGCATAAGTTCACGAATTAAGATTGACATGGGCTTAATTTTCAATTCTTATTGAATTGGGTTTGAGTTTGAATTAGAATTGATTTGGATTGTATAGAGTTGAGTTTAAGTGAAGTAAGTTGGATTTGAGATTACGTTGAATTGATTTGGAATTGATATTGAGCTGGATTTGCTTGAAATAAGTTGAATTGAGTTTGACATGATTTGATATTGAATTGGATCCTAAATTATCGGGTAGGAAATGGTAAGAGATCTCTAGATGGAGGTGAATTTGTAACCTAAAATGACTATAATATGGAGGTAATAGGTGAACTCACTGATATTTCAAGAATAAAACCTCTGGTTAAAATGCTTAAGTTTGTTCATCATCTTGGGTAGATTAATATCCTTATAATATTAAATGAGGAATCAACATGGGGTCTCCCTTTTTGTCATAGCAATGACTTAAGGTAGACTTTCATTATATTAAATGGTTTAGGATTTCTTCGTCAGTAACATGGGTTCCTTCCTTCTGTGATACCCTTATATTCCAAAGGGAATATTCTTTGTTTTAATGGTCCTAGACCTTAAATCTTTCTATTGGGTACCTAGTAATCAAATCTAGGCTTCTAGATTGAACTACTCTAGGATGTGTGTGGATCTGGTTTTTCTTCTATGTTAGCTAACCTAGGGTTCATAGTTTGGAGCTATCCTAAACTATGACTGTAAATATTAGAGTTGGTCGATTTTAATTATTTTTAGTGGTTTAACTTTTAAATGGTGTTTTGTTTGATTTTTAAGTTTTGCATTTATCGTAACAAAATCAAGGGTCTTCTAAGAGTTTTATGTTTATGTTTCCCTAAGATGTCAGTCAGTGTTAGAAAGCATGTTCTTCCATTGATTTTAAATTTTGATTCTAACATAAGTGTTTTTGTTCCTCATTCCTAGAGTTTTGGTATGTGTGGTTAAAAATTTATTTTTAGAACAACTTAACACATTATCTTCTAAGTCTATATCTTTCATATTTAAGGATTATCTGTATTCTCACGAAAAAAATATGTTTTTTTCATGCAAAAAGAATTTTTAAAAAATGTGATCTTTTCATTCAAAAAGTGTGAGTGATACAATTTTACTTATTATCATGTGTGAATTTTGCTTGATTTTATTTACTTTTTACCCTATATTTTACTTATTATTTTCACATATTTATTAAAAATTTACACAAGTGAATGGTTTTTGCTGATATTGTACATATTACAAGTATCTAATACACAAATTTCTAAACGAGAAAAACTAACCAAGAAGTTGTCTAAAGTGGTGTGACCACGCCATACTATCGTCACCAATAGTGTGACCACGCCATAATCTGGTATGGACTAGTTAGATTGTAGAGAGGTAGTGTGACCATGCGGGGATTGGACAAGACCACAATGCCAAATTTTTCAAGGTGACTTGACCACGCCACATTTTGGTGTGCCACACCAAAGGAGCAATAATTTATTTTGGAGAGAGTTTCTTACCAAAATCAATGATTAAAGTTTCTTACTAAATTCATTGATTAAGTTATAACAACATTCTTTAGGTCATAATTTGGAAAAGGATAGACTTGAAGATGGTGGAGAGCAAAAAAGAATTTTTTGGAGTTCTTCCTTAGGCTTCTCTTCCTCCCTTAGGGTTAAGGTGCTAAGAGAGTTTCCTACCTTTTTCTCTTTGTATTTTCTTACATATGCTAAGAGGTTTATTTTATTAGAGAGGAGTTCACTGTTGTGAAAGTTGGACAAATTCTTTTGTATGCTTCTAATTTTTTTGTTTTACATATAATGATTATTTCAATGGATTGTTTTGCACATGTTCCTTCCAACATCCATAGCTAAATTTCTTTCATGCTTCCATGATTCATGGTATGTTATTTTTGTGGTTTCCTTCGATGATTTCATTCCCCGTGTTATTTTCTTGAGGAATCAGATTAATTGTTTGTTGTGTTAAACATAGAGTTTCATTTACTTCAAATATTGTCAATTAGGATGTTAAAATATTTCATGATCTGTGAATCCAACCTTTTCCACAAGTAATGAAATAGTTCATCACAAAGTCTCAATAATAATAGGGAGATTTTATATTAGTTTTGCAAGCTATAAAGGGGATTAAAAAGAATATAAGAGATGCAATGGGGATTGAGGAATTCTCAACTTCACAAATTCTAGCCTTCTTTTAACATAAGCATAGCCATATGGAGATTATACAATCTCCATTGACAATTATCACATTGAAGAAGGTATAAACAAACCACAGACCACCACATCACCGAAATTACAGGGGCACGAGCCTAACATATTTTAGGAAATCATAAGATTTATCTATCGTAGTTTTCTGTCTTTTCCAAACTCTTTTTTTTTTTTTGTCTGAGTAGGAATTTTCCAAACTCACACTAAACTAGGTTTAGAAGTGTTGTAAACTAGCAATTCAATCTCTAGAACAATTTTTAACACTTTTCTCGTTGATTGATATGTCATACTTCTTAACCTCACTATTACTTAACACATATTTTTGTGATTCAGATGATTTGTTTTATGACAACTTTTAGTGTTATCAAGATTGTGACGATGTTGTTAGAGAAAGGCAATATGAAGAGTTCTAAATTTAAGAGAACTTTAATTTAATTAGTAGGAATCTAGGTTTAGAAATTTTTGTTTTTTTTCAGTTATTTCATATTTTATTTGCATTGTAATGGTACTTCATTTTCTTTTATTAGATATAAAATAGAAATTGACCCACTTTTTATATGATTGCAATTTATGTTAATAGCAACGGTACCAAAAACTTGATCCCATTTTAATATATATATTTGATTTTATGATGGAATGTATAATGTGGATTCTACGCAAGTATACGTATCGTATCAAGTAATACAGGGCTCTAGTGGAGTCCTGGTTATCGATCCCACAGGGAAGTTTTTAACGTATTTGTATCGACTAAATTTAAAGGAATTACTTACTAATATAAGTATACGTAAATTTAGAATAATTAACTAAAGCAAACTAAAGTAAACTAATGCTTTAAAATAAATTTTATTTAAAAGATTTTAGAAAAAGTATCCTTCTCCTTGTTTTTAGAAAATTAAGTGAATGATGAATTTAAATAGAATTTCTTTTATTGTATTGTGACAAATAGGAGCATTCCTATTCTTTACCCTTTGGTCCAGTGCAAAGAACATCGACTAATCCTATGTTTCGATTACCGAATCCGTGGTTAGGCTGCGACGATACTGGCCGCCACTTCAGAGCTCCCACGTTCCCCTCACCTGAGGGCTAACATCTACACTTCAGCTCTCAAACAATAGGACCAAATTGAATATTTTAGTCTGTCACACTAAAATGTCCAATTCTGCGTCCGATAAATAATATTTCCCTATTTATTTGCATCCTCCTTCCAAGGCTTTTGACTTCCCTAATATTGGATGTAATCTTTACTATAGTTGATAATTCAACATATTTTAACAATTCAATGCAGCTGATTGAAAGTAAATTAAGTTTTAAGTAAAAATTATCATAATTTATTTTAATATTTTAGGCACTTCTATTTAATTTCACCAATTCAAATAATTTCATAAACAAGGAGAAAGACTAAGAAAACTACTCGTAATGCATGGGAATTAAACAAAGCATGGATTTCATTTAAAGTTAACAACAATAAACAAAGATACTTATCTTAATTTCCTCCCTGCAGACTCCTCAAGTTCCTTTGACTTTTCCTTCCAAGACAGAGACACTTCTAAACTCACTAATTACACTCTAAAAACTCTTAAAATAAACACCAAGTAGACACTAATACTCTCTAAATAAACACACACATAAATAGACACCAAAAAGAGACACACTAGACACACAAATTCGTCCTTTATTTATAGAGGTAGACAAAGGTCCAAGGGGTACTTAAGCACCTCTTCAAAAAAGCGTCCAGGTTCAATGTATCTGACATTTTGAACAATCTCGTCGTCGGCGAGAAACGACCTCGCCGTCGGCGGGGCTTCTAGAAGGTCTTCAAACCGCGTGATCTCGCTGTCGGCGAGGTAGTTATAAATCCTTCAGAAATTTTCTTAATAATCTCGCCGTTGGTGGGCTCGATCTCGCCGTCAGCGACATAGTTCATTTTGCATGAATTTCTTCCTTTTTGATCCAAATTTGCTCCATTTCATGTTTTTTGCTTTTATCACTTATAAATCTTCGTTCCTGCAATAAAATAAAGAAAATACCTTTCTTTAAAGTGCAATTTCATAAAAAATAGGTATGAATTTCTTAACATATTTTTCTGTGATCAGAAATCTATAAGAATTAAAAAGAAAATATCATAAAAAGTAATAATAATATAATAAAATAAAGATTTTTGGATAAATGTATTTGTTTTTGTTTTCATATGTTTGGTGCTTTGCATGTATGCTTGTTAACTCACTTGTGTGGGTCATTGTGCTTGATTGCTACACAGAGTTTGTTAAATTCTTCCTTTTATTGTACATCGGAACTGATGCTAACCTCACATATTTTGGCCCTATGATTGACCGCATTTATAGATGCCTTAGGAGAGTGCATCTGTGCATCAACACACATGTACAAAGAGATAACCCTCAGAAGGACATCATGATATTCCTGATTGATTATGCCAACCCATCAGTAGAAGATCCATCTCACGATTTGTTACAAAATTATTGAAGCCAACTCTTTTGAACTGAGTCTTTCCGTAATTTTAATGGTATAAAATAGTGAGCTTAGGGTACATCGTTAAGGACATGAACATTCATTTAGCAAACTTTTAGAATTGTGTACCACAATTCGTTATAATGGAAACACCTACAGTTCTGTTAGACTATGCCTATTCTGATTATTTTTACAGGATAGATCCAATAAGTGGTTGAATTCGCTAACCTTGGGATCTATTATAGCATGTAATGATTTGGCTTAGAAGTTCTTAGCCAAGTATTTTCCATCTTCAATAATTTCCAAACTTAGAAGCAACATCACTTCTTTTGTCGAAAGAGAAGGGGAAACCATCTATGAGCCTACAAACTATTCAAGGAGATACTTATGAAGTGTTCGCACTATGCCCTACCCGACTGGCCAATTATCCAAATGTTTCACAATGGACTGGTAAGCTCACTTAGATCCATCATAGATGCTAATGCAAGAGGTTTCATAATGATCAAACCATTTGATGAAGCTTGTACACTGATAGAAGAGGTGGCCAACACTAGTTTTCAGTGGCCTTCTAAAAGGGTGAACCCACAAAAAGTAGCTAATGGGCAAGACACTGATGTATTGACTATCCTTGTAACCCAAGTAGTTGTCATTTCAAAAAAATTAGTTAATGTGGTGGTAAATTTAGTGTCATGAAAACCATCAAGTGAATGAATGATGTATGTACCAATGATTAGTCATAACCTGGTCACTTTAGAAGATGTGAATGTCATAAGGAAATCATAGCCATAATACTTATTCCAACACCTAGAATCCATGCTGGAGAAATCATCAAAATTTATCAAAGAACAAGAACAACCAGTAATGGGGGAACCCTCGAGCCAATCTAGAAGGTAACTAGATTAACTAAGGAAATAACCCCATAGGTAGCTATGCCTACCAGGAATTCAAATAAATTCACAGCCTACCTAGAGAAAGTCACCTATCAAGGAATTGGTGATTCAAATGGGAAACACATTAAAGAGCCAAGCTATATCCATAAAATACCTTGTAACTCAATTAGGACAACTAGTGAAATAAATAAGCAATTGACCCCATGGAGAATTACTTAGCAACACTAAGGTGAATCCAAATGATCATATTGAAGGCAATGCGAGTGAGAAATAGAGAAGAAATGGGAGAAAGCCATAGGAGTGAGAGTACCACTATGAAGTGTAGTCTCTGAAAAATTGCCTCTGCCATTCGAATTGATCGATATGAGAGATTTTCACCTCCATTCCCTAAATGAATGTAGAAGCCTAGGAAAGATCTCAAAAGCTTTACTATTCCCTATGTCATAGGATAAGAATTTCATGGAAAGGTACTCTGGGATTTTGGAGCTAGTGTAATTGACCCGACCCTCAATTATGCAGTTATCTAGCTTCCAAAATATGGAAAAAAACTTGACTCATGAAAAGAACATTGGTTAATCTAAAGTTTATCTCCAGTTTATGTAGTAGTGTTGAGTAGATTCTGCCCGCACACTTCCAGATTACCTAATGTGCCCTCTCTATAGGTCTTACTAAGGAACCTTATGATCTAAACTCCAAACTGAATTGATAAAAAAATCTAGTATGTCACCCTAGAAACATTAATTCTATGCCCGTAAAAACTTATCTCTCTATCTATTTACACTCCCCTTTAGGGATCGTAACGGCTCTTTCCAAAGTGAAGTGTGGCATTCAGAAGTTTGGTGAAGTCATAGCCCTCTAAGGTCATTATGTTTCCCAACAGATTTTAACCTCACAAGTGATTAGTTTGCAAAGTAAATTAAGAGCTGATGAAAATATCATCACGTTAACAAAATAAAAGAATATCTGAGCAAATCAAGATTCCTAAACATGCATCAAGTTTATTCCAAAAGAAAATTAAAATTAAGATAATGACATAATCAGTAAAAGGACTAATAGAATTAAATGATAAATTATGTGCCAACAAGCAGCATATCACTACATACCCTCTTCCGAGTGTATAGGTACATATAGTATTCTTTTAGTTTTATGTGACTGTCTGTCACCTAGAAGCATCTAATAGAAACATATCATTAAATTAAACTTCCTTAAAAGTTACATTATGGCCTATACTATTTTACTAGCCAACCGGTCAAAGTGAGTGCACTCAAGTTGCAAGATCACTGCTCTCTCGAGTCTTAGCTTCTTTTTCAAAACATTTTAACATAACTATCACCACTGAATTTTTGTCAATGAAGAAAATGAGATATCACTCATCACATGAACATAAAAATAATTCTATCATAAAACAAATTTTCATACACATGCCACGACTTCATATTGAAATAAATGATTAAAGAAAACTACTTAAGAAGAATGGATAAACACAACAGGAAACCCTGTTTAAATAAAAAAAAATATACTAGAAAGTTTTTACAGCAATTATAAGAAAATGAATAACACAATTCTTAGCTTTTTTCCTCTGAAAAAATGATGGAAAATCTCTCCAAAAAAGTCTCTTGCTGATCCATGAACCGCTCATACGTTCTTACTCATATCTCTCAAAATCCCTCACCAATCTCTCCACAAAATGGTGAAATCTACATCTCCATAAACTCACACCAAACTCCTTCTAGAACACTCCTAATTACTTCTCTAGACTACCCTAATTTCTTCCCATGAGAGGCAATAAATCCCTCTTTTAAAAGAGAAGCCAAACACCTCCTTTTTTCCAAAGACACACCCCGTAACTCCAAGAGACACACACTTTCACTCCATGAGACACATCTCTTCATTAAATTACTTTTCAAAGTATCTAGATTCATTGAATCACTCCATGGGGCATACAAGTTGTCCAGAAGCTTTAAGAACATCCCAGAATGGTTCGCGATCACCTAAAAACCGTTCAAAAATGGTCTCGAGCACTATAGCACCAAAATCGGCACTATAGTGGCTATTTCTAGCCATGACTGGTGCTACTGACTGGCACTATGGCACCGGTCTGGGCTTTATAGAGCCACCCTACGAGCAGCACACACATTTTTTGTTCTGTTTTGGCTCTGTTTCGCCCCGTTTCAGCTCTGGTTCGTTTCTAGTGTTATACCTACAAGATAGACATGAAAATAACATTTGTTTAAAGTGAAATTTCATTCAAAAACATGGGATAAATATGAAGTATATTAATCATAGAAAGACATATGAAAATGCGCAAGATCAGAATTTTCTTCCTTGCTCGATTTAGCTCTAAATTGCACTGTTTTGGCTTCATTTTCTCCAAAACTCCATCTCTCATACCTGAAACCAAAAACATGCAAAATATCTTCCTTTAAAGTGTAATATCATTCAAAATGATTATAAAATGAGCATTGAATGTACATTAAAAACATGTATTTTTAAAGTGGATCATTAATCTCATGCTTTTGAACATTTTTAGCAACTCAAAATAGGAAAATTAAACATGTCATTCTGACCCTTAAATTGGCTTACCACTCTATCACCCATTCATGATGAATTCTTAAGGAATTAAAGATCATTTTGGATAAATTGACCTTTCTTGCTAATTTTGTCAAGTTCTACAAGAGGATAAATAAGTGCAAATGATTTTTAGGAAACCTTTCTTTCCACTTGTTGGGCCATTATAAATGTTCATGAGGGGAACGTAATTCTAAGAGAAAATGATCAAGATGTAATATTTGATGTGTTAAAATCTTCTAAATTTGCCTAAGACTCTTTGGTTGATCAAAATTAGAAAAAAGAGATGGTGGCATGAGTAGTGAAAATCCAATCTGATGATATCGATTAATCTAACCCAAAAGAGCAAATAATAAAAAATGAATTATTGAGAAATTTGACTGATGATAATGTGGCTCTTCATTTAGGAGAAGTCCAGAATTTATGCCAACATGCATTAGGTGGAAACCCTATTATGACCCTCGTGAGTACCAATGATTATTTGATTGTAGAACAGAGGTTAATGCAAAATCTCAATATTAGGTTAAGGCAAGATTCGTATGTTTTTGGAACATTTTGAGAGAGGAAATTTTTGAGGACTTAGTGGATACAATAAGACCGCTTTTAATTGAGATTATTGATTAGGGATTACTGAAATGACAATTTGAAATTGTAGATCTGGTATAGGATTCATTATTATAGCCTCGTCTAGCTGAAGACGCTAAACCAAGTGTTATCTTAAGAGGCACCCAAGTGTTATCTTATGCTATACTATGATTTTTTACATTAATACTGATTTATGATTTAGTGTCATTTTTTAAGAGTTTGATTGTCATGTTCTCATCATTTTTCAATGTTTGGTCCCTCTTTAGAGTTGATGATCCAAACGAAGACAAAAAATTTTTTAGTTGTTTTCATGGTGTTGACATCACTTTTGTTAAGGTTTTGTCATTCTTTCTTAGGAGCCTAGGATCTAGCCATAGGACTTTCTTGTTGACTATCTGACACGCCTAAAATATATACGATTTTTGTTATATCATTTTACTTATTTTTTTATGATATTGCACTTTAAAGGAAGTTATTTTGTATATTTTTTTTGTTTTAGGTGCAATAAATGGTGATTGGAGCAAAAAGAAGCAAAAAACGGTGTAATTTGGAGCAAAAACGAGCAAGAAATGAAATTCTGCCCTGACACCTTTCGATAAGTCTTTTGATGCTTAATATCTTTTACACTTCTTGTATATTTTTGAATGAGATTACACTTTAAAGAAAGGTTGTTTTTATGCTTATTTTTTAGGGCTATCTGTTACGAACACAATGCAACTGAAACGGGGCGAATCGGAGCTAAAACGGAGCCAAACAGAGCGAAATAGTGGAGCTGCGCAGCAGCCTACTCGCCGACGGCGGCCACGATCTTGCCGACGGCGAGATTTTCTAGAGAACACTGAAAAAAGCCCTAAAAGCTCGCCGATAGCGGCCTTAAACCCACCGAGAGCACCCGGGAAGGTTCTAGACTGACTTTTGGCAGTTTTGGGCTGATATTCGACGTACTTAGATGATTTTTCGAAGGGGTGCTTAAGGGAACTCTTAGAAATTCATCCACACTCTTTAAATTAGTGAATTTAGGGGGAGAAACAAAAGAGAAAAAAGAGAGGAATGTTAGGAAAATCTTGGAGAATGTTTAGGATTCTTAGATTAGGAGTAGAAATGTAGATTTCTACTCCTTTTGGAGAGATTGAAGAGGAGATTTTGAGAGAATTTGTAAGGAGATGTTCTAGCATTGCATGGATTGACGGGAGACTTTGTGGTAGAGATTTTCATCTTTCTTTCCAAGAGAAAAAGCTAAGTATTGTTCTTCATTATCTTATGATTTTGTAAACATTTATCTAGTAGATTTGCTTTGGTTTAATAAAGTTTCTGTTGTGTTTTCTTCATGCTTTGTGACGTATCTCTCTTACTTTTTCTTCTTCTTTGGAAATAGTGGCATGAGAAGATTATGCCATTGTTTTCCTCTTAATTTTCTTTTGTAATGAGTAGAATTTATGTTTAGGATTTTGGGATGCATGTTAGAAGAAGTTTTAATTATAAATGTGATGGTTTTTACTTGCACTTCATTTACATTGCAATAAGGGCCCATTGTAGTGTTAAAATTTGTTGTAATTATGTTAAGTCCCGAAAGGGCATATGTAATTCTCAACAAAGTGAAACCACATTCAAATTCCATGGATGGTGAAGTTCATGGGGATTGAATGCAAATAAATAGGGAAATATAATTATCGGGCGTAGAATTGGAGATTTTAGAGTGTTAGGATAAAATAATCAATTCGGTCCTATCGTTTGGGTGTTGAAGTGTAGATGTTAGCCCTCAGGTGAGGGGAACGTGGGAGCTCCAAAATGAGAGCCGATATCCTCCCAGCCTAGCCGCAGATTTATTAACCAAGCATAGAATTAGTCAATGTTCTTTATGCCTGGACCAAAGGGTAAAGAATAAGATTGCTCCTATTTGGCACATACATTATTTAATGCATCTCATTCTTATACATTATCCATTTCATTATATAAGAATAGTAGTTTTTAATATCTCAAAATTCTCCAAACTAATTCATCCAAAAAGGGTTATCTTTTGAATTATTATTTGCACTTAGTTGTAGTTACTATCTCTACATTTAACACTTTCATTTAGAAGTAGTTGCTAGATAAAACACAAAATTAATCGATATTCCAACCTAAGGAGTAATTGTAGTAAACTAAAATTTGACTAAAGACCTCTTACTTCACTTCCTCGTGGCATCGATACTGGGGTTTTTAAAGAAAATTCTATATTACTTGAAGTGATACGTATACTTGCGTAGTACCCCTAGTGTGTAAAATATTTTCTAATTTTTATATCATTTAAGATTTTACACACTAGCCGCTATTTAAAAATCGGGCCAAGTTTTTGGACATCTTTTGGAAGTTAATTTACTGCGTAATTACGGGTCGGGTCAAGTTTTTGGCACCATTGCCGGGGAAGCTTCGGTAGGAACTTTAGGAGAGTTTTAGTTGAATTAATTAGACTTAGACTTGGAAAATTGTACTGTGGTAAAAACTATTTTGTGTGAAAAGTGTTTTTATATGAAAAAGTGTTGTGAAAAAACTGTTTGTGTGAAAAATAAGGTGTTCGTGAAAATGTTTTGTTGTGTTGAACATATTTCATATATTATTTGTTTAATTTTTAATGTATTGATTGTTGTGTTAAGTATGCGAAACAAAGGATCTGAAGGACTTGGGCCTTATGATCCCGAGTTAGAAAAAAATAAAAAAATAAAATTACAGAAATGAATCAAAAAACTAGAAATGGAAATGGAAAACTTTCAAGATAATAACGTAGAAAATCATCAAACTTCATTGAGGGATTACCTAAATCCTACGACATATGAAATTCACTCAATTATACAAAATTCTGTCATAGAAGCTGGTTCCTTTGAAATAAATCTTGAGATTATCCAATTGGTGCAGAACAATCAGTTTGGGGGAACTCTTTCGGAGGAACCTTATTTACACTTATCAAATTTTATAGAACTTTGTGCTATATTTCGTTATAACGGTATGTCAGACAATGTTGTTAGACTAAGGCTTTTTCCTTTCTCACTAAGGGATAAGGCTAAAATGCGGTTATACTCATTAGCACCTGGCTCCATTAAAACTTGGGAGGAGTTAACTCAGAAATTCCTAACTAAGTATTTTCCACCTTCAAGGACTACTAATCTTAGAAATGATATTATCTCATTTTGTCAGTATGAGGGGGAATTAATATAGGAAGCCTGGGAAAGATTTAAGGAACTTCTATGAAAGTGTCCACACCTTGCTCTGCTCGATTGGTTAATCATTCAAACTTTTTATAATGGGTTAGTAGGATCCCTTAGGTCCATTATTGATGTTGCCGCTGGTGGATCATTAATGTCAAAACCATTTGAAGGAGCGTATGCATTAATTAAAGAAATGGCTACAAATGAATTTCAATGGCCCTCTACAATGCTAAATCATAAATATGTGGCTAGTGTTCATGATATAGATGCGATTACAATTCTTGCATCTCAGGTTACTGCAATATCAGGGAAGTTGGACCAATTTGGACTGAACCAACCTCAATTTACTCCTGTAAGTGAGGAAAGTTTATTAGGGCCTATGATTGATTCTAAATTATCATATGAGACTTTAAATACCATAAACAACCCGTACTCTAACTTTTACAACCCAGGTTGGGAGAACCATCCTAAATTTAACTGGAATCATACTACTAATGGTGAAAACCAACAAAGGGAAAATAATTATGCAAATCCTAATGGAAGTTGGAATAATCAGGGAAACACAAACTATAGACCTTCATAACCACCGGACTCTAACAATGATCAACAATTTGAAGATAAGAAGATGCCTATGGAAGAAGTGGTATTGCAAATGGGAAACCAGTTGCAAAGTCAAAATGCTGCGATTAGAAACATAGAAAATCAACTGGAAAAAATTTCTAATTCACTTAGCAATAGAACCCAAGGAACACTTCCTAGCAACATTGAGATCAACCCTAAAGAGAACATTAATGAACAAGTAGAAGCTGTCCAAATAAAAAGTGGAAGAGAGATAGAGGATGTGGTTAGAAAAGAGAAAGATGTTGTGAGAGAAACAAAGGAAACTAAATAACCTGAAGAACATGTTTCTAAGGATCTGGAAAAATTAATATCTCCAACTAAAATCAGTTTGGAAAGACCACTGCCTCCATTTCCTCAAAGACTTAGACGGCATAAGTTGGATAAAAAATTTTCAAAATTCATGAAAGTACTTAAGAAGTTAACGATAAATATTACTTTCACTGAAGCTTTGGAACATATGCCAATTTATGCAAATTTTATGAAGGATATATTAAATAAAAAAAGGAAATTTGGGGATTACGAGACAATTGCAATAAGTGAGGAGTGCAGCGCTATACTTCAGAAAAATTTTTCTCAGAAATTTAAAAATCCTTGTAGCTTTACAATTCCTTGTGCAATTGGAAAAAGATTATGTGGAAAAGCTTTATGTGATTTAGGAGTGAGCATTAATGTGATGCCTCTATCTATATTTAGAAGGTTAGGTTTAGTCGATATTTCTCCCACTACTGTAACCCTTCTGTTAGCTGATCAATCTATCATTTATCCAAAAGGAGTTATAGAAGACGTACTTGTTAAAGTGGATAAATTTATCTTTCCTTTGGACTTTATTGTATTAGATATGGAGGAAGATAAAGAAATTCCAATTATTTTAGGGAGACCTTTCCTTGTTACTGGACAAGCTATGATAGATGTGCAAAAAGGAGAGTCGACTATGAATATTAATGACCATGAAGTCACTTTTGATGTATTAAAGACTATGAAATATCCAGCTGAGAAAAAAGATGATGATTGTTTTTGGATAGATGAAATTGATTATCTAAGTAAAGACCATTTCCAAGAAAGTTTTGAGAGTAAGATAACAGATGAGGTCGGAATGGATTTTCATGATGATTCGAAAAGGTTATTTAAAGAAGACTATATGGTCGGAATGGATTTTCATGATGATTCGAAAAGGTTATTTAAAGAAGACTGTATGTATGTTCAGGAGAGGTGTGAAATGATGGATGCTACCAAAAATAGTAAAATTTTAGTTCCATCTGTTGAAAAATCTCATAAACTTAAGATGGATGTACCCAATACAATTTTAAAGCCTATCAATTTAGGGAATTCATCTACACAACCAGTCTTTATATCTTTAGATGCGACTCAATCACAAGAAAAACCTGAATTGAATGATGAACATGATAAAATTATTGAACTAGGACTTACAAGAGAATTTGAGGATAAATTTCAAAAAAACTTTGAGTTGAGAAAAGAGGATAAGGATATTGAAAAACCATTTGAAGAAATTCCTAAGGAATTAGAAAAACATATTTCCTTAACTAAGATAGATCCTCCATCATTTAATAATTATAAAGGGGAAGAATTGGAAGATAACTTGAAACAGAAGAGTGACATAGAAGAATTTGATCCTGAATCTAAATTATCTAAAGAGAATCTGGTCCAAATTTTGGGAGATATTGAATTTTCTTATAAATATCCATTTCTTATAAATTTTAAGGATGATATTAATATGCGGATTGAGAAAATCAATAGAAGAATATTAGATCTAGAAAGAAATATGAGGAACAATGATATAAATCCAACTGAAAATGAAGAGCTGAATGAAAAATTAAAATTTGACGATTTTGTAGGAATCCTTGGATCTGGAAATGATTGGGCAATTCATCGAGGATTACTTAATTGGAATTTTGATCCAGATGGAATCATTTGTCGGGCTAACGACGTTAAACCAAGCGATTTATGGGAGGCAACCCATAGTTATCAGTGTGCATTGATTTAGTGTGCTTAAGAGTCATGATTGTTAGTGTTGTATGGTGTTTGCTTTAGAGTGGATTGACTTGATCTTTATGTTTCGTTATGAATCGATCAGTTTGATTGTTGTTGGTAGATGTTTGGATTGCTAGTAGTTTGATTTGATCTTTGTGTGTCATGAGGGACGTGATTCCTTAACTTCTTATTATGGTTAGACTTGTATGTTCTCTTGTAGTAATTGGATTAATGAGTCTACTGTGACTTAGGTCTCACCCAGACTTGAGTTTTATAAGAGAAATCATGAATTTCAAACATTGATAGTTTTATCTTAATTTGTTACTTCCTTTCTGCAACTTTATTTTCATTAGGTAGGAGTCGCGAACCTATTTGATGAATACCATTAGGATGATCTTACACTATCTTTATAACTGTTAGAGGTACTTAATTACAGGGACGAGATGATACCTGAGATTGGTGTCCGGAAACCAATTTATTAGGGATAATCTTATCTTTGGGATTATAATGTATAAAATCATTTGAAAGTGCCTAGTTTACTAGTGTAGTGATTTCGTTAGAAATTGGAAGTAAATTAGTAAGATGTGATGAGTTAAAGGATGAATTGACCTCATTTATCTTATGTGTGTTTATGTTTGTGTTACAACTTCATTTAGGTCTTGAAGAACATTTTTATAGTCCCTTACTGATACATGTTATGCTAGTTAGACTTTAGTTTAGTTAATTTCATTCTGGCATGATTAGTTTAGATTTATTTTCTACTGCATATTGTTCTATCCTAATGAATACTTGTAAATGATTTTGATAGACATTTGTGGTAGATAGAATTTCTAAATTGTTTTCTTCCTACTTATATTTTTTGTATTGAATGTTATATATGTTAAAAATTAAGTTTGGGGGTAGGAAGAAAAATAAAATTTTAATGCAAAAATACTTCCTTTTATTGTAATTTTATTACAAGCATGTTTTAGGTTTGATTTAATTTCTCCTACAGTCATTCTATCCTGATGATGCATATATATGAATTTGATAGGATATCGTTGTAGTAAGTAGATTCAACCTTTACTTTTTCTTCCTGCAATATTATATGAAATTAATTGCAAAAATATTTTAAAATTTAAGTTTTTAGGGAAGAAAAATTTTAAAATGTAACTTTATTTGTCCTCAGTAGCATGTATTTAATTTGATATCACTTTTAAAATGAATTGTGGTATGTGATGTTATCTTTAGGTTACTATAATTTCAATTTTAGGAATATTAGAAAAATAACTTAGTTGAAATCCATAGTGAAGAAATTATTATAGAGTTAAGATATTTTGTAGGAAACATTGGAAAAATGATTTTTCTATTTATGGTAGAAAGGAGTTGAATATTTGAAAAGCTAAAATTCTTAGATTTATATTTAATGAGAATTTAGCCTTTATTGAAAAACTTTTCGAACTAGTACTTACACTTATAAAAAGTGAGGGAAAGTTTTGAGTTTTGGATTTTAGAGAGAGGATAGTGAAATTCAAAATTATTAAAGGCCTACCCAGATATAGTAATCCTCACATTAAAAAAGTAAAAAAAAAAGGGATTAAAAATGATCCCGAAAGAAAAAAAAATGTGAAAAAAAGGGGATTGAAAATGATCCCGAAAGAAAGGAAAAAAAAAAGAAGAGAAAATAAGAGAGGAGAAGCCTAATCAAAAATTAGTTTTACTTGAATCTTTTTAAATGAAAAAACTTAAAAACAATCATAAGCTTATTCTTATTTCAAAAGGTATTGGTTAAATTGGTATAGATAAGGTGCTTAAATTCCATTTTTATACTTTCTATGAATCTTTAGTTTGACAATTTTCAATAACTTTTGAAGTAAATAAAAAAATCAGGATTCCTAAGTTGAATATGAGATATTCTTACACTCTAGTCTTATGTTGATTTGCTAGAATTTCTCTAATATTATAATATAAAATTTCTGAGATGAAATTATAGGAAACTCTATTGAAACCCACACCACAAGTTAACATATTGTATTTTTAAAGTTATTGTGTTACTTAAGGACAAGTAACAGTTAAGTTTGGGGGAATTTGACACGTCTAAAATATATACGTTTTTTGCCATATCATTTTACTTATTTTTTATGATATTACACTTAAAGGAAGGTATTTTGTATGTTTTTTGGTTTTAGGTGCAAGAAATGGTGATTGGAGCAAAAAGAAGAAAAAACGGTGCAATTTGGAGCAAAAACGAGCAAGAAATGAAATTCTGCCCTAACACCTTTCGATAAGTCTTTTGATGCTTATTATCTTTTACACTTATTGCATATTTTTTAATGACATTACACTTTAAAGAAAGGTTGTTTTTATGCTTATTTCGTAGGGCTATCTGTTACAAATGCAACGCAACTGAAACGGGGCGAATCAGAGCTAAAACGGATCCAAATGGAGCGAAATGGTGGAGCTGCGCAGCAGTCTACTCGCCGACGGTAGCCACGATCTCGCCAACGGTGAGATTTTCCAGAGAACACCGAAAAATGCCCGAAAAGCTCGTCGACAGAGGCCTCGAACCCGCCAACAGCGCCCGGGAAGGTTCTAGACCGACTTTTGGCGGTTTTGGGCCGAAATTCGACGTATTTGGACGCTTTTTCGAAGGGGTGCTTAAGGGAACTCTTAGAAATTCTTCCACACTAAACAAAAGAAAAAAAAGAGAGGAATGTTAGGAAAATCTTGGAGAATGTTTAGAATTCTTAGATTAGGAGTAGAAATGTAGATTTCTACCGCTTTTGGAGAGATTGGAGATGAGATTTTGAGAGAATTTGTAAGGAGATGTTCTAGCATTGCATGGATCGACGGGAGACTTTGTGGGAGAGATTTTCATCTTTCTTTCCAAGGGAAAAAGCTAAGTATTGTTCTTCATTATCTTATGATTTTGTAAACATTTATCTAGTGGATTTTCTTTGGTTTAATGATGTTTCCGTTGTGTTTTCTTCGTGCTTTGTGACGTATCTCTCTTAATTTTTTTTCTTCTTTGGAAATAGTGGCATGAGAAGATTATGCCATTGTTTTTCTCTTACTTTTCTTTTTTAATGAGTAGAATTTATGTTTAGGATTTTGGGATGCATGCTAGAAGAAGTTTTAATTATAAATGTGATGGTTTTTACTTGCACTTCATTTACATTGCAATAAGGGCCAATTGTAGTGTTAAAATTTGTTGTAATTACGTTAAGTCCCGAAAGGGCATATGTAATTCTCAACAAAGTGAAACCACATTCAAATTTCATGGATGGTGAAGTTCATGGGGATTGAATGCAAATAAATAGGGAAATATAATTATCGGGCGTAGAATTGGAGATTTTAGAGTGTCAGGCTAAAATCCTCAATTCGGTCCTATCATTTGGGTGCTGAAGTGTAGATGTTAGCCCTCAGGCGAGGGGAATGTGGGAGCTCCAAAGTGAGAGCCGGTATCCTCCCAGCCTAGCCGCAGATTCAGTAACCAAGCATAGGATTAGTCAATTTTCTTTATGTCTGGACCAAAGGGTAAAGAATAAGATTGCTCCTATTTGCACATACAATATTTAATGCATCTCATTCCTATACATTATCCATTTCATTGCATAAGAATAGTAGGTTTTAATATCTCAAAATTCTCCAAACCAATTCATCCAAAAAGGGTTATCTTTTGAATTATTATTTTCACTTAGTTGTAGTTACTATCTTTACATTTAACACTTTCATTTAGAAGTAGTTGCTAGATAAAACACAATTTTAATCAACATTCCAACCTAAGGAGTAATTGTAGTAAAAAAAAATTTCACTAAAGACCTCTTACTTCACTTCCTCGTGGGATCTATACTGATTTTTTTAAAGAAAACTCTATATTACTTGAAGCGATATATATACTTGCGTAGTACCCCTAGTGTGTAAAATATTTTCCAATTTTTATATCATTTAAGATTTTACACACTAACCACTATTTAAAAATCGGGTCAAGTTTTTTGCCATCATTTGGAAGTTAATTTACTGCGTAATTGTGGGTCGGGTCACTATGCTTGAGGACTAGTGATGAAACCCTATTTATTAGAATTTCTAAACACCTCTTTACTCTTCTTAGAGTTCCACATAGTTGGTTTTGACCTCTATCACTTAACGGGATTAAACCAACATGTGGGAGCTCAAGAGAGATCCCCATAAGACTGGCGTTAGGGTTATCCATAGGTTTTGTGACCTTAGTTAGTCTTGCACGCACACACACTTGAACCCTTCACTTTCACTCACAACCTAAAACTCTAAACCACACCTGCTTAAACTTGTTGCTTACTCATTTGGAAACTCATGTGGCTAGTCCCCCAATCCATTAGCATTAGGTTGGGGTGGCTAGGACCAACACAAGGAGAACCCAAAATGAGGATTTCCTTGGTCTCATGGCTCAAAAAGGGTAACATTATGATTAACATCCTCAATTGATCTCAATTCCACCAAAATCTCCAATTTTGACCTTATACATTTTAACGTTTCCAAAATTACCAAAATGCCCTAGAACCCTAATTTTCCCAAAACTGCCCATTTTCTTAAATTCTCTCCAAAAAATCATTTTAAACAATTTTAAACCACTTAAATTGCCCAAAATACCCCAAATTTGCCAAAATTCCCAAAATACCCCTAAATTTGACAAAATTACCAAATACTCCTCGTGCCCCAAAAATCCCCAAAATCTTCAAATTTACTCCAAATGTCCCCAAAATCAATTTGAATCACCAAATATTTCCAATTGCACCCATATTCACCAAAATTTGACCAAAATCCATAAGTGCCTAAATTCCCCAAATTATCCACAATTTACAGTAAATTGATTTCAAACTCCCCCAATTTCAAAACTACACTAAAATTCACCATTTCTAAACCCAATTTGAATCAAATACAAGCCTAATTTAACCAAATGCCAAGCCATAAATCCAAGCCTAAATGAATTGCTTCATTTTGACCCTACCACAAAATTCCATAAAATTGAACTAGATGACAAATCCAATTACCCCAATTCCAATTTCTAAATTCATCATGACAATGTTCTAAAAAAAATTGAACCTTCACATGACCTAAATCCAAACCTAAACCTAACCCAAACTCAAGTCCATGTCAAATGCCCGAAATTGACCATAAATCAAATTTTCACTAAATTGAGCCTTGCAATCAATTCAATTAAATGAATTTTTTTCTCAAATGCTTTATGACATTCTCGTAAACCAGATTGAGCCATTAATTGGACCGGATCCAAGCCAAAGTCTAGCTTAAATCCATTTTTAAGCTTAAAACCCCATATTGAACCTAAATCCAAATCCACCTCAATCCTTTTGGATTAATAAAAGCTTAACTATTTTTGCCATGCTTATGCACCCTAGGATACTAATGGCATCACTTAATGACCCTATATTGATGCCATAGACAAAGGATCCCCCAAATTAGGGAACCCATTCCTAAATTTGGCTAAGTGACCCAACCTTGTCATTACCTGATTAAACCTCCATCTTGATCACATTTAAACGCCTCACCGACCTCCCTCCACCACCGAGCTGCCACCCCAGCCCTGGCCGTCCAGCTTAGTGGCTAGAAAAATAAAACTGGGAAGCCTCCCTCATGGACAGAGCTTGAATTGCACCCATTCAATGTGGTCAGCCACCATTAGTCATTTACGCTGTTCAACCCTCCACCTGAGCAACTTTTGACACCTCCTACCCTAGCCAATTAATCTCTAATTCCAAGGATTTTTTAAACACCACCCCTCTTGAACAAACATAGAGAGTGACCAAAACCTAAACAACACTCTGCCAAAATTCTCTGAGACCTCTTAGAAGCCCAGAGAAGCTAATCCCCACTATATTCTAGCCCTTGTTCCCTAAGCTTAAGCTCAATTTTAGAGCTAAAAAACAGATCATTTTAATGGCCTTCCCCTAAACTTCACCAATCTTTAAATTGAAGTTCTCTTAAGCTTCACTAGAACCTAAGAACACTTCTCCAATCAAAAGCCCCTCTCTCAAGCCCTCTGCACCATACTTCAACATAGGCCAAACCATCCTTAAGTTAAACTTCTTCACAGCTTTAACCCTTGCTCGGACCAACACATGGAGGGGGTGCGCACGCTCATGAAGAAGCTTCAAAACACACTCAATCGAGGCCTCACCTTTTGCGCTAAGTATAAACCATTTCCCCAAAATCTGAGCTTCGGTGGGTCTTCATATGCATGTGATTGTATAGATAGGTTCACTTAGACTAGATGAGGGTTTATGCACAAACCCCATGCAATTTAGTTGAGTTTTGAACGAGATCTTAGGGTTTTTGTGTGAACGGTTCTCGGGTTAAACCAGTTGGGGACGATGTCCAACAGCCATTGGAGCTCGCATGTATCGAGTGGACGGCTGGTATTATGCCCGACGGATGATTGATGTGGAAAAGGTGGGATGCGTGGCAGCTGACGCAGATGGTGGCGTTGAATTGAAGCTCGCTGCATGTGTTTTAGTAGTCGCCGAGGTTGATGTGGATAAGTAGTTATATAAGGGTATTTTTAGTTAAATTTATTTCATAAACTTTAAAAAATCATAAGTTGGTGTATAAATATCATATAAATAAAGAAAAAACTCCATGGTGCTCAGTGAATAGAGGAGAATAATATGGACAAAAAAATATATTTCCTTATATTTTTTTTTAAATTTATTAAATACTCTAAAAATTGTTTTAATTACAAAAAATCAAATAATAATCATCAAAATGAGAATTTGGGGGATTCAACCTCACATG
Source organism: Papilionanthe hookeriana x Papilionanthe teres (assembly GCA_022702705.1). NCBI lineage: Eukaryota > Viridiplantae > Streptophyta > Magnoliopsida > Asparagales > Orchidaceae > Papilionanthe > Papilionanthe hookeriana x Papilionanthe teres. Next base: position 83,488,310 of record CM040431.1, read on the forward strand.
CATAGGGATGTTTTTTTATTTGTCCAAGTCAGAGAGCATCCTTAACATCGAAATACCTAATTTTTAAGTTAAATCACCATTATTTTATTAAAATAATTACATAAATTAAATATAATTCAGAAAATTATAAAAATTTGTTTAGTAGGTTCATTGTAGTCAGAGGAACCAAAGAAAAATAAAAATGGAATTTTAAAAATTTAAAATCTATTTTTCTATTTTATAATAAAGAGAAATACCAAATATTAGAGAAATACAAAATAAATCAAATAATAAATAAATTGGGTCAAATTGAAGCTTACCACTTTAAGAGGCTCATATAAAAATCCTAATGCCATTAAAATAATTTTTGATATAAAAATCAATTTTTGATGTAAATTTAAATATTTTTAAATAATTATATAAATTAAAGGAAACATCGTAAAATGTAAAAAGTGGTCCAAGGTGTTTCTTGTGACCAGGGGCAACTAAAAAATTAAATTTTAAAATACCTGCTCTATTTTTGGCATATTTTTTATTTTAAAAATTATTTAAAATAAAATGAGAAAAATATAAAATATATCTAAGAGTTCCTTGAGGATAGAGAGATTTATGAAAAATATAAAAGTAAATTTTAAAAATAAAAATATATTTTATTCATTTAAATAGGGTAATTTAATAATTATAAAAATTAAAAAATATATAAACAATTCATGAAATTTGTTCCTAGTTGTCCTCTGACCTAAATGAACCTCCAATAATTATTTTTTTTATGGACATAAACCTTATTTTACTTAGTTATTTTAGTTATCTTTATGAATCCTTATTTTCAAATTAAATCTTTTTTTGGTAAAAGAGCATTATTTGGCTCTCATTTATTCGATAAAAAGAAAATTACAAAACCAGGAAAGATGCCTCACACAAGCACCCTACAATCCAAAAGAAAATAAAAAAGGACTTATTTCAAAAAAAGTAAAAAATACAACTCAACACACCCACAAGACACACAGTAAACAACTAGACATCCAAAATAATTAAATGTTGACGGCCATTAGGTATAAACATAGAAATAAAAGGGGCATTCAGAAGGGATTCCAGCTTTGTAGCCCAATTTGAAACCTCATTTCCTTCTCTTTTAGTATGAGAGTAAAAAATATTAAGATCTCTATCAAGGCAGCGGATCTTCTTAACCTGTAAATTAATACTCTAATGGCAAACCATATTAGAACTGCAAACATTCAAACGAGTAATAGAATCTATTTCCATATTTATATTATTCCATCCCATCTTCTTTGCAAAAAACAAGAAAAAAATAATAGCATCAGCTTCAGCAAAGAACAGTGAAACAGGAAGCAGGGGCATCAAACCAATAAAGGACAGAGCCATTCCAGTGATCCGTGAATATTTACCCTTACGTTTTTCACTTTATATTTATTTCCAATGATATTATCTCTTTCTTTGCAACAACGCTAAAAGCTTGAATCTGAAGCTAATAAGAAATATATTTTAATAATTTTATAATATGGGATTCTATGCAAGTATACGTATCATTTATCAAGTAGTATAGGACTTTCTGATTAAGCCCAGAGATATCGAACCCACGAGGAAATGTCTAAAAATATAAAGAAATAAGAAAATTAACTTTTTACTTTTTAAATTGATTTTGTAAAGTATGTTATAAAATTGAAAATTTGAAACTTTTTTTTGAGATTTTCTATTTAAGAAAAAGTAAAGCAAGCAACTAAAATTAACAAGACTCTAAAAAATAATATGAAAGCAATGAGAATAAAATATCTTTTTACTCTTTTAATGAATCAGTAATAATTATGGAATTTCATTGTGGAATTATCTAAATGTGTTGTGTCAAATAGGAGCAATTATATTCTTTACCCTTACTTAGTTCTATAAAGAACATTGGTTAATTTGAAGCTTTGAAATTTTGTAGATGGGTTTGGCAGGGAAGGTACTAGCTCTCACTCTAGAGTTTTCTCAATTCCCTCCACCTGGGGGCTAACATCTTAAAGGGGACTTTAGCCTATCACTTTAAAGTCCTCTAATTTTACTCTCCATTAAAACATATCTCCATATTTATTTGCACTTAATTATATCAACTAAAATTCCCATCCATACAATTGCATATGATTCTTTCCAATTATTGATTGAGACAACGCCGTATTGGATCTTACATAATCTCCCAACTTCATAATTGGCCAAATCAAGAAGTAAAGTAAGTGCAAGGAAATAAATCATCACAACTTTTTCCAACATTAAACTTATATACTTTCCACAACTTCCTTCCATAATTTAATTACTTCATCATTTAAAGGAAAATGATAAAGAAAACTAATCAAACTCCTGGAGAAAACATAAACATAACTTGATTTGAAAGTAGAAATCATAGTGAAAACACAACCAGTTTTACTTAAAAACTAAATGTAAAAATAAAGATTAATACTTATCTGAAAATCCTCTCCACAAGACTCTGAAAGTTCCTCTTAAATTTTGCATTCCACTATAAGACTCCACAGAGGTTGGCACCCAACTCTGAGGATTGACTCTCCAAAATTCTAATACAAACTATGATAAAATAAAGTAGAAGAGTAAAGAAAATTTAGTGAGAAGAAGGCTCTCCTTCCTCCTCTTTCCATGGAAACAAGATTTTCTTCAACTTCTCCCACCAAAATTTTCTCCTAAACCCTTTTCTTGGGTGTGGTGCCACTTTCTAATCTTCACGTTTTCATTTTTAATAATTCTCCAAAAGGTGCTTTTGTGTCTCTTCAAAATATGTCAAGATTCAATGTATCCACCAAGAATGCATCCATCCATTCATGATTTAAATGAATTTTGGCACTGATGGGAAGTTAATGAAGTTTAAACCAAAGGATGCTTCAGAAATGCCTTCAAATTTGCGCCAAAATTAATTAAAATTTTTCACTTTAATTATGGTGCCTATGCATCAGCCATCCGACGCATAGGCGCCAGAGGCCAAATTTGCACACCTTCCAATTTTTGCTACAAATTTGATCCCTTTTTCCTCCTTTCATCACAATCAGACATTTTAATCATACATACGAGAAAAACACATAAATACCTTCCATTAAAGTGCAATATCATCAAAAATAGGTATAAAAATGTGCATAAAAACACTATATATTTTAGGTGTATCAAAATCCCCTAAACTTAAAATGTTACTTGTCCTCAAGTGACACTAAAATCATATAAAAACCAAGCATGCAAATTATGTAAATGAATAGTCCAATTTAGAAAAAAAATTAATAAATGAGACCAACTTAAAGTTTAGAAAGTTCTTAAGTAAAGGTTCATGAAAAATATAAGCTCCTATCTAATTCAGAAATACTTGTAGATTTTTCAAAATATAAGATTTAAACATTTTATTTTCCTCCCTTAAAAATTTTATTTGAAAATAATGTTACTGACTATATTATAATCTTAAGCGTTAGATTTTCTCAAAACTTATATTTTAAACATTAGGTATGGAGCCAATTTTTTATTACGCCTTTATATCCTCAAGCTTCTCCTCCCTTTTCTTTTCTTTTTTCTCTTTTTTTTTTCTTTTTTTTTCTTTTATAAGGAAAGGATTACTGTATCTGGATAGGCCTTTAATGATTTTTAATTCCACCCTTCCATTTAAAATAAATGTCTGATATATATCTTTCACTTAAAATTCATAATAATAATGTTGAAAATTATTTTTCAATAAAAGAAATTTAAGTTTTGAAAAATAAAAGTCAAATCTTCTATCTTTCCAAAAATACAACATTTCTTACTAAAGATAGTTTAACTACATTTAACATTTCTTTACTAAGAAAATTTTAACTTTAAATTTTTCATCATTACTATAAATTTTAACTAAATTCTCTTACTCATTTCAATATTCAAAATTTTGCTGCCCTAGTATAACTTCATATACATAATTGTTTTCAATCAAAAATCAAATTTCATTATAAGTATTCTTAAGAATAAATAAAATCTTAGTTTTTTTTTATTATTTTTTTTTTTAAATTCCTCCCCCCCCCCCAACCCAAACTATAAATTTTAAGTTAGGATTAGACATTTAAGCATAAAAATGATACATGGGTAAGAAATAAAAACTAAATAAACATGCTAACAGGAATTTTCATATCCTGAATATGTAAGTATAACAGTTTAAAAACAAGGAGTAAAAAGAAATCAAATTTAGTTTTTCAGTTCAGTTTTTTAAAAAATTTCAAAAGACATCTACAGTAGTGAAGGTTTTCAAAGCAAATACACACCAACTTTAACATGACTAAAATCACAACAATATTAGATAATATATGTTAGCAGATTTTGAAATGTTTAAACATGCAATTTAAATAGGGGTTTCTAATAGTGTTCTAAATTTTCCTAACAATTTTGGAATTAAATTATACACTACTAAAAACTCAAACACTAGATACACATTTAAAACATTTACTACCACATACATATCACAAACATACATCATAAAACATCAATTCATCACAGAAACATTTGAATATTCATAACAGAAATAGTTCAACTACAGTCTACACAATATTAGAGTTCATACCAAAAAACATCACATAACATATGAGAACATCAAATAAAAACATCACACATAAGAAAATCACATCACAACATCACAAACTCAACAACACATAAAAAACAAATCCTACTCATCATCCTCAACATCACCATCTTCATTCCAGACTCTGGATGACACATAAGGTATATAAAAAGGATGAGGGGGCATCTCAGCAATGTGATCAACTCTAATCATTCTACCCATGTACTGCTGATAATTCTCCTTATATTCATCATGTTTTACAATAAACCTTTCAATATTTTTTATCATACCATCCATATCTCTAACATGGTATAGGGTAAGACTCGCTTTCTTTAAAGTTTTCTGTAATAAACTAATTTATGAATCTCTTGAAGATGATGCATGTGAAGCAGAAGCTCAAGAAGTAGAGGCAGCAGAAACAGAAGCACTAGAAGCGCTAAATGATCCTCCTTTCCAGCCAAATACTGAATGCACAGTGTAAGTGTTTACATTCACACTGATAATGGGTTTAAGTTACTGGAAGGACTTCTTCCCATGTTTCAAACTTAACACTAGACCGCTCACAAAGTGAATGAATCAGAGAAGGAAATTCCATACCTGCAGTAGTAGTAGCAACTCTAGCACAGTTCAAAACATAATAAAAAATAATAGCTCCAATGTCTAAAGGCTTTCCCTGCTGAATACAATGGTTCAGAACAGCTCTTTCTCTCGTAACTTCACTAACATGACTTGAAGGCAACAGCTTTGATGAGATAAAGTAATGTCATGCCTTTGAGGTGGCATTCAACTTAGAGGCCTAAAAATTTACTCTTCTTTCATTTGTTTTCTTCCATAAACCTCTTCCATCAGTAAGAAAAGACATTATCTCATCTAACTCTCCCTCAGAAGGATGATAGTTGACAAAAAAACAAAACATATCAGCAGGCAATTGATAAAAAGTATTAATTACCACAGAAGAAAAAACCACTTGCTGACCTCTAACCATCACCATATTATCTTATGCTACTGGCAAGTTTGCATAAAACTCTCTAACAACAGAAATAATAGCAACAGCGGAGAAGCAACAATAATTTTCCCAATTCCTTCTAGCAATCATCTCTTCAATATCTCCTCCTGGCTTACTAAAAACACGTTCCGGAATCAATTTACGTGACAAAAGTGCATCGACGTATCTATCTTCCTCTCTAGAAGTGACAATTTGTTGGAATCAAATTTCGCCTTCTCTCTCGATCGCTTCGACTTTGGAGCCATTTCTAAAAATTGAAAAAAAAAATCACCATAAATTTCAAAATCAAACTAAACTCGCTAATTTAACTTCCAAAGTAATTTTCACTAAATCCAAGAAATTTCTCATGCTTTTCCTCAAATTTTCACCATGAATATTTATTTTCAATTTTTCAATAATGTACTCAAAAAACAAGGTGAAAATAAAAAATTTTTACTTAGGAAAATTGCTCTTACCTCAAGGAACTCAAATAAAACAAATTTCGGTGAAATCGGCTCTTAAACGATCCAATTAAGTGATACCCTAGTCTTTTATTTTGCGAAACCGAGAGGTTGAAGGTAATGGGGGTTAAAAATGGCAAAATTATAGGTTTTTAAATGCAGAAAATTGATTTTCGAGAATTGGCGCCTATGCGCGGAGCATACGGCGCATAGCCACAGATTTTTGCACTTACGTGCCGACAGTTTGGCTCTTAGACGCCGGTGCCCAAATTTTGATAATTAATTTTAATGACACAAAATCACTTAGTTAATCTCCCTTAATCATATTTAATACTTAATTCTCCCCATAAACTCTTCGAATACTCCAAAATTACACTAAAATTTCCATCAATTTTAAACAAATTTCACACAAACACAAACTTATATTAATTACAAACTACAATTAATACAAAAAAAAAATTTTATCCAAACATTTTGGATGAAATTATACAAATACATAAGTTCTTAACACATATCATAAACATAATCTTACATCATTAAGATGTAACAAACATCCAATTAAAGTGCAACAAAACATAAACATTAATCACAAACACAAAACACTAAACATAGAAAACCAAAGCACAAGACTACACTCAATTTAATTCCAATCTTCAGTAGGTGGAATATATCCAAAATCACCATTATTTGCATTTGAACCATCTGGAATATAAATCTAATAAAACAAGCAATGATTAAAAGCTCTTACATCTTCTTCTTCTAACCATTTGTTCTTTAAATACATCGCTTTATTTGCTTCTTCCACTTGACTTGTCTGACTGAGTTGCAATTTGACTTGCCATCCAATATGCTCTAAATGAGCGTTTGTTTCTTTTACCTTTGCTTCAATTGACTCCACATCGGCTTCAATCTTTGCAATCTTTTTTGCAATTCCTTGAATACTAACTGCTAGGAATCCATTGAATAATTCTTGCGTACTTTCACTAATAAACTTCTTCTTGTTGGCTTCCTCCTTCTTATTAACTTCGCTCTCCCAAGAAGACATTTTTACACTCAAAATACTCTCTTTTAGACTTAGGAATGAAAATAATAACTGGGGCAAGTATTCTTTTAATTTAGGGCCACCCTAGACGTGTTATAACTCCTCATTAACTCCAAAAACCACTTACCAGAGACTTAGGCATCTAGAAACCATGTTTTCATGTTTTTTGTAACTCCTGCGCATAAGCGCTAATCTGCGGCGCATAGCCGCCAGTGCTCAATTTAGCACAGGTCTGCTAAACGTCCAAATCTTCACTCTGACTCCTCTAAGTCATCAAATAAGGTCCACATAACACCTCTATAGCATATAAACTTCAAATTACCACATAATCATAAAAACAAAGCACACAAATCAAACTTAAAGCAAAGCACACCGATAACTATAGGTTGCCTCCCACAAAGTGCTTGATTTATCGTCTTCAGCCTGACATAACCAGAGCTTATTCTGAGTGACCCAACATTAGATTCTCATCAGCTTTAAATTGATCGACTGAAAAATAAGGTTTAAGTATATTATGGTTAACTTTAAATATTTTTCCAGTCTTAGGATCTTGAATATCCACAGCTCCATATGAAGAAACTTTCATCACAATAAATGGGCCCGCCCTGGCTCAAGATTTTTAGTAAGAATCTTCCGATCATGCCACAACTTCATCTTTTCTTTATAAATCTTAGCATTTTCATAAGATTCATTCCTTATCTCTTTAAGCTCATTTAATTGCAATAATCTCTTTTCTCCAGCATCTTTCAAATTATAATTGAACTCTTTAATAGCCCAATATGTTTTATGCTCAAGTTCAACTGGTAAATGATAGGTTTTTCCAAAAATTAGCCTCTATGGGGACATTCCTATAGGAGTTCTATAAGCAGTCATATAGGCCCATAAAGCATAATCCAATTTAATTGACTAATCCTTTCTATTTGGATTAATGGTATTTTCCAATATTCTTTTAATTTCACGATTGGATAATTCAACCAAACCACTTATCTGTGGATGATAAGCAGTAGCAATGCGATGATTTGATATTTCTTTGCTAGCTTTTCCATAATCACTTTTCTAAAATAATTTCCCCCATCAGTTATGATTACACTTGGTATTCCAAATTTGAAAAATATATTTTTTCTTAAATACTTTGCAACACTTTGAGCATCGCATCGAGGTAAAGCAACAGCTTCTATCCATTTGGATACATAGTCTACTGCTATCAAAATGTTTAAATTTCTGAAAGATGGTATAAACGGTCCCATGAAATCTAATCCCCAAATGTCAAATATTTCAACTTCTAACATATAATTGAGGGGCATCTCATTTCTACTAGAAATATTTCCTACTCGTTGACATCTATAAAAATTTTTAATATTGACCCGTCTCACAAGAATGCAGTAATTTTTGCTTCCAAAAGATGACCAAAAACTTGACCCAATTTTTAAATAACGACTAATGTATAAAATCAAAAAAGTTGTAAAATTTTAGAAAATATTTTACACACTAGGGGTACTACGCAAGTATACGTATCATTTCAAGTAATATAGGGTTTTCTTTTATAACCCCAATATTGATCCCACGGAGAAGCGAGGAAAGCAATCCTTTAGGCTAGTTCCAGTCTATTTCTATAAATCCTAAATTTGGAATTTCGATTAAAATGATTTTTTTAATAACTAATCCTAATTAAAGTTCTTAAATAAAAAGATAACTTATGGATAAATTGGTTTAGAGAATTTTGAGATGTTAAAGACTACATTTCTCTTACAATTACATAGATAATGTGTAGGAAAGAAATGCTTAGATTTTTATGTAGTAGTGCCAAATAGAAGCAATCCTATTCTTTACCCTTTGGTCGAGGTGTAAAGAACATTGGCTAATCTATAGATCGGTTCAGGATGTTTTATTAGTAGAATGGGTTAATCTAGGCTCACACTACTAGATGTCCAAGGGTGGCTATGGTCGGCCCTACCAGTGACCCGTTCCCTTTCTATAGTCCAAATTATTAGAGTTTAGTCTGTCACTCTAAAAACTAATCAATTTTGCGCCCAATAAGCAATATCTCCCTGTTTATTTACACTTCCCCATGAATAACCCGCATATAGCTATCGATTACCTAAGGATTCATGTGAGATAGGTCTCAGAATTCTTCAACAGGTTTTAACAATACAAGTGATCAATTTGTAAAGTAAATGAAGATCCGGTATGAATATCATTACCATAATTTAATAAGAGAATATCTAAGCAAATCTTAATTCCTAAACATGCATCTATTTCATTACAAAATAAAAGTAAATGAAAATAATGGCATAAGAAGTAAAAGACTTGAAAGAATTGTGTAATAAATTAAGTGCCAACAAGGAACTTATTTCATTAGTATTCTATTATATTTATGCAACAATCTGTCACCTAGAAGCATCTAATCGATAATTCTATCATAAAAATAATTTTCCTACACATGCCACTACTTCATATTAAAAGAAAAAGTAAAGAAAACCACTTACAAAGCATGGATAAATCACGATAGAAACTCGATTTAAAACAAAGAAAATTCATTAGAAAGTGTTTATAACAATTACAAGAGAATGAAGAACACAATACTTAGTTTTTTCTCTCTGAAAGAAAGAAGAGATCTCTCCACCAAACTCTCCCACCGATCCATGTGCCGGTCGTACATCCCTTACATAAATATCTCAAAATCCCTCTCCAATCTCTCCATAAGATGTAGAAATCTACATCTTCATGACTCTAAAATGACTAAAATGACTAAGGGGAAGAAAGAGAGGGGGAGAGAGAGAGAGAGAAGAGAGAGGCAAGAGAGGCCCTTTTTCCTGTAGAAATATCTCCTATTTATAGAGCTCTGAAAATGGCCAAGGGTTGCTTAAGGAACCTCTTCAAAAGTAGTCCACATTCATAGAATCTTCTAGAAACTAACTCTGGCGCCTAGGCACCGGGATCTGGCGCCTAGGCACCGGGATCTGGCGCCTAGGCGCCAGACTCCTATGGCCAAGTCTTCGCACCCCTTCACTTTGGGTCGCACCTCTTCGCGATTAAAACCGTTCCAATGTTTCTAGATACATTGTATCACATGTCCTATATATTAGGAGTAACTTCCAGTCTTCTAGATGGTCTAGAAACTACTTAACACCGTCAAAATAACTCCCAAAGTTGTCAAAAATCCATCCAATAACTGTTTTTGGATGATTCTGGCGCCTTGGCCTTGATTCTGGCACCTAGGCACCGTTTTCTCATCGTCACTGGTGTGTGGGTGCCGGGTTTGGCGCCTAGGTGCCACCCTGTGCGCAGCTCCACTGTTTTGCTCCGTTTGGCTCTGTTTCAACTTCGTTTCACCCCATTTCAGTTATGTTGCGTTCCTAATATCTTCACCTACAAGATGGACATAAAAACAACCTTTCTCAAAAGTATACTTTTATTCAAAAACATGTGAGAAATATAAAAGATATTAAGCATAAAAAGACATATGTGCTAAGTTAGAATTTTCTTCCTTACTTATTTTGGCTCAAAATTGCATATTTTTTGCTTGATTTTCTCTAAAATCATATTTTTATACTTGAAGACAAAATTATGCAAAATTCCTTCCTTTAAAGTGTAATATCTTTAAAAATGTGCATAAAGTTAGCATGAAATCTACACTAAAAATGGGTAATTTTTAAAGTGGATCAAATTCCCCCAAACTTAAACGTTACTTGTCCTCAAGTAACACTATAATCATGTAAAAAAACATAAGCAAATCATGTGTTTGAGTTTCTTTAGGAGTTTCTAAAATTTTGTTCTATAAATGTAGTAGTCCAATTTAGAAAAAAATTTTAGTAAATGAGACCAATTTAAAGTTTAGAAATCTCTTAGATGAAAGAGTATGAAAATATGTGTTGTTATCTAATTCAGAAATGCTTGTAAATTTTTCAAAATATAGGGGTTAGGCATTTTATTTTCTTTACTTAAAAAACTTTATTAAAAATAATTATACTAACTATATTATATTTTTAAGATTAAGATTTTCTCAAATTATATACTTTAAAAAGCTCAGGTGTGGAACCAAGTTTTGATTAGGCCCTTTAATCCTCAAGCTTCTCCTTCCTTTTTCACATACTATACTTTTCTTTTCTTTTTCTTTTTCTTTTTCTTTTCTTTCTTCTTCTTCTTATTTTTTTTTTAGACAAGGATTACTATATATGGATATGCCTTTAATAATTTTGAATTCCACCCTTCCTTTCCTAAAGCATAAGGTAGATATATATCTTTTACTTAGAAATATAATAACAGTTTTGAAAATTATTTTTCAATAAAAGAAATTTAAATATTGAAAACAAAAGTCTAATCCTTCTATTTTTTTAAAAAGACAACTTTTCTTACTAAAGATGGTTACACAATATTTATCATTTCTTCACTAAAAAAAATTTAACTTTAAATTTTTCATCACTACTATAAATTTTAACTAAATTCTCTTACTCATTTCTATATTCAAAATTTTATTTCCCTGATATAACTTCATACACATAATTATTTTTCAGTCAAAAATCAAATTTATTTATAGCATTTTTTAGGACAAATAAAATTTAAGTTTTTGAAAATTGTTTTTCATTCCCCCCAAACTTGAATTTTAAAATATTTTGCAATTAATTCCATAAAATGTTGGAGGAAGAAAAATAAAAGATAAATCTACTAACTACTACAACATCCTATCAAATTTATATACATGCATAATCAGGATAGAATGATTGCAGAAGAAAGTAAATCTAGCCTAAAACATGCTTGTTATAATATTAAACTTAAAGGAAGTATATTAAATTTAAAAGACATTTTTCTTCCTACCCCTAAACTTGAATTTGAACATGTATAACATTCAACACAGAAAATATAAGCAGGAAGAAAAATAGTTCAGAAATTCTATCTACCACAAATGTTTGTCAAAAACATCTACAAATATTCATCAGGACATAAAAATTTGCAATAGAAAGTAAACCTAAACTAAACATGCTAGAATAAAATTAAACTAAAGAAAGGTTAAATAAGCAGGACATGTATCGGCATAGGAATATATATTTAAGTGTTACTCAAATCTCTTAATTGTTGTAACACAAACACAAACACAAACACACAAACTAAAATACCTAGACTTGCAGATTCATAAACAAATATCAATTGAGGTTAATTTGATCTCCTTTATACTCACATTTTCCCTCCTTACTTTCAATTTCTAATGGAAGAAACTACACTAATAATGATAATCTGGTAAATAAAAAATAGTGCAGTTCATTCATATGTTCTTAATTAAGCAATTTCATGACCTTACTTAGTGAAAACAAAGTCAGATGAAGGAAGTAATAAAGTTGACATGGAGTGGTCCAAGTCCAAACTATACATGCTTCAAGGTAATGCTCAGCTCCAGTTGATAACTGAGTTATAACAGACTCGTCAGCCTGCTACAACCAGAAGTCATATATAAATTTAGTCAAGACCAAGGCATAACCTCACAACATTAATCTATTCTGCACTAAAGAAAACACAAAACAACACATAAATAATCATGACTCGCAAGCACACTAAATCAAAGCACACTGATAACTATGGGTTGCCTCCCATAAAGCGCTTGGTTTTAATGTCGCGTGCCCGACAAATGATTCCTCCTGGATCAAAATTCCAATTAATTAATCCTCGATCAATCGCCCAATCATTTCCAGATCCAGGAATTCTTATAAAATCCTCAATTTTTAATTTTTCATTCAGTTTTTCATTTTCAGTTTGATTTATATCATTGTTCCTCATATTTCTTTCTAGATCCAATATTCTTCTATTGATTTTCTGAATTTGCGCATTAATACCATCCTTGAAATTTATAAGAAATGGATCTTTATAAGATACTTCAATATCTCCCAAATTTTGGATCGGATTCTCTTTAGATAATTCAGATTCTGGATCAGTATCTTCTATGTTATTCTTCTGTTTCAAATTATCTTCCAATTCTTCCCCTTTATAATTATTATATGATGGAGGATCTATTTTAGTTGATGAAATAGGTTTTTCTAATTCCTTAGGAATTTCTTCCAATGGTCTTCTAATATCCTTATCCTCTTTTCTCAAGTCAAAGTTCTTTTGAAATATATCCTCAAATTCTCTTCCAAGTCCTTGTTCAATAACTTTATCATGTTCATCATTCAATTCAGGTTTTCCTTGTGATTGAGTCGCATCTAAAGATATAAAGACTGGTTGTGTAGATGAATTCCCTAAATAGGTAGGCTTTAAAATTGTATGGGGTACATCCATCTTATGTTCATGAGATTTTTCAACGAATGGAATTAAAATTTTACTTATTTTGGTAGCATCCATCATTTCACACCTCTCCTGAACATACATACAATCTTCTTTAATTAACGTTTTTGAATCATCATGAAAATCCATTTCAATCTCATATGTTAACTTACTCTCAAAACTTTCTTGGAAATGGTCTTTACTTAGATAATCAATTTCATCTATCCAAAAACAATCATCATCTTTTCTCTCAACTGGATATTTCATAGTCTTTAATACATCAAAAATAACTTTCTGGTCATTAATATTCATAATCAAGTCTCCTTTTTTTACATATATCATAACTTGTCCAGTAACAAGGAAAGTTCTCCCTAAAATAATTGGAATTTCTTTATCTTCCTCCATATCTAATACAATAAAGTCCAATGGAAAGATAAATTTATCCACTTTAACAAGCACGTCTTCTATAACTCCTTTTGGATAAATGATAGATCGATCAGCTAACATAAGGGTTACAATAGTGGGAGAAATATCGACTAAACCTAACCTTCTAAATATAGATAGAGGCATCACATTAATGCTCACTCCTAAATCACATAAAGCTTTTCCACATAATCTTTCTCCAATTGCACAAGGAATTGTAAAACTACAAGGATCTTTAAATTTCCAAGAAAAAATTTTCTGAAGTATAGCGTTGCACTCCTCACTTAGTGCAACTGTCTCGTAATCCCCAAATTTCCTTTTCTTGTTTAATATCTCATTCATAAACTTTGCATAACTTGGCATCTGTTCCAATGCTTCAGTTAAAGGAATATGTATCGTTAATTTCTTAAGTACTTTCACGAACTTTGAAAATTTCTTATCCAACTCATGTTGTCTAAGTCTTTGAGGAAATGGAGGTGGTGGTCTTTCCAAACTGATTTTAGTTGGAGAAATTAATTTTTCCAAATCCTTAGAAACATATTTTTCAGGTCTTTTAGTTACCTTTGTTTCTCTCACAACATCTTTCTCTTTTCTAACCACATCCTCTATCTCTTTTCCACTTTTTAATTGGACAGCTTTTACTTGTTCATTAGTGTTCTCTTTAGGGTTGATCTCCATGTTGCTAGGAAGTGTTTCTTGGGGTCTATTGCTAAGTAAATTAGCAATTTGTCCCAGTTGATTTTCTATATTTTTAATCGCAGCATTTTGACTTTGCAACTGGTTTCCCATTTGCAATACCACTTCTTCCATAGACATCTTCTTATCTTCAAATTGTTGATCATTGTTAGAGTTCGGTGGATATAAAGGTCTATAGTTTGTGTTCCTCTGATTATTCCAACTTCCATTAGGATTCGTATGATTATTTTCCCATTTTTTTTTTCACCATCAGTAGTATGATTCCAATTAAATTTAGGATGGTTCTCTCAACACGGGTTGTAAAAGTTAGAATATGGGTTGTTTATGGTATTTAAAGCATCATATATAAGTTAGAATATATTATACGCCCTAATGAACTTTCCTCACTTATAGAAGTAAATTGAGGCTGGTTCATTCCAAATTGGTCCAACTTCCTTGATATTACGACAACCTGAGATGTAAGAATTGTAATCACATCTATATCATGAACACTAGCTACATTTTTATGATTTACCCTTGCAGAGGGCCATTTAAATTCATTTGTAGACATTTTTTCAATTAATGCATACGCTTCATTAATTGATTTTGACATTAATAAACCACCAGCAGTAGCATCAATTATAGACCTAAGGGATCCTACTAACCCATTATAAAAAGTTTGAATGATTAACCAATCGAGCAGAGCATGATGTGGACACTTTCTTAGAAGTTCCTTAAATCTTTCCCAGGCTTTGTATATTGATTCTCCTTCATATTGACAAAATGAGATAATATCGTTTCTAAGTTTAGTAGTCCTTGGAGGTGAAAAATACTTAGCTAGGAATTTCTGAGTTAACTCCTCCAATTTTTAATAGAGCCAGGTGCTAATGAGTATAACCATATTTTAGCCTTACCCATTAGTGAGAAAGGAAAAACCCTTAACCTAACAGTATCGTCTAACATGCCATTATAACGAAATGTAGCGCAAAGTTCTAGAAAACTAGATAAGTGTAAATAAGGATCCTCCAAAGGAGTTCCCCCAAATTGATTGTTCTGCACCAATTGGATAATCTCAGGATTTATTTCAAACGAGTCAGCTTCTATGACAGGGTTTTGTATACTTAAGTGAATTTCATCTGTCATAGGATTTATGTAATCCCTCAATGAAATATGACGATTTTTCAAGTTATTATCTTGAAAGTTTTCCATTTCCATTTCTAGTTTTTTTAGTCCTTTCTGTATTTTTATTTTTTTATTTTTTTCAAACTCAGGATCATATGGCACAAGTCTTGCAGATCTTTTGTTTCGCATGCATAGCACAACAAACAATACATTAACAATTAAACAAACAATAGATGAAATATATTCAATACAACCAAACATTTTCACGAACACCTTATTTTTCACACAAACAAATTTTTTTTCCACAATACTTTTTCATATAACAAAACACGTTTCACACAAAAGTAGTTTTTACAAAACTACAGTTTTCCAAGTCTAAACCTAATTATTTTAACCAAAATTCTCCTAAAGTTCTTACCAAAGCTTTCCCGGCAACAACGCCAAAAACTTGACCCGACCCGCAATAACGCAGTAATTTTTTGCTTCCAAAAGATGGCCAAAAACTTGACCCAATTTTTAAATAGCGACTAGTGTATAAAATCAAAATGTTGTAAAATTTTAGAAAATATTTTACACACTAGGGGTATTACGCAAGTATATGTATCGTTTCAAGTAATATAGGGTTTTCTTTTATAACCCCAGTATCGATCCACAAGAGAAGCGAGGTAAGCAATCATCCAGGTTAATTCCAACCTATTTCTATAAGGCCTAAATTTGGAATTTCGATTAAAATGGTTTTTGCTTTAATAACTAATCCTAAATAAAGTTCTTAAATAAAAAGATAACTTATGGATAAATTGGTTTAGAGAATTTTGAGATTTTAAAGACTACCTTTCTCTTGCAATTACATAGATAATGTGTAGGAAAGAAATGCTTAGAATTTTATGTAGTAGTGCCAAATAGAAGAAATCCTATTCTTTACCCTTTGGTCCAGGTGTAAAGAACATTGGCTAATCTATAGATCGGTTCTAGATGTTTTATTAGTATAATGGGTTAATCTAGGCTCACACTACTAGATGTCCAAGGGTGGCTATGGTTGGCCCTACCAGTGACCCGTTCCCTTTCTATAGACCAAATTATTAGAATTTAGTCTGTCACTCTAAAAACTAATCAATTATGCGCCCAATAAGCAATATCTCCCTATTTATTTCCACTTCACCATGAATAACCCGCATATAGCCTTCGATTACCCAACGATTCATGTGATATCTACTAGTTAAGAACTCATCTCCGGATAGGTCTCAGAATTCTTCAACAGGTTTTAACAATACAAGTGATCAATTTGTAAAGTAAATGAAGATCTGGTATGAATATCATCACCATAATTTAATAAGAGAATATCTAAGCAAATCTTAATTCCTAGACATGCATCTATTTCATTACAAAATAAAAGTAAATCAAAATAATGGCATAAGAAGTAAAAGACTTGAAAGAATTGTGTAATAAATTAAGTGCCAACAACGAACTTATTTCATTAGTATTCTATTATATTTATGCAACTATCTGTCACCTAGAAGCATCAAATAGATAATTTTATCATAAAAATAATTTTCCTGCACATGCTACTACTTCATATTAAAAGAAAGAGTAAAGAAAATCACTTACGAAGCATGGATAAATCACGACAGAAAACTCGATTTAAAAAAAAAGAAAATCCACTAGAAAGTGTTCACAACAATTACATGAGAATGGAGAACACGATACATAGTTTTTTCCCTCTGAAAGAAAGAAGAAGATCTCTCCACCAAAGTCTCCCACCAATCCATGCGCCGCTCATGCATCCCTTACATAAATATCTCAAAATCCCTCACCAATCTCTCCATAAGATGTAGAAATCTACATCTTCATGACTCTAAAATGACTAAAATGACTAAGGGGAAAGAAAGAGAGGGGGAAGAAAGAGAGAGAGAGAGAGAGACAAGAGAGAGGCAAGAGAGGCAAGAAAAGCCCTTTTTCCTGTAGAAGTATCTCCTATTTATAGAGCTCTGAAAATGGTCAAGGGTTGCTTAAGGCACCTCTTCAAAAGTAGTCCACTTTCATTGAATCTTCTAGAAACCGACTCTGGCGCCTTGGCACCATACTCCTGTGACCAAGTCTTCGCACCCCTTCACTTTGGATCGCACCTCTTCGCGATTAAAACCATTCCAATGTGTCCAGATACATTGTATCACATGTCTTATATATTAGGAGTAACTTCCAGTCTTCTAGAAGGTCTCTAAACTACTTAACACAGTAAAAATAACTCCTAAAGTTGTTAAAAATTTGTCCAATAACCTTTTTTGGATGATTCTAGCACCTAGGCCTTGATTCTGGCACCTAGGCGCCATTTTCTCATCGTCACTGGCGTCTGGGCGCCGGGTTTGGCGCCTAGGCGCCACCCAGTGCACAGCTCCACTATTTTGCTCCGTTTGACTCCGTTTCAACTCTGTTTCGCCCCATTTCAGTTGTGTTGTGTTCCTAACATCTTCACCAACAAGATAGACATAAAAATAACCTTTCTCAAAAGTATAATTTTATTCAAAAATATGTGAGAAATATAAAAAATTTTAAGCATAGAAAGACATATCAATATGTGCTAAGTTAGAATTTTCTTCCTTGCTTATTTTGGCTCAAAATTGCATAGTTTTTGCTTGATTTTCTCTAAAATCATATTTTTATACTTGAAGACAAAAATATGCAAAATTCCTTCCTTTAAAGTGTAGTATCCTTAAAAATGTGCATAAAGTTAGCATGAAATCTACACTAAAATGGGTAATTTTTAAAGTGGATCAAATATAAGCATTAACATCCTTAAAAATTGGATGCCAATAAAATCGAAATTGTATATGCATTTTTATCAACTCCAAAATGTCCCCCATAATCAGAATTATGACATTTTTGAATAATTTCATAAGTTTCTTCTAAAGGCACACATCTTTGAATGATTAGATCATTTACTTGTTTATATAAAAATGGGTCATCCCAAAAATAAGTCTTTGCTTCAGATACAAATTTCTTCCTTTCCTGGTATGTCAAGCCAGAGGGTAAAATTTCACTAATAATAAAGTTTACAATGTCGGCATACCATGGAACACGCCACTCATTAACAGTGAACAATTTTTCATTAAGAAAATTTTCATTGATTTCTTCCGCATCAGAGAGAGATTTTTCAGTTTCAAACCTGAACAGATGATTAGCAATTTGATTATTGTTGACCTCATTTTTGGTGAGGTCTTCTCTTCTTCTCTTTAGTACTTAGGATCTAGCCTTAGGCTTTTCCTTTGACTATCCTAGAGGATTAGAATCGGGACCCACCACTTAGAAATTCAAACCACTTCTTAACTCCCTACAAACTCCACAAAATTGATTGTAGACCCCTAATCACCTAGAGGGTTGAAATCAAATGTGGAAGTTTATAGGATGAGTTCCCATAGGACTCTTCGGCCTTAGGACTCGCCCTGGTGGCCTGGTCCAGTGAAGGGGCTGACTTACACACACACTACACCTATACACTACACTTTCACACACCTCCTAAAAACACACCCATACCCAATTTGACCTCCCGACTCATGAAGGTGATTCACATGGATGGTCCTTAACCCCAAGCCCTCGGCTAAGAGGGTTAGGAACAACATAGTGGATGCCTCAAATGAGTCCCTTCATGGCTCATGTGGGCTTGATGTGGCTTCATGGCTCAACCAAAATGATTTCATTCCACTTAAATTCACCCAATCTTCAATTTTCCAAATTTTCAATTTTGACCCCCGGGACCCTACACCCGCTAACTTTACCCAAAACCCTTGAAACCCCCCAAAATTTGCAAAATCACCTAAATTACCCAAAATTCTCCAAAATCAATCCTAAACATTGCCTCACCAATCAAATTGATCATCCATACCCAAAAACACCAAAAATTCCAAAAATACCCCCAATACCCTCCAAATACCCAAAATGCCCCTCTTAGCCAAAAAATCCAAAAATTCAGAAAATTCCCAGAAAATTCCAGAAAATCCCAAATATTCCCAATTTAATTTTGTTCAACTACACCATGGGCCAATTTTGTCAATTTACCCCACTTTTATCAAAACCCCCAATTCGACCCATTTTAACCCAAAATGAACCCAATGTCAAACCAAACCTACCCAATTGACCTAAATTCTGGTCCAATTCAGTTCTAAACTTCAATTCAACATCCCCAACACCAATCTAGACCAAATCCAAGTCCAATTTGATTGACATTTGGATCCAATTTCACTTTTGGCCTTAAAGCCCAATTTGGACCCATGACCCAAACTTAGCCCAAACTCATCCAATTCAACTCCAATTAACCCCAAATCTTTTCTAAACCTTCCTTAACATCCCCATAAACAAAACACTAACATGATTTGCCCAAATTTAGACCCAAACCCCACTCAAATTCAACCCAAAATCAAAAAGCCCAATTTTGACCTAAACCCAAACCTAACCCAAATAGGCCCAAACCTCAAAATCAAAACCCAACCAAAGCCAAAACCTCTTTGAAACACTCCCATAAACATTTCCCAACATTTATTTTACATCAATTTCAACCCTAGCCCAACATTGGCCCAAGTTAGCCCAATTCGACCTATATTGGCCCATTCACCAAAAAGCCCAAATCCAACCCAATTCAAACCCAAACCACCCCAAATTTGCTCCAAATCACTCATGACCCATCCATGAGCTAAAACCAACATTTGTTTGGCCCAATCATTCACAAATTTCCCATCCATAAATTTATTTCCAAACCAAAAGCCCACTTTCTTAAACCTTCCTAAAGCCCATCTCCACCAAAATCCAAAGGGGCAAAATCAATCCAAGGCCCATATGACAAATTCTCTTCATCATGACTTCAATTAAAATCATCCCTAAGTTCAAATCAATCATCAAATGGTTCCAAATCAAGCCATATGCCAAATTCCCATCAACATGCCAAAATTTCCTTAAACCCATTTCCATGAAATCGACTTGGCTTTTCCCCAAGCCAAAGGTGAGCCATGAAGCCATGCATGAGCCCCATGGGAGCCATGAGAGCCATGGAATCTACTTTCCACCTCACCAAACCATTAATGGCAAGAGAGGGGATCGCTTTCTTAAACCCTTTTAAACCCTTTTTACCTTAATCATGTCACACACTAAACCATGCTTAGCCACCTCACCATGGATGGAGACTTCACCACTCCTTCTAAGCCGACCTAAATGATTCCTCAGCTCAAAATCAGGTCTTGGGGAGGTGCACCAAGCCTATTTCCATGGGTCGACCCAAACCAAGCCAAAAATGAGCCTTCTCCCATTCCATTTAAATCAAACTCCTTTACACATGTCCATGGCCAATTGATTGCACTAAACCCCAGCCCCCGACCCACCCGAACAAGATGGTGACCAAGTGCTCGGCCGGCCGACCACCAGTGCCGCCGGAAAACACCATGGCCGAGACCTCGGGAGGAGCCAAAAATTCAATTCTCCCTCGTCGAGCCGCCCCATGCCCAATGGCCACCATGGCCGTTCCTCTCTTGACCTAAGCAGCTCGATCCCAAGCCCTAACTCCCCTTGGGAGAGCCTCCGACCATGCCTATTTAAACACCACCCCTCTCAGCCATGGGAGGTGTTGAACCAAACCTTAAGGAAACTCTGCCAAAATCATTCCAGATCACTCTCCACACATAGAGCATTTGATCCGCACTGAATTCCAGCCCCAATTCCCTCCAACTGAGCTTAATTTTGAGCTCAAACTTTAGCCCAAAACCAGGACACTTCTTCACAAGTGGATCAATCTTCAAATTAATCGGTCCTACACCTTCACCGTACCAAGAGGAGAAGTTTCCCACCGAAAGCCCCATCCCAGTGTCACCCGATTGTTCCAGCTCTCCAAGCTTTGTGATCGGCCGTGGTCACTTTCATAGCCTACACAATTCACTGTGCCAAGGGACTTCATCTGGAGCTTACTTGGACCCAATCGAAGGTGACACAACTCTCAGATCGAAGCTTCACTTCTCTGAGCAAAGGTATGAACTCACTCTTCTTCCCGAGCTTACAGAGATTCTCCATTTAATTTGAATCAATTTTAATGTATGTTTATCAGTATGGATGTATTCGTCTCTTCAAGACGAATCCATAGAAGCATAAGAACACGAAAATCCGTCGAGAATCGAGCGAGAAATTAGGGTTAGAAGGTCGACGGTCACGGGTTCGCACCCGCCGTAGACGATGACCGGGAGCCGTCTGGATCGAGCGTGTATCGAGCGGACGGTCCGGATCGAGCCGGACGGCGCGATGGTACGCGAACCGCGGGGCCCCGGAGCGCCGAGTCAGCCGGCGGCGCCGAATCGAAGACGACACGCGGCGCTTCGGAGATGCTAAGGTCGACGCGGCGCCGACTCGGATAAGTAGAAAAATAGGGATTTTCCGATTTATTTAATTCCCTAAACTTCAAAAATTCATAACTTTGTGTAGAAAAATCGAAAAATAAAATAAAAATACCCTCTCGCTCGGTGAATGGAGGAGAATAATGTGGAAAAGAAATCATTTAATTTCATCCAGTATTTTATTTTTAATGATTTATTTACCCTCTCGCATTGTTTTAATTCTCCATGCATATAGGAAATTCACCATGGCATGAGACCATAGTAGCTTTGAAGCCTCCGAATTTGGGAACATTCCCCGAATTTTCCAAAGTCGTAGGCCATCCCTATGAGAAGTTATTGATTTTTCAAATTCATGTTGCTCGTTTTCGAGTATTTTAAATCCAATAATTAAGCATGTTATGAAATAAATTCTAGGAAAATTTGGTGATGTTTCTTATGACCAGTAGGACCCTAGGAAAAATAGGTTTTGAATTAATTCACTTGAATAACCCTAATCGGCTTAAACACCCTAAATAGGTTCTTAATTAATTAGAGCTAATCACACATCAAATTGACTTGAAATCAATTCTCCACTGACCTTTAGGATCAGAGGAACCCACCATAAAAGTTTGAAGTCAATTGGGTTTGGTTAGCCCTATCAAAAAGGTTGATTAAGCCATTTAGCCAATTTAAACTTTGAAAATTCATAACTTTCAAAATGCTTTTCAAAAATTCACCAAATTGGTTTTGGAGCCTCTCTGATATTAGGGAATTTAAGAAAATTAAAATTTCAATTTTCTAAAAAGTTGATTTTTTGTATTATTTTAATATTTTAATAATTAAAAAATAATAAAAATCACAAAAATAATAAAATTCACCAAAATGTCACATTTTGAATTTTAGTCACTTAGGAACAAACCCCATATTTTTCCTAGGTCTCTATGATGAGTTATTAAATTTTAAAGCCCTAGGGTAATTTTAAAATAAAAAATGTATTTTCTAGCATTTCTATAAAAATAATTCTAATAAATCAAAGAAAAATCAGAAAATTATGAAAAATGATTCTCTGATTTCCTTGATATCAGAGAGATTTTTGAAAAATATAAAATTCATTTTTCAAACTTTATTTTATTTTTAAATTAATTAATACTCAAAAACTCAAAATAATTATAATAAAAATAATATAATTCAAAAAATCACCAAACTCGGTCCAAGTGGTCCTCTGGTCATTAGGAATGTCCCATAATTTTCTTAAGGACAGAAATTTTTTCCTTGGTCATTTTATTAAATTTTCCTTGGAAATCCTTATTTTCCACCAAAAATAATTACATAAATAAATTAAATACAGAAAAATCACATTTTCTCCTCTAATGTCATTATTGACATATGAGTGAAGTCACATAAAAATTTCAAATTCATTTGAGCTCAATTTAGTTAGTTATGAAATTATTAAGCTTGAAGGGCAAAATGGTAATTAAAATTTTAACCCTTAATTAAAACTTTAGGCTTAATAAAATGAAATAGTAAAATATTTGATCTTAATCTGATTTGGATGATTGAAATTTAAATAATTAAAGGGTAGAAACCTATTAAACAATTCAAAAATAATTAAAATAAACCTTAATAAAATAATTACTTAAATTTGGGAAGAATAATAAATTTTGAATTATTAAAATAGGGATATTATTAGGAAAAGATTTGTTCTTTAATTTAAGAATCCCTAAATTAATCATCCCAATAATATTTAATTCCTAATTAAAATGATAATCCAAGTTTAAGATTTAAAATGCTAAAAGACTTAATCATTAAATTAAATCAAAGTTAAATTATTTAAAGCAAACCCTTTTAAAATAAAATATTAAATTAAAATTAAAAAATTAAATTAAATTAAATTAAATTAAATTAAATTAAATTAAATTAAATTAAATTAAAACTAAATCAAATTAAATTAAATCAAATCAAATTAAATTAAGCTAAATCATATTATATTAAATTAACTTAAAATTAAATTAAATTAAATTAAACCACATTAAATTAAATTAAGTTAAATTAAATTAAATTAAATTAAATTAAATATAACATCACCTAAGACATAAAGAATTCAAAATAAATCTAAAACAACTTGAACACTATTCCAAACTTAAATCCATTAACTAAAATTAAATCATAAACCACTTCAACATCCATTCGCCATCAAAAGCTCGTGATGTCATAACTCTTAAAAGGAGTGTTAAATGAAGTGTTACTTCATTCATGAGATATTCAAATGTCCTAGTTCACCGAGCAAGACAACAAAACTTAAACTCTCGGACGATTAATTCATTTGTATAATTAAATTCATTCTGGACTTAAAACAAT